>CM035119.1:51266048-52466048 GCA_020205555.1 Panax stipuleanatus
CTCTGGCCTCACCTTCAGCTGATGATAGCCACTCCTCAAGTATATCTTTGAAAAGTACCTTGCACCCTTCAATTGGTCAAACAGATCGTTGATCCTTGGTAATGGATATCTATTCTTAATTGTGACCTTATTCAGTTCTCTGTAGTCGATGCAAAGCCGCATCGTCCCGTCCTTCTTCTTCACAAACAACACCGGCGCTCCCTACGACGATACGCTCGGTTGGATGTACTTCTTGTCTAGTAACTCTTGTAGTTGTACCATCAACTCTTTCATCTCTACCGGAGCCATCCGGTATGGTGCCTTCGATATTGGGGCCGTCCCTGGCGACAGATCGATCACAAACTCAACCTCTCTGTCTGGCGGAAGTCCTGGTAGATCATCCGGAAATACGTCAATGAAGTCCCTCACGACTGGTATATCTTCCACTTTCGGGTTTTCTTTGCGACTATCAACTATGTAGGCTAAATATCCTACACAGCCTTGTCTTAACAACTTCCTGGCCTGCATCATCGTCAGATAACTCGCTTGTCTAGGCGATTTGCTGCCATAAAACATAACCTTTGACGGGGCCATAAGGTTAATACACTTTCTCTGGCAATCAATTACAGCCCCATAATTGACTAGCCAATCCATTCCCAGAATAACATCGAATTCCCCAAGTCTAATCGGGATAAGATCTACGTTCATAATGTTACCCTTAATATCTACTCTACAGTTCTTGTGTACATACTTAACAGGGATCACTTCTCTATTCGCAATCTCTATGTTCATGGGGTATTCTAACTCGTCCATAGGAAGTTCTAAGTTCTTAGCAAAGTCATCGGATATAAATGAACAAGTAGCACCCGAATCAAATAGTACATAAGCATTAACTTTATTGATCGGAATGATACCTGACACCACATCGCGAGACTGTACAGCATCCTGCACGGTCATGTTGAAGGTCCTGGCGGTTGGTCGATTGGTTGCGGTTGGTCCCGTGATAGTTAGAGCACTTGCACCGCTGTTTCCCCTGTTCCCTCCTGATCCTGCCCCTCCAGATCCCTTCTTGGGACAGTCCCTTGCCAGATGGTCCTTTGAGCCGCAAGTGAAACAAGCGCCTTTCTTTGGGTTTGGACAGTTAGGTGCTATGTGGCCTTCCTGACCACAATTGTAGCATACTCGTTTTCCCTTCATACAGACCCCCAGGTGAGCTTTTCCGCAGGTCGAACAAGCTTCGATCCTCTTCTTTTGACCTCCTTGCTGATTCCCAGTTGATGAGTTATCATTCCACCTCCTCTTCTGATTATTACTCCCTCCCATGTTGCTACCACTAGCCTTGTTAACTCCTTCACCCTCACTCTTTTTCTTCTTTTGGTCTTGATTGTACTTTGTAACAGCGTCACTCCCGCCTTCAGCGAGAATGGCCTTCTCCAACACCCCAGCAAAAGTGTTCAATTGGAACATTGACACCTTGCTATATAACCAGGGCTTCAGGCCCTGCTCAAACCTCCTTGCCTTCCTCTGATCGGTGTGCACTTGATACGTGGCAAACCTAGCCAACTCATTGAATTTCGCCGCATATTCTGGTACAGACATATTCCCCTGTTTCAGTTCTAGAAACTGAATCTCCATTTGATTCTGCGAGCTGGTCAGAAAGTACATCTCGAAGAACATCTCTTTCAACCTCTCCCAAGTAATCACACCTTCACCTCCCCGGACCTTATTCGCTTGCCACCAATAGCTGGCCTCGGATTTTAGCATGAACATTGCATAGGCGGTTTTCTGGTCTTCTCTGACTCTGGCGACGTCGAAAACTTTTTCCATCTCCATGACCCCGGTTTGAGCTTCTATCGGGTTCATGGTGCCTTTAAACTCTGGCGGTCCCACCGCCTTGAAGTCCTTGAACGTTGTGTTTGGTGGAGCTTGAGGTTGGTTGTTAAGCGCTCCAACAAGTAAGTTCGCCAACTGCTGAACGGGGTTAGCATTGGCGTCGTTGCTGTTGTTAGTTGACCCTTCCTGGGCCGGTCGACGGTTTGGTCTTCTCCTTGGCAGCATATTTCTGTTAAGATATACGCTTATTATAACTTTATTCAATATTATAAATATTTAAGGCTTAACTTAAACATTTAGACACAATCAGTCAACACATTATCTCAAATAAACTCTAATATATTACTAAATCAAAAGTTTTAACATAATACGATAGCATCACTGCTATTTACATCAACTATCCCGAGATAAGGAATCTACAGGATTTAAAACATAAAATATTCCTCTGTTTATAAACACATTGGAATTTACATTATTAACTGCCAGATAGGTTTTACAAGATCAAATATTCCTATCACTGCCCATTAAGGCGACGGACAGCTTTTCCACGCTCTTCTTCCATAATTCGGGACATCGTCCTGCGATCTAGCATGTACGACGGTAGTCCTTCGAACTGAATTGGGTACCTCATAACCCGATCCTGGGCCTCGTCAATTGCATACTGAAGTGTAGAGTACGTCTCTTCAAGCTTGGCCTTCTTCGCCCGACAATTATCTTCTGCGAGATCTGCTCGTTGTGATTCCCTTACCCAAGCCTCCTCTGCTATGGCCAGCCTTGCTGATTTCTCTTTCAGTTCATTCTTCAATTCCTCTATTTCTTCTGACTTCTGCTCAGTTTGGCCTTTCTCGTGAACCAAATTCCACTCTACATTTCCCAAACGTGTGTGAAGAGCCTCAACCTCTCCATCCCTTAGCTCGATGGTAGACTGTTGAGTAACTGACCGCTCCCTCAGCTCCTGAACAGTATCCCTCAGCTCCTGAACAGTATCACGTAACTCTATGTTACGGTCATACAGCTCATCATACATCTCAGCACTGATAGAGCTCGGTGGGAACTCTTCAGGGTCTTCCTCCTCCTCTTCGGCTGCCTCAGCCTGAACCTCAATCTCCTCAGGGTCTTCCTCAGAGTCCTCCTCTGAATCAGACACCGGCACATACTCCTGACCAATGACCGTGATCAAGGGTGATGGCTCTCGTTGGACTAACTGCTCCCAGACTACGTGAATATCTCGGGGCTCCTCCTCTCTAGCCTCTAGGGGTATAAGGTCCCTGGACTGACTAGGTTCTCCAGCATCTGTCATCCTGGTAAATAAAATTTTAAGTTTTAGTAATTACGTGATGCTAATCGATACTCGAATATATAAGTATAAGCACATAACACATAAGGTAAGTTATTATCTTTCTTAGAACTCGATAAGAGTTATCATTACTATGTTCTCGATCTCTAAAAATGCTACTATCCTAAGGTTTTCCCCCAACCTAAGGTTCATAACCTACGGCTCTGATACCAACCTGTGACACCCCCAAATTCGGGTACTTCAATTCCACGGGACTTGGTGTTCACTGTACGAATATCATCTATCTATCTACCCATAGTAAATGCAAACCATGCAATAAATAGACTTAAATCCTCCCCTTATGGGGTTACAACATCTGAGTAATAAATAAAATAAATCCCAGGTTATACTAACCTTAAACATCTGTGCGGAACATAAACAAATAAATAAGTCTTACACAACTCTAATATAAGTATGAAACATAACAATTAAAATAAACAACAAGTCTTCATCACTTGTTGACTTTGCCTTTGCCTTTGCTAGTAGAAGGCTCGTCGGACCTTTCGTTCTTAACTGCAATGTTATTATTACGCAAGAGTGAGCACGATTGCCCACAAGTATAATAATATGACAAAAATATAATAACATGCGAGTAAATCAAAGACATCTGAATAAAGAAACTCAACTTCTGACTCGAGGATAAATAATAGGAATCAAAAGAACATCTGAGGGTCATAAGACCTTGAACTATGTCCTAGGTTGTAAAGTGTTTATACTTTAAACCTTTAACAGTCATAAGACTATGGACTCTACTTCTCGTACTTAAGGGGATCAGCCCTTAGTACCATACTGTGCACAATATCTCAACGCTAAAGCGTAAATAATCCCCTATTAAAGGGTTGTTCATCTCAGTTTTGACATCAGAGTCCGCACCAAAAGAAGTTTGGTTTGGATAAGCTCAATAAGTATTCTAGAATTTAGAACGTACATCAACTATGGACTAGTCGAATAAATAAGGGTTCACTAGTCCTATAAGTTCAACAATATCATCGATATTAAACTTGAATGGTAAATCTCAAGAGTATACAATCGAATAAGTATTGTATAGCTGAATCATGCTAAAAAAAAATAGTAATATCTCATATGAAAATGTCAACTTAAATAAACAAGGATAAGAACTTGCTCAATGTAAAAGTAATATTTGAGTTTAGGAAACTTGCAAAATATTAAACAAGTTTAAGGATAGGAAACTTGCCTCTTGCACAAGCTACAATCTATAATTCACGTTCTTTATTAAATCCTACATATCAATACGTTCACAATACACATTAATCAATAACTCGATATACGTATCGAATCACACACATCGGTCTTGAGCACGTTATTGGACTATACAATTAACGATTCAAGTCATGTAATTAACTTATTAATTACTCATGTAATATAAGTTATTAACCTCTTATTATATGTTTAATCATGTCTTCATGTTTATTACATTAGGTTCCAATTACATTTTCTGAACTTGAATAATTAAAATCTCATTTTTGGGAAAAATTACCAAGTGGCGCTGCAGCTCCACCATTTGAACTAAAAATGGCGCTGCAGCTCCACTGGCGCTGCAGCTCGGACTTTAAGCTTAAGTCTGGCGCTGCAGCTCCACTGGCGCTGCAGCCCCACTCTTAGGCTTACAGTTGGCGCTGCAGCTCCAGCTCCACTGGCGCTGCAGCCCCAGCTCCACTGGCGCTGCAGCCCCACTCTTAGGCTTAAATCTGGCGCTGCAGCTCCACTGGCGCTGCAGCCCCACTCTTAGGCTTAAAGTTGGCGCTGCAGCTCCACATGCCAGTTTCAGAATCTGTAGTTCGCGAATAACATAGAACAGAGCAACCAAAACTTTTCTCAAACAATAAATTAATCATACTCATCAATTCTAGACTTTACAGAAGTATAACCCAACACTTATAGCATGATTTTGACAACTTAAACAACTAAATTTAAACCCATAAATTCCATGTTTTTGCTATTTTTCAAAGTTTCGTCAATTTTCATGAAATCACACAATACAGATTCGTTATAACACCAAATCAGTCCGTTTAAGTTTCGTTCTTTTTGCTTTTACATGTACAAACATATTAAATTGTCAATTTACAGTTTTACATGCAACTAATGCATCAAATTTCATACATACAAGCCATTTTCGAATATTTTCACTGTAAACTCAAAACTTTCTTTTTAAACACAATCTAATGGATTAATTCAACCAAAATAGTTTATAAACATCATATAATGATTTATACATACTACCTAACATATATCAATCACTTTCTCATGTATTAGTCACAAAATTCATTTACAGAGAACTGAAACTAATTTTTCTATGAAAACTCAAAAACATGAGAAATAGAGATTATAACTTGGATTCTTACCCTTTGATTCTTGTTTAGATGATAGAAAACTCTTCTTTGATTCTCCAAACCTTCTTCAATCTCACTCTCTCTCAAATTTTTCTCTTTTTCTCTCTGTGTTCTCTAACTTTCTTAACTGATGAATGTAATATATGATATAAGATATACTACTAATATGATATACGTGCAATTTAGAAGTCGTGGGTTATGGGTCGTCAGTTAATCCCATAATAGGTTAACTGGCTCCAACCCCCACTAAGGCTTTGTTTGCTTGCCCCTTTTATTCCTCCTTTCCCATTAATTTAATTAACTTACTATAATATAGTTTAATAATGTCACACTTTTAATTAATCAATAATCCTATTTAAATCAATTAAATAAAATTACATAATACCAAAATAATTCACATAGTCACATAATTAAAATTCTTATTTATTAATTATGTCAAATCATTAAATCTCTAATTGATTATTAAATTAATTAGAATAACATTATGCTTATTAATTAATATATTAATCAAATAAGCTCAATTAAATACGTACTTTGAATATAAAATTCACCACATTAATTTAACTAACGTGACACATATAATTAATTTAATCTACCATAATTTCATCAATTAATTATTTAACTCAATAATTAAATCATTGATATTTATTTAATTCAATAAATATTCACATTAAATTACAAAAATCTTGTTCGTCACATTAGACAATTCGTAGGGGCGTGCTAAGCGTGCGCAAATGCGTGTCGTTTGGACGTTCGAATAGGCAAGTTTGGCATACGGACGTGCAAGCGTCTCAATGCCGTAACAAGTGTGTATAACCTTGTTTAATATTATGTTTTTAATAAGAATGAAACATTATAGAGTAATGTAACCCAATATTGGAGCATGCAAAGCACTTGCAAAAGAGGCGAGTTAGGCGTGTGACGTATAAACGTCAAAATGCCGTGTAATGTGGTAATACACTTAAATAGTATTACGATTCTAATGAAATGAATATTATAATATATGAAATGTGGTTAATATAAAACCAACAACTAGTCCTAACAGGACTTAAACACTTGAATGAATTTTGAATATTACGAAAAAGAATTATAGGGAAATATAAGTCGATAGTTAACACAATCAAATTGAATATTGTGTATTGATAATAGGAAGGGTTATGAGATGTAGAGTCAAGTTTACGTTATAACTAATATGCATTGCTATGTGACTGATAATTGATGTGCATGATTATATAATTGTGTAGGGCACGTGAAGTGCAGATATCTGTAAGCTGTTAAACTGTTATTGGTAAACAACGATCAAGGCAAGTATTTCAGTTCCTATTTTCTACGTGTACTTGATGATGAACTATTTTAAATTATTTTGCAAAGAGCATGATATGTTGTATATATGTTGTAAGCATGAAATGTTAAAGTCAATTTATGACTACATTGATTGATTAAAGAATGTTGATTGAGTAAGGAACTCAATCTTTATATTTGTTATGTGATGTAAAGCATGTATGCCATGTTACTTTAATTATCATGAGATGTATGTTGAGCATATATTTATGTTCTATATGATGCATGAAAGCTGTTAGATCTTGCTGAGCTGTCGAGCTCATTCTTGCAAATAATCACTTTTGCAGGTTAAGGATTCAAGGTAACGCTATGTGCTACTTGAAAGAAATGAATCAGATGTAATGCATGAAGACTTATATACTTTGGCTGAATTGTTATTATTTTGGACTCTGTTTAAGGTTTCATATAATGTATTTGATAATGTATGATGGTTAACAGATGTTGAGTTGTAAAGTTTAAATTTTACCCGATGTATAAGGGTTATTGAACGTGGTTATAAGTTTTAGTTTATAATAACTCTGACGAAGCGATTCATGAAATAAAGTGGAATCAAAGTTATGTAATGATAAAGGTTGAGATTCAGGGATAATAAAGAATGAATAATATAAAATTTTTAAATATTCCGTATTTTTAGTGATTGTATCATTGATTAACGATTTAAAGTCTGAATAAGTATGTATTGTTAACGACCGATGTCGAGAGTTGTATTGTATGAATTTTGGGGTCGTTACAGTTGGTATCAAAGCTGATAGGTTTTACACCTTAGGTAAGAGTACCTTAGGCTATGACCTTAGAGAATGAGAAGTTAAGTTACGTATAACGAAAAGGTGATTCCTTTCACATACATAAAAGTATAGGATGAGTTAAATCCTAGAAATGTTATAAGAAGAAGGTGAGAATAACAAGGAATAAACCTCGAATAAAATGTTGAACTTTATGAACGAAGTTAGAAATTCTTAAAAGAAGAGTTAATAAATAAACAAGAAGATTCAAAGAAGAATCTTGAAGAGATATGAAGATGAGAATCAGGAGTTACCTAACTCCAATAATAAAGATGACGAATAACGATGAATAGACGAAGTCTATAAGATTAAATCATAATGAGGGCATGATATAACATGATGAAAGGAAAAGATAAGAAGTTTTAAAACAAAATGATAATGAGATAAGAAAGAATCATAAGGGAGATGAATATAGAATAATGTCACGATGTGATCTTTTAAAGTTGAAAGACAGATGGTCAGTAATGATTGAATAGTTATAGTTTGATGCTATAACGAGAATGTACTATGATATAGTACGAGGTAAACTCACGAGTAGTTATAAATGATGAGATGCAAAAAATTCGTATCGAGTAAAGAGCAAGTTATGAGCAGGATAGAGTTAGGTGGGATTTCAATTGAAGAATCATGTGATGGCTGAGTTGTACAAACCTTTGTATGGGCGAGGGTTTTGTGCTTGCACTTAGTTTATCACATTGATAATCATTGGAATGTTGGTGTCGCGCTATCAATGTATATGTGGTGAAAAGGTGATTCTTTTCTCATGTGTATATTTGATAGTTAGAGACTATTAAGATTAGTAAGATGTTATTAGGATTAAGTGCGAGTTCTTAAAACTTATGCTTATGGTAAGTTCATGACTCATAATCATATGGTATGTTTGGAACTCCTCAGCGAATGGACGCCTATGGTCTGACTAGGAAGTTCTTAAACTCATATTATTGTGGAAAGTTCCTGACTTCCAAAGTGTGGAAAGTTTGATGAATTAGACTGGGAATAGAAAGGTTATAGTGTAGGAAGCATTGATGTTATTTAAGGTTGATAGAATGATTAAGTAATGATGGAGTAAAGATTTAATTGATGGAGAAAGTTTTATATTCTAAATCTCCTAGCTTTGCTAGATTTTTGAAATTTATTAACTTCGTGCTGATGTTCACTTCTGTTTTCTTGAAAAACATTGGATCAAATGATGGAACCAATGATTTTTTTTTAAAATAGTGATATTATTCACATGTCTATGCTAATTGCTTCAGCTAGACAAAAATAATTTTAAAATTTCAAAATGTATTTTATGTGTTCTATGCATCATTTGATATGGTGTAGAGACAATAATCGAGGAAGTTATCAATGCACTTAAACCTAGTGTTGGATGTGATCGTATGATCGTCAGGCCACTATGGTATGATGTAGTATAACGACGTCATGTAATGACGAAATTCTCAATGTACTATTATTACGGTATGGTATCAGGATATTATGAAAAGATTCTTTTATTTTTAGTTTCCTTAAACTATAAAACGAATAAGGGATTTATTTACTTTTAGTTTCTTTAAATGAAAAAAAAAATTGAGTTGGTTAAGGAGATATATATATATATATATATATATATATCGATTGATGTCCGAGTTATTGCTAAAAGTCTATGCTACTTGATTCAACTAGACGAATATTGAAAGATGTTCATAAAATTCAAGCGTTCTTTGTCAAATTATACCAAACCAAATTGTTTTGGTGTGGATTCAGATGTTAAGAAGCTGAGGTGAACAACCCTGTAAAAGGGGACATGTTATCGGAGACAATGGTTCCGAGAGTAACGCATATAGTCGTTACGATATTAAGATGTAATACGTTGTGCACGACGTAGGGGTACGATAGGCTGATCACCTAGAGTACTTGCATAGAGTGTTTTCAGTCAGTGTGATTGCTAAACATTCTGTTAAAGATGGTTTATAGTGGTGGTGCACTATTAAACCTGGAGAAGAGTTCAAGGTCTTATGACCCCTCAGCGTGAATTGAAATCTTTTAAATTCATGTTATTCATATTGCTTCCCAATTATTGAGCAATTGTGGAAGATTTTTATTATCATGAAGGTGAAGGTGGCAAGAATGATATTTCTTAGAAAGAAATAGTTGTAGAACGCTTTAATCCAGTGAATAAAGATTAACGTAGAATCTATTTCGATACATTGAACGAATGAAGATTAATGAAAATTTCGAGGACGAAATTCTTAGAAGAATGGGTGAATGTGATAAACCGAACACTTATAAGATAGTGAATTATGAAGTATATGAATTCGATGAGTAAGGTATATGGTAATAATCCTTGGAAAGAAAATGAATGGATTAAAGAATATATAATACTCAAAATATAATTGAGTTCAAGTGAAAGGTATGAAATAAAACCTAGAATTTGTTGAAGAAATGAATGTAGTAGGAAATATAAAACCTATACTAAGGTAATGTGTTAAAGTTATTCAACGATAAATGTTTTTAAAGAGATTTGATGGAAACCTGAGTAAGGTAGGGTTTCGGTGATTCCGAGGACGGAATCCTTATAAGGAGGGAAGGATGTGACAACCCGAATTTTTCAGAAATGGTTAAAATAAGAATTTAATGAATAAAATTCTTATTATGACGTGTTTTGCGTGTAAGTATATATATATATATATTCATATATTGGGATGATGAGGTTTAATAGTTAATTTAACTATTAAAGAAATGAAATGAAGTTATTACGGAAAGGAAATTAATTGAATAAGATTAGTTAATCTAATTAAGTTGATATTATATTATGAAATAATATAATTTGATTAGTATGCCTTGTTGGCACAATAATTGTTATGAATTAAATTTCATAAATAATGTGAGTAATTCACTTAATGAAATAATGAAGTAATGTGAATATATTTGTTTTAATAAAATGAGAGAGGAAGGTATGTTACCTATAAACGTAATATGTTAGTGTAATACGATTGTGAATCTCGTAAATAATTAAAATATTTATCAAATAAAATAAATATTTTAGTTAAAATATTTATGGAGTAAAATAAATATTCAATGAAAATTATTATGGAATAATTTATTTAAGTATGATGGTATTAAATAAATTGATTAATATTTAAGCAGTGATTAGATGTATGGATTAAATAAATTGTATTGAGACAATTTATGCGAGAAAAGAAATTAAATAATTATATATTATAATTATATAATTCATAATAAAGGTAATAAATATTAATTATTTTAATGGAAAGGGTTATTTTAAGTTGAGGGTTATGTATATAATTTCGTAATGTATGGAGTAATAGTTATACAAATTATAATTGTATAATTATTCAATGTAGTTAGCTAAATAATTTAGCAACATAGTTAAAGTGTGACATTTAGAGAAAAGAAGATATACCATATGATAAGGAGAATTATTAAAATAAATTAAAAGGATGTTTGAAGGGGCTAGTCAAACATGGCTTTGTGGCTTTTGGATTTCTACAACCCCTAATTTAATTGTATAATAAGTAATATAATAAGTATTAGTAATAAACATATTATATTATTAGTTATATGAGTTACGAGTTTTGTTTCTAAGCCTAAACTAAAAGAAGAAAAGAGAAAGGGAGAAACAGAGGAGAGAATAAAAGTTCTCTGTGAAATTGGAGAAGAAGAGATGCTAGAAAAATCAAAAGAAACAAGGTTTTTCAATTCATCTAGACAAGGTTTAGAAGAATCAAAAGGTATTAATCTATTTTTTCATTCTTTTGAGTTTTCGTTGAGAAATTAGATTTTTATGTTTAATTTGTTAAGAAATTAGTTATATATGTTAATGGTTATGTTTAATCCGTTCTATATCATCTAAAAGTTGTTGGATAGTGATCAAGTTCGTAAGAATGTGTTGAAAGATGAAGTTGAGAGTTTTAGTTAAAAAATATATATTTTTGTCTACTTAGAGACTAAAATTGATGATAAATTCTTGATGAAAATCTGAAATTGATGATGTATTATGATAGTACTCGAAAAAACGAATACAACCCAAGTTGAACGAGTCAAAACGGATGTAAAACGAATTCGTAGTGATTGAATTCGCTAAATATGTGTAAAACATGAAAATTAGCATGAACACTGAATTGTAGCCTTTAAAAGGAATTGTTAATGTTTTTGAAGTTTTATAATTATCATATAGATGAGTAGTTCAGTGTTTCACGAATCCATAGAGTCGAAAACGGACTCAATCGGATGTGTATAGCTTGATTTATGATGATTGGAAGGAGGAAAGGGTTAGAAAATTCGCCAAAATCACAAACTGGAAAAAACTTTGCGTAGCACGCTGCCAGGGGCGCAGCTGCGCTGCACCCAAGGCTATTTGGGGCGCAGCTGCGCCGGGAGGAAAAGTCAGTCCGGGACTATTTTGCCCTCCTGTGGTAAAACGGCCATAACGTTTTCATACGGACTCGGATTGAGCTGATTCAAGATGATCCGGAACGAGAACGAGTAGACCTACAAGTTTTGTTCTTTAAGTGTTTTAATTTGAGATCGTTAGCTAGGGTCAAAATGGTCATTTGTGGGACTGATGTGTTTTTGGAGGCAATCGGGGGCGTCGGGCATGCACGTCTGCACATGTAATGCTCCCGACCATGTAAAACGATGTTCTAACTTCCATAACATGACTATTATGTATTATGATGATACTTAACATTAATTCTTGAGTATTAGACAATTCGTAGGGGCATGCTAAGCGTGCGCAAATGCGTGTCATTTGGGCGTTCGAATAGGCAAGTTTGGCATACGGACGTGCAAGCGTCTCAATGCCGTAACGAGTGTGTATAACCTTGTTTAATATTATGTTTTTAATAAGAATGAAACATTATAGAGTAATGTAACCCAATATTGGAGCATGCAAAGCACATGCAAAAGAGGCGAGTTTGGCGTGTGACGTATAAACGTCAAAATACCGTGTAATGTGGTAATACACGTAAATAGTATTACGATTCTAATGAAATGAATATTATAATATATGAAATGTGGTTAATATAAAACCAATAACTAGTCCTAACAGGACTTAAACACTTGAATGAATTTTGAATATTACGAAAAAGAATTATAGGGAAATATAAGTCGATAGTTAACACAATCAAATTGAACATTGTGTATTGATAATAGGAAGGGTTATGAGATGTAGAGTCAAGTTTACGTTATAACTAATATGCATTGCTATGTGACTGATAATTGATGTGCATGATTATATAATTGTGTAGGGCACGTGAAGTGCAGATATCTGTAAGCTATTAAACTGTTATTGGTAAACAACGATCAAGGCAAGTTTTTCAGTTCCTATTTTCTATGTGTACTTGATGATGAACTATTTTAAATTATTTTGCAAAGAGCATGATATGTTGTATATATGTTGTAAGCATGAAATGTTAAAGTCAATTTATGACTACATTGATTGATTAAAGAATGTTGATTGAGTAAGGAACTCAATCTTTATATTTGTTATGTGATGTAAAGCATGTATGCCATGTTACTTTAATTATCATGAGATGTATGTTGAGCATATATTTATGTTCTATATGATGTATGAAAGCTGTTAGATCTTGCTGAGCTGTCGAGCTCATTCTTGCAAATAATCACTTTTGCAGGTTAAGGATTCAAGGTAACGCTATGTGCTACTTGAAAGAAATGAATCAGATGTAATGCATGAAGACTTATATACTTTGGCTGAATTGTTATTGTTTTGGACTCTGTTTAAGGTTTCAGATAATGTATTTGATAATGTATGATGGTTAACAGATGTTGAGTTGTAAAGTTTAAATTTTACCCGATGTATAAGGGTTATTGAACGTGGTTATAAGTTTTAGTTTATAATAACTCTGACGAAGTGATTCATGAAATAAAGTGGAATCAAAGTTATGTAATGATAAAGGTTGAGATTCAGGGATAATAAAGAATGAATAATATAAAAGTTTTAAATATTCCGTATTTTTAGTGATTGTATCATTGATTAACGATGTAAAGTCTGAATAAGGATGTATTGTGAACGACCGATGTCGAGAGTTGTATTGTATGAATTTTGGGGTCGTTACACTAAGTATGCATATATGCCTATGTGTATATAAAATGTGTATGTATTGGGTTATTTTATTTTACTGCATTGTTTCATGTTACTGAGTCCTTGTCTGTACCACAAAGAGTGTCATTTCTCTTCTCACGTGCATAGGCCATTGGCCTAAGGCTAGCCTTCTCCAATTCTCCTCCCAATTCTCAGCAATATAGCTAGCAATGATCATATGGGGAGTGGGCTCAACAGTGGGAATCACCAACTCCACCAACCACCTAATATCCATCAAATTATTCTTCATTCCAATGGTTTGTTTTTGTGGAAAATTTCATTGTCTGGAAATTAGTTGTCCTATAAATGCAAGCTCTTCTCCTCTCTTTTCATTTGCTGAGAGTTTGCATAAGTGTTGAGTTAAGAGTTAAATATATACATATATATCAGTGTTCTTGAGATAGCAGCAAGCCCAATTACATTGCAGAGGTATAATCTCAAGTTCTTTATTTCCATTTTCTGTTTCTGCAAATTCTTAAATTCTTGATATTGTGGAAATTGATGACAATTGAAATATGAATTGTTTAGTTAGTTGATATATAGACTTACAAACATGTTTAAACCACAATGCAACTGTTTAGAAAAATTTTCGTGAAGTAATTTTGTAATTTAGGATAATGGTTGCCGAGGCTAGCTGCTCTCTGGACTGGAACGGGAGCCGCGCGGCCGCGCGTCTCCCTGGTACAATTTGGGCGCGGCCGTGCGCCACTGCAGAATTTGTTAATGATTTCTATTATATCTTCTGATATAGTGAGCATGTTGTACTGTTAGGATGTGCATATAACTCACAATAACATATGGAATAAGGGTACTAGGTTATAGTAATCCATGCTAGTCGTTTTAGTTGAGTATTTCGAAGAAAACTGAAAGTTATGAAAAGAGGAACTTTGACATGTTAGCTTTATATTGACATTCTGACTTTTGAAACATATTTGTATGACCTAGAAACACATGATATGAATGTTAACTTGCGTATCTGAGCTTCATAATGTAACTTGAGCATATGAACCTCAATAGTGAACCTTTCGAACGAAAACTCAAGCGTTGAACATGGACTCTAACATGTTATATTAGGATTTTAGGTTCTAATTTTTTGAGCATGTTATATGACCTTGAAATACATGTCAAACATGTTAACATATGAATCTAGATAGTACGAGCATGTTAGGCCTTATTAGTGAGCTTTACTAATGAGAATACAAGTTTTAAACGTACACCTTGACATGTTAACTTGAAGTTTAAATTCTGAAGTTTATGAACGTGTTAATACTATTGACTTCATGAACGTCATGCATGTATACATACCATGTTAGAGGTCATGATTAAAAGTTAGCGTAAACGAAGCATGTTTTCAACTAATAACTGTAATAGTTACATGTATGAAATGTGAATACTCATAAGTATGCCTAATGCAAAGTATATGAATACCTTATGTGTTTAAAGAGCGAGCATGATAGGCCTTGTGAATTCCATGACCTTGAATGGCTTTAAATTATTGAAAGTGTTAACTTCGAATCTATTGCATGTATGATTGGAACAAGGAAAGGTTGTATACACATAAAAGTATCCTTTAAACATATATACATGCTACGTGATATTATATGATGTTACTTGAACCCGATTTTGACTGTTAACTTATGGGAATGACATAACTTGCTAAAATAAAATACATTTAGTATTAATAATGATCTTATGTGATATTAATAATATGAGAGCATGTTTGCTAATTGTTGCGATCTTATATGATATGAGAATGTGTTTAAACTCAAAAAGAGGAACGTTGAGGATAAAGGTATATTAGTCAAGACTTGTGAATTAAATATAATATTATATATGACTGTATAGTAAGGTTAAAGATTTAACTTATATGTGGATGGTATATATGAGATAAAGTATAACGTTAAACTGTATGACTAATGGATATCATATATATATATATATATACGTAACTATATTACGATAGGGATTCGAAAGTGTTGATTTACTTAGCGAGGATAAACTACGCATAAGGCAAGTTTCCTGACTTACACTCATTTATAGTGCAATTATCTGAACCCTACTTTTATTGTGTTGCAAGTATCCTATCCTCGTGGTTACTTATTCGAGGAACGTCGTAACCAAGTTCCCTAACTTATACTCTTTCATTGTGCAAGTTTCCTTGAAACCGTTCTTGTATATTAATTGCAAGTATCTGACTACTCTTTTATTGAGCAAGTATTTGATTTATACTGTTCATTGAAAACATATTCGAGCTTGTACTAACTTTGGTCGTACGAGTAAATAGGTGCTAGAATAATTCTTGCCTTACAAACTTATGTTTCATAGTTTGATTTAAATCACGATTATATTCTTCGAATTATTGTTGCGAGTATTGAACTCATAAATTGTTCTTATATACATTGTTGAAATTGTCTACTCCATTTAATTCGGCTAGACCAATATCATGAATTGGAAAGCAATCCGCACCAATTACATTGGTGCAGACTCTTATAAATTGACTGAGTTGAACAACCCTTGTAAAAAGGGGAACTATATAGTCGGGGTACCGACAGTGGTGTGGTACGTTATGTATAACTCCAGGTACGATAGGCTGATCCCCTAATTGTACTTGGTTGGGTTACCAGAAATATTTTTGGTGATTCTAGTAGAAGTTCGTGGTTCTTAGCGACCACTCAGTATCCAGTATTTATTTACTTGAAACTTTGAATTCTTTGGATTCTTTTATCAATCCTTGGTCCACAGCGACACTTAGTGATATTTATTCATTCACTTGAAATTGTTGAAACTTTTGAATCCTTTAATAACTTCTCGACCCGTAGTAGTCCTTATTCAACTTCACAGAATAGATTTGGAAGTCATTGCTATTTATTTTGTTCACAACATTCTTATTTGAAATCCTAAGCGATTAATTACCATTTTACCCTTGAGATTTAGACTGTATATATTCCTGTTCACATTTATTGGCATATTACTTGCTGAGAAAATTTGTTGCTCACTCTTGCTTCCCATAAACATTTCAGTCAGGGCAGGGCAAGGTGGAACCCCAGGACAGGACAAGTGCGAAGGCAAAGCTATGGAGTAGCTGTGCTTTTTTATATTAGGATGTTTCCGTTACGTTGTATTAAGACTTATTTAATGTTATGTATTAAGATATGTTTGGTTTAAGTTATGAAGTGTATTAGTAATAGTTTCGAGACTTGGGACGAGAATATTTATGTTATATCAATGTAAATTTTTCTGTTATTCCATTGTTTGGGATTTTAGTTGTTATTAGAATTAGTACGTGATGAACCAAATTCGAGATCAGTGACAGTCTGAATTTGGGGGCGTCACATAATATAATTACAATATTAAATTAACATATTCCTTTCATCTTCTTATGTAAAACACATATATTAATTCATCGTCTTATGTAAGTGGATTAACTCTTTTTCATTTATTTACTATCATGCCACTGCCACACAAAGCTTTATAATATAATATTCCATAATATCACTTAATTAACAAATATTTATTCCAGGTTAACTAATTAACTCTTATTCAAGTCATGTTTTGCTAACTTAATCTATTCATGGACAATTTAAGTGTCAATTATGACAACATTTTAATTACTAATATACATATCCTCAAGTTTAGATTACACAACTCTCAGAATTTTCTACAGACCGGCGCAGCTGTGCTGGTATAAGGCTTGGAAGTGGCACAACTGCGCCACTTCAAGTTCATAGGCAGACAAGTTCTGCTATAGCATAACCATAATCTCAATTCTTAAATACTTGAACATGCTTTTTAATGTGCTATCTTGCTACATCGGTTAACCAACATCTGTTATTACCTCCTTCAATGATTCAAAGTTTAAACTATAAGTTCAAACTCTATTCCCCTATAAGGTTCTCATTTATATATATATATATATATATATATATGTATATATATCTAATTCCTTCCACATAATTCAAGATATATATATAACAAATACATATATTTCGTTAATCTTCACTTCTCGCGGTATATTAAATCAACTAATAATTCACTAACTAATGTTTATCTAAAGATATATTGGTCCTATTCTCTCTCTCTCTTCAACAACGTACATATGCTCCAGAAAATGGTGATTATCAGAATAGACAGATAATCTCTAGCATAAGCCTCTTTATCAGCAGCTGGGAAATACTTTTGATAAAAGACCTCACAAAACTCTGCCCAACGAAGTGTCTCAGCATATCCATCACCCTTTGTTTTTTTCATCGCTTTCCACCACCTTAGTGCATCCCTCTCTAGCTTATAAGCAACAAGCAACACTCTTTGGTTATCTGAGCACCCCAACACATCAAAGATTTTCTCTAGGTGGGCAATCCAATTCTCTACATCGATTGGATTCGGAGCTGAATTGAATGATTGTGGTTTTTGCTTCTAAAACCTCTCCAACCATGCATACATTAGAACCACTTGCAAATTAAGACCATCTGCATTTCTTTCCTCTTCGTTTTCCTATGGGCCAATATTTTTCGAGTTCCCCTGCTCAGGAATTTCTAGCGGCAGCTGCATTGCCTGTACAACCTGTGCCACCAACTGCGGTAAAGCCTGATTAACCGCCTGATTCACTAAGGTAGCCAGTTGAGCATTAATCTGATCATTAGGTTGCTTATTGGGCTGACCATCACTTCTTCCCCTATTGTTACCTCGCCTCCCAGCAACTCTAGCGGATCTACGAGTCATCTAAGAAAGAAATCAATGAATAGAAGAAAAACAGATTAAAGATATATTCGAATATAGCTGAACAAAAAATCAAACTGAACAAAACCGAACCCAGAAGTCTACCCATAACTCATAGGTCAAACCTAAGTTGGTTTTCTATAAGAAAGAACCTGGCTTTGATACCAACTCTGTAACACCCCCTTTCCGAAATAGAAAGAGAGGTTACGCACAAAACATAACAAAACAAAATGAAAGCTCTATGCCACGAAAAAATAGTCTCAAAACCAATAAATATAAAAAGGTTAACCAGAATAAATGCCAAACTGGCCCAAACCATAATCTGAAATAATTATTACAACTCCAAACAAATTAATGTATCACAACCTAAATAGAATATATCTAAATCATTTGGGTAAAAGGGAGCTCTCATCACACTTGCCCTAGATCCCTTTGATTATCTGCTGGAAAAAAAGCACAGTATGTGCCAAATGCCCAGTACGGATATAGAATACAAAATAATAAAACGAAATAACTAACTCAATAAAATAATCTGAACTATAACGAACAACCTAATACAACGAAATAATAGGCTGAATCAATTGGCTGGGTGTTATTTCATATGGAGCTCAAAATAAAACATAAATATACCTTACCACACAGCCAAGACAAATAATGCCACACAGGAATGTCACACACATTGGACCGCGAATCCAAATGTATGTAAAATCGGAAGGTGTGTTTGGCATAACCATCAACAATCCGTAGAACATAATAGAAAACTAGGGTCGACCCATACGCCTCCCATAACAAAACACCAAATGGCCAACTCCCACCAGAGAACCAGACAGAGATGCCATGGACTGATCGCACCGCCACGGAAGGTGTCTTGCCTCAGTGCCAAGAGGACATGCATGTGGTACCCCCATATGTGGTTATAGCTCAGGTATACACTACGATATATTCTTCTAAGAATACCATGTCACAACACATGCGACATAATATCAACACAAAGGGGTTCTAATACGTACATGTTAAATAAAAATGAATCAACAACACAAAGTCTCCAAAAATATATTAACATGTACATTACTACAAATATCGAACCAAACTCTAGACATGATACACTAGTCTAAATAGTATAAATATGAGTTCCAAATATCAACGCCTAAACGAAACTATCACATGAATTTGAGAATGAACAATCATGTGAAACAATAAACAAAATCTAATGAAAAGCAAAACGAACATAACATAATTAAAAGGATTATCGCTGAAGGAGTACGGAATCCGTACCTGGATTAAGCAATGTAATACCCCAAAATACATTCCAATTATAATTCGTTAAACTTCTTCCGTTTGAGCTAATTACACAAAATAATAATAAATGTAAATACATTTGCAAACATATTTCTTCTATATTTAACTAGTTAATTAACTCATATTATTATTCTTAATAAAAAAAATTATTATAATCCTCCACCTCCGTTCTAATATAAGTCTGTTAGATAGTTTGTATAATTTTACTTATTTAATACCTATAAATTACATCAATTACGATCCATTATATACACGAAACATACTACAATCTGAATGTTTATTTATAATTAAAATCACGTTTTGTCCATATCAATAATTTAGTTCACCTCTCCCATTTCCAATTAATATATAACATACATTAGATAAATTAGTCTTCTTGGAACAGAACCCAAACATGAGCCTTTCACTACTAGAAAGAAGTAAATAAACAACGTTTAAAAAGTGTTATAATAGGTCCCCCAAAAGTGTCGTGGTTAGCAGTGTCATCTATTAGACACAAATAGACAACGTTTAAAAAGCGTTGTCTCTTTGACAAATAGACAACGCTTTTTCAAAAAAGCATTGTTTATTTGTCAACTAGACAACGCTTTTTAGACATAAATAGACAACGTTTAAAAAACATTATTTGTTGACATATTGGACAATGTTGTTTCAAACAAACGTTGTCTAATTGTCAAATAGACAACGCTTTTAGACACAAATAGACAACGTTTAAAACACGTTGTCTGTTGACATATTAGACAACGTTGTTTCAAACAAGCATTATATATTTGTCAAATAGACAACGCTTTTAGACACCAATAGACAACGTTTAAAAAACGTTGTCTTTTGACACATTAGACAATGCTTTTTCAAACAAGCGTTGTCTATTTGTCAAATAGACAACGTTTTTAGACACAAATAGACAACGGCTAAAACACGTTGTCTTTTGACACATTAGACAACACTTTTTCAAAAAAGTGTTGTCTATTTGTCAAATAGACAACGTTTGTAGACACAAATAGACAATGGCTAAAAAACGTTGTCTTTTGACTCATTAGACAATGCTTTTTTAAAAAAGTGTTGTCTATTTGTCAAATAGACAACATTTTTAGAGACAAATAGACAACATTTTTTTATATTTGAAAAACACAATCCACAACATTTAAAGCCAAAATGTAAGCATTCTATGTTTCAAAATACCATACATCCCAATAATATCATATGTTTATAGTTTCAAATTCACTTTTAAATATAATTACTAGTACGCACATTGAATTATGAATTTGACTACATCCACAAAATATACCAAACTATCCATAAAATTAAGATATGGTGCACTACCTAATCATGTGCAAAACAACCTTCTCCCAAAGTACAAGTGTAACGTCCCTGTACATCTACCGTTAACTCGAGGCTCTACATGTACTTGTTCACAAAAGTTGCCCACTCACCATGTACTTCGTCAATTTGTTCTTGTGTGTACGTTAATTCATTTTCCTTATCCCACTGAAATAAAATAACAAAAAGTTTAGTCTCCCACTATAGACTAATTGGTCAAGTCTATTATAGTTAAGATTTGAAAATAAATTATGCAAAAAAAAAAGCTTAAAAAAATAACTAACCTTGGCTACAAAGTCCAAACTACCATCCTCAACTATCTCCTTCATGAAGCGCATCACAAAATAGCCGCACTCTGTATATGTTGGTTGTATAGGAGTTCCCTAAACACAATTAGTAATTATGTCATGAAAAATCAACAAAAATAACAAATGTCTATGATTAAACATCTTATGCTAATTAAATATATATACATATAAGCTAACCTACCACCAAGATTATCCATTGTGGTAATTTTTGTATTTGCTTACTGTTTTGCCCCTTGTAAGCTTTAATGGCACTTCATGAGCAAAAAGGTGACACATATAACACAATGCACATATAAAACCAGAGACGTATGTTAATAGAGATGAACTTTTATTGTAAAACTGTCTAATTGAACTACATTAAAAACAAAATAATTTAGAATAACATATGTGTTCACAACTTGTTTCCACTCCTCTTCGATCATGCCTTGCTTTAGGGAATCCATGAAGTACATAATTTTATTATCCAGATTGACAATGGTCAACACCCAATGACCTCCCTACAAAAATCAGCCCCAAACACATTTTTATAGTCAAACACAAAATCTTTTTATAATTAGGAGTTTTAATAAAATAGGTAAATAACTTTACCATTCCAGATCGAATCTCCAGATATAAAGTAAATAGTTATAAATTCTTCTAACAAAATATCAAATTTAATGAGTACTACTCTAAAAACATATACATCCACTACTAACCCTGAGTTATAAGGTATCAGAAAAATTGTGCGAGGATGTGCTCTTGAAAACTGAGATGCCATGTAACATGTTTTTTGAGATAAACTTCCACAACCTTTAGCACCAACTCGAGCAGGGTCCACAAAAGTAATCATCCTTAACATTTGTGTCTTCTTCAACACATCATATAAGTACCTAATAATTGAGCATTATTAAATCATTTTTCTTTCATAGTACCAAATAAGATTTATTTAATTATACCTCATGTACATCACTATGCAAGTGCCTGATATTTCTTCTATGGCACCAACTATAACTGCAATGAATTGAAAGTACAACCACCCTTGTAAGTGCATGTGTAAGGGTTTAGTTTTTGTGATTATTAGTCTTGTGATTCTGAAACTCGAGTGTCAGATGAGATGGTAACAAAAAAAGAGTTTTGACTGTGAATAATGAATCCTCATAATTAATAAATAAATTATGCAGAAAGCCATGTGAATGTACTCTGGTTGATAGCATAGCATCTAGGTTTGACCCCCCAACCACCTTTAAACATACTTTATCTATCACCAACTTAAAGGTTTATACTTCCATAGAGAAATACAACAGAAGTAGCAGTTAAAATACCTAAATCTTCTATATATATAATATACTCTATTTTGTAGTCTACATAGATTCTTGATTCTATCATAATGCAGATCAGTAGAGGCACCAAATAAATTAATGTGGCAGTTGCTGATTAAAGCTTTGAATAGGATGTAGATTAAAGGTAATAATATGCAACAATTTAATCCACAATCTAATAATATCTACATTTTCTTACTATTTCCTTCACTTTCTCAGCTGTCTTCTCATCTTTAAAACTCCCATCCTTATTTTCGCGACCTTTCCTCCACAATGTTTCTCAATCTATGTCATCTTCCGCCAATTTTTCCAGCTATTTCATATAAAGAAACAATAATCTAGTAAGTTCATTTAAGAGTCACAAATAATTAAGTCTATTACAAAATTTGTACTAACCAGTTCATCCTCCAATCCAACATATCCTTTGCGTGACAAGTGATGATTGTACTGATTTTGTGCACGTCTTTCTTGTTGTCTCTGATGTAATTCCTGCCAATATGAAGGGAAAGGTGGTTATGTTCTTTGAAAATCAATGATTTATTTGTAATAAAAATGGTGGAAAATGTACCTTAAACTCTTTAGTAAACTTATGGGTTACAAAGGCTCTCCAAGCATCATGATCAATGAAAGGATATTCTTCAGAGGGGTACATAAGAGTTCTTCATCATCTTCGAAAGGATAAACATATGTATTGGTTAGTTTAGACTTGAACTATGGCCATTTACGTGCTGCTGATGATAAAATCATTTTCCTGCTTTGAGGAGCTATTGCAAACGCCATCTACGTATAAGCAGATCACACATTATACCTCTATAGCTTCCCAAATATATCAATACATATGAAAATGAAGAAAAATAAATACCTCTATAGCTTCCCAAATCTTCTTTTTTGTATCTAGCTCCACAAATTTCCATTCTTTAATGTTAATTCGGACCTTCGTGCGTGCTAAGACACCAATATAAGATTGCATTTCCTTTGCTGTCTTCCCACAAGGTTGCCCCTTCTTATTATACTCCACAACCCTTCTCATGCCTTGTATTTTTTGCTTCATTATTCGATGCATTGTATTAATACCTCAATTTCTTTTTGCGGTACTGGAGCTTGTCTCAATATTATCTGCTTTATTAGATTGAATTTTCTTAGAATGGGAGGACTCGGATTAAGTCTTTTTTGGGCATGCATCAGCTTTCAAATTTTGATTTACTGAACCAGTGTGATTGTTTTGAGCCTGTGAAGCAGCTTTCTTCTTTTGAGGGGATGAAATAGCTTTATTCTTTTGAGAATCCATAATCTGTTATAATATTAAAAACACAAACTCAAATGTTAAAATAATCATATTAATCAGTATAACCTTATGGGAATTAAAACAGAAGCATCCACCCACATGGGCACAACAATAAGAAACACCATAGAAAGAAGACTGGAGGGTGTTTTGCACTCTTTAATGAACAAAAATGGCAGCTAGAGAACACAAGAACGAGATGTGGCAAGTCACTTATTACGTCCATGTGATACCATTACTATAGACCAATTGCAGTTCTATATATCAATCCATCAACAAGTTTTTAAATACAGCTAAAACAGAGATTAGATTCACTCCCAAAAATCATAAAAAATTAAAACCTACAAACAAAAAGTGTGTATATATTTATTTTCCATTGTTATATTGGACTTGGAGTAGGTAATCTAAGTGTCAGAATCAGTGAGATGCATGCATCGGATTCTAAAGTATGGTAATGAAAATCAGGACTAGGACTTATTGGACAGAAAATGGTGTCCCAAAAGCAAATTAAGCCACCCCATTCACTACGGATTCCCTCGATCTGCTGCTATTTCATATTCTTATATATACTTGTTGGTTGGTATATAAGTACTTTTCCCTCTTCTTTTCATATATACTATATCCATCCTAGTTTAACAAAGCAAACACATGATTTAATCCTGATTATTCAAACTCAATATACATACATATTCACCAACGCAATCTTGATATAATCCCTATGAAAGAAACACCCTTCTAGAACTGCACAAAGCAATAAACAGAAAAAAGGCAACATAAAGGGCAAACTAAAATCTCACACATCTAGTAATCTGACCAACTTTTATATACTCTTAGTGCGTGACAAGTATTACACTTCTTTTACTATTGTACCTAGATTAGTATCATTAAGTAAATTTAAATGTCAATATGTAGAACAAAAGATATCTAGCAAACCAATAAAGTTGAAACTTTAAGCTTAGCTAGATAACACTTTTTAAAGGAATTTTATATTTTTTTTTGTTGTTGTTTTTCCTACTTTAGCAAATCATTTTATACCTAAATACTAGAAGGAAAAAAACAGAAAAGAAAACAAAAATTAGTCAAAACAGGTTTTGTCAAACAGTCCTTATTCACGACTATCTCTCCCCTGCAATTCCAGAAGAACATTTAAATCTTATTATTGTATTATTTTCTAATTTTATTTTTGATAAGTATGTCAATTGAATCTTATCAACTTAGCAATACCTAACTAACACAGATGAACTTCTGTTTAGTTTCAATTAGTTTTCGTAGCTCATTTAGGCTATTAGGTATAAATTTTCATGGCGAACGCTAATGTTTTATATAAATTATCAAATATACTTACAAACTAAGAGATATCACTGATACTTAGATCTGGAGCATTGAAATTATACTGATACTTAGATATCACTAATACTTACATATACACACTTTTAAGTAGTTAAATCCTAGAAGAACTTATAATAATTATTCAGCATCATATCATCTATAATTATTTGATTTGAAGAAAACCAGCAAAATGTTAGAAGCTACAAAACCATTCCACAGCGGCACAGCCAGAGGTATTAAAAGTGTAAGAATTTACATTGAGAAAATTAGCAGTCAATGTATTACAAGGGTCGGCTGATGACAACATATTATACCAATAAAGATAAGAACTCGCAAGAAACAACAAGTGGAAAATATAACAAATAAACCAGTAAAGGAAAAAAGAGATTCTAGTGTCATATAAGGCTTAAACAAAAAAAATGACAATATCCTCCAAATATAATAATTACTATTCAGAAAGTGGATAAGTGGTTAAAAAGTTACATAACTAGTCCATTTATATTAAAGATACTAGCACAGATTTTTATAAAAGAAGAAACCTAGAACAGTTCCTATTCCTTATCAATCCAAATATCTTCAGAGTCAGCTCTCATGTATTGTGACCACTCCTCGTTCAATACATCATCAAATGTCTCGACAGGTGGCATACCCCTTGTAAAGGGTTCGTGGTCAATTACAATGTCCCCTACCTCATCATCATTGGCACAATCATAATAATCCCTATTTGGGATTGATATTACAACTGACCACCTAGCATCTAAAGGATCTTCAACATAAAAGACTTGTTTGACTAGGTTAGCCATAACAAATTGATCATTTTTATAACCTATCCTACCAAGATTGATCAAAGTAAATCCAAGTTCATCTACTTTAATACCATTATTGTTCTCAACCCAATCGCACTTAAAGATAGGTACTCTAAACTTATGATAATATAGCTCCCATATTTCCTGAATGATCCCGTAGAAACTCATGTCTCCCACAACAGGATTTTTATCCTTTGCACTAGAAATTGCATTGTCTTTGCCACTAGGTGCACTCCACTATTTTGAACAGCTCGCACATCATCACGTGACTTGGTGTTAAAGTGCACCCCATTAACAATGTAGCTTTTATACTTTAGTACTTCCATACACGGTCCATCCGAAAGCCACCGCAAATTCTCCATTATGTCATTGGATGCTTGGGTAAGTTCATGTTCAACCTGAATCAAAATAGTATAAATCAAGAAATAAACAAGAGCAACCAACAAACACTTACAAAGATAAACACAATTTTACCCTTTTGCGAAACCAACCAATGAATGTGCGGTTGTGCTTATCTTGTAGCCACTTTGTTCTTTTTTTGAATCTCGAATAAGTATTTGTCAAATGTATCATATGTTCACTGCATGAAATAGAAGACAATCAGATTCTAGTTGTTTAATTATAAGACATAATTCTTCTCTCTTATATAGAAAAACGTTTACCTGATATATGGTTCAACATTATCTGTGTTGTTTAATACACAACGATGTGCTTCGTCTAACATGTCACGCTCCATAGATTCTACGATAGCACCAGATAAGGGTTGTGTACGACCCATATTTCGCCTCACTGGGATTCCAATAGTACTGACATCAGATAAATATTCCTCGCAAAACTCTGAAGCTTCTTCACCAATATAACATTTAGCCATGCAACCTTCATGCCGAGTACAATTACGTACATACCCTTTTAATACTTTCATGAATCTTTTAAATGGATACATCCATCTAAAGTAAACTGGTACACATAATCGAATTT
Organism: Panax stipuleanatus; assembly: GCA_020205555.1. Classification (NCBI taxonomy): domain Eukaryota; kingdom Viridiplantae; phylum Streptophyta; class Magnoliopsida; order Apiales; family Araliaceae; genus Panax; species Panax stipuleanatus. The sequence goes on from CM035119.1 coordinate 51,293,110, forward strand.
CTCTAACAAGATGCACCACAACATGAATCATGATATCAAAGAATGATGGTGGAAAATACTTCTCAAGCAAACACAAGGTTACCACTAAATCAGCTTGCATTTTATCTAGTTTTGAAATGTCGATGACTTTGTCGCATATCTCATTAAAGAAAAAACACAATCTGATTATTGCATACCTCACCGGTTTTTCCATTACTGAACGTAGGGCAACAGGGAGCAATTGTTGCATTTAGGTCTTGCAATGATACAAGACTTTTGACATTGGAAGAGCAACCTTCTGGGACTTTCATGCCATACAAAGAATTGCATAGAACTCTTTTCTCTCCCCTCGATAGATTCCAAGTACTTGGAGGCAAACGTGTCCTTTTTTCTCCAAAATCTGGCCGCAAATAAGTCTTAACCCCCATTTCTAAGAGGTCTAACCGAGCTGCAACCTCATCTTTATTTTTCCCCGGAATCTCCAATAATGTTCCAATAATGCTTTTGCATACATTTTTCTCAATATGCAAAACATCAAGATAATGTCTAATATGAAGAAACTTCTAATACTCTAGTTCAAAGAAGATTGACTTCTTCTTCCAACAAGGTCTGTTATCCTTGTCATCAACACCATGAGTCAAATGTTCAACCTTTCTAAATACTTCCTCTCCCGTTAGTGGCACATGAGGTGGTCTAAATTCTTGTTCTCCATTAAATGTTACTCGCTGCTTCCGAAATAAATGATCTTGAGGCAGGAATCTTCGGTGGCCAATGTAACAAACTTTGTTACCATGTGCCAACCTATGGCTAGGTGTATCCTCGCCACATATAGGACATGCTTTATAACCTTTTACAACACATCCAGATAAGTTACCATAGGCAGGAAAGTCATTTATAGTGTCCACATTAATTGTGCTTTGAGCATGAAGTATTCTCATCTAAATGCATCGTACACCCATGGAACCCCTTCCCATAAACACTTTAAATCATCAATCAATGGTTCCAAGTAGACATCTATATCATTACCGGCTTGTTTAGAGCCCGAGATCAACAAAGTCAACATCATGAACTTTCTTTTCATACATAACCAAGCCGGAAGATTATAAATAATCATTATAACAGGCCAACAACTGTATCTAGAACTAAGAGAACCATGAGGATTGATCCCATTAGCTGAAAGAGCAAGTCTAATGCTTCTAGGGTCTTTACCAAACTCCGGCCACTTATCATCCACTAGCTTCCAAGATGGTGAATCTGATGGTTGACGCATATGACCATCACTTATTTTATTATTAGCATGCCAAGTCAAACTCTCAGATGTCCTGCTCGATTTAAACATACGTTTAAACCTCGGGATAGGAGGAAAGTACCACAACACCTTCGCAGGCACCCCTTCTCTTACATGCTCATTCTTATCTATCTTCCACCTTGAGAGACGACATTTTGGGCAATTAGTCGCTTGGTAAAATTCCTTTCTGTACAAGATACAGTGATTAGGGCAAGCATGTATTTTCTTATAATCCATTCCTAAGGCATGTAGAGCCTTCTTTGCCTCGTACAAGAAGCAAGGTAATTTTTTACATTTTGGAAGAAGTTCATTCAGAAAAATCAAGTGATCTGTGAAACCAACATCACTTAACCCATGCTTCGCTTTCAAATTATAGAGTCTAACAAGTGCAACTAACTTACTAAATTTACAACCAGGGTACATGAGCTCATCTCCATCCCCAATCGCATTAAGAAACTCACCCGGATCATTTGAGAAATCCCCAAAAGTATTATCTTCCATATCTACTGTTTCATAGACATAGCCTTGTTCAGTAGTGCCTACAAAAAGTTCATTTGCATCTACATCTAACATATTAGGTTCTCCATGCCATACCCAAGTTTGATAACTAGTATCAACACCATTACAATACAAGTGATCCCTTATAATTCCAAAACCGAATTGTAAAATGTTTCCACATTTTACGTAAGGGCAATGAATAAGATTCACATTTCTCGCGTTATCTACCGTAAACCTTAAGAATTCATCAACGCCTACTTAATACTCTTGTGACCTTCTATCAGCACACATCCATGACTTCCATCTTAAGAAAACAAAACATGTCATGTAGAGTCCAACACTAAATATAAGACAATATACGTCAAAGACTATGTAAAGCATATAATAACAGTCGATATATACAAAACAGGTTTTTTTTGTTTCCTTTATATCAAAGTTGATTCTTTTAGTTTGTATAAATTCTTGGTTTGGATTTATTTGACACTTAATATTGGGGGAGAGTTGTAATTTCTTTTTTTCTTTCTAATTTTCAATATTGTGATCTACCCTTTTCTTAGTAATAATCTTTAGCGACTGCTGTCAATCCCAAATTCTAACGCTATCATTTAGTATGCTAAAATACTTCATAAATTTGGGGGGTGGGGGGGGGGACAAAGTTGGATAAATGTGTAAATACTACCAATGCTTTATTCCCCTTCCTTTGTTGCTAACCTTCCACTTAAATTTAGAGACATAATCAACATTTAGCTGGATGGATTTGGAGGAATATTGAAGGAAAAGGAGGATTATAGTGCAACAGTACGGCTTGGTTAGTTCACATACGAGGGATCATCTCATTTTGGAATTGGCATTCCAACAAAGGGTTGGTCACTCTGCAGCATTACATATTGAAGCTCAAGCCCTCTTATGAACTCTTTTGAGGCATTTCACCAAGGCTGGGAATTTCTTAAATGTTTGTCTTCTCTTATAAGTTTATGCAGTAAAGTAGGAGCAAGCACGTACATTGTTGATTTGTTTCAAGGCCTGGAAATCAAACAGTGTTTCATGTTTAATGAAGTGTGATAGTAGTACCAATAAAATAAAGGGGGGGGGGGAATTTTCACAATACATTAAATGAAAGCTACAACAAAGAAACTTAATACTATCAATTAAAAACATTCAGCAAATCACATCTAATATCAAAAGATTGTCCTAATGAATGAGGAAATAAAAAATAAACTGTCGAGTAGGTAAATTATTGTTCTTTATGGTTACAGAAATGTGCTGTGCCGAGGAACCTACATAATGTTCTATTATTTGGTAAAAAGAAAAAGCAACAGAATCCAAGGAAAAGTACCTTCTTAATTCTCTTTCAATTTCCAGAAGTGTTTTTTTTTTTCCGATGATAGATTGTTATCTCCATTCTCCCGTTTGAAATTCATTTTACCCAATAAATTCCCCTAAAAGACTAATAGTAGTCAGAATCATCTAAATAAATATACTACTAAATTATAAGGAGCATATAAAACCTAAATTACTCGAGAACCCTAGAAAATTCCAACATAAAACACTACATCTAATTATTCAAGTTTAAATTTCTACCATGGAATGCTAAATATGTTTCATCACTTCAAATATTTTTCAAATATAAAACTGAAAAGGGGACAAATTTTAAGATTGAAATCACAACTTGAATTAAAATTAACACACCCAACTTAGAACTTACCTTTGAAAAACAAATCAAAGAACTAGAGCTACTCAGATCGACTAAGAAACCACCGACCACCGACCGGTCGGGGGTCTCCAGCCTATCGATCTCACTCTCTGGTTTCTCTCGTTTCTTAGTCTATCGATCTCGCTCTCTAGTTTCTTCTCTATTTGGTTTCTCGATCGGTGGTTTCTTGGTCGCTGGTTCTCAGTCTGTCGGAGGTTGGTTTCTCGGTCAGTGGTTTCGCTGTCTATCAGAGGTTTCTCGGTCAGTCGGTGGTCGGTGGTTTCTTAGTCGATTTGAGTAGCTCTAGTTCTCTGATTTGCTTCCTCAAAGGTAAGTTCTAAGTTGGGTGTGTTAATTTTTACTTCAAGTTGTGATTTCAATCTTAAAATTTGTCCTCATTTTAGTTTTATATTTAAAAAATGTTTGAAGTGATGAAACATATTCAGCATTCCATGGTAGAAATTTAAACTTGAATAATTAGATGTAGTGTTTTATGTTGGAATTTTCTAGGGTTCTCGAGTAATTTTGGTTTTATATGCTCCTTATAATTTAGTAGTATATTTATTTAGATGATTCTGACTACTATTAGTCTTTTAGGGGAATTTATTGGGTAAAATGAATTTCAAACGGGAGAATGGAGATAACAATCTATCATCGGAAAAAAAAAACACTTCTGGAAATTGAAAGAGAATTAAGAAGGTACTTTTCCTTGGATTCTGTTGCTTTTTCTTTTTACCAAATAATAGAACATTATGTAGGTTCCTCGGCACAGCACATTTCTGTAACCATAAAGAACAATAATTTACCTACTCGACAGTTTATTTTTTATTTCCTCATTCATTAGGACAATCTTTTGATATTAGATGTGATTTGCTGAATGTTTTTAATTGATAGTATTAAGTTTCTTTGTTGTAGCTTTCATTTAATGTATTGTGAAAATTCCCCCCCCCCCTTTATTTTATTGGTACTACTATCACACTTCATTAAACATGAAACACTGTTTGATTTCCAGGCCTTGAAACAAATCAACAATGTACGTGCTTGCTCCTACTTTACTGCATAAACTAATAAGAGAAGACAAACATTTAAGAAATTCCCAGCCTTGGTGAAATGCCCTCAAAAGAGTTCATAGGAGGGCTTGAGCTTCAGTATGTAATGCTGCAGAGTGACCAACCCTTTGTTGGAATGCCAATGCAAAAATGCGATGATCCCTCGTATGTGAAATAACCAAACCCTACTGTTGCACTATAATCCTCCTCTTCCTTCCATATTCCTCCAAATTCATCCAGCTGAATGTTGATTATGTCTCTAAAGTTAAGTGGAAGGTTAGCAACAAAGGGAGGGTAATAAAGCATTGGTAGTATTTATTCATTTATCCCACTCTGTCCCCCCCCCCCACCCCCCACCCCCACCCCCCAAATTCATGAAGTATTTTAGCATGCTGAATGATAGCGTTAGAATTTGGGATTGACAGCAGTCGCTAAAGATTATTACTAAGAAAAGGGTAGATCACAATATTGAAAATTAGAAATAAAAAAAGAAATTACAACTCTCCCCCAATATTAAGTGTCAAATAAATCCAAACCAAGAATTTATACAAACTAAAAGAATCTACTTTGATATATAGGAAACAGAAAAAAAAAACCTATTTTGTATATATCGACTGTTATTATATGCTTTACATAGTCTTTGACGTATATTGTCTTATATTTAGTGTTGGACTCTACATGACATGTTTTGTTTTCTTAAGATGGACAAGTCATGGATGTGTGCTGATAGAAGGTCACGAGAGTATTAAGTAGGCATTGATGAATTCTTAAGGTTTACGGTAGATAACGCGAGAAATGTGAATCTTATTCATTGCCCTTACGTAAAATGTGGAAACATTTTACAATTTGGTTTTGGAATTATAAGGGATCACTTGTATTGTAATGGTGTTGATACTAGTTATCAAACTTGGGTATGGCATGGAGAACCTAATATGTTAGATGTATATGCAAATGAACGTTTTGTAGGCACTACTGAATAAGGCTATGTCTATGAAACAGTAGATATGGAAGATAATACTTTTGAGGATTTCTCAAATGATCCGGGTGAGTTTCTTAATGCAATTGGGGATGGAGATGAGCTCTTGTAACCTGGTTGTAAATTTAGTAAGTTAGTTGCACTTGTTAGACTCTATAATTTGAAAGCGAAGCATGGGTTAAGTGATGTTGGTTTCACAGATCACTTGATTTTTCTGAATGAACTTCTTCCAAAATGTAAAAAATTACCTTGCTTCTTGTACGAGGCAAAGAAGACTCTACATGCCTTAGGAATGGATTATAAGAAAATACATGCTTGCCCTAATCACTGTATCTTGTACAGAAAGGAATTTTACCAAGCGACTAATTGCCCAAAATGTCGTCTCTCAAGGTGGAAGATAGATAAGAATGAGCATGTAAGAGAAGGGGTGCCTGAGAAGGGGTGCCTGCGAAGGTGTTGTGGTACTTTCCTCCTATCCCGAGGTTTAAACGTATGTTTAAATCGAGCAGGACATCTGAGAGTTTGACTTGGCATGCTAATAATAAAATAAGTGATGGTCATATGCGTTAACCATCAGATTCACCATCTTGGAAGCTAGTGGATGATAAGTGGCCGGAGTTTGGTAAAGACCCTAGAAGCATTAGACTTGCTCTTTCAGCTAATGGGATCAATCCTCATGGTTCTCTTAGTTCTAGATACAGTTGTTGGCCTGTTATAATGATTATTTATAATCTTCCGGCTTGGTTATGTATGAAAAGAAAGTTCATGATGTTGACTTTGTTGATCTCGGGCTCTAAACAAGCCGGTAATGATATAGATGTCTACTTGGAACCATTGATTGATGATTTAAAGTGTTTATGGGAGGGGGTTCCATGGGTGTACGATGCATTTAGATGAGAATACTTCATGCTCAAAGCACAATTAATGTGGACTATAAATGACTTTCCTGCCTATGGTAACTTATCTGGATGTGTTGTAAAAGGTTATAAAGCATGTCCTATATGTGGCGAGGATACACCTAGCCATAGGTTGGCACATGGTAACAAAGTTTGTTACATTGGCCACCGAATATTCCTGCCTCAAGATCATTTATTTCGGAAGCAGCGAGTAACATTTAATGGAGAACAAGAATTTAGACCACCTCATGTGCCACTAACGGGAGAGGAAGTATTTAGAAAGGTTGAACATTTGACTCATGGTGTTGATGACAAGGATAACAGACCTTGTTGGAAGAAGAAGTCAATCTTCTTTGAACTAGAGTATTAGAAGTTTCTTCATATTAGACATTATCTTGATGTTTTGCATATTGAGAAAAATGTATGCGAAAGCATTATTGGTACATTATTGGAGATTCCGGGGAAAAATAAAGATGAGGTTGCAGGTCGGTTAGACCTCTTAGAAATGGGGGTTAAGACTTATTTGCGACCAGATTTTGGAGAAAAAAGGACACGTTTGCCTCCAAGTACTTGGAATCTATCGAGGGGAGAGAAAAGAGTTCTATGCAATTCTTTGTATGGCATGAAAGTCCCAGAAGGTTGCTCTTCCAATGTCAAAAGTCTTGTATCATTGCAAGACCTAAATGCAACAATTGCTCCCTATTGCCCTACGTTCAGTAATGGAAAAACCGGTGAGGTATGCAATAATCAGATTGTGTTTTTTCTTTAATGAGATATGCGACAAAGTCATCGACATTTCAAAACTAGATAAAATGCAAGCTGATTTAGTGGTAACCTTGTGTTTGCTTGAGAAGTATTTTCCACCATCATTCTTTGATATCATGATTCATGTTGTGGTGCATCTTGTTAGAGAAATTCGATTATGTGTACCAGTTTACTTTAGATGGATGTATCCATTTAAAAGATTCATGAAAGTATTAAAAGGGTATGTACGTAATTGTACTCGGCATGAAGGTTGCATGGCTAAATGTTATATTGGTGAAGAAGCTTCAGAGTTTTGCGAGGAATATTTATCTGATGTCAGTACTATTGGAATCCCAGTGAGGCGAAATATGGGTCGTACACAACCCTTATCTGGTGCTATCGTAGAATCTATGGAGTGTGACATGTTAGACCAAGCACATCGTTGTGTATTAGACAACACAGATAAAGTTGAACAATATATCAGGTAAACGTTTTTCAATATAAGAGAGACGAATTATGTCTTATAATTAAACAACTAGAATCTGATTGTCTTCTATTTCATGCAGTGAATATATGATACATTTGACAAATACTTATTCGAGATTCAAAAAAAGAACAAAGTGGCTACAAGATAAGCAGAACCGCACATTCATTGGTTGGTTTCGCAAAAGGGTAAAATTGTGCTTATCTTTGTAAATGTTTGTTGGTTGCTCTTGTTTGTTTCTTGATTTATACTATTTCGATTCAGGTTGAACATGAACTTACCCAAGCATCCAATGACATAACGAAGAATTTGTGGTGGCTTTCGGAAGGACTGTGTATGGAAGTACTAAAGTATAAAAGCTACGTTGTTAATGGGGTGCACTTTAACACCAAGTCACGTGATGATGTGCGAGCTGTTCAAAATAGTGGAGTGCACCTAGTGGCAAAGACAATGCAATTTCTAGTGCAAAGGATAAAAATCCTGTTGTGGGAGACATGAGTTTCTACGGGATCATTCAGGAAATATGGGAGCTATATTATCATAAGTTTAGAGTACCTATCTTTAAGTGCGATTGGGTTGAGAACAATAAGGGTATTAAAGTAGATGAACTTGGATTTACTTTGATCAATCTTGGTAGGATAGGTTATAAAAATGATCAATTTGTTATGGCTAACCTAGTCAAACAAGTCTTTTATGTTGAAGATCCTTTAGATGCTAGGTGGTCAGTTGTATTATCAACCCCAAATAGGGATTATTATGATTGTGCCAATGATGATGAGGTAGGGGACATTGTAATTGACCACGAACCCTTTACAAGGGGTATGCCACCTGTCGAGACATTTGATGATGTATTGAACGAGGAGTGGTCACAATATATGAGAGCTGACTGTGAAGATATTTGGATTGATAAGGAATATGAACTGTTCTAAGTTTCTTCTTTTATGAAAATCTGTGCTAGTATCATTAATATAAATGGACTAGTTATGTAACTTTTTAACCACTTCTCCACTTTCTGAATAGTAATTATTATATTTGGAGGATATCGTCATTTTTTTTTGTTTAAGCCTTGTATGACACTAGAATCTCTTTTTTCCTTAATTAATTATTTGTTATGTTTTCCACTTGTTGTTTCTTGCGAGTTCTTATCTTTATTGGTATAATATGTTGTCATCAGCCGACCCTTGTAATACATTGATTGCTAATTTTCTCAATGTAAATTCTTACACTTTTAATACCTCTGGCTGTGCCGCTGTGGAATGGTTTTGTAGCTTCTAACGTTTTGCTGGTTTTCTTCAAATCAAATAATTATAGATGATATGATGCTGAATAATTATTATAAGTTCTTCTAGGATTTATCTACTCAATAGTATGTATATGTATGTATCAGTGATATCTAAGTATCAGTATAATTTCATTGCTCCAGATCTAAGTATCAGCGATATCTCTTAGTTCATAAGTATATTTGATAATTAATATAAAACATTAGCGTTTGCCATTAAAATTTATACCTGATAGCCTAAATGAGCTACGAAAACTAATTGAAACTGAACAGAAGTTCATCTGTGTTAGTTATGTACTGCTAAGTTGATAAGATTCAACTGACATACTTATCAAAAATAAAATTAGAAAATAATTCAATAATAAGATTTAAATGTTCTTCTGGAATTGCAGGGGAGAGATAGTCGTGAATAAGGACTGTTTGACAAAACCTGTTTTGACTAATTTTTGTTTTCTTTTCTATTTTTTTCCTTCTAGTATTTAGGTATAAAATGATTTGCTAAAGTAGGAAAAACAGCAACAAAAAAAAAATACAAATTTCCTTTAAAAAGTGTTATCTAGCTGAGCTTAAAGTTTCAATTTTATTGGTTTGTTAGATATCTTTTGTTCTACATAGTGACATTTAAATTTTCTTAATGATACTAATCTAGGTACAATAGTAAAAGAAGTGTAATACTTGTCACACATTAAGAGTATGTACAAGTTGGTCAAATTACTAGATGTGTGAGATTTTAGGCAGCCCTTTGTGTTGCCTTTTTTCTGTTTATTGGTTTGTATAGTTCTAGAAGTGTTGTCTTATAAATAGAAGGGTGTTTCTTTCATAGGAATTATATCAAGATTGCGTTTTTGAATTGATGTATGTATATTGAGTTTGAATAATTAGGATTAAATCATGTGTTTGCTTTGTTAAACTAGGATGGATATAGTATATATGAAAAGAAGAGGGAAAAGTACTTATATACCAACCAATAAGTATATATAGGAATATAAAATAGCAGCAGATCGAGGGAATCCGCAGAGAATGGAGTGGCTTAATTTGCTTTTGGGACACCATTTTCTGTCCAACAAGTCCTAGTCCTGATTTTCACTGCCATGCTTTAGAATCCGATGCATGCATCTCACTGATTCTGACACTTAGATTACCTACTCCAAGTCCAATCTAACAATGGAAAATAAATATATACACACTTTTTGTTTGTAGGTTCTAATTTTTTATGATTTTTGGGAGTGAATCTAATCTCTGTTTTAGCTGTACTTAAAAACTTGTTGATGGATTGATATATAGAACTGCAACTGGTCTATAGCAATGGTATCACATGGACGTAATAAGTGACTTGCCACATCTCGTTCTTGTGTTCTCTAGCTGCCAGTTTTGTTCATTAAAGAGTGCAAAACACCTTCCAGTCTTCTTTCTATGGTGTTTCTTATTGTTGTGCCCATGTGGGTGGATGCTTCTGTTTTAATTCCCACAAGGTTATACTGATTAATATGAGTATTTTAACATTTGAGTTTGTGTTTTTAATATTATAACAGATTATGGATTATCAAAAGAATAAAGCTATTTCATCCCCTCAAACGAAGAAAGCTGCTTCAGAGGCTCAAAACAATCACACTGCTTCAGTAAATCATAATTCGAAAGCTGATGCATTCCCAAAAAAGAATCCATCCGAGTCCTCCCATTCTAAGAAAATTCAATCTAATAAAGCAGATAATATTGAGACAAGCTCCAGTACCGCAAAAAGAAAACGAGGTATTAATACAATGCATCGAATAGTGAAGAGAAAAATATAAGGCATGAGAAAGGTTGTGGAGTATAATAAGAAGGGGCAACCTCGTGGGAAGACATCAAAGGAAATGCAATCTTACATTGGGGTCTTAGCACGCACGAAGGTTCGAATTGACATTAAAGAATGGAAATTTGTGGAGCTAGATACAAAAAAAGAAGATTTGGGAAGCTACAGATGTATTTATTTTTCTTCATTTTCATACGTATTGATATATTTGGGAAGCTATAGAGGTATAATGTGTGATTTGCTTGTACGTAGATGGCGTTTGCAATAGCTCCTCAAAGCAGGAAAATGGTTTTATCATCAGCAACATGTAAATGGTGAGATTTCAAGTCTAGACTAACCAATACATATGTTTATCCTTTCGAAGATGAAGAAGAACTCTTATGTACCCCCCTGAAGAATATCCTTTCATTGATTATGATGCTTGGAGAGCTTTTGTAGCCCATAGGTTTACTAAAGAGTTTAAGGTACATTTTCCTCCATTTTTATTACAAATAAATCTTTGATTTTCAAAGAATATAACCACCTTTCCCTTCAAATTTGGCAGGAATTACATCAGAAACAACAAGAAGGACGTGCACAAAATCAGTACAATCATCGCTTGTCACGCAAAGGATATGTTGGATTGGAGGATGAACTAGTTAGTACAAATTTTGTAATAGACTTAATTATTTGTGACTCTTAAATGAACTTACTAGATTATTGTTTCTTTATATGAAATAGCTGGAAAAAATGGCGGAAGATGACATAGATCGAGCAACATTGTGGAGGAAATACTGCGAAAATAACGATGGGAGTTTTAAAGATGAGAAGACAGCTGAGAATCAAGAATCAATGTAGAATACAAAACAGAGTATATTATATATATATATATATATATATATATATAAATATATATATATATATAAATATATAGAAAATTTGGGTAGTTTTAACTGCTGCTTCTGTTGCATTTCTCTATGGAAGTATAAACCTTTAAGTTGGTGACAGATAAAGTTTGTTTAAAGGTGGTTGGGGGGTCAAACCTAGATGCTATGCTATCAACCAGAATACATTCAAATGGCTTTCTGCATAATTTATTTATTAATTATGAGGATTCATTATTCACTGTCAAAACTATTTTTTTTGTTACCATCTCATCTGACACTCGAGTTTCAGAATCACAAGACTAATAATCACAAAAACTAAACCCTTACACATGAACTTACAAGGGTGGTGGTACTTTCAATTCATTGCAGTTATAGTTGGTGCCATAGCAGAAATATCAGGCAGTTGCATAGTAATGTACATGAGGTATAATTAAATAAATCTTATTTGGTACTGTGAAAGAAAAATGATTTAATAATGCTCAATTATTAGGTACTTATATGATCTGGAAGTTTATCTCAAAAAACACGTTACATGGCATCTCAGTTTTCAAGAGAACATCCTAGCACAATTTTTCTGATACCTTATAACTCCGGGTTAGTAGTGGATGTATATGTTTTTAGAGTAGTACTCATTAAATTTGATATTTTGTTAGAAGAATTTTATAACTATTTACTTTATATTTGGAGATTCGATCTGGAAGGTAAAGTTATTTACCTATTTTATTAAAACTCCTGATTATAAAAAGCTTTTATGTTTGACTATAAAAATGTGTTTGGGGATGATTTTTGTATAGAGGTCATTAGGTGTTGACCATTGTCAATCTGGAAAATAAAATTGTGTACTTCATGGATTCCCTAAAGCAAGGCATGATCGAAGAGGAGTGGAAACAAGTTGTGAACACGTATGTTATTCTAAATTATTTTGTTTTTAATGTAGTTCAATTGGAAAGTTTTACAATAAAATTTCATCTTTATTAACATACGTCTCTGGTTTTATATGTGCATTGTGTTATATGTGTCACCTTTTTGCTCATGAAGTGCCATTAAAGCTTACGATGGGCAAAACAGTAAGCAAATACGAAAATTACCACAATGGATAATCTTGGTGGTATGTTAGCTTATATGTATATATATTTAATTAGCATAAGATGTTTAATCATAGACATTTGTTATTTTTGTTGATTTATCATGACATAATTACTAATTGTGTTTAGGGAACTCCTATACAATCAACATATACGGAGTGCGGCTATTTTGTGATGCGCTTCATGAAGGAGATAGTTGAGGATGGTAGTTTGGACTTTGTAGCGAAGGTTAGTTATTTTTTTAAGCTTTATTTTTTTCATAATTTATTTTTAAATCTTAACTATAATAGACTTGACCAATTAGTCTATAGTGAGAGACTAAACTTTTTGTTATTTTATTTCAGTGGGATAAAGAAAATAAATTAACGTACACACAAGAACAAATTGACGAAGTACGTGGTTAGTGGGCAACTTTTGTGAGCAAGTACATGTAGAGCCTCGAGTTAACGGTAGATGTACAGGGACGCTACACTTGTACTTTGGGAGAAGGTTGTTTTGCACATGATTATGTAGTGCACCATATCTTAATTTTATGGATAGTTTGGTATATTTTGTGGATGTAGTCAAATTCATAATTCAATGTGCGTACTAGTAATTATATTGAAAAGTGAATTTGTAACTGTAAATGTATGATATTATTGGGATGTATGGTATTTTGAAACATAGAATGCTTACATTTTGGCTTTAAATGTTGTGGATTGTGTTTTTCAAATATAAAAAAACGTTGTCTAATTGTCTCTAAAAATGTTGTTTATTTGACAAATAAACAACACTATTTTGAAAAAACGTTGTCTAATGTGTACAAATAGACAACACTTTTTTGAAAAAGCGTTGTCTAATGAGTCAAAAGATAACGTTTTTTAGCCGTTGTCTATTTGTGTCTACAAACGTTGTCTATTTGACAAATAGACAACACTTTTTTGAAAAAGCGTTGTCTAATGTGTCAAAAGACAACGTGTTTTAGCCGTTGTCTATTTGTGTCTAAAAACGTTGTCTATTTGACAAATAGACAACGCTTATTTGAAAAAGCGTTGTCTAATGTGTCAAAAGACAACCTTTTTTAAACGTTGTCTAATGATGTCTAAAAGCGTTGTCTATTTGACAAATCTACAATGCTTGTTTGAAACAACGTTGTCTAATATGTCAACAGACAGCGTGTTTTAAACGTTGTCTATTTGTGTCTAAAAGCGTTGTCTATTTGACAAATAGACAACGCTTGTTTGAAACAACGTTGTCTAATATGTCAACAGATAACGTTTTTTAAACGTTGTCTGTTTATGTCTAAAAAGCGTTGTCTATTTGTGTCTAATAGATGACACTGCTAACTACGACACTTTTGAGGGACCTATTACAACGCTTTTTAAACGTTGTCTATTTACTTTTTTCTAGTAGTGGTTTATATGTAATATGATTGCATGTGTGCTTTTCTAGCAAACCCTACAGTGGTATCAGAGCCTAATCTTCTGCTAATTATCAATCTTGGTGATTCCATGTACGTATCATATGCTATTGGATCTGATTTTGGGCAACAGAAAATGTTCTTGTTCTACGAATGGGCGCAGCTGCGCCGCGCCCCACTTCATTCTGGGCGCAGCTGCGCCATTCTGCAGATTTGTTCTATTCGGAAAGGAAGCGCAGCTGCGTCGCGCCCCAATTCAATCTGGGCGCAGATGCGCCAGCCCCTGGACAAAAACTAAAATTTTTATTATTTCCTTCAATTAAAATAAATGGTTTATTTAATTGATAAAAGTTTAAAATAATGGAGTTTATTTTATTTGAAATAAGATTTCAGATTACTATAACAATTAAAGGAGTTTAAATTGGATTTCGTTCTTGATTAAAATAAAAGATTTTATTTTGTTTCAAAAATAATAATAGCAGCAAAACTTTTTCCCAATAATTGATATTGATACATATATGGAATGAATTTATTATTCATGAGACGAATGTGTTTATTGATGCATATATATGATATGTTTGAAAATAAATAGGGTTTATTATTAACTATTGATCAATGTGATTAGATTTTATTTTAGTTGAATGCTTGAATGAATGTGTTTTATTAAATGAGGTCTACGTACCTCGTCTTCTCTAATTTTTTTGATGTAAAATTCTATCTCCCTCCTATGTACTTTCCCTTTACTACGGATCAAGGTTTCTATTTAAATTAAATAATTTTTGTAATAGGATTAGTTAGAATTATTTTAAAGAATTGGAGAACAAGGAGCAAGGAGAGCTTGAAGACCCGTTTATAATGGAGCTCGGTTTTAAATGTAATAGTAATGTTTAAATTTAATTCTCGCACTCCTAGGTTTGACCTTTTGATTCACTTGATGGCTCTAGTGAACCAAACTAGAAAAAAAAGTCCATAATCAATCTGGGTAGAATATTGTATTCTATATATGCATGCTAGTATTATATATATATATATATATATATATATATATATATGCATGCGCGCTAAACAAGATGAGACTACTAATAACAAACCCCTCAAAGAAATTATTTTAAGTCTAAAGCGTTCAAAGATATTTTAAATATCGAACGTCGCCTTCTAGATAAAACTAATAGAGCATTAAATATTTAATATGAGTTTCTTGTGTTTTTCACAAGGCAAGTATTAAGTATTTAAGATGTTAATTTATCACATTTGATGCTTACAAAAAAATTAAATAATATTATTTTGTTGTGTTTTCCACAAGGATAATATTTTTCTTTTTTGAATATTTGGAAGTGCTAGGTTGGACTTAACTCAAATAATTTTGATTTCTGATGTGTTACCACTTGATAAAAATAATCTAAGAGGCAAAATAAAAGGAGTTACATGTTGATGTAATTGACAAAGAGTTGTCTACCTATTTATTTATATATAGTTTGTTGTGTTTTCCACAAGACTATATACATTTGAAATGTGATCTTTAATCTCATTAGAAAATCTTTAATTAGATTTTGCTGAACTATATAAGTGAGGGTAATATAGTTTGAAGAAAATAATGGAAAATACCAATTTAAAATAAGACCTAATTTATTTTGGTATGTTAATTAATTAAATGAATGTTTGCTAAAATGTTGTCTTTTCACGTGCAGAAATTGAAAAATATCTAAATCACTAATTTCACTGCGTAGTATACTTGATGCTAACAAACTGACCGGACCGAATTATACGGACTGGTTAAGAAATCTAAAAATAGTTCTCACTGCTGAAAAGATTTCTTATGTCCTAAATTCGCATATCCCTGCACTTATTGCAGACACAACCTCTGGGGAAGAGATTGCCACTATAGAGAAGTGGCAAGATGATGCATATGTGCCTCAATGCATCATGCTCGCATCTATGAATAACAAGCTTCAGCATCAGCATCAGCATGAAAACATAGATGCCCCTACTATGTTGTTTCACCTCAAGGAGTTGTATGGTGAACATAGTAGGATTGCTAGATATGAGATATCTAAGGAGCTTTTCCGATCTCGGATGACCGAGGACACTGCCGTTGAGACTCATATCCTATGGGTGATTAATCTGATTGAACGCCTTGATCTGCTTGGGTTTGTCATGAATGGGAAGTTGAGCTAAGATTTAGTTTTTGCAGACACTCCCTAAGACCTCAATTGCTGTGAATTTTCACATAAATAAGTTGGATGTCAGCTTCCTTGAATTACTTAACATGTTGAAAACTACTGAAGGTCACTTCCCATCCAAGAAGAACCATGTCTTAATGGTGGATGATTCTTCCAAGAAAAAGGAAGATGCCCAATGTATCTTCTCAAAAGAAGAAATCTTAGAGGGTTAAGGGCAAGGCGATAGTCAAGGATAATAAGAAATCTATTCCAAATAGCAAAGGAATGTGCTTCCATTGCAATAAGTCGGGTCACTGGAAGTGGAACTGTAAGGATTTCCTTGCGGAACAAAAGCAGAAGAAGCTATGAGAAGCTTCGACTCCTAATCAAGGTTTGTTTATGATTGAAATTAATTTTTCAGAAACTCGAAATTCTACTTGGGTATTGGATACCGGCTGTGGTTCTCAATATGTAATACTATATAGGGGCTGGTCAGAAGTTAAAAGCTCAACAAGGATAAGGTTGTCCTATGAGTGGGAAATGGAGCAAAGGTTGCTGCATTAGCGGTAGGCTATTATTGTTTAGCACTGCCTATGTGCAAGTCCATTAATTTGAATAATTGTTATTTTATTCCGAATATCATTAGAAACATTATTTATATTTCCGTATTATATATGAATAGATATGACATTATAATAAAAACAACAATTATTCTATTTATAATAACAATATTTTATATGGTGTTTGTAATTTATGAAGTTAACTTTACATACTTGACTTGCATGAAAATATATTTCAAATTAAACAAACTAAGAAATGAAAAGAGATGATGTTAAATTAACCTATATGTGGCACTGTAGACTCGATCATATCAATGAAACAAGAATATCCAAGTTGCATAAGGATGGGCTCTTAGAGCTATCTGATTATGAATCATACCCAACTTGTGAATCTTGTCTTATGGGAAAAATGACTAAATCTCCTTTTAGTAGAAAAGGAGAAAGAGTTACACAGTTGTTAGCGTTGGTTCACACAGACATTTATGGACCTATAACAACTAATTATTTTATTACTTTCACGGTTGATCACTCAAGATTTGGATATGTGTATTTAATGAAATACAAATCTGAATCATTTGAAAAGTTCAAAGAGTTTAGAAGTGACGTAGAGAAACAAACTGGCAAAAGTATTAAGATTCATTTATCAGATCGAGGTGGAGAATACTTAAGCGGTGAGTTTCTCAATTGTCTCAAAGATAATGGTATAGTCTCACAATGGACTCCACCACGAACACCACAGTTAAATGGAGTATCTGAAAGGAGAAATCGAACATTGTTTGACATGGTTTGTTCCATGATGAGTTTTACCGATCTTCCAATTTCCTTATGGGGTTATGCCCTAGAAACGGCTACATATCTACTTAATAAGGTGCCTGCCAAATTCGTCCCAAAGACCCCATATGAGATGTGGAACTGGAGAAAACCAAATCTTAAGCTTGTTAAGACGTGGGGTTGTCCAACTTATGTCAAAAAGTTTAAAAATGATAAGCTACAGACTAAATCCGACAAGTGTAGATTTGTGGGATACCCTAAAGAAACACAAGGGTATTATTTTTATCATCCAACTAATCAAAAGGTGTTTGTTGCGAAACATGCTGCCTTCTTGGAAAAGGAGACTATCCATTAAGGGGTCAGTGGGAGTAAGATATATCTTGAAGAAGTTCAAGAACCACAAATTGTTACGTATCAAAGTCAGGTAGCTGACCAAGTGGATGAACCTCCTGTACAACACCTTATTCATAAATTTGGAAGAGTACCGAAGATACCTAATAGATATAGATTCGTTATAGATGATGACGATGGGGTATGCATCACGAATGATGATGATCCATTGAATTACAAAAAGGCTATGAGTAGTAAAGACTCAGGGAAATGGCTAGAAGCCATGAAATCCAAGATGAACTCCATGGATGAGAACCAAGTATGGACTTTGGTTTCACCACCTGAAGGCATTAAGCTTATTAGGTGAAAATGGGTCTTTAAAAGAAAGACTGGAGCAGACGACAAGGTAGAGACCTTTAAGGCCCGTCTGGTTGCAAAAGGTTTCAAACAGAGACAAGGAGTTGACTATGATGAAACCTTCTCACCTGTAGCTATGCTCAAGTCCATTCGAATTATGCTTGCCATTGCAACTTATTACAACTATGAGATCTGGCAGATGGACGTGAAAATGGCCTTCCTCAATGGGAAACTTGAGGAGGATGTGTATATGACACAGCCAAAGGAATTTGTTTCAAAGGTTGGAACAAATCAAGTCTATAAGCTGCAACGATCCATTTATGGATTAAAGCAAGCTTCTCGTAGATGGAACATCCATTTTGATGTGACAATCAAAGAGTTTGAATTTATCAAAAATGAGGATGAACTATGTGTGTACAAGAAGGTTAGTGGGACCGTTGTTTCATTCCTTGTATTATATGTTGATGATATATTACTGATAGGGAATGTTATTCCTATGCTACAATCAATTAAAATATGGTTATCTAATCACTTCTCCATGAAGGACTTAGGGGAAGCATCCTATATTTTTGGGATAAAGATCAATAGAGATAGATCTAAAAGGATGCTTGGCTTATCCCAAGGAACGTACATTAACTAGATTATAAAGAGGTTTAGCATGGAAGATTCCAAAAGAGGTCTCATGCCGATGAGCCATGGAATACATCTCTCCAAGAAACAGGCCCCAAAGATACCTGAGGAGAGAGATCGTATGAGTAAGATTTCTTATGCTTCAGCAATAGGATCTATCATGTATGGTATGATATGTACTAGACCGGATGTCGCTCATGCACTTAGTGTAACGAGCAGATATCAGTCGAACCCAAAAGAAAAGCACTGGAAGGTAGTGAAAAATATCCTAAAGTACTTACGATGAACTAAGGATGTATCATGCAATCATATTATATATAAATAAATCAGAAGCGTAATAAAATATAATTGCATGTGTGCGTTTTTAGCAAACCCAACACCTTCATCCAAGCATATTTTTCTCTAGCGCGCTTCGTCGACTCCTCTTTCATGTCGCCCTTTAATTTTTCAACCTCAGCTAGAAAATCATCCCTTTGACTCTCTATGTGAACTAGTTTCCACTCCAGGTTTCCAAGGCGTTCATCAAGATCTTGAATCGTCTCATCTTTCTGCTCTATGGTGGTCTGACGCACATCTACCAGCTCCTCCAACTCCCCAACTCTATTCTGTAACTCTATGTTGCGGTCATATACCTCCTTGTACATCTCAACAATGATAGAGTTAGATGGAAACTCTTCGAGATCCTCCTTTTCCTCTGTTTCCTCTTCATCCTCCTGATCAAACTCAGGCTCATGCTCCTGACCCACAACAGTGATCAGTGGAGATGGCTCTCTCTGTACCAACTGCTCCCAGAAAGTATGGATGTCACGGGGCTCCTCATCTTTAGGCACCAGGGGTATATCCTCCTTAGCCTGACTGGATTCTCCAACAATCGCCATCTTGACAACAAAATTTTAAGTTTTAATTATTACGTGATGTTATTCATCACTCGCGAGCACATAAATTATAACACATAAACACATAAGTCTTATATTATTATTCTTCAATGAATTCCTTAATTCATTCCTTAGAACTCGATAAGAGTATATCACCGCTATGTTTCTGATCTTCTATAAGGCTACTTCCTAAGGTTCCCAACCTAAGGTTCATAACCTAAAGTTTTAATACCAACTTGTGACACCCCCAAATCTTGGTATTTCATTCCCACATGATTGGTGTTCACGGATCAAACATTCATATACTAACTACCCACAATAAAGAATAACATTAACATAAATCTTAATAAACTTAAATGACAATCTACCCTAATTAAGGGTTACAATTTCTCAATAATCCCATGTAATCTAACCTTAAAACCATTATTCAAATGTAGAAAATAAACCAAATAGTTTCATTACATAAACAAATCAATTAAAAAAAAATAAGACTTCAACACTTGTTCATCTTGCCCTTGCCCTTAGTAGTGGACGGCTCGTCGACTTTCTCGACCTTAGCTGCAATGTTGTTATATGCAAGAGTGAGCAAAACAAATCTCACTGAATAATCATTAACAATAATAATATGTAAATTATAGTGAATAATTTCAGCTAAACAATTAGATCTTCCTGTCAACCTCGGGAAAAAATTCAGGTCGGGTCAAACCCAAATCTTTCTCTCTTCCTAAGTTTTGTCTACCCTTATTCTTTTTATTGTGAAAAAAAGGTTTTGAAGGATTTTTTAGGAAAAGGCCAACATGTATCATGTCGACGATTTGAACATTTTCCAGAGTCGCCAGTTGGTAGTTTTAAAATGGTTGTACCAACTCAACCGAAATTTGTTTGAAAGAGGTCCAATTACTGGACACTGTCGAAACTTGATCTTTAAAACCGAAGTTTTGAGTTCGGAAGCTTGGTTAAGTGTGGGGAAGGTATTACACACCCCACAACTCCCGTGTAAACACGGTACCGCATCTTTTTAATATTTCTCTTTTAAATCTACAATGTGTATGTGAATGCTGGAAGAAATTGGGCCAATGTTTGATTGATTGAAAGCATGGACAGGCTTCGTTGAAGCTATATACGAAGGGTTTGATTTAATTTGCAAAAGTCTCTTATTTAGACAAGATTATTAAATTGATGTTTTGAAAGCAGGTTTTCAAACCCTTACGCTAACATATGAATTGAAACATGTCAATACTTCTGTTTTATCTTTTTAGCCTTTTTGGCTGGATAAGTAGGTTTTATACCTACTTATTGGCTATCAACTTGCTAGAATTATAACTTAATCTCAAGTGCTTTAGTTACTTTTGATGCTTTTTATCTATGTTTTATAGGTTGCATGAAGGAAACTCAAATGGCAAGCAAATGGCATTAAAGGGCATGGATATGGCTTGATGACAAGTTGGCAAGGCTATGATGGATTGAAGAAGGAGCATGGCATGGGGATGTGAAATGTCAAGTGAAAAGGTGCAAGGACCAGTTGCAGCAAACAAATAGACTTGAAGCATACACCAGCAGAAGAATTGCAGCAGCATGCAGAAAAAACTAGCCGCGCGGCCGCACCAGCATGAAGAACAAATTCAGCCCGCCCGCGCCACACTAGGAACGGACTGCATGTCAGTGCGCCCGCACCCCAAATAACTTACGGGGTGGCGCGGCCATGCCAGTTAACTTTTCATTTGAGTTGACTTTTACTTAAAAAAACTGTTGTAGCGTGTTTTTCCTTTAAAGGGTGTATTTGCAAGTTACAAGACAATCTTTTAATCGTTTTTATTTCTATTCTAGGGTTTTGGAGAGCTACAGAGAGTTCTTAGCTATTATTATACTCTTTTGGGCTTTTCTCTTGGTTATTAGTAGATTTTGATTATTAGGGTTTTGGATTAGGTTGATTGTGGGTTTAAACTCAGCTTGAAGTTTAACTTTGGACAGAGAAAAATTAGATTTGCAATTTCTTATTCCCTTGATTCTATTTCCTTCAATTTTATAATCTCAATGCTTGGACAAAATCCTATAATGGTATTTACTTCAGTGATGAACTAATCACCATTATGGGATTCTAATGAAGCTTATTGCTTAGTTCAGATTTGTTATACCTCTTTGTTGCACTTGATTGATTATGTATGAATTACCTAGCATGGTTGTAATAATTATTTAGATGCTTGTTCACCATCTACCTTATTAATTTGTCTGCAATTGAAAGAGGAAGTACAAATTCAGAGTTGGCCATGTTAGCATGTGTTCATGAAATTTGCATGTGAAAGATTTTGTGATTCGTAATCCGGATAGACATATACCGTATTCTCATATGTAGTCATTAGAGAGGGCTTGCTCTTAAATCGATATTACTTGTAAGTCACATAGAAATATAGTGAGTTAGGTAATATTGGTGTTCATATGAATTCTATCTCTTTTGTGGATTTTGTGATATGGGCATGGTATATCGAAAGATAACCATGTTTCACCTTTGTGCTCTCGACTAGCAATCTGAGATACTTAATTAGGATTAACAAGAGGTGTATAATCTGAATGATGCAATAAGTGAAGTTAGAATCCCATATATTTCTAATTTGAATCAGTTTCTTGTTAATTAATTTGTCAGTAGATAATCATTATAGATAATAAATTCACATCTAATTCACTCGTTTAAGCAGCCATAAATAATTACCAAGTTGATGCATGATAGATTAGAAATAATTACTTTTCTCCGTGTGAACGATACTTGACTTATCATATATTACTTGTGGACCACGTGTACTTGCGTGTGTGTGTCTGTTTGGTTAACACCGAAACAAGCCAACATGGCTCAATTTGAATGGTGATTGTCGGGCTGCGAAGCATCCTCGACCACAATATATATACAAATGTCGGTCTTCTCATGGGCATGACAGCCATCGGAGTGACTGTAACGAATGAAAATTTTATATATTAATTGTAAATATTTATTGAATTAAATAAATATTTTATTTATTGAGCTAAATAAATAAATTGTGTGATTGTTGTGGAGTAATTTAATTAAGTGCAATAGAATTAATTGAATTGGTGTGTAAGTAATGGTGTATCATAATTCTAATTTAATTGAGAATAATTAAATTAGAGCAATATTATGTGCTAAGTGTTTATAATGATTTACTAATTTGTTACATGAATTATGATTAATATGGGAATTACAATTGTGTAGCAATTTGGTATTATGTGCAATTTTAATTAATTAATGAATGTTAGCTTTTATTTAATTGAATTAGAAGGTTGCAATTTAATTAAATAAAGTGTAGCATTTAAACCATATGTTAAAGGATTTATTAAAAGAATTGAAAAGGGTTTGAAATTGATTTTATCAAACAAGGCCATTACTTTTGTTTGAAACTTGTTTTACCAAACATGGCCTTATGGCTTTTCAAATTCAATTTTTTGTAACCTATGTAATAAGTAGTAGTTAGTATAGCAATTAGTATATTACTTATTAGCTGTAATACCCGAGAATTTCCTTGAAGAAAGATTTATATTGATATTAATGGAAATGAATATTTATTTGAATATAAATAATTATGTGTTATTAGATGAGTTAACTCAGCTACTTTAAATTAAATTTATAATAATTAAGAGAATGTGGAGGTTACGATAAATCCGTAGAATGTCTTGCGTGGCACGAAAATGAAAGTGATGAAAAGCTTAACCAAATGCTTATATGAATTACTCAGTGTGGCAATGTGATAAGCTATGAATGTTATTAATCAAAACAATAAAGTAAGCAAATCAGAATAACTTTCCCTAGAGTGGCGTAGCTGCGCCACTTCTGTATAGTAAACCAGCGCAGCTACGCCGGAAGTAAAACATGGAATTTAATTTCTGCATGCATGAATTATTATGTGCTGATTACCCACATTAATAAGATAAGAGATTACTAAGTACATTGATTAACTAATATTATATTGTTGACTAATCTTAATATCCTATTAATGAGTAGTTATTAAGGTCGATTAATTGTTATTGGGAAGAATAATACGTTAACGAGCAGCTTAATAATAAGTATAACAAGATTTATATTTATTCAATTTATTGTGTTATGGGATATTAATCATATAATATAAAGTGACTACATTATATTTAAAAGGGAAAAGTGCAATGTGACACTTAAGTGTGACTATATATTAAGATTAAATAAATTAAATGTGTTATTACCTTTAGTGTATGACCAGCTGGATTGTGTATTAATTAGGCTTGGGTAATGTAGCCATGTGTGGCATATTCGAGTGTTAATTGATATATGAAGAATGGTGTTATTAATAGCAGGTTGGTATTAAGTGATAACATGTTGGTGTTAATAGATGAACCGTGTATAAGATTTAGTATTATTAAATGTTGCTAAGTATGATAGCACTAAATCCAATTGTGAGTCATAGATAATAATCTGATTGTGTAGACCAATGGGTTACTTTGAGTAGTAGCTGGGAATTGAGTCCAGTAGATTAATGTTATTAGGCCCATTGATAAATGTTGTGAGCAGGCTATTGGAACCTCACAATATTGTGCAAAGTCATGGACTAATGGCAAACCCGAAGGGAATAAGAGCAGCAAGCCCAGGAATAGGAAGCCCAACCAGTTAACCAGGATTGGATGTCCAATTTGCAGAATAATACAAGGTGGTATTATAATAATAATAGTACTGCCAGCTGAACTAGGCCAATGGACTATTCTACCATGTTGCCTAACAAGTTAGCCAGTAACGAGTACTATTGGTGTGGCCGAATGACGGGTAGGTAGAACTTTCTACTTAATCCCACTTAACCAGCGGGTAATTTAGTTATGGACCAGTCCGATCACCTAAGTAATAACCAGCGTCTAGGTAATAGTTTTCCTATATATAGAAGCTCCCAACTCATGTCCAGAGTTGCTTCATCTGCTGAGTGCCAGTACAAGAGAGAAACGAGTTTGAGAGACAAGAGAAAGTCCGAGAGGTGCACTACAGTTTGGTAGCCAAAAAAGCTTAGAAAGTCAATAGCTTACCCGTGTTTACTTCAAGCAGGTATAAACCTTTAATTGTAAGTCTTTAATTTCTATTAAGTATGAATATGTTAGAGTATAATCATGCCTGCTTTGTTGTGGGAGGTTATGTGTGGGAATCATGGTGTACTCCAAAGTTATAAGGTGACTGTTGAAGGACACTACATGTTAAATATATGATAAAATGTGTTAACCACTTAACTGAATAATCAGGACCAAAACCAATAACACCTTGCTGTGTTAACTTCGAAAATAGAACAAAAGCTGGTATGAGCACAAATGCTCTGTATCCATGTTGCGTTCGGACTATTAACTTTGACCATAGGCCTATAAGACATATAAAGCATATTAACCTCGTCATGTGTAGTGACGATTCTACCAAGACAGCCCGGACTGTCTGTCGACCTAGTGGCTTAAACTTGCTATCCACGACCTTGTTAAGTCAAGCCTGGCTGTATTTTGAAAAGTGTAAATGAAACCAAGTCTTAGAGGCCGTAGAGTGGCAGTCCAAGATTGGTCTCTATATCAGACCTTAGACTTCCAAGACTTGTTGTGAAACTTTTTTCTTTAGACCCATTAAACCAGGAACCTAGTGTTCCAGACCAAACCATGTTGTTAAGTCTCCTTAGATAAAATGAGTATGACCTTAGCTCAGTCAGTCAAAGAATTCTTTTTGAAAAATAGAATTTAAATGCATGACTTAGTCTCAGTATCGTAGAGTGAATTCTACGATCGTAGAGTGGTTTCACTCCAATCGTAGAGCTCACCCGTCAGTCGTAGAATGAAATCTTAGAGCTCACTCACCAATCGTAGAGTGGACTCGATCATCGTAGAGTCGAAGATGACGAGTGACTTCGGCAATCGTAGAGTCAAAGTTATCGAGTGACTTCGACCATCGTAGAGTCGAAGATGACTAGTGACTTCGAAAATCATAGAGTTAAAGCTATCAGGTGACTTCGACCATCGTAGAGTTAAAGATGTCGAGTGACTTCGGAGATCGGAGAGTCTTACTGATAAATCGTAGAGTGTTTGCAGAATTACTAAGCTGCTATGCAATGTCGGTCGTAAAGACCTTAATTGATATACCGTGTGATAAATGAATGGTCAAACAGTATTGGTAGACAATGAGAGTTATGCAGTAGGACAGTTAAATCATTTTATGATATCTGACAGAGGATAATTGTTAGAATGGCTTATGATTTATGTAAGTTATCCAAAGAACTGAATCGTAGAGTAATTGTAGTAGCAGCTCAGGCAAGTTTACTTGAAACCGTTCGTGTATTATTAATTGAAAGTATCCTAAACCCTTGCATTACTTTATTCAACGGATATTGTAAGCAACTACTCGAACTCTATTCTTATTTAACATTTATTGAACTTGTGCTATTATTGTCGTACAAGTAAGATATTGGAATTGAAATTCATGTTTTATTACTTAAATACTTCGTGGATAAAGATATAATCGATTTATATTCTTCGAACTTTAAATCCTGAGTTTTGAATTTATGATTGTTCTTATATGCATTGAAAGAGCAGTCTATGCCATTTGATTCGGTTAGACTTATATTATGAATTTGAAAAGCGATCCAAACCAATTGATTGGTACGGAGTCTTATATTGACTGAGATGAACAACCCTTTTAAAGGGGAAACTATATTTGTCGGGAGACCGACGTACGCACTTGAGTACTATTGAATATTATACATAATGTAGGGTGTGACAACCTGGATTTTGAAAAATTATTATAATAAAAAATTAATAAATAGAATTCTTATTACGAGATGTTTTGAGTTTAGATATGTGTTATATGTGGTGAAGTATATTATGTAGTGTGAATATAAAAGATATATATATATATATATATATATATATATATATATATATAAATATATTCATATGATGGAGGAATAAGGTTTAGTAGTTAATTTATTTTAACTATTAGAGAAGGGAAATGAAATTGTTTGAAAAGAGAATTAAGTTAATTTAATTAAGTTGAAAGTTATATTATTGAATAATATAATTTGATTATATGCCTTGTGGTAATGAATTTATTATGAATTAAATCTCATAATAATGTGAGTAATTCACTTAATTAAAATAGTGAATTAATGTAAATATATTGTTTTAATAAGATGAGAAAGTAATACATATTACCTATAGACGTAAAATGTTAATGTATTACAATTGTGAATCTCGTGAATAGTTAAAATATTTATCAAATAAAATAAATATTTTAGTTGGAATAGTTATGAAATTAAAATGAATATTTGATGAAAATCGTTACGGAATAATTTAATGAAAGTGTGATAATATTGGTGGAAGGGAATATCCTAATTTAATTAAGTAATTAAATTAGAGATTTAGTAATTTGTTATATTGGCAAAATGGAAGTTATATTGAGGATTAATTTAATAATGGTTGTGACAAATAAACTATACGATAAGGAAGGAATTAAAATAAATTAAAAGGAGATTTGAAGGGGCTAGCCAAACATAGCCTTGTGACTTTTGGATTTTCATAACCCCTAATTTAATTATATATTAAGTAATATAATAAGTATTAGTTAATATACGTATTATATGTTAGTGTAATTTTACGTTGAGTCCTATTCTAAGCCTAAACTAAGAGAAGAAAAGAGAAAGGGAGAAAACAGAGAAGAGAATGGGAGAAAAAATGAGAAGAACTCTTTATGAGAAAGATTGGAGATTCAAAGAAGGAAGAAGAAGAAGATTTCTCATCCTCTAATCAAGTTTGAGAAGAATCGAAGGTATTACTCTAGTGTTAAAACTCTAATTTATAGTTTCTCAAGTTCTTCATTTAGAAAGCTATTTTGGTTGGGTGAATTCAAGAGATGTTGTGTATATATATGTATATGTATATACATGGGTCTATATAATCTGATATATAGCTTCTATAATTATTTATAATTAATCAAATTCATGTATTTATGTTAAAAAAGAGGAATTTGGATTTTGATGGTAATATGTATGTTTTGGTATACTTTGAGGCTAAAATTGGCTAAGAAAGCATGTAGTAATCTGCAAATTGATGATGTATTATGATAGTACTCGAAAAAACGAAAACAACCCAAGTTGGAAGAGTCAAAACGGATGTAAAACGAATTCGTAGTGATTGAATTCGCTAAATATATGTAAAACATGAAGAATTAGCATGAACACTGAATTGGAACCCTTAAAAGGAATTGATAATGTTTTTGAAGTGTTATAATTATCATATAGATGAGTAGTTCAGTGTATCGGTTCTAATGTAACGAACATTATTATATATGAAATGTGGTTAATATAAGACCAATAGGTAGTCCTAGCAGGACTTAAACACTTGAATGAATTACAATCAAATTGAATGTTGTGTATTGATAATAGAAAGGGTTATGAGATGTAGAGTAAAGTTTACATTACAACTAGTATGCATTGCTATGTGACTAATAATTGATGTGCATAATTATATAATTGTGTAGGGCACGTGAAGTGCAGATATCTGTAAGCTGTTAAACTATTATTGGTAAACAACGATCAAGGCAAGTCTTTCAGTTCCTATTTTCTACGTGAACTTGATGATGAACTGTTTTAAATTGTTTTGCAAAGAGTATGATATGTTGTATATATGTTGTAAGCATAAAATGTTAAAGTCAATTTATGACTACATTGATTGATTAAAGAATGTTGATTGAGGAAAGAACTCAATCTTTATATTTGTTATGTGAAGTAAAGCATGTATGCCATGTTTCTTTAATTATTATGAGATGTATGTGGAGCACGTATTTATATGCTATGTGATGTATGAAAGCTGTTAGATCTTGCTGAGCTGTCGAGCTCGTTCTTATAAATAATCACTTTTGCAGATTAAAGATTCAAGGTAACACTATGTGGTACTTAAAAGAAATGAATCAGATGTAATGCATGAAGATTTATATTCTTTGGCTGAATTGTTATTATTTTGGACCCTGTTTAAGGTTTCAAATAATGTATTTGATAATGTATGATGGTTAACAGATGTTGAGTTGTAAAGTTTAAATGTTACCCGATGTATAAGGGTTGTTGAACATGGTTGTAAGTTTTAGTTTATAATAACTCTGACGAAGCGATTCATGAAATAAGGTTGAATCAAAGTTATGTAATGATAAAGGTTGAGATTTAGGAATAATAAAGATGGAATAATATAAAAATTTTAAATATTCCGTATTTTTAGTGATTGTATCATTGATTAATGATGTAAAGTCTGAATAAGGATGTATTGTTAATGACCGATGTCGAGAGTTGTATTGTATGAATTTTGGGGTCATTACAGTTGGTATCAAAGCTGATAGATATACACCTTAGGTAAGAGTACCTAAGGCTATGACCTTAAAGAATTAGAAGTTAAGTTACGTATAACGAAAAGGTGATTCCTTTCACATACGTAGAAGTATAGGATGAGTTAAGTCCTAGAAATGTTATAAGTAGAAGGTGAGAATAACGAGGAATAAAACTCGAATAAAATGTTGAACTTTATGAACGAAGTTAGAAATTCTTAAAAGAAGAGTTAATAAATAAACAAGAAGATTCAAAGAAGAATCTTGAAGAGATGTGAAGATGAGAATCAGGAGTTACCTAACATCAATAATAAAGATGACGAATAACAATGAATAGAAGAAGTCTATAAGATTAAATCATAATGAGGTCATGATATAACATGATTAAAGGAAAAGATAAGAAGTTTTAAAACAAAACGATAATGAGATAAGGAAGAATCATAAGGGAGATGGTTATAGAATAAGATCACGATGTGATCTTTTGAAGTTGAAAGATAGATGGTCTGTAATGATTGAATAGTTATAGTTTGATGCTATAACAAGAATGTACTATAATATAGTACGCGATTAACTCACGAGGAGTTATAAATGATGAGATACAGAAAGTCTGTATCGAGTATAGAATGAGATGTTATAAGTAAGATAGAGTTAAGTGAGATTTCAATTGAGGACTCATGTTGTGGCTGAGTTGTACAAACCTCTGTATGGGCAAGG
Organism: Panax stipuleanatus; assembly: GCA_020205555.1. Classification (NCBI taxonomy): domain Eukaryota; kingdom Viridiplantae; phylum Streptophyta; class Magnoliopsida; order Apiales; family Araliaceae; genus Panax; species Panax stipuleanatus. The sequence continues at coordinate 51,322,889 of CM035119.1, forward strand.
ATTTTGTGCTTACACCTGGCTTATCATATTGATAATCATTGGAAGGTTCGTGTCGCGTTATCGATACATATATGACGAGAAGATGATTCTTTTCTCATATTTATATTTGATATTTAGAAACAGTAGAAAGTTAGTAAAATGATGTTAAGATTAGATTAGATGATCTTAAGGTTAGGCGAGTTCTTAAAGCTCATGCCTAAGGTAAGCTCGTGACTCATAATCCTATGTATGTTTTGAACCCCTAAGCATATAGACAGTCTCTGATCAGTTCTTTGACTATGTATTGCTAGGACAAGTTCTTAAACTCATATTATTATGGCAAGTTCCTGAACTTCCAAAGTGTGGTAAGTTTGATGAACTATACTGGGTATAGAAAAGTTATGGTATAGGAAGCATTGATGTTGTTTAAGGTTGATAGAATGATTAAGTATTGATGGAGTACATATTTAATTGATAGAGAAAGTTTTTATATTCTAAATCTCCTAGCTTTGCTGGATTTTCAAAATTTATTGACTTCGTGCTGATGTTGCACTTCTGTTTTCTTGAAAAACATTGGATCAAATGATGGAACCAATGAATTTTTAAAATAGTGTTATTATTCACATGTTTATGCTAATTACTTCAGCTAGACAAAAATAATTTTAAATTTTCAAAATATATTTTATGTGTTCTATGCATCATTTGATATGGTGTAGAGAAAATAATCGAGGAAGTTATCAATGCAGTTAAACCTAGTGTTGGATGTGATCGTATGATCGTCAGCCCATTATGGTATGATGTAGTATGACGACATCATGTAATGACGAAATCCTCAACGTACCATTATTACGGTACGGTATCAGAATATTATAAAAAGATTTACTTACTATTTTTAGTTTCCTTAAACTATAAAAAAAAAGATTTATCTACTTTTGTTTCCTTCGACTACCAAAAAAAATATTTTTTTTAAAATAAATAAATAAATATTTATTTTGTTGGTTAAAAATATATATGTATATGTATATATATATATATATATATATATATATATTTCGATTGATGTCCGAATTGTTGCTAGAGATCTATGCTACTTGATTCAGCTAGACAAATATTGAAAGATATTTATGAAATTCGAGCGTTCTTGGTCAAACTATGCCAAACCAAATTGTTTTGGTGCGGATTCAGATGTTAAGAAGCTGAAGTGAACAACCCTATAAAAGGGGGACATGTTATCAGAGACAATGGTTCCGAAAGTAATGCATATAGTCGTTACGATGTTAAGATGTAATATGTTGTGTACGACGTAGGGGTACGATAGGCTGATCACCTAGAATACTTTCAGAAAGTTTTTTCAGTCTGTGTGATTGCTAAACATTCTGTTAAAGATGGCTTACAGTGGTGATGCACTATTAAACCTGGAGAAGAGTTCAAGGTCTTATGACCCCTCAACATGAATTGGAATCTTTTAAATTCCTGTTATTCATATCGCTTCACAATTATTGAGAAATTGTGGAAGGTTCTTATTATTCTGAAGGTGAAGGTGGCAAGAATGATATTCCTTAGAAAGAAATAGTTGTAGAACACAACAAGTTAGTGATTAAGATTAACATAAAATCTACTTTGATATATTGAATGAATGAAGATTATTAAAAAGTTCGAGGACGCAATTCTTAGAAGAAGGGGTGAATGTGATAACCCAAATACTTATAAGATAGTAAATTATGAAGTATATGTCTTCGACAAGTAAAGTATATGGTAATGATCCTTAGAAAGGAAATGAACGAGTTAGAGTATATATATTACTCAAAATATAATTGAGTTCAAGTTAAAGTTATGAAATAAAACCTAGAATTTGTTGAAGAAATGAATGTAGTAGAAAATATAAAACCTATACTAAGGTAATGTGTTGAAGTTATTCAACTATAAATGTTTTTAAAGAGATTTGATGAAAACATGAGTAAGGTAGGGTTTCGGTAATTTCGAGGACGGAATCCTTATAAGGAGAGAAAGATGTGACAACCCGAATTTTCAAAAATTATTATAATAAGAATTTAATAAATAAAATTCTTATTACAAGATGTTTTGAGTTTTGATATGTGTTATATGTGGTGAATTATATTATGCGGTGTGAATATAGAATATATATATATATTCATATGATGGAGGAATGAGGTTTACTAGTTAATTTATTTTAACTATTAGAGAATGGAAATGAAATTGTTTGAAAAGAGAATTAAGTTAATTTAATTAAGTTGGAAGTTATATTATTAAATAATATAATTTGATTATATGCCTTGTGGCAATGAATTTATTATGAATTAAATCTCATAAATAATGTGAATAATTCACTTAATTAAAATATTGAATTAATGTAAATATATTGTTTTAATAAGATGAGAAAGTAATACATATTACCTATAGACGTAAAATGTTAATGTATTACAATTGTGAATCTCGTGAATAGTTAAAATATTTATCGAATAAAATAAATATTTTAGTTGGAATAGTTATGAAATTAAAATGAATATTTGATGGAAATCGTTACGAAATAATTTAATGAAAGTGTGATAATATTGATAGAAGGGAATATCCTAATTTAATTAAGTAATTAAATTAGAGATTTAGTAATTTGTTATATTGGCAAAATGGAAGTTATATTGAGGACTAATTTAATAATGGTTATGACAAATAAACTATACGATAAGGAAGGAATTAAAATAAATTAAAAGGAGATTTGAAGGGGCTAGCCAAACATGGCCTTGTGGCTTTTGAATTTTCATAACCCCTAATTTAATTATATATTAAGTAATATAATAAGTATTAGTTAATATACGTATTATATGTCAGTGTAATTCTACGTTGAGTCCTATTCTAAGCCTAAACTAAGAGAAGAAAAGAAAAAGGGAGAAAACAGAGAAGAGAATTGGAGAAAAAAAGAGAAGAGAATGGGAGAAAAAAAAAGATCTCTTTATGAGAAAGATAGGAGATTCAAAGAAGGAAGAAGAAGAAGATTTCTCATCCTCTAATCAAGTTTGAGAAGAATCGAAGGTATTACTCTAGTGTTAAAACTCTAATTTATAGTTTCTCAAGTTCTTCATTTAGAAAGCTATTTTGGTTGGGTGAATTCAAGAGATGTTGTGTATATAAATGTATATGTATATACATGGGTCGGTATAATCTGATATATAGCTTCTATAATTGTTTGTAAGTAATCAAATTCATGTATTTATGTTAAAGAAGCGGAATTTGGGTTTGATGGTAATGTGTATGTTTTGGTCTACTTTGAGTTTAAAAATGGCTAAGAAAGCATGTAGTAATCTTCAAATTGATGATGTATTATGATAGTACTCGAAAAAATGAAAACAAGCTAAGTTGAACGAGTCAAAACGGATGTAAAACGAATTCGTACTGATTGAATTCGCTAAATATATGTAAAACATGAAGAATTAGCATGAACACTGAATTGGAACCCTTAAAAGAAATTGTTAATGTTTTTGAAGTGTTATAATTATCATATAGATGAGTAGTTCAGTGTTTCAAGATTTATGAAGATGGGAAGGAGAAAAGGGTTAGAAAATTCGCCAGAACCACAAACTGGAAAGAAAATTCACGTAGCACACTATCAGGGGCGCAGCTGCGCTACCCCCAAGGCTATTTGGGGCGCAGTTGCGCCGGGAACAGTGTAGGTCTGGGACTGTTTTAACCTCCTTTGGTAAAACAGCCATAACTTTTTTATACGAACTCCGATCAAGGAAATTCAATATGACTCAGAACGAGCACGAGTAGACCTACAACTTTCGTATTTAAGTTGTTTAATTTGAGGTCAGTAGAAGGGTCAAAATGGTCATTTGTAGGACTGATGTGTTTTTGGAGGCAACCGGGGGGCGTCGGGCATGCACGTATGCACATGTAATGCTTCCGACCATGTAAAATGATGTTATAACTTCCATAACATGACTATTATGTATTATAATAATACTTAACATTAACCTTGAGTATTAGACAATTCGTATGGGCGTGCTAAGCGTGCGCAAATGCGTGTCGTTTGGGCGTTCGAATAGGCAAGTTTGACGTACGGAGGTGGAAGCGTCGCAGCGCCGTAACGAGTGTGTATGACCTTGTTTAATATTATGTTTTCAATAAGAATGAAATATTATAGAGTAATGTAACCCAATATAGGAGCATGCAAAACACATACAAAAGAGGCGAGTTAGGCATGTGATGTATAAACGTCGAAACGCCGTGTAATGTGGTAATATACTTAAATAGTGTTTCGGTTCTAATGTAACGAACATTATTATATATAAAATGTGGTTAATATAACACCAATAGGTAGTCCTAGCAGGACTTAAACACTTGAATGAATTACAATCAAATTGAATGTTGTGTATTGATAATAGGAAAGGTTATGAGATGTAGAGTAAAGTTTACATTACTACTAGTATGCATTGCTATGTGACTAATAATTGATGTGCATGATTATATAATTATGTAGGGCACGTGAAGTGCAGATATCTGTAAGCTGTTAAACTGTTATTGGTAAACAACGATCAATGCAAGTCTTTCAGTTCCTATTTTCTACGTGAACTTGATGATGAACTGTTTTAAATTGTTTTGCAAAGAGTATGATATGTTGTATATATGTTGTAAGCATAAAATGTTAAAGTCAATTTATGACTACATTGATTGATTAAAGAATGTTGATTGAGGAAAGAACTCAATCTTTATATTTGTTATGTGAAGTAAAGCATGTATGCCATGTTTCTTTAATTATTATGAGATGTATGTGGAGCACGTATTTATGTGCTATGTGATGTATGAAAGCTGTTAGATCTTGCTGAGCTGTCGAGCTCGTTCTTATAAATAATCACTTTTTCAGGTTAAGGATTCAAGGTAACACTATGTAGTACTTAAAAGAAATGAATCAGATGTAATCCATGAAGATTTATATTCTTTGGCTGAATTGTTATTATTTTGGACCCTGTTTAAGGTTTCAGATATTGTATTTGATAATGTATGACGGTTAACAGATGTTGAGTTGTAAAGTTTAAATTTTACCTGATGTATAAGGGTTGTTGAACGTGGTTGTAAGTTTTAGTTTATAATAACTCTGACGAAGCGATTCATAAAATAAGGTTGAATCAAAGTTATGTAATGATAAAGGTTGAGATTAAAGGATAATAAAGAAGGAATAATATAAAAATTTTAAATATTCCGTATTTTTAGAGATTGTATCATTGATTAATGATGTAAAGTCTGAATAAGGATGCATTGTTAACGACCGATGTCGAGAGTTGTATTGTATGAATTTTGGGGTCATTACATAAAGTACTTTGGGCTGATCACCTATTGTACTTATTTTATTAGATTATCTGTATATTTTTGTTAATTCTAGTAGAAGTTCATAGTCGTTAGTGACTGCTCATTATTCATTATTTTGAAATCTTAAATTAATTTAGTATTGAATATTATTGATATCCTTCTGTCCTTAGCGACTGTTGTTGAGAACTATCGATACTTCATATTGTACTTGAACTATCCTTATTGATATACCCCTTTTGGATTCAAAAACTATATTACTCACCCTTATTGGTATATTACTTGCTGAGCAAACTTGTTTCTCATTCTTGCTTTCCCTAAAAACATTTCAGTTTAGGCTGAGGAGGACGGACCTTCGGGCCTCGATAAGGGCAAGGGAAAGGCTATGGAGTAGCTTTTATCTATGTAGAACTTTATGTTTGTAACAAGACCTTATTCTATTATGTACTAGTTAAGTTTATATATGTTTAAGATATTTTAAGCTATGTAATCGATGTTTAAGTTACGAGACCTTGGGACGTGAATGATTATATTAAATAAATGTAATCTATTCGTAGTATTTGTGTTATTCCGCTGTGCGATACGATATTTAATCGTATCCTTATGTTAGTATTGTAGAATACGACAAAAAAAATTCAAGAATCTGTGGCGGTCTTAATTTGGGGGCGTCACAGGTTGGTATCAAAGCTGTAGTTATAAACCTTAGAAGCGAGTGTCCTTATATTATAACTTAGGCGAACTTAGAAGTTAGAAAGGAGATAAAACTCATGTAGAGTTTTCCTTGAGAGACTTAGTATGTTATGAAATGTAACTTCATTCTATACAATGAACTTATGTTTTATTTAACATTCTAATGGAGTTGTTGTTTGTTTATCTTGTGTTTGTAATTGCAGGATGGCAAACACAGGAGTACCTAGTAGAGTGGCCGAGGAGGAGCCCAGAGATATACATGCAGTATACGAGGCACCTCTAGAGGTTGTGCCAATGCAAGCAGTTGCACCATCCAAGTCTGACAATGAGGATGATATCGAGGTGGAGTTTGATCCAGAGGAGGACGATCCTATTGAGGACGAGCCTACTGAGGAGGAGCCCGTGGAGGACTCCTACGAGCCTAACCTAGAGGTGCATATGCTGGGGGAGTACGAGGAGCGTATCCTAGAGCTGGACTGCCAAGTGCATGAGCTGGAGACTGAGGCCCATGAGAGAGAGTCTGAATTCTAGGAGCTGAGGGACGAGGACCATCAGAGGAAGCTAGAGATGCAACTATTAGAGGTAGAGATTACTTACTGCAGGGAGGCAGGGATACAGATGGGAACCTTATTCCACAAGTCGGTATCCAGAAATGTAGACTTGGTAGGAAAGTTAGAAGGGGTCGAGTAGAGAGAGTTAAGTGAAAAGACTGAGAAGGAAGCACTCCGTACTCAGCTAGAATTATAGGTTATGGATAGGATCCACTTTGAGGAGAAGTGGGAAGCGGCTAACGAGAGAGCTGACGACCTAGAGGATGAGGTCAGATGCAAGAAGAGAAAGATGAACAAGATGGGGTACGTGTTCCGTTCAGCTTTTGAGAGGGTGATTGATGGTGTGTACCACTACCCAGTAAGGCAGGGACAGACCCTACATACTATTAGCTGAGAGTTGATGGCATACATAGGGCAGATCGAGCATAAGAGCGCTATGGAGCGTGGGATGATGGGATGAGATTTTCTTTTGTCAGTTTAGTCGTAGTATTTGTAGTATTTACCTTATGTGATGTATATACTATGTTAAAATCCCAATCTTTTTTGTAAGATATGGGATAGTGATGTAAACCCCTAGTAGGCTAATGTTAGAGGGGTAGTAGGTTGGTATATTCCCCATCTTTTGTGATATTAGGGGATATATGTGATAACATTTATAGAAATATGCTAGGGATGATCATGTAATGAAGCGATTTGGCATATGAATATAAATGGGCTTATTTCAGAAACGTGTTATAAATTCTATTCTTTTTAGCATTAATGAAATACTTAAGTAATATAACTGAATAATAAAAGTGAAAATTTTGTGATGCAAAAAATGCCGCCCAGATGTAGATTAACTGCACCTGAGGAATCAGTAAACAATGAGAGGGAACAAGTAGACCCGATCCAAAAGTTAGTAGATCTGTTAGGAGAAGCTCTTAGGGGAAGGAACAACGAACCCGTTCGCCCCAATCCTCAAGCAGTACCAGTCACAAATTTTAAAGACTTTAGGAGCGTAGGACCTCGAGAGTTCGAGGGTACTACTGACCCGATCATTGCGCATACTTGGATAAAAGAAATTGAGATGGATTTCACCATTGCTCGTGTGGGTGAAGACCAAAAGACTGTATTCGCTACGTATATGATGAGGGCGAAGCAAACTACTGGTGGGAGGCTAATCAACAAAGAGCTGGTGAAGGGATAATAGCATGGGAGAGATTCAAAACTCTATTTTTCGAGAACTACTTCCCGAAGAGCATGAAGAATATAATGGAGATTAAGTTTTTAGAACTGAAGCAGGGTAATATGACGGCGGCACAGTACGTGGCTAAGTTCAATGAACTAGCTCGGTCTGCAGAACACCGTGTTGGAGATGAGGAAAGGAAGGCGAGACGATTCGAACAAGGGCTGAAGCCTTGGCTATTTAATAAGGTATTAGTTCTTCAAATTGATTCCTTTGCGATATTGCTGGAGAAGGCGATCATTACGGAAGGTGACAGTGAGGCCTTAAGTCTGTACAACAAGGAGAAGAAAGGAAAGAATACTGGAGGAGAAAGCCGTGCTGGAGGGAACAACAGTGGAGGAAGTAACTTAGGAAAAAGGAAGTGGGACAATAATAATAACAACAACAACAAAAACAACAATCAGTTGGGGAATTTTCGTGGAGGTTTCAAGAAGAGGGCAGAAGGATGCCCGAAGTGCGGAAAGAGTCATCAGGGTGAGTGTTGGAAGGGACGCGACACTTGCTACAACTTTGGCCAAGAGGGGCACATTTCACCCAACTGCCCGAAGCCGAAGAAGATATAAGGGTGTTTCGCTTGCGGCTCAACTGAGCACTGGATCAAGGATTGCCCGAAGAAGGGAAGTGGCGGAGGTAGCAGCCAACAAGGGGGAAACAAACTGATGATCAGCGGACTAGCACAATCCAACCGCCAACCGCTAGGACCTTTAACATGACCGTCCAGGACGCACTGGCTGCGAAGGACGTGGTGTCAAGTATAATCCCAATCAATGATATAAATGCATATGTATTATTTTATTCGGGAGCCACCTGTTCTTTTGTATCTGAAGAATTTTCTAGTAGACTTGATACACCCCGGGAACGATTAAAAGATCCCTTGAACATAGAAGTTACAAATAAGGAAATAATCCCTGTAGAATTCGTTTCCCGAAATTGTCGCGCAAACATTAGAGATCATGAACTGAGTGTAGCCTTGATTCCAATTAGATTGGGAGAATTTGTCGTAATATTGGGAATGGACTGGTTGTATAACCATGCTGCAATAATTGACTGTCAGAATAAAAGTATGAACCTTCAGACTCCGAGTAAGTCAAAGGTAGTGTTTTATGGTAGCTCATCGCTTAAGCAATCGTGTTGTCTTACGATGATGCAGGCCAAGAAATTGTTAAGGAAAGGATGTGTAGGATATTTAGCTTACATTGTAGATACTCGAAAAAAGGGAATAAAAATTAAGGATATATCTGTAGTGAATGAATTTCAAGATGTATTTCCAGACGATCTTCCTGGTCTTCCGCCAGACAGAGAAATTGAATTTGTAATAGACTTAGCATCGGGAACGGCAGCGATTTCGAAAGCTCCATATCGTATAGCGCCAGTAGAGATGAAGGAGTTGATGATACAATTACAAGAGTTATTATATAAGGGTTACGTGCGACCGAGTGTGTCTCCTTGGGGAGCACTAGTGTTGTTTGTTAAAAAGAAGGACGGATCGATGAGGCTCTGTATCGATTATCAAGAATTGAACAGAGTAACGATCAAGAACAGATATCCGTTACCGAGGATAGACGACCTATTTGATCAACTGAAGGGAGCAAAATGTTTCTCAAAGATAGACCTACGGACAGGTTATCACCAACTAAAAATACAGGAATAAGACATACCAAAGACTGTGTTTCGAACCCGTTATGGACATTACGAGTTTTTGGGAATCTCATTTGGATTTACTAATGCTCCGGCAACATTCATGTAATATCCGAGAAATTCTATATATTATTAAATGAATATATTAATAGAAATGAATATTTATCTGAATATAAATATTTATGTGTTATGAGATGAGTTAACTCAATTATATTAAATTGAATAATTATAATAATTGAGAATATATGGAGTTTGCGATAAACTCGTTGAATGCCTTCTGTGGCAAAGTGATGGGGAATAATAATGATTATATTAATCAACGAATGAATTATTAAGCGAATAATTAATCTATATTAATTGTTACTTAATTGTGATAGAATAATGTGTTGAATATTATTATTGCAAATAATAGAATAATAATAGGTAACTTGTTTATGATTTATATTTATTCAATGTGAACATTAATCATATGAATATCAATTAATTGTTATGGAGATTAATAATTACATTGATTGATAAAAGGATGGATTCATATTGTTATTAATTAATTCATAAGATAAGTAATTAATTAATTACCATTGAGAATATTAATACATAACGAGTAGACTATATATGGTCAATTAATTTCTATGTGCAAGCATGTGAATTAAATATATAATGTATAGTAGCCACCTATATGTTATATGAAGTGTGGTGCAATTTGACTATACAATTATACATAAACTATATAGTAAAATATTGAATTGTGAAAGCTACATGACAATGCTTATGTAACAATATGTATGTGAGTATACATTAAAATAGTACATCCTGATTATATTGTAAACAATTGTTGACTAATAGAACTCAATAATAAAGGGGATGATGTAATGTGATAATATCCGATCAAATTACATCCAGTATTAACAAAATGTACATGGATTATATGCGTACAAATTATCTTTACTAAATTGAAGTATTACTTATGTAAATTTATATTGTTACATTAAGTTATAACCTATGTATGGATAATATGTATATAAAATATAACATAAGAGTAGAAATTATGTATAAGTGTATAGCATAAGTATTGTAGAATGCTGAGATTTACTTTGCTTGTCCCATATTAATAGTCTCAATCCTTGCACATGTGAATACATCATGAAGCTAGCTCCCTATAACCTTAAAACTCAGTAAACATTTCATAGCTCTCTAGCCAATGATGAACAAGGAAGTGGGCATAATAGTGTAATTCAACTACCATCCAACTACTCTCTCTTAACCTTCATGTTCTTATGTCTTCCATTGGTTTGAAATGGTGTGGAAATGCAATGTCTGGATATCATTTTCTCTACAAATACAACCCATCTCCTTCAATTTGATTTGCTGAGAATTTTGCTAAAGTGTTGAATTTAGAGTGTTGTGATTTTGTTAACAAGATAGTCACAGAGGGAGAGATTTCAATTTCAGCAAGTTCAATTCATATAGCAAAGGTCTAATATTGCTTCGTGTTCTTCATTTTCATTTTCTGTCAAAATTCCATTTCTTGATTTTGGTTGCAAGGCATGTTAATTGAATTATAGAATGATTATCAATCATTATATTAATTTATAATCATGTTAGTATACAATGTGTTAGGCTTGCAATCAAATTCGTGAAGGATTTCTGTGTTTGGGCTGGTTTTCTGCCTAAGCATGAAGTTCTTGGCATTGACCGAACACGGCGCAGCTGCGCCGATTTTATACCAAGGCGCAGCGCAGCTGCACCGGTCCCCTGCAACAGTTTGATGTTTTTTGCTAGAGGCTGTTATGTGCTAAAATGTTAACACTACTTAGATGAACATGGAAACATGATTGACATGCCTATATGAGTACGTTAAGATAATGAAAGCATGTTTTATTAAGATTTCATGCATGAATGACAAAGTTATAGTTTTGAAAATAAACTTAAGGTTTTATAATTGAATTGTGACGTATATAAACCATGTTAATATTCTGACTTTTGAGGCACATTAATATGACCTAGAGACCCATGAAGTTAACTCGCGTATATAAGTTTCATAATGAAATGTGAACATGCAAACCTCGCTAAGTGAACTTAGAATTTTAAAAGGAACTTAGAGATTATGAAAAGGGGACTTGGATGTGTTATAATTATATTCGGACTTTGAACATGTTAATATGACCTAGAAGTGCATGAAGAACGTGATACCATGTATATACATATTTCATGATACAACATACACATGTTGGACTAATTAGTGAACATTACTAATCAAAATACGAGTTTTGAATGTGAACGTCGACATGTTACATTGGGAATTGAATTCTGAAATTTATGGACATGATTGATAGTACTCTTTGACTCGCCAATGTATCAAACATGTATATATACCATGATTAGGTATCGTAATTCAAGTTAAGCATAAATGAAGCATATTTTCAAACCGAAACGATACTAGTTGCATGTATGCAATATGAATGCTCATGAACATGCCTAATACAAGTTATACGAATGCCTTATGTGTTTAAAAAACGAGCATGTTAGACCTTGTGATTTTCATGACCTTAAATGACCTTAAGTTATCAAAAGTGTTAACCTAGAACCATATCATGAAAGAGAGAACTTAGATGGACTTGGGAAACATGGAAAGACTTTTTCATATGCATATATGTTATGTGATATCATATGTTGATGCTTGAATCCGATTTGACGGTTAACTAATAATAATGCTATAACTTGTTAAAAAGAGTATGTTTGCTAATTGTTGTGATCGTATGTGATAATGACGATATGTAAACTTAATTAACCCAAAAAGAGGAACCTTAAGGATAAAAGATAATGTACATTATGTCAATCTAGAGTCGTGAGGTGATATAGTCTTATGCGTGATATATGACAGTATAGTAAGATTGAAGACTTAACTTATATGTTGGTTCTATGAATAAGATAAAGTATAATGTTAAACTACATGACTAATGAATATCCTATACGCATAACTATATTAGGATAGGGATTCGAAAGTGTTGATTTACTTAACGTGGATAGACTACACTTAAGGCAAGTATCTAAACCTTATCTCTTTGAATGCAAATTCCTTAAACCATTCTTGTATTATGAATTGCAAGTATCTTATCTTTGTGTTTACCTTATTCAAGGAACGTTGTAAGCAAGTTCCTAACCCTACTCTTTATTGAGCGTTTATTAAGCTTGTGCTATTATTGTCATGCAAGTAAACTCTTGGAATTTGAGATTCATGTATTATAACTCTATACTTCATAGATAAGATAAAAGTCGATTTATATTCTTCTAACTTTGAATCTTGAGATTGAACTTGTAATTATTGTGATTTATGCCACTTGATTCGGCTAGACTTATATTGTTCAAAAGCGACCCAAACCAATTAATTGGTGTGGGATCATGTGATTGACTAAGATGAGCAACCTTCTTTGAAGGGAAATTATATTTGTCGGGAGACCGACGTGTGCACTTTAGTACGATTGAACGATATGCATACCGTAGAGTACTTTAGGCTGATCATCTGTTGTACTTATTTTGTTGGATTATCAGTATATTACTGTTAATTCTAGTAAGAGTTCATAGTCCTTAGTGACTGCTCAGTATTCAGTTATCTTGAAATCTTAAATTGATTTAGTATTGAATCATATTGATATTATTCTGTCCTTAGCGACTGTTATTGAGAACTGTTGATATTCTTGCTATCCTTGAACTATCATACCTTGCTATACCCTTTTTGAGATTCGAGAACTATAATACTCACACTTGTTGTTATATTACTTGATGAGCAAACTTGTTGCTCATTCTTGCTTTTCCTAAAATATTTCAGTTAAGGCAGAGCAGTGCGGACCATCGGGCACAGACAAGGGCAAGGGAAACGCTATTGAGTAGCTTTTATTTAAGTAGAACTTATGATTGTAATAAGAACTTGTTTTATTATGTATTAGTTAGGGTTATATATGCTTAAGGTATGTTTAAGCTATGTAATCATTGTTTAAGTTACGAGACCTTGGGACGTGAATAAATTATATTAATTAAATATAATCTATTCGATAGTAGTTGTGTATTATATTTCCAATGTGCGATGTGACATTTAGTCGTATTATTATTATTGTATTATTGTGAGAATGTGACCAACCGAATTTGAGAGACCCCGTGGCCAGTCCGAATTTGGGGGCGTCACAGTTTGGTATCAGAGCAGTAGTTATAAACCTTAGGAGCGAGTGTCCTTAGATTATAACTTAGGAGAACTTAGAAGTTAGAAAGGATAGAACTCATGTAGAGTTTTCCTTGAGAGACTTAGTATGTTATGAAATGTAACTTCATTCTATACAATGAACTTATGTTTTATTTAACATTCTAATGGAGTTGCTATTTGTTTTTCTTGTGTTGTGATTGTAGGATGGTAGATATGGGAGTACCTAGTAGAGTGGCAGAGGAAGAGCCCAGGGATATACATGTAGTATACGAGGCACCTCTAGAGGCTGTGCCAGTGTAGGCTATTGTACCGTTCAAGTCTGAAGACGAGAAAGAGATTGAGATAGAGTCTAATCCAGAGGAGGAGCCAATGGAGGATGAGGCGATGGAGGAAGAGCCAGTAGAGGACTCTGATGAGGCTACTGTAGAGGAGCAGATGTTAGGCGAGTACGAGGAGCGTATTCTAGAGTTAGACTGCCGAGTCCAGGAGCTAGAGGCCGAGGCCAAGGAGAGAGAGTATGAGTTCCAGAAGCTGAGGGACGAAGACCATCAGAGGAAGCTGGCCATGCATGAGTTTGAGGTAGAGATTGCTTATTGCAGGGAGGCGGGGATCCAGATGGAAACCTATTCCACAGGTCGGTATCCAGAAATGTAGATCTGGCAGGGAAGCTAGAAGAGGTCGAGTAGAAGGAGTTGAGTGAGAAAACTGAGAAGGAGGCACTCCGTACTCAGATAGAGTTAGAGGTTATGGATAGGATCCACTTCGAGGAGAAGTGGGAAGCAGCTAACGAGAGAGCTGACGACCTAGAGGATGAGGTTAGATGCAAGAAGAGGAAGATGAACAAGATGGGGTATGTGTTCTGTTCAGCTTTTGAGAGGGTGATTGATGGTGTGTACCACTACCCAGCTGAGCAGGAACAGACCCTACATACTTTGAGCCGAGAGTTGATGGCGTATATAGCACAGATCGAGTACAAGAGCGCCGTGGAGCGTGGGAAGATGGGATGAGACCCTTAGTCAGCCTAGTAGTAGTATTTACTTTATGTGATGTATATACTGTGTTGTAATCCCAACTTTTTTGTGTAAAGTGTGGGACAGTGATGTAAACCCCGAGTAAGCTTTTGATAGAGGGGTAGTATGTTAGTGTTCTCCGTCTTTTGTGATATTAGGGGATATATGTGATAACATTTATAGAAATATGATAGGGGAAATTATGTAATGAAACGATTTGACATATGAATATAAATGAAGCTTATTTCAGAAATGTGTTATAAAATTTTATGCCTTCAGTATTAAAAGAAATACTTAAGTAATATAACTGAGTAATAATAAAATAAAAATTTGTGATGCCGATAATGCCGCCCAGACGTAGATTGACTACACCTGAGGAGTCAGTGAACATTGAGAGGGAACAAGTAGACCCGATCCAGAAGCTAGTAGATCTGTTAGGAGAGGCCCTTAGGGGAAGGAACAACGAACCCGTTCGCCCCAATCCTCAAGGAGTACCAGTCACAAACTTTAAGGACTTTAGGAGTGCAGGACCCCCAGAATTCGAGGGTACTACCGACCTAATCATTGGGAAGACATGGGTTAAAGATATCGAGAAGGCCTTCACTATAACTCATGTGAGTGAAGACCAAAAGACTGTATTCGCTACATATATGATGAGAGGCGAAGCCAACTACTAGTGGGAGGCTAATCAGCAAAGAGCTGGAGAAGGGATAATAGCGTGGGATAGATTCAAGACTCTGTTTTTTGAGAACTACTTCCCAAAAAAGCATGAAGAATAGGATGGAGGTGAAGTTTTTGGAACTTAAACAAAGTGATATGATGGTGGCGCAGTACGCGGCTAAGTTCAATGAACTAGCGTGATTTGCGGAACACCAAGTAGAAGATGAAGAGAGGAAGGCGAGACGATTCTAACAAGGGCTGAAGCCGTTGCTGTTCAATATGGTATCAGTGCTTCAAATTGATTCCTTTGCGACATTGCTGGAGAAGGCAATCATTGCGAAAGGTGGCAGTGAGGCCTTAAGTCTGTATAATAAGGAGAAGAAAGGAAAGAATACTAGAGGAGAGAACCGTGCTGGAGGAAGCAGTAGTGGACGAAGCGACTTGGGTAAAAGAAAGTGGGAGAACAATAACAACAACAAAAACAACAACAATCAATCGTGAAATTTTTGTGGAGGTTTTAAGAAGAGGACTGAGGGATGCCTAAAATGTGGGAAGAACTATTAAGGTGAGTGCTGAAAGGGACGTGACACTTGCTACAACTGTGGACAGGAAAGGCACATTTCACCCAACTGCCCAAAGCCAAAAAAGATGTAAGGATGTTTTGCATGTGTCTTGACAGAGCACCGGATTAAGGTCTACCCAAAGAAGGGAAGTGGCGGAGGTAGCAGCCAACAAGGGGGAAACAAACTGATGATCGGCGGACCGGCACAATCCAACTGCCCAACCGCTAGGACCTTTAACATGACCTTCCTTGCACAGGTGAATACATCATGAAGCTAGCTCCCTATAAC
This sequence comes from Panax stipuleanatus, assembly GCA_020205555.1. Taxonomy (NCBI): domain Eukaryota; kingdom Viridiplantae; phylum Streptophyta; class Magnoliopsida; order Apiales; family Araliaceae; genus Panax; species Panax stipuleanatus. The sequence continues at coordinate 51,339,007 of CM035119.1, forward strand.
CTTAAAACTCAGCAAACATTTCATAGCTCTCTAGCCAATGATGAACAAGGAAGTGGGCATAATAGTGTAATTCAACTACCATACAACTACTCTCTCTTAACCTTCATGTTCTTATGTTTTCCATTGGTTTGAAATGGTGTGGAAATGCAATGTCTGGATATCATTTTCTTTATAAATACAACCCATCTCCTTCAATTTAATTTGCTGAGAATTTTGCTAAAGTGTTGAATTGAGAGTGTTGTGAGTTTGTTAACAAGATAGTCACAGAGGGAGAGATTTCAATTTTGGCAAGTTCATTTCATATAGCAAAGGTATAAGATTGCTTCATGTTCTTCATTTTCATTTTTTTGTCAAAATTCCATTTCTTGATTTTGGTTGCAAGGCATGTTAATTGAATTTTAGAATGATTATCAATCATTATATTAGTTTATAATCATGTTAGTATACAATGTGTTATGCTTGCAATCAAATTCGTGAAGGATTTCTGTGTTTGGGCTGGTTTTCTGCAGAAGCAGGAAGTTCTTGGCACTGACAGAACACGGCGCAGCTGCGCCGGTCCCCTGCAACAGTTTACTATTTTTTGCTAGAGGCTGTTATATGCTAAAATGTTAACACTACTTAGACGAACATGGGAACATGATTGACATGCCTATATGAGTACGTTAAGCTAATGAAAACATGTTTTATTATGATTTCATGCATGAATGACAAAGTTATAGTTTTGAAAATAAACTTAAGGTTTTATAATCGAATTTTGACGTATAGAAACCATGTTAATATTCTAACTTTTGAGGCACATTAATATGCCTAGAGACCCATGAAGTTAACTCGCATATATAAGTTTCATAATGAAATGTGAACATGCGAACCTCGCTAAGTGAACTTAGAATTTTAAAAGGAACTTAGAGATTATGAAAAGGGGACTCGAATGTGTTATAATTATATTAGGACTTTGAACATGTTAATATGACCTAGAAGTGCATGAAGAACGTGATACCATTTATATACATATTTCATGGATATAACATGCACATGTTGGACTAATTAGTAAACATTACTAATTAAAATACGAGTTTTGAACGTGAACGTCGACATGTTGCATTGAGAATTGAATTCTGAAATTTATGGACATGATTGTTACTACCCTTAGACTCGCCAATGTATCATACATGTATATATACCATGATTAGGTGTTGTGATTCAAGTTAAGCATAAATGAAGCATATTTTCAAACCGAAACGGTGCTAGTTGCATGTATGTGATATGAATGCTCATGAACATGCCTAATACAAGTTATACAAATGCCCTATGTGTTTAAAAAGCTAGCATGTTAGACCTTGTGATTTTCATGACCTTAAATGACATTAAGTTATCAAAAGTGTTAACCTAGAAACATATAATGAAAGAGAGAACTTAGATGGACTTGGGAAACATGGAAAGACTCTTTAATATGCATATATGTTATGTGATATCATATATTGATGCTTGAATCCGATTTGACGGTTAACTAATAATAATGCTATAACTTGTTAAAAAGAGTATGTTTGCTAATTGTTGTGATCTTATGTGATAATGACGATATGTAAACTTAATTAACCCGAAAGGAGGAACCTTAAGGTGAAAAGATAATGTAAGTTATGTCAATCTAGAGTCGTGAAGTGATATAGTACTATGCGTGATATATGACGGTATAGTAAGATTGAAGACTTAACTTATATGTTGGTTGTACGAATAAGATAAAGTATAATGTTAAACTGTATGACTAATGAATATCTTTTACGCATAACTATATTACGATAGGGATTCGAAAGTATTGATTTACTTAACGTGGATAGACTACGCTTAAGGAAAGTATCTAAACCTTATCTCTTTGAATGCAAGTTTCCTTAAACCATTCTTGTATTATTAATTGCAAGTATCTTATCCTTGTGTATACCTTATTCAAGGAACGTTGTAAGTAAGTTCCTAACCCTACTCTTTATTGAGCATTTATTAAGCTTGTGCTATTATTGTCATGCAAGTAAACTCTTGGAATTTGCGATTCATGTATTATAACTATATACTTCATAGATAAGATAAAAGTCGATTTATATTCTTCGAACTTTGAATCTTGAGATTGAACTTAGAATTATTGTGATCTATGCCATTTGATTCGGCTAGACTTATATTGTTGAAAAACGACCCAAACCAATTGATTGGTGTGCGATCATGTGTTTGACTGAGATGAACAACCTTCTTTGAAGGAAAATTATATTTGTCGAGAGACCGACTTGTGCACTTTAGTACGATTGAACGATATGCATACCGTACAGTACTTTAGGCTGATCACCTGTTGTACTTATTTTGTTGGATTATCAGTATATTACTTTTGATTCTAGTAAGAGTTTATAGTCCTTAGTGACTGCTCAGTATTCAGTTATCTTGAAATCTTAAATATATTTAGTATTGAATCATATTGATATTATTTTGTCCTTAGCGACTGTTATTGAGAACTGTTGATATTCTTGTTATCCTTGAACTATCATACCTTGCTATACCCTTTTTGAGATTTGAGAACTATAATACTCACCCTTGTTGTTATATTACTTGCTGAGCAAACTTGTTGCTCACTCTTGCTTTTCCTAAAACATTTCAATTAAGGCAGAGCAGTGCGAACCCTCGGGCACAGACAAGGGCAAGGGAAAGGCTACTGAGTAGCTTTTATTTATGTAGAACTTATGATTGTAATAAGAACTTGTTTTATTATGTATTAGTTAGGGTTATATATGCTTAAGGTATGTTTAAGCTATGTAATCACTGTTTAAGTTACGAGACCTTGGGACGTGAATAAATTATATTAATTAAATGTAATATATTCGATAGTAGTTATGTATTATATATCCGCTATGCGATGCGACATTTAGTCGTATTATTATTATTGTATTATTGTGAGAACGTGACGAACCGAATTCGAGAGACCCCATGGCCGGTCCAAATTTGGGGGCGTTACAATTTATGGACTTGATGAACCGAGTTTTAAAGCCCTACTTGGATAAGTGTTTGGTGGTTTTCATCGACGACATCTTTATCTACTCGAAGACAGAGGAAGAGTACGCCAAAAATCTAAAAATTATTTTGGAGGCACTAAGCAAAGAAAAGATGTATGCAAAATTTTCTAAGTGCGAATTTTGAATGGTGAAGGTTCAATTCTTAGGTCACATGGTGGATAAGATTAGAATCTCAGCAGACCCTGCAAAGGTCGAAGCAGTAAGTAATTGGGAGCAGCCTGTTGGGTAAAATCTAGTTACGCACAACACGCAAGTATACGTGGTCAACAAGTAATAGAGTGAAAGTAAAGTGTCGATCCACGAGGAATTATTTAATAAGAATCACCAAGTACTAACCCGTAACCAACTCAATCTTATTCAAACGAATGAATTTCAAATTATATAATTAAACTACTATTAAATCACCACTAGTTAAATTAAGATTACGGAGATTTATGAACACAACTTCACTTATTGCTTCATTTAAGTTAACACACTCCTCATCAATTATTCTCACTATTTTGAATTGGTAATCAAGAACACGAAAATAAATATAACCACCTCTCGATGCATCATACCATATTCACTCAAATCCACAGATGATAGAATTAAGCAAGACACCCTAATTAACTAATCCACTATATTGCTATGTGAATTATAATTAAAAAGGATTTAATCACAAGTTCTCTATAAGATTACATATGGCGTAAAGGAATAGTTTTATCCTAAACACGAATCATAATTTCCATCTATGCAGAAATCACAAACACATGTTATTATGATCAGATCTAAATCTATACTCCTCAATCAATTTCATATAGATTATCACGGTAATTGTTAGCTAAGCAATTAAGCAATTACTTCCAAATCATAATAGCCAATTCACAACGATAGATCACAATAATTGATAGAGAAGCATAATAAAATAAATTACACAATAAGATCCATTGCAATCTTAAACAAAGAATTAGTTCATTGAATTAAAACTAAGAATCCACAATTGAATACACATTAAAAGATAAGAAAAAGATTAAGGAAAAGAATTGAATCTTTTGCCGGCAAATTCGTCCTCCTTCTTGCTCTTGCTCTGGATCTCTAATGGCCTCCAAGTGCTTCAATCACCAAATTCCCTTTCAACTAGGGTTTATTATTTTTATTAAAAAAACTAAATTAATCTAATTTCCTATTAAATCATTATCTCCAGCTAATGGACTATCTTATATATATATATATAAGCTATCCCAGCTCCGTCCACTCAACTATATTATCTTATATTAAGTTAATAATAATACTAATATAATATATCTAATATATTAACTCCCTTACTTATAACATATATCATATCCGAATAAGAAGAGGCTCCAGCTGCTTACGTCACATCCCACTTGCACAATCCGTCTTGAACTAGGAGACTCCAGCAGCTTCCCTTTTAATCTAATTGAATAAATCTAATATAAATGATATCTCCCTCAAGCTGCTTCGTGTCTAAGTAGGAGTCACCAGCTGCTTGTATGTAACGGGTCGTTGAGTCCCTTCTTTTTTTATTTTAGTCCAGCCGTCTTCATCATGTTGCACCATTCAGCTAAGGCACGTGAGATCAGCAGCTGCCCAATTGAGTCATGGTCCACATTTCTTGTCCTTTATATACAGCCCCTTTTCTATCCTTAGCCTTACACTAGCCGACTTTGGACGAAAGGATGCCAGCTTGCGTTGTTGCACCCGCATCCTAGAAGGACAAGGACTCAACATAATTGTTACCGCCTCCCCGCCCCAGCGGGGACTCTTCAAGCCACACACCCAGCCCCAGCGAGGGTGGGTACTGCCCAGCCGGCTCAAAAGTTCCAAGACCCATGATATTTTATTCATGCTGATTCCATAAGCTACTTCCGTATGTTGCATGGCTTTTGCCATATATATATATACTGCTAATCTCTTTACAAGCTGCTGCAATGATGGGCCCATGATACTTATTCTACTTGTATGATTTCGTGGCTATTGTCCATCCTTTGCCAGCTGCATTTTAAAGTAACAAATAGAATCCCTCCTCAATCATGAAAGCCTTTACATGTGCGAATTGAATTGAATCCGTGGCCCACTTACTATTGCTTGTATTTGGCTGCTGATCTCTGGCACACAAACATATACGCCGCCGAATTGAATTGAAGTGTTTGCGACCCATATTATTTGAGAATGACGTGAATTAATTTTCCAATTGGGTCACTCCAATAGGGTTTGTATGTGCGTTTGTCCGGTTTCCACATTTTAGCTCTAATTCTGTTGGTCCACTAAATGAATGCAAATTTATCCTTTAAAGCTCCTTTTTCAATTCCTGCACATAAAAGTATAAACCGAGGTAAAATGATAGTAAAATCACTTGAAAACCTTAAGACTCGAGCTATTAAGACTATAGATTAGTGGGTATTAAACTCACTCATCAAATATCCCCAAACTTAAGACTTTGCTTGTCCTCAAGCAAAATACTATTTAGAATCCTCTAGCAATGATCCACTCAGGCAATTAGTCAACATAAATTTGAAAGTGGCCTCAAAGGTTACATCAAATGATAACCCACAGAAAATTTCAAAACAATGTCATGTCTAAGAATTTCAACAGTTTTCATCAGTTCCACATCTACTCATGATCCTTTAAGTGCGTGTGTGCATCCAAATGTTCAAACCAGTCATGATTTAGATAAAATCAAGCAATACTCATAAAATATTTTCAAAAAAAACTCTCAAAGCTTCTTATATCATCAATCTCCGCTAATAAAGACAAAACACAAATTTTTCTCGAGGATCAACCGGATATTTAAACATTTAAGCACATATGAACCCTTCCCTTTGATCTTTTAAGCTACTCTTTTTTTTTCTTTTTTTTTCAATTTTTTTAGTGAGTGCGTTTTACGCTCCATCTCACTTTCCACTTTTCATGGAACGAGTGCGTTTTACGTTCCATCTCGTGCCTGTGTGTATGGGGAGTGCGTTTTGCGCTCCATCTCGACCCACCACATGCTTCAATTATTCAACCCGGGAAGGTTCCAATTTTTTTTCAAAAATATCCCAAGATTTCCCCCAAACTTATGTGAATGCCTAATTTTCACTTTGACTGATGCTCAAATACGATTTCTCAAGTTGCAATGATATCCTTCATAAGTAAAAAAAATAAAAAAATTCAATCCCAACTGCATAAACAAATAGATATGTGTAAAAATTTTAAAATTTCGCAAGTAGTGTGAAACCAACTAATAAGTTGAAATATAGACTAGGCATGCTCATCAATTCTCCAAGAGTTAACAACATTAAATACCCACTTATCATTGGCCAAAATCAAATTCCATCAAAACATTGCCCAAGTAAATACTAAACATAATAAATACCCCAAAACTTAAAACAGACATTGTCCTCAATGGCTAAAATAGGAAAAATTAAAGTAAAGGACTTCCCTGAAAATATAGCAATGTTCCTCTTTGTCTGCTAAGTCTGAAGAATAAGCTAGCTCATTGGAATGAATCGGGCACCACACTCGAGTTGGACTTGACTAACCTGTGAACACAATAGAAGCAAGTTTATTAAATCCTAAGAAAAATTAAAAATTTATCAAATAATATTAAACCTAAAAAAAATTAAAAATAAAAATTAAACTTGAACTTGGGTTGCCTCCCAATAAGCGCTTGATTTATAGTCCTTCAGCCGGACTTTGTCTGGTCAACGCTAGCCAATTCCTCTTCGAAAGTTGAGGAACCCTCTATCCATCAGTAGCAAATAATTCTTTGGAAAGTTCCCACACGAGATGGCCAGTGCATCAAAGTCACCTAGCATTCTCTTATTCGGTATAATCTCCATTAAGAACGTCCAACAGCTAAGTGTTTTCTCCATTGTGTATGTGATCACTTTGGGGCATGAAAGCTTGTCACACACAATGGGCTCTTCGTCTATTTTCTCTTTCTCGTCCCACCATGGCTTCAACATTATACTTGCTCTTATGTCATAAAGAGCTTCGCCGACGACATGACTACCAATCGGGCATGATTTTGCAAATCTGACTGACTCTTTGATCTTTGGTGGAGACCCATTTAGATCTTCGTCGACCTCTAGTTCATTATCCCCAATTGTCTCCACACTTTCTATATCTTGTGGCTCATCTAGTCGCAGATTTGGTTTGGGTTCTCCTTCAGTTTCATCATCCATCTCATAAAGCCCAGTGTTTGGAGGACAGTTGTTTGAGGCGTTGGTGAGTTATTCCATCTGATTATTAAGACCTTGACTTGACAACTCCTGACTAAACTTCCCCTCCTCTTGATCTGCTATGACCTTTGAGATGAGTTCCTCCAGATTTAACTTTTCTTCTTGTGGCTCATCCAATAGCAGATTTGATTCCGGCTCTCCATCAGTTTCGAAATCCATGTAATTAGGACCAATGTTTGGAGGAATGTTGTTCACGGCTTTTGGATTCTTTTCTGTTTCACTTGGCAAATCTCCTTGGGGCTGACTATTCATTGCATTCGCTATCTGTCCTATTTGAATTGATAAATTTTTCATTTCCGTCCGTAGAGATTTCCTCGCCGCATCATTTTCTGTTTGGATTCTGGCCAAAGCCTCTTCCCAACCTAGCTTTTCTTCTTGTGGCAATGGAGGTGGACATGAAAATTTTGGTGTGTATGATGGATTTGGAGCAGAGTATTGGTCATCATAATTGTAGCTCCACGAAGAATTCGGGTGATACCCCCAATCTTGGTGGTAGTTATGATCAGCATAGTTGTTGAGGTAATCACCACTATATTGTACCGGTTCAAAACTGACGGTGCATTAATGACTCAAATGATTGCCAGCACAATAATCACACCTAACTGCCATCCTTCGACTCCGTTGGGCTGCGAAAACCTCCAACTTCCTCGAAAGTTCTTCAATCTGTGCTAATATAATTTCATCAATCCCGATTTTCCTTGGTTGAGTCATGTTTGTATATGGCCATTGATAATTGAATTCAGCCATGGTACCTGAAAAAAGAGTAAAATAGGAAGAGAATTAAATAAGAAAAATTGTTTAAATTAAGACTAATTTGATTGAAATTAATATTGGCAAATAATTATTAAATTAATTCCCCGGCAACGGCGCCAAAAACTTGTTGGATAAAATCTAGTTACGCACAACACGCAAGTATACGTGGTCAACAAGTAATAGAGTGAAAGTAAAGTGTCGATCCCACGAGGAATTATTTAATAAGAATCACCAAGTACTAACCCTAACCAACTCAATCTTATTCAAACGAATGAATTTCAAATTATATGATTAAACTACTATTAAATCACCACTAGTTAAATTAAGATTACGGAGATTTAAGATCACAACTTCACTTATTGCTTCATTTAAGTTAACACACTCCTCATCAATTATTCTCACTTTTCTGAATTGGTAATCAAGAACACGAAAATAAATATAACCACCTCTCGATGCATCATACCATATTCACTCAAATCTATAGATGATAGAATTAAGCAAGACACCCTAATTAACTAATCCACTATATTGCTATATGAATTATAATTAAAAATGATTTAATCACAAGTTCTCTATAAGATTACATATGGCGTAAAGGAATAGCTCTATCCTAAACACGAATCATAATTTCCATCTATGCAGAAATCACAAACACATGCTATTATGATCAGATCTAAATCTATACTCCTCAATCAATTTCATATAGATTATCACGGTAATTGTTAGCTAAGCAATTAAGTAATTACTTCCAAATCACAATAGACAATTCACAACGATAGATCACAATAATTGATAGAGAAGCATAATAAAATAAATTACACAATAAGATCCATTGCAATCTTAAACAAAGAATTAGTTCATTGAATTAAAACTAAGAATCCACAATTGAATACACATTAAAAGATAAGAAAAAGATTAATGAAAAGAATTGAATCTCTTGCCGGCAAATTTATCCTCCTTCTTGCTCTTGATCTGGATCTCCAATGGCCTCCAAGTGCTTCAATCACCAAATCCCCTTTCAACTAGGGTTTATTATTTTTATTGAAAAAACTAAATTAATCTAATTTCCTATTAATTTATCATCTCCAGCTAATGGACTATCTTATATATATATAAGCTATCCCAGCTCCGTCCACTCAACTATATTATCTTATATTAAGTTAATAATAATAATAATATAATATATCTAATATATTAACTCCCTGACTTATAACATATATCATATCCGAATAAGAAGAGGCTCCAGCTGCTTACGTCACATCCCACTTGCTCAATCCGTCTTGAACTAGGAGACTCCAGCAGCTTCCCTTTTAATCTAATTGAATAAATCTAATATAAATGATATCTCCCTCAAGCTGCTCCGTGTCTAAGTAGGAGTCACCAGCTTCTTGTATGTAGCGGGTCGTTGAGTCCCTTCTTTTTTTATTTTAGTCCAGCCGTCTTCATCATGTTGCACCATTCAGCTAAGGCACGTGAGATCAGCAGCTGCCCAATTGAGTCGTGGTCCACATTTCTTGTCCTTTATATTCAGCCCCTTTTCTATCCTTAGCCTTACACTAGCCGACTTTGGACGACAGGATGCCAGCTTGCGTTGTTGCACCCGCATCCTAGAAGGACAAGTTCTCAACATAATTGTTACCGCCTCCCCGCCCCAGCTGGGACTCTTCAAGCCACACACCCCGCCCCAGCGGGGATGGGTACTGCCCAGCCGGCTCAAAAGTTCCAAGACCCATGATATTTTATTCATGCTGATTCCATAAGCTACTTCGGTATGTTGCATGGCTTTTTCCATATATATATATGCTGTTAATCTCTTTACAAGCTGCTGCAATGATGGGCCCATGATACTTATCCTACTTGCATGATTTCGTGGCTATTGTCCATCCTTTGCCAGCTGCATTTTAAAGTGACAAATAGAATCCCTCCTCAAGCATGAAAGCCTTTACATGTGCGAATTGAATTGAATCCGTGGCCCACTTACTATTGCTTGTATTTGGCTGCTGATCTCTGGCCCACAAACATATACGCCGCCGAATTGAATTGAAGTGTTTGCGGCCCATATTATTTGAGAATGACGTGAATTAATTTTCCAATTGGGTCACTCCAATAGGCTTTGCATGTGCGTTTGTCCGGTTTCCACATTTTAGCTCTAATTCTGTTGGTCCACTAAATGAATGCAAATTTATCCTTTAAAGCTCCTTTTTCAATTCCTGCACATAAAAGTATAAACCGAGGTAAAATGATAGTAAAATCACTTAAAAACCTTAAGACTCAAGCTATTAAGACTATAGATTAGTGGGTATTAAACCCACTCATCACAGCCGAGAACACCAATAGAGGTGAGAAGTTTCTTAGGGTTAGTTGGGTACTATCAAAGATTCATCCTAGATTTTTATAAGATAGCCACCCCGTTGACCAATCTGACGAGGAAAACGGTGAAATTTGTATGGATCGACAAATGTGAAGAGAGTTTTCAAGAACTGAAGAAGAGATTAAGCGAGGCGCATATGTTGTCACTACCAGATGATGCGGGAGGTTTTGTGGTGTATAGTGATGTATCGCACAAGGGACTAGGATGTGTGCTTATGAAATATGGCAAGGTTATTGCATATGCATCATGACAATTAAAGGATTATGAAAAACGATACCCTACTCATGACTTAGAGTTAGCGGCATTAGTTTTTGCGTTGAAGATATAGAAGCATTATTTGTACGGAGAGAAATGTGAGATATACATGGACCACAAAAGTCTGAAATATATCTTCACACAGAAGGAGGTGAACATGCGTTAGAGGATGTGGTTAGAATTGATCAATGATTATGACTGTGATACTTTTTATCACCCGGGTAAGGCAAACATAGTTGCCGACGCTCTAAGCAGAAAAGGAAGGGAGAAATTGTTTCAATTAACGACTCAAGAGGAGTTGATAAGAGAGATGAAGAAATTGGAAATAGAGTTAAAGGGACCGGAGAGGTCTGAAGAAAAGTTATTTGTAATGGAAGCTCGTCCAACCTTGTTATTAGAAACAACGGGCTTGGAGAATTTAAACTTTGGAGAAAAGAATCATTAGTTACAAAACATGCATAAGACAATAAGACATGGATAAGAAACTTGCATAATGTAAAAGTAAGGTTTAAGAACTTGCCTCATACGTAAGTTATACAATTATAACTTGATTCCCAAATATCTTAAGCATATGTTATTAAAGACTATAACACAAATTAGTTATAACTAATTATTTACTTATAATATTAAATCTGAGTATAATCACATCATAACATAAATTGATTTCTTTTAATTCTTATCATCGGATTCCAATGATTAATAACTAGTTCAATTATAACTTTAAAATTTTCAAACTTAATATTACAAGGTGATTACAATCCGTTTTAACAACATATTATAACAACTTGTTTTGTGTCTAACACATTACCATAATCATTAGACTGAATCAGATTGGGTATTAAAGACTGAACAAACAAATAAAACAACTTGTCTTTGCATATGATAGGGCACAGCTGTGTTGCCCTATACCTTGGCACCGGCGTAGCTGCGCTGGTCCTCGACCCATAAAACTCAGCAGGCGCAACTGCGCCGTTCTTGCCTTTGCTACTGTAATAGCCGAGATTATTATGTCATTTAACAATTATCAATAAACGAATTTATGTGAAATTCTTGTGTGTTTTCTTTTATTAGATGTATATATGTTATACATACATGTGTTATTTGCGTATATGTGATGAGGAGTATTTAAATGGTTGGTTCAGTTTAATTCAACTATTTAAATTGGTTAAGTATGGAATTAATTTTATTAATTTCGTGGGATGGCTTTAAAGCATGATTTTGAGTTCAGAGCGGAATTTAGAGACGCGGACTGCGTATTTGAGTCCGGAACGTCAAAATTAGTCAGGATAGACTGTAACCACGAAAATGTGTCACGGTTGACTTTTTGGTCAAAATCCACCACGAATTTTGGTGGTGAATTTGACGAAACGGATAGTCCCATGACGTCCGGGACGTCGATTTTAGTAGGAATCGATATAAGTATCTCAACGTTCGGCTACGGAGGACAAAATGGTTATTTAATTGATTATAATATTATTTTAATATGTTGATCAGCAGCTGGAGTGGGCCCACATGACAACTGATTTGGGACAAGGGTGTATACGTTTTAGAAGATTTAGAGAGGAAGGGAGTTACAATCATTTACACCCACAAACTCTTCCATTCTCTAACTCCTCTTTTCATTTTAATATTAGTTAATCATGCAATATGTGTATAACCGTTATGAGAACATGGAGGGGCTGATGATATCAGCCTCTATCAAGCTATATCAATCTCTATTTATACTCTCCACCCAAAACACTACCTCTTTTGCTAAAAACTTCATTCCGTGAGAGAAATTGAGAGTAATAGTTAGTGTGGAGTTATTCTGGAAATTTGCAAAGACTAAGCAAGCAAGGAAGGAAGCATTCTCGGATTCCTTGATCAGAGAATAGTGTTCAAGGTAAGAATACAAACTTATATTATGTTCTTAAAGAAATAGTGAAGAAAATGCATGTATAATTATGGGAAATGTTTCGTTGTGGTTTCGTGATACCATGTTAGTGTGTAATACTGATATATGGGTGTTAAGAACGAAAGTTTTGGTCTAATCATGTTTTAAATTCGTAGAGAATCATAGAATTCATGTATGCATGCTAACTATTCGATAAAATGCCTCTTAGATGTTAATTTGTTTAAAACATGAAAAGTTAGTGAGTTTGATTATTGTAACATGTGTATATGTGTTAGTAGAGGTGATTTGGACAGTAGCAACTAGTTCCTTGCATGCTAGAATCAAAATCATGAATTTTTGTCAAAGTGGGTTAACTTAGAATCTGTGACTTTTTGGGTTTTTTCGGAGCCTTGGAATCATAGCTTATGTGACTCGTTGGTTGTATGTGTTAGTTTTATAAAATACTATGTAGTATGATGTCTCAGCTGACCAATTTTCAAAAGAAACGGAGTTAAAATGAGCAAGTTATGAATTTCGTAAGCAAGCATGTTGGTATAAAAATCTGCAGAATTCTGGGAATTTCCAGAAATTTTTTAAGTCTGGAAGGCAGTCTGGCACGCTTATCTAGGTGGTTCGATCGAGGTCTTAACATGTTAGTTTCACGTATGTTGTATTTTTGTAAAATACTATGATGTATGGAGTGTATGGTGTCCAAATATCATGATCATACAACCTGTAAACAAGTGGGAATTAAATCGGGAAGTAGGCTGCTCGGCAGGAAAAAAAAATTATGGGCATGAAGAGCAGCGCAGCTGCGCCGTTCATACGGCTTAACGCTGCGCAGCTGCGCCACTTAAAGTTGGGTTCCGGGTTTGCTAGGCAGCGCAGCTGCGCCGGTAACACGGCTTGAGGCTGCGCAGCTGCGCCGGTCCGACTCGGTCCGGGTCATCCGGGTCGGGTCAGAACAAATTCTAGAAACTTATTTTTACTCAGATTCTCATATTGAACCAGTTTACCTATATGACGCAACATGTTATATGATTAAATTAGCTTGATGATAGCATACATGATAGTTTAATAATAAAATTAAATTAAAAGGAAACCCTTTACTTTCAAATTAGAGTTCGAAGACCTAATTTCTTAACGTGACAAATATGATTAGGTTACGTGAAGGTTAATTGCTAGCTTTAACGATAGCAGGCGTATCAGGCAAGTTTCCTTACTCAGATTTGATTGTGCAAGTTCTTAACCTTATTTTTGTTGAGAAATTATTCAACCCTTAATCATTTGATTGCAGTGAGGGTAAGCTTCAGACGTGTGATTGTTTACCTATTTGCACAAGTTCCTTTATCATAAAATTCTATAACTTCAATTATCTTGCAAGTTTATTGTTGACTACTCAGTTATTACTGTAACTGTTATGCTTTAAAGTTCTGTTTATTTGAAGAACTGTTTCTAAGAATGCTTTCTAGCCTTTTTGTTTCGGCTAGTTATTATTGATGAAAAGTGATATAATTCAAATCCTTTGAAGCTATTTAATGTTTACCAATCCAAATTGCTTTGGTGCAGTCTCGCATGAATACTAAGATGAACAACCCGAATAAACGGGTAAACAGATGTCGGGCATATAGTCCCATTTATGCTTATGCAGTTTAAACTTAATACTTGTGCAAAATGTAGGGTACAATAGGCTGATCACCTGGAGTACTTACAGAGACCGTTTACAATCTATTTGATTGTTAAACCGTCTGATGGTTTTCGATGAAACAAAGTAATGTTCAGGGTATTTTACACCCCTTAGTATGATATTGAGAATTCTTAAACTCTTATTCTTGATATTCCTGTTTAACACTTGATAATTCTTTCAACTATTATAGCTATTCAGATGTTTCTACTCCTGATGTATGTTTTCAAACTTCTTTATATACTTGCTGGGCAATTTGTGCTCATTCTTGCTTACACCTTTCAGTTAAGGATGAGAAGGCTGAGGGCTCGGGCAAGGACAAGGGGAAGTCTAAGATGAAATGATGCTAGATACCTTATGTAATAAGTTTATATTTCCGCATATGATGTAATGTAGCGTTAAACGCTAAGTTTAAGTGGTGGTTTATTAAAGGTTGTAAAGACATGGGATTTTATTTTGAGTAAGTACGTAATAGTTATATTATTATTATTATTACTGTTGGAGTTTACTTAGATAGATGATGATGTATGTTGTACCGTGAGCACCATGTCCTATAATCGATGTTACACGGATTTGGGGGCGTCACAGCTACCGGCGCAGCTGCGCTGGAACGCAGACAGGAACGTTGCAGACTGCTCTCTGCTTCATTATTCTTCCCCAAATCTCCAACAAATGGCAAATCAGAGCTACCCAAAAAGTATAAACCACATATATGCTACAACAAACATGCATAAAATGACTCCAACAACAAAAACCACCTAAACAACCAAAATTAAATGATTTAAACGCATGTTTTGCTATTTTTCTCAAAATACATACATAACACATTTATACATTTAGTAGAATGATTCATCATGGATTCAATTTTTAACAAAATTAATCCATAACACATGCATTGTTTTCATTTTTGAAGATAATACCATAAACAACTCTCAATTTGTTGACTAATACATGATTGAATCATCAATTTTTACTCTCAAACCAACCAAAACATATATATTCCATAAGAACACAAATTCTCCATTTAAAACTTGTTTCTTGACAATCTAATTTCTAAAAATCGTTTATACCATTCACACAACAGATTATAATCATCTACCAACATATATAAGTATTATCCAACCAATTCATTCACTAAAAACTCTAATTTTCATGAAAACTCTACAGCACAAAAAACTAAGAACAAAAGACTAAAATTACTAACTTAATCCTTGATTATGTTTGTTAGATGATGAGAATAGCTCTGATAATCTCCTCTTGCTTCTTAGAAGCACCAAATTTCTCTCAATTTTCTCTATAGCTCTCTCTTCTCTTCTCACAAACACTATATGCTTCTCTTCTCTCTCTCTCTCTATTAACTAATATAAGATATAATACGTAAAAAAAAAAACTAAACTGATATAAAACATATTACGTCCTAAAGATATCATCAGTTACACATTTAAAAAATAAATTTCATCAGTTATAAGAATTCAAAAGCCGTAAGGCTTTGTTTGGTAAAACTAGATTAAACCTCCTTTAATTTATTTTAATAACTCATTTACTATATAGTTTAATTGTCACACTTTATTTAATTAAATTCTAATATTCAAATTCAATTAAACTAAAGTTAATATCAACTTATTAAATCAAATTTCCACGTAAACCAAATTTGCTACATAATTATAATTTTCATTATAAATTATAATTTTATTTAACAAATTAGTAAATCTCTAATTTAACTATTAAATTAAATTAGACACCATTACAACTATTCAACAATTCATTAAATCATTACCCACTCTCTAATTTAACTATTAAATTAGAATATTATCATTATATAATAAAATGACTAGTTAATAATTCGTTTAATTTAATTATCTCAATTAAATTAAAATTTCAGCTATAAAATTACTAAACATCAAATTTAAATAATATATTACACTTAATTAAATCACTTCACCACATAATCACATTAACTATTTATTCAACACAATAAATAAATGAACCAAAATATTTATTTAATTCAATAAATATTTTAAAATCAAATACACAAATCTCGTTACAGACCATCATTTCGTACTCCAGGTGATCAGCCATTTGTACTATGCATTGCGCAAACATTTAAACGATATTACGTAGCTCTAAAAAAATCCCCTGATACAGGGTTGTTCATCTCAGATTTAATCATCAAGTTCCGTACCAAAGGAAGTTTGGTTTGTAATTAGCTTGAATGGAATTCTAAATCTTTAGAACGTTCATCAACTAAGTACTGGTTGAATCAAATAGGGATCAATAACTATTTAAGAGTTTGATTATAATGATAAGTGCATAATATTTTATGATTATTATTCTTTTATGTTTGGTTTTATTACATATTTCATGTGAATACGAGCTTAATATGGTGTTTACGGGTTTCAGGTCAAAATGGAGATGAAACGAGGAAATGAGAAGATTGTTGGGTTTCTAATGCTGAGTTGAATTCATGGTCTTGGCTTGGGACTTGGCGTTTATTGTAGAGCTATTCCTTAGCTTTCCGGAACATCTTGAATCGTCCCAATCGAAGTTCATATGAAAGAGTTATGACCTTTTTACCAAGCGGAAGTTGAAACTTCCGAGTTTGGAAGTTTCAAATTACACAACATCCACTTGAAGCCTAATTTCGACCATGTTCCAATCAGAATTTGTCAATGCTCAAAGAATGAAAGTTGTAGATCTCGTCGACAGGTTCGATTTGACAAAAAGCAGGCCCCGTAACTCCTCTCGGATCAGAAGTTATGATCGTTTTACCAAAGGATGTCGCATCAGAATTAGACCGACGCGGGGCGCGCTCTCAGAGGCGCGGGGTTCACCAGTACAGCAGATGTTTTGGCACTTTCTGGCACCCAAGCGCTAAGCAGCGCCCGGCTGACGGGGAAACTCATTTTTAGGCCTTTTTGAGCAAAAGTTGAGTGGGAATAGGATTGGAACTTATCCTACTGTTATTAGGGTTTGTTTAGGCTATAAATAGGAGTTATTCTTGGGATATTGGGGGATCTCTTCTCATGTATCTTTGTATCTTCTCTCCTATCTTTCATCTTTCATCTCGGATCTTGGAATGCTTGAAGGTATGGGCTAATTCTTCCTATTCAATTCTGAAGGGATGTAAACCTTACTATCAATTAATGGTTTGATCAATGTTATATTATTTATTCTTTCATGAGATTTATTCTGATTATCTACATAAACTTTCATGTATGCTAGGTTAAGATATATATTAAGCAAACGATGTATGTCTAATCCACGTAGCAATTAATGATATTTTATTGTGGTTAAGCTTTGAAATATTGTTAAGGTTTTTAGAAGACAAGTTAAATAATTCCTGATTGTGTAATTATTGCTTGGAATAATCTAATTCTCATTCTTAATGCTTCTATCATATTAAATCTAGAATGACAGTTCTAGTTTATATGTTAGTTAGAATCTTTTGTTGGCGATCGTCGCATTAGATCTACACATAAGAAGAATTTTGGGTAATTTGCGATCGCGGTTATCTAGGGTTATTAATCTCATTGAAAGATAAATAGTGTAAACACTTGGTTAAATCATAATTGTGAAAAGGGATACTAAACTGAATAATTGAACTCTTTTACTCATTGATATTTTATTTATAATTCACTTTAGTTAATTATATTGATCATATTAAAAACCCCCAATTCTTTGGAAATACTTGGATAACTAATAAACAATTCACTCTATGTGGGATCGATCTTTGCTTATTACTATACTAATTTTTGAGTTAGTTGAATAAAAAGTAAGGTAAATTTAGTAGTGTAAACGACAGCTACCAAATAATATCAACATGAACAAAGTATATAAACGAATCAATATAAGAGAGAGTCTTAATGGTTCATAAATTGAATAAGTGTTAATCATCGAATTTTTACTTTCAAGAAAGTAGAGGTACAAAAGCAACAATTGATAAAGTTCCAATGATTCACAACTGAGTATATATCATTTATCAAAGTAGTGCTCTCAAAAGAATTAGAGAGTTTATTTAAGAACATAAGCATTGAATCAAATTAAGAGTCCTCGCTTGAAGTATAAGAAGCAAAGATTAGAGAATTTGCTCAACGAAATGTAAAGGTTAGAAACTTACATACTCATAAACCATGTCGACGCCGGGAAAAAATCCTTGCTCCTTTTTGTTGAAGGAGGGGTTCTTTTTCTTTGGTTTTGTTTCCCTTCCTCTCTTATCTGAGGGAAAAAAGAGAGGAATGCCCATATTTCCTAAATTGATATTATTCTACCATTTCACTTTTGCTATGTCTTTGGGGATTCTGTTTAAAGGATGAATTTTTAGGAAATAGGTACCGACATAAGTGTCGACAATTTTGAAAAGATTGATTTTATTTTGATGATTGGACCGAATGAGACAGAGTCGCCAGTTGGTATGGTTTAAATGGATGTACCAACTCGTCCGAGTTTTTAATGGTTTTCGCAATATGGTCCAATATGTGACTCCGAAAGATTGGTCTTGAAACCCGAGATTCGTGGAATTCGGGGGCTAGGTTAAGCGAGGGGAAGGTGTTAGGCACCCCCCGACTCCCGTGCAAGCACGATACCATATCTTATTAATTTTCTATGCATAAAGTGTGTGTGTGTATGTGTGTATGTGTGAATGTAAGTGTGCGTGTTTTATTTCGAAAGCTTTATTAGTTTTTTTCTAAGTCTTTATTTTGGGGGACTTGAAAGTAGTGTTGTACCTTTTTTGCGCCTAGGTACGAAGGATTTGATTTGATAAAAAAATTATTTTAACAAAATATATGAATTGAAATGAGGTTTTAGAAAGTAAGATTTTCAAATCCTTTGCCTGACTAGGAATCGAGGACTTCAATACTTCCTTATATTCTTTACGTTCATTAAGTGATCTACCCCGAATCACTTTATTATGATTGAAAGCTCTTCGCAGTTTTTATTAGAAATCATTTTGATGATATGCATGCAAAAGTGTTAAAAAAGGTCGTTTCGTCATCGGGCATGTAAGCCATCTCGATGAACCGAGCTCCCGTAATTAAGTTTTTCACTATTATGGGATCTTGAATTCGACTTCTCGGGACTAACCCATCGAGCTCATTTTCATAATTCAAATATTACATATACAATGATATTTACGCTATTAAAATATTACAACATAAAAACCGCTTCATCGTGGGAATCAAGTTGGATCCATTCGGGGATCTCAACATCGGGATTCCTAGGCTCACATTATTTGTACGGGATTACATATATACAATGTCCTCGACTTTGATATTAGGTGATTTCATCAGTTAAAATCACCATTTTAAGCCATGTCGGACCCCTTTCGCCTCTAAATATAGATTTAGGGTTATACTGGGTAACCGGGACCATTTAAAGCAATAAATCCGTAGATCTACAATGAGTCTAAGCCAATCTAGCCCACGGGTTAAAGCTTCATGCTTAATAACCTCTCAAAGGCTAGATTCAGCTTAGATTTAGGTAGATCTAGCCTCCGTAGTCGATTTACAACGTCATAAGCACAATATAACCGATGGAAATGTAATATCTATCAACTATTACACCATATACTTAAAATACAAAAAGTTTAACTATATTCAAAGAAGATATATCATTAATCTAGTGTTTAAACAACATTTATAAAGAATGAAGCTAGAAAGTGTGTTGTTTCACCTTGGGGGCCGCGTGAACAAGCGTTTTAACTCTCGTGGCCAACGTAGAACACTCCCGGGGCTTCAAGTAGGTACTAGATAAGATGATTAAGCTTCAAGTTGGTATGAACAAGTTCCACCCGAGCCTCTCTCTCTAGAATATCTTTTCTCTCTCTAAAAATTCTATCTCGCTCTTTACAAATGACCTAGTGTGGGTGCTATAAGCTGGCCGAGCCAGCCGCATACATACATACGGCTAGCCGTATGTATGGATGCGGCTAGGATAGGTGGGCCCCACAATCTTGACAGGTGCTCCTTCAGTCCTAGTTTAGTAGAAGTTGAACTCCGCAGCTCGACCTTTCGGGCAGTCTTTGATGAATGCAGTGGGATAAGATCGAGCCTGACTAAATTAGGGTTCTAGAAGTCGATACTTGTAGCCGAGATATATCCTCCAGGTCTAGATATCAGTTAGCTAGCTTATCTTCAATGGCACGCAGTTCAAGGTTTGCTGAGGTGGTTTTCGCTGAACACTGTCTCAGTTCAGCGATCCTCGCTTGGTTCACGATATATTCAGACGTCATTGGTCCTTTGCATCGCTCCTGGGGTTGTCTCCGAGATGACCTGGCTCTTTTGCCCTACCTCGGGGTTGTCTCCGAAGTATAATTATGCTTTTACCCTTCTGCAATGTTAGTACAAAGAAAGGAAAATTTTGAGTGTCTACAGATGCCCTCTTTGTCATGTTTATGCAATTTAATGGAATGAACAAGACAAAGATTACTAGGCACGAAGAATGCATGACAAGGTATATCTGATGATGCAATGTCATGTATAACAGATGTAATGATATGTAAGATTAGAAAAGGGTTACTCCCCCCTGTTGGGGAAGTTTAAAGATTACGTTGTCGGGATTAAGTCGACCTGCGTTGGTTTTTAATCAACGAATTGCACCATCGGGGTCATGCCGATGCCTTCACTGGAGTGTAGCCAATGGATTACATCATCGAGGATTTGCCAAACTACGCTGGGTTTGTTGTCAATGGATTACATCATCGGGGATCGAGCCGATGCCTTCACTGATTCATTGTCGGGGGATTACATCATCGGGGATTTGCCGATACTTTCACTGGTTTGTTGCCAACGGATTACACCATCGGGGTTGTGTCGATGACTTCACTAATTCGTTGTCAGTGGATTACACCATCGGGATTGTGCCGATCTGTGTTGGGTTGTTGCCAATGGATTACATCATCAAGGATTTGCCGATGCCTTCACTGGTTCGTTGCCGATGGATTTCATCATCGGGGGTTGAGCCGAAGCCTTCACTGATTCATTGTCGGTGGATTACATCATCGTGGTCGAGCTGACGCCTTCACTGATTCTATGTCGGTGGATTACATCGTCGGGGGTCGAGCCGACTCATTCACTGGTTCGTTGTCGGTGGACTTTGAGATGTAGTATTGATTTTGACTGATTTTCTTGTCTTCTGGCATCCATCGTCGGGATTTTTGATCTTCGTCGAACTTCTACTATTTCAGAGGGTTTTTTAGGGTTTTCAAAATTTTAAAACTTTCCCGAAAAGGTATCATATTACATAATGTGACCCTTCAGAAACCCAAAATAACACGTTTCGGACATCATATTATCAATTTTGAGGTCGCGGGGCCCACATGTGGCAGCCGCATATATGGTTGCGGCTAGAGCAACTATGGTCAAGGCTGCCCGTGATCAGGCTTATACCCTCAAAAGGCCTCATTTTCACTTATTCCACTCAAATTTCTTCGTTTTCTCTCTATAAAAACCTAGCACTTCTTCATTTCTACTCGATTCCGGCTTGATTTGGAGCGATCTGCCACCGTACATTTCTTCTACGTACTACGAGTAACGTCTAGACTCTGTTTTTTTTTGTTTTCATTTGCAAAAACTTGTATTTCCTTTCTTGAATACATTATATCTAACATGTATGCATAAATAGCTAGATAAACATGTTTATGATGTAATGCACGCTTACAGATCATCTTATAGACCATATAGATGCGATATATTATCATATATCAGTTAATCTAGACATGTATTTTATCCATGTGTTAGAATAATCATTTAAACTGATGTTTACATGCTTGGTTGTGATGGTATACCCTCATAGGGTGATTTAATACATGCTTCGGGCATGTGGATAGTCCATTTTATAGAGGAGACTCTGGGAAAAAAAAATTCATGAGCCAAACGTTAGGGTCCTAGAGATATTTATTGATATGCTAGGATGCGATTGAAATAACGTACACATATAACGGCACATGTAGGATATGCATGATGTGATGACCTAAATTATATTTCATGGATTTAATTTAAAATTTGAAAAGGGTAAGAATATACCTAACTTGGCTTTGATTCCTACAAACTCTATGTTCAGACATGGATTCTGTGGAACCTAGTCGTTCTACATCCCAGGGGGTTTCAGCTGGAGTTCACCGACGGAGAGCTCCTTCTAACGTTCCTGTTCCCCGGATTAGCAGACGGGTACAGCGATTGACAGAGCCAGCCCATCGACCTGGTGGCAAGGACCATCCTCCCATGGATGAGGAGGATATCCCTGAGCCCGAGGTTCTGCCTCAGCCCACCGCTGTGCCTAGATTTCTTCCTGGAATTGAGGTAGCTATCCCTGATTTGCTGGGTACGGATATGAGCCGACATCCATCTATTCACTTGCAGGCGAATGAGGTAAGTGATTAATTTATCTTCATTTCTCCTTTCTGTCATCGACAGGTTTTCTTAACCTTAAGGTCGTATAGGTTCTAGAGTTTACCCAGCCTAGGGGTAACTGGTTCAGCATATACGCTCTGTATCACTCACTACATCCAGAGTACAGGGAGGTCGTGGATTCTTGGGGATTTGAGGCCTTCTTCATCATTGCTCCCCTTCGCTACCCTTGGGGCTATATGCAAGCTTTGTCCGAGTGATGGTTTCATCAGAGTTAATCTCTTCATCTGCTGGACTGCGAGGTTGTGATGAATCCCATGGATTGGAGGTACATCACCGGTTTAGAGGTTACTCGAACCAGAGTGCCCTTGGAGACGACCATCACTTTGACCACGGTGCGTACCCTCCTAGGGTTTTCTTCTCAGGAGAGGGACTTCAAGGCTCGCAGTATCTGATCGGGGAGCCTGAGCGTCGACGCTGCTTGAGGTACCCTGCAGCAGCAGTTGCCTACTAATTTGACGGAGAGGGATCGCATCTTACGGTGTCTATTTCTGACCATCCTGAGGGGTTGTTTCATTACGAACAACTCCTCCACTGTTCCCTTTAGCTTGGTAGGGGCCGTTCGAGATGTAGACCCATTCGGACTACGATTGGGGATCGTTTACATTCACTCTCTTACTGCATGGGATACGATTGTGATCCAAAGGAGTTACCGAAGCCTGGGTCGGATTCTACCCATTTCTTCTGGTAAGTCCTTATGACCGAATTTCATTTGTTTGACTTTTGATTGGTTTATCTCTTCCCATGACTAATGGAGGGTTATTTTGCATTGACAGTTCTGGGTTTATGAAAGGTTTCCCTATCTTTGCCCTATATCTGTCTTGTGTTTGGACACTTATCCACGGGGACGTAGATGGCATCAGTCTACTCTGTCAGAGGTCCCGGTCGTGGAGGGCTTTACCCATGCCCGTCTTCAGTTGGAGACATTGATGGCTGAGGACATAATGTGGGTTCCATATACCAGAGAACACTTTTCTGAGAGATTTGAGCATGGTTTGTCTATAGGGCTAGAGTTTTATTTATCTACTCGTCGAATTCCATTCCTTTTTGATGGTTCTTGGGAGCTCCTATCTCGGGGAGTGCACTTTTCGATGTATCACTGGGGAGATTCGCCTTCCTTTTCTTCGTCTAGCTCAGCACTTCTGGCATTTATCTTGGTCTGCTGCATTGATTCCCACTATGGGGTATGATGGTTTTCACTTGTCCCACGCACGATAAGAGCTCACACCCAGGCTACCCAGTTCTTTAGAGATATGGTTCCAGGGTCCCTTATGATGAAGGACTGGATATCATGTTTTCAGGAGCCCCTCATCAGGCTCAGATTGCTGACTTTAGACTTCAGTTGGAGCAACTGTCAGTATATTGTCGTTAAAATGGTTTGGACCCCTCCTTAGCTACTACTTTTACTGCTCAGGGTTATGAGGCTGGACCGTCAGGCGGTGGTGGCTCTCATGGTGCTGGACCCTCAGTCATTGGTGGCTCTTAGGATAGGGAAAATACTTTTACTTGTCACCCGGATATACAAGAGATACCTTATCACCCGGATCAGCAGGATGTGCCCACTCCAGGTAGACTGCCCCAGGTTGATCAGTTTGACAAGACCATCACTTTCCTCAATGATTTTGATGTTGTGGTGAGCCCATAAGTCCTGTACTTTTTTATTTTTTAGTTTTCACATGTATCATAGGTATGACATTGATGTTTTTGAAACTAATGTATTTGACATATATCTATATATGATGTTTTTTATTTATTCATCGCACATGCTATTTTATCACTTGTTATGATGTATGCTTCAGATATATTTAAATGATTAGATAAAGATTGATCCCTGTATGGTCTTATTGACACAGTTTTTACAGATGTCATCCTCTGCTGTGGTGCACTTGGACCACCTTCCTCCTAGCCATATAGCTACCCGTCTGAGGGCTTGGTATGACCAGTTGCCACATGTTGACCGTGTTACCATCAGTCGTATGCTAGGCCACTCCCTGTCTTTGTTGTCCTTTTAGGTTCTAGAGGGATTTATTGCCAGGATATTCAGGTATTGGATTCTTGAGCGCCACGTCTTCTGGTTTGGCTCAACCAAGTTGACTCCTACTTTTGAGGAGTATGGTCGCATTTCTGGACTGTCGATGGAGGGGCCATATGCTCGGATGGCATTGGACCATATGCGCCACTAGTTCATGACGATGACTGGACTTAGGACGGCAGTTGTGTTGTCCGAGGTGGGTGGTAGCCACGTTATCTTCATGGACTTTATGATTGGTCACTTCGCTTTTACTATTAGTTTCACCGTTTATCATGGAGATTTTGCCATTTAAGAGGAGCGATGGCACATTGCCCTAGTGGACGCCCTAGTTATGTGCCTCATAGCCTACCTATGCATGCCATTCTATACTGACCATCTGGATGTGGCGATGTCGATTGTTGTTACGGCTCTCAGAGATGACTTTACTATACTTCCCCTTATCCTGGCAGAGACATTGATATCAGCTTCTATCTATCGTACTATAGCGGATCAGGAGTTTAGAGGTAGCCCCGTGGTCCTATACATCTGGTTTATGATGCACCTCAAACCGATCGGGCGGCTTTGTCGTCACAGGTTTTATTTTGGACATGGCTTGTCTCAGGTCTACTCATATCGCCCGACTACTTGCGTCGATGAGGCATCCTGGACTTCATTTTTGGGTGCCAGGGAGCATCCTTTTGCTATAGTTATGTACTCGGGTTATTGCTCTTTTATGAGTTTCATCACCCATGTAGCCGACCTAGAGTTCCTTGTGATGGCGGGTTTGAGGCGTGTGATGACCTATTATCCTCTGGCAATTATGGGTCAGTTTGATCAGCACCAGGAGGTCCATGCCTTTGAGGGCACTGGGAATTATCGCTTCCCCGTCTGATCAGTTATCGAGGCTAATCTAGCTCAGGTTTATGTATTCTGGTCTCATCGACAGATAGCGGAGTTCAGAGACTGCCATCCCTATCGATCTGCACAGTACTCAGCTTGGCTAGAGTCGATTTGGCACCAGACACGGTAGATCAGATTGAGACAGGGTCTTTATCCGGGGATGATATTGGATCCACAGACTGTGAGGAGCCCATGGAGGATCCTATATCTCTGACTAAGGATTCTTTATTTGTAGAGTTGACAGCTTCTCTAGTGAGCAATGTCCCACATTCAGCCACAATTTCCATGGAGGCGATGGATAGACAGCTTCATCTGGTGACCTTTGAGAGGGATCAGGCTCGAGCTCTTATGTCTGCCACCGTAGCTGGTCGGGATGCTGCTATCACTGAGAGAGACGCAGCCCGTGCTTCCCGAGACCAGGCCCTCATGGACAAAGATGCGGCCCAGACTTTCTCAGATGGACTCATTAGTCACGTACAGGGTGTAGTGCAGAGTAAGGAGGAGGTTTATCGTATGGTAGCAGAGATGCTGAGACGAGTTGAGATACTGGAGCACGAGCTTAGAGATGCTCCCCCGACTCCAGAGACTGTTGGATATCTGGCTATACTGGCTCGTCTTACTGCCGATTTATAGCTCTATTTTATTTCCCTGTATAGACTTTGTTATTATTACTTGTCATAGGTTAGAATCAATTTTTTTATTCAAAACAGTTGTATATATAAAAAGAAACAAGTTAAGTTCACTTCTCTTATTTGAGCATGTCTAGCCTTATCCACTGTTGCCATTTTTGCTTCATGATTTATTATGTCGACATAGCACTAGTCTAGTCATGTGGCATCAGATTCGGAGGGAGTGATGTTGATATTTCGCTAGGTTTTCTCCGCATGAGCCGTCGATTAGGTGGGCTTTATGGATAAGATTTTGATTTCTATATAGTTTAAGATTTTGAATAAGAGAAAAGTGTTTGTTTTTTTTTCAAAGGTTAGACCGCACCAAAAAATGGCTGCCTATGTACTCCCACGGATAAGAGATCAGGCCCTTCATAGTTCAGGCTCAGACCTGAAAAACTAGACTTTATATATTTTTTCTTTCTTTTCTTTCTTTTTTTTATCAAGACAAAGAATTTCAGTTTGAAAGCGAAAAGGGTCTCAGATATAATACCGTTTCACTGAATCGGAATTGATTAGTTACGGGAATTCTTCACCGTCCTTCTCTTCCAATTTCAAAGCTCCGCCCGATAGGATTGCTTTGACAATAAAGGGTGTGACGCCCCCAAATCCGTATAACATCAATTACAGGACATGGTGCTCATGGTACAACATACATCATCATCTAACTACATAAACTCTGAAAATAATAATAATAATAACAATAATAATAATAGTAATAATAGCTATTACATACTTATTCAAATAAAATCCAAAGTCTTTACAACCTTAAATAAACTGAAACTTAAATTTAGCGTTTATTGCTACATAACATCATATACGAAAATATAAACTTATGCAATAAACAACTCTCAACATTTCATCTTAGACTTCCCCTTGTCCTTGCCCGAGCCCTCAGCCTTCTCATCCTTAACTGAAAGGTTTAAGCAAGAATGCGCACAAATTGCCCAGCAAGTATATAAAGAAGTTTGAAATCATACATCAGGAGTAACAACATCTGAATGGCTATAATAGTTGAAAGAATTATCAAGTGTTAAACAAGAATATCAAGACTAAGAGTTTAAGAATTCTCAATATCATACTAAGGGGTGTAGAATACTCTAAACATTACTTTGTTTCATCAAAAACCATCAAACGGTTTAACAATCAAATAGATTGTAAACGGCCTCTGCAAGTACTCCAGGTGATCAGCCTATCTTACCATACATTGTGCACAAGTATAAAATTTAAATTGCATAAGCATAAATGGGACTATATGCCCAACAACTGTTTTCCCGTTTATTCGGGTTGTTCATCTTAGTATCCATGCGAGACCGCACCAAAAAAATTTGGATTGGTAAACATTAAATAGATTCAAAGGATTTGAATTGTTCAAATGTTATATCATTTATCATCAATAATATCTAGTCGAGATAAAAGGCCATAAAGCATACTTAGAAACAGTTCGATAATGACAAGAAACTTATAAGCATATCAGTTAGAAGAATAACTGAGTAATCATCTATAAGCTTGCAAGATAATTGAAGTTGTATAACTACACAACAAAGGAACTTGCACGAATAAATAGCTAGCACAAGTCCAATACTTACCCTTACTGCGATAAAAATGAGAAAGGATTGAATAAATGCCCAATAGAAATTAGGGTTAGAAAACTTGCCTGATATGTCTGCTATTGTTAAAGCTAGCAATTAACCTTCACGTAACCTAATCATATGTGTCACGTTTAAGCAATTAGGTTCTCGAACTCAAACTTGAGAGAAAATTATTCCTATTATTTAAACTAAGTTATCAAGTAACACGTATTCACTTAGCATGCAATTCAATTACATCAACATATTGCATCTTATAAGTCCAGTAAATTTGGAAAAATAAAGTTTCTTAAATTTTTCCCGGTCCGACCTGACCTGACCTGGCCCGGACCTTCCCAGACCGGTGCAGCTGCGCTGGCTTATGCCTTATGAGCTGCGCTGCTATTGGTACCCAGAAATTTTCGGCATCTTGAGCAGCCCACTTTGCGAATTGATTCTAACCAAACTATACATGATATGATCCTGATCTTTTGACACAATACACTCCATATAGCATAGTATTTTGCAAAAATATTACATCCCATAAATTAACATGTTAAGACCACAAACCAGCTACCTTGAGAAGCGTGCCAGAACAGGTTTTCAGACTTTAAAATTTTCTGGAAATTTCCAGAATTCTGCAGATTTTTTTATCAACTTGCTAGCTAACGATTTTCATATCTTGCCCAATATAACTCCGATTCCTTTAAAATTTGGACAAGTTGTACATGATACTATATAGTATTTTATAAAATTCTTACATACTCAAATCGGGTCACAGAACCCATGAATCTAATGCTCCAAAATACCTGAAAATCATAGATTTCATTTTCTAACCAACTTTGACAAAATCATGATTTTGATTCTAGCATGCATGGGGTTGATTCCTACTGCCCAGACCACATATACTAACATATATACATATGTTACAACAATCGAACTCCCTAAATTACCATGATTTAAATAAATTAACATCTAAGAGGCATTTTATCAACTAGTTGGCATGCATACACAAATTCCATGATTCTCAATGTAATTGAAACATGTTAGTCAAGAACTTTTGTTCTTAATTATACATATATCATCCACTAGCAGTAGCATGGCAATCACAAGGTCCTAATAACTGATTTCCCATGTTTATACATGCAATTTCTTACTATTTTTCTCAAAAACATAAAAACCATGAATTACCACTTGATTGGAGTTAGTTACTGTTAGTGATTGGATTGAAGCTTGATAGCCAACCCTCCTTACTTGCCAACTTCTCCAGAAATCGCCAACCTCTCAAACTCTCCTACTAAATTTATCTTTTTGGTCTCTTGGTGGAATTTTAGGAAAAGAAAGTATATATAAGTTGGGTGTATATATAAGTAGCTTGATAGAGACTGAAATCTCCAGCCCTTCCCTTTCCCCATAATAGATAAATAAATTGCATCAATAAGTTAACATTGAAAGGATTGGGGAGTTATAGAATAGAAAAGGTTTTTGATTGTTAAAATGTTGTAACTCCCTCCTCCTTCTATTTTATATATTACGTATACTCACTCCTCCTTGTCCCATTTTGTGAGTCACAAGGTCCCCACAGCTTCCATTCCATTTAAAATATTATTATTAAATCAATTAATAAGCTATTTTGACCATTTTGCCCTCTGTAGCCAAACATTGCGATACTTATATCGATTCCTACTAAAGTCAACGTTCTGGACGTTATGGGATTATCCATTTCGTCCAATTCATCTCCGAAATTTCGTAGTTGACTTTTTACTAGAGAAAGTCAACTGGTTGACTTTGACCAAAAAGTCAACCGTGACACATTTTTGTGGTTACAGTCTATCCTGACTAATTTCGATGTTCCGGACTCAAATACGTAGTTTGCGTCTTTAAATTCCGCTCCGAACTTAAACTCATTCTTTAAAGCCATCCCACTAAATTAATAGAATTAATTCTATACTTAACCAATTTAAATAGTTAAATTAAACTGAACCAATCATTTAAATACTCCTCATCACATATCATAAAATAACATATGTATGTATAACACATATACATCTAATAAAAGAAAACACATAAGAATTTCACATAAATTCTTTTATTGATAATTGTTAAATGACATAATAATCTCGGATATTACATTCACCCTCCCTTATAAGGATTCCGTCCCCGGAATCATTACAAGTTAAACAAAAAGATTAGGATAATTTTTCATCATTTTCTCCTCGAGTTCCCACGTAGCCTCTTTGGCATTATGGTTCCTCCATACTACCTTAACAGAAGGTATTATCTTATTTCATAACACTTGTTCTTTTTTCTATCAATTATCTGCACTGGAAACTCTTCAGAGGTTAAGTCTTTTTCAAACTGAATGGGTTCATACTCTATGATATGCTTGTAATCCTGTTTATAGGGCCGTAAAACTGATACGTGGAACACGTTGTGTATATGTTCTAACTCCGGAGGTAAAGCTATTTCATAAGCCACCTCCCCGACTCGACTTAACACTTCAAAGGGTCCTATGAATCTGGAAATAAGTTTTCCCTTCTTCCCAAACCTCATTTTCCCTTTCCAAGGTGACACCTTTAGAAACACATAAGTGCCGACGTCGAAGTCTCGTTGTTGCAGATGTTGATCAGCATATTTCTTCTGTCGATCCTGAGCTGTCACTAATCACGCTCGTATTGTTTTGATCACATCCGTAGTTTGTTGCACCAATTCTGGCCCTAACAATTTACGTTCTCCTACTTCATCCCAGCACAATGGTGTTCTACATTTCCTTCCATATAAAGCTTTATAAGGTGGCATCCCGATGCTCGCGTGGTAACTGTTGTTGTATGCAAATTCCACCAATGGTAGGTGGTCATCCCAGCTTTCTTTGAAGTCCATAACACGTGCTCTCAGCATGTCCTCTAACGTTTAGATAGTTCTTTCGCTCTGCCCGTCTGTTTAAGGATGATACGCTGTGCTCAACCTCAGTTGCGTTCCCATGCGTTCTTGAAAGCTTTTCTAAAAATTAGCTATGAACCGCGGATCGCGATCTGACACAATTGATACTGGTACACCGTGCCTGGAAATGATCTCCTTGATATAAACTTTGCCAACTGATCCAAGGTATATCTGATCTTGATTGGCAAGAAATGCGTTGACTTGGTTAATCGATTAACGATAACCCAAACTGCATCGTAACCCTTCTGTATGTTTGGAAGTCCTACCACGAAGTCCATCGTGATATGCTCCCATATCCATTCTGGAATTTCTAGAGGTTGAAGTAACCCGCTCAATTTTTGATGTTTCGCCTTGACTCGCTGGCATGTTAAACACTTGCTGACGCACTTTGTGACTTCTTTTTTCATATTGGGCCACCAGTATTGTTGGTGAAGATCCTGGTACATCTTTGTTCTTACCGGATGGATTGAGTTACTTGAGCTATGAGATTCCCGCAAGATTTCTTCCTTTAATTCAGATACCGCTGGCACTCAAATTCTCTTCTCAAATCTTAACAGTCCATCACCACCCTCGCTGAATTTATCCTCTTCTCCATCTAAAATTCTTTTCCTCACCTTCTCACATTCTTCATCACTGCTTTGCGCTTCCTTGATTTTGTTCAATAGAGTCGGATGAGCCTCCATGGTGAACAATTTCTCATCTGACTCCCTCGGACTCTTTATCTCGAGTTCCAATCTCGCCATCTCCTTAATTAATTCCTCTTGAGCTGATAGCATTGCCAACTTACCGCTGCCTTTTCTGCTTAGCGCATCCGCTACTACGTTAGCTTTCCCTAGATGATATAGGATGTCGTAATCGTAATATTTTATTATTTCCAACCATCTTGTCTGTCTCATATTCAACTCCTTCTGCGTGAAGATATACTTCAGACTGTTATGGCCCGTATATATTTCACACTTTACACCATATAAATAGTGCCTCCAAATCTTTAGGGTAAATACTACCGCTGCCAATTCCAGGTCATGGGTAGGATATCCCTTCTCGTAATCCTTCAACTAACGCGATGCGTACGCAATAACTTTACCATGTTCCATAAGCACACAGCCAAGTTCTTTGTGGGATACATCACTGAAAATTATAAAATCACCAGTATCGTCTGGTAAAGACAACACTGGTGCCTCACTCAATCTTTTCTTAAGCTCCCGAAAACTTTCTTCACACTTCTATATCCAGACAAATTTTATCAACTTCTTCGTCAAATTCGTCAACGTTCCTGCTATCTTCGTTAAATCTTGAATGAACCGTCTGTAATAGCCTGCTAATCTTAAGAAACTTCTTACTTCAGTCGGCGGCTTTGGTTGTTCCCAATTTTGTACCGCTTCCACCTTTGCTGGATCCACGGAGATTCCGTCCTTGTCGATCACGTGACCCAAAAATTGAACTTTCTCCAACCAAAACTCGCGCTTCAAAAATTTTGCTTATAACTTATCCTTCCTCAATGCCTCCAATACCAACCTTAAGTGTTCAGCATGATCCTCTTGAGTCTTGGAATAGATCAGGATATCATCTATGAACACGACTACGAATTTATCTAAGTATTGCTTGAATACCCGGTTCATCATGTCCATAAACGCCGCCAGCGCGTTCGTTAACCCAAATGACATCGCCAGATACTCGTAGTGTCCGTAACGAGTCCTGAATGTTGTCTTAGGTACATCTTCCTTCCTCACCTTCAACTGGTGATATCCCGTCCTCAAGTTTATCTTAGAAAAATATTTTGCTCCCTTCAATTGATCGAACAGATCATCTGTCCTAGGTAACGGATACGTGTTCTTGATCGTCACCTTGTTCAACTCTCGATAGTCGATGCAAAGTCTCATCGACCCGTCCTTCTTCTTCACAAATAAAACTGGTGCTCCCCAAGGAGACACACTCGGTTGAATATACTTCCTATCCAATAATTCCTGCAACTATACCATCCGTTCCTTCATCTCTGTTGGTGCCATTCTGTATGGGGCTTTTGAAATCGGGGCCCGGTACTAAATCTATAACAAATTCAACCTCCCTATCCTGTGGAATACCTGGCAATTCCTCCAGAAATACATCCGGAAATTCATTCACTACTGGTATCTGTCCCATCCCTACCCTTAATTTCTGCGTATCGACGATATGGGCCAAATAACCTATACATCCCTTCCTTAGAAACTTCCTCGCTTGCATCATCTTCAGACAATTCGAGTGTCTCGGCGACTTAGGTGGTGTTTGATAAAATTGAGTGTTAAGACCTGAACAGTTTAGACGTCTGAATAATATAGAGTATCTGAATAGAATTGTATCTGAATGAAAAAATATTGTTTGATTATTATTTTTTTCAAAATATCTGAATAAAAGTATTTTACCATTTTAACCTTCTAAACAAATTATAAAATAAAAAAAAAAGAAAAAGAAAAGCAATGCTCCTTCTTCTTCATCTACCCCGCCTCCCTCCCCTCCCCTCCCCTCCCCCATCCCCGCCGGCCCCTCCCCTCCCCTGCCCCTGCTCCCCCTCCACTGCCCCCATCCGCCGCCGCCCCCTCCCCTCCCCTCCCCCATCCCTCCCTGCTCTTCTTCTTCCCCCTCCCCCATCCCCCATCCCCGCCGGCCCTCCTCCCCTCCCCTGCCCCCCCTCCCCCTCCCCTCCCCCATCCGCCGCCGCCCCCTTCCCTTCCCCCCCAATCCCCGTCGTCCCTCCTCCCCCGCCCCCGCCCCCGCCCCTGCTCCTTCTTCATCTACCCCGCCTCCCTCCCCTCCCCTCCCCCATCCCCGCCGGCCCCTCCCCTCCCCTGCCCCTGCTCCCCCTCCACTCCCCCCATCCGCCGCCGCCCCCTCCCCTCCCCTCCCCTCCCCTCCCCCGTCCCTCCCTGCTCTTCTTCTTCCCCCTCCCCCCTCCCCCCTCCCCCCTCCCCCCTCCCCCCTCCCCCCTCCCCCATCCCCCATCCCCGATCCCCGCCGGCCCTCCTCCCCTCCCCTGCCCCCCCTCCCCCTCCCCTCCCCCATCCGCCGCCGCCCCCCTCCCTTCCCCCCAATCCCCGTCGTCCCTCCTCCCCCTCCCCCGCCCCCGCCCCTGCCCCTGCTCCTTCTTCTTCATCTACCCCCGCCCCCTCGCCTCCCCTCCCCTGCCTTGCCTTTGCTCCCTATCCCCTCCTCCATCTGGTGTGGCGGTGTGGTGGAGTGGTGTGGCGGTGTGGTGGAGTGGTGTGATTGAGGTTATTTTTGTCCCAATTTTTTTTTTCGCTCAGACCTTGCTCTGAATGGTTTAGATTAGTTTTCATGTCTAATCCTTTAAGAGCCATTAAGAGGTAAAATTTTTTTTGTCAAACAACATTTACCTCTGACCGAATCAGAGGTAAAGCCATTCAGAGGCATTAAGAGCCAATCAAACAGCACCTTACTCCCGTAGAACACTACCTTAGACTGATCCGGAGTCTTAAGGTTTATACACTTCTTCTGGCAATCTATCATCGCTCCATGGTTAAATAACCAATCCATTCCTAGAATTACATCAAATTCCCCTAATTGAATCGAAATTAAATCCACAGGTAACTTATATCCCCTGATATCTACAACACAATTCCTATGGACATGGCTATCGGAAATTCTTTCCTTATTAGCAACTTTTATGTTCATCGGATATTCTAATTCTTCCTGGGGTAAGTTTAATCATTGGGAGAATTCATGTGACATGAAGGAACAAGTAGCACCCGAATCGAATAATACATAAGCAGATATATCATTGATCGGAATGATACCTGAAACCATATCCTTGGATGCGACCACATCCTGAACTGTCATGTTGAAAGTCCTTGTTGTTGGTCGATTCTGAGTTGGTGGTCCAGTAATTGTCAGATTTCCACCGCTTGGTCCCCTTCCTCTATTTTCCCCTACTGAATTCTTCTTTGGGCAATTCCTTGCCCGATGATCCAATGCTCCACAATTGAAGCATCTATTCCTCTTTGGTGCAGATCAATTGGGAGAGATGTGCCCCTCTTTCCCGTAATTGAAACAGACATTCTTCTCCTTTAGACATGCACCAGAGTGATTCCTCCCACACTCCTTGCATGCCTCAGTCCTCTTCTTTGTTTCCCTTGGTTTTCCCCCAGAGTTTCCCGAGTTGAAATTGTTGTTGCTGTTGTTGTTGTTCCACTTCCTCTTGTTTGCATCACTTCTGCTACTACCTTCCCCATGATTCCCTCCTTCATTCTTCTTCTTTTTCTCCTTATTAAACTTCATTAGGGCTTCACTTCCGCC
The DNA here is from genome assembly GCA_020205555.1 of Panax stipuleanatus. NCBI lineage: Eukaryota > Viridiplantae > Streptophyta > Magnoliopsida > Apiales > Araliaceae > Panax > Panax stipuleanatus. The sequence goes on from CM035119.1 coordinate 51,373,992, forward strand.
CTCAACAATTATAGCCTTCTCCAGGAGAGTCGCGAAGCTGTTCGTCTGCAACACCGAAAGTATACTTTATAACCATAGTTTGAGACCATGCTCAAACCTCCTCATTTTCCTCTCCTCAGTGTCGACCTGATGAGGCGCGAACCTCGCCAGTTCGTTGAACTTTGCGGCATACTGGGGTACCGTCATGTCGTCTTACTTCAGCTCCAAGAATCGCATCTCCATGCGACTCTGCAAACTCACAAGAAAGTAATTCTCAAAAAATATCTTCTTAAACCCTTCCCAAGGTATCACACCTTCTCCAGCCCTAGCCTGGTTTGCCTCCCACCAGTAGTTGGCTTCACCCTTCAGCATATACGTGGCGAAGATTGTTTTCTGATCATCTTCTACTCGGGCTATTGCGAACACCTTTTCGATTTCCTTAACCCAAGTTTGGGCTTCAATGGGTTCGGTGGTTCCTTTAAATTCTGGAGGTCCCGCGCTCTTGAAGTCCTTAAAGTGTGCCACCTGGCCCGCTGGAGGGTTATTGGTATTCGGGGTTCGATTTTGAAGTGCCCCAACTAACATGTCTACGAATTGTTGAATGGGGTTCGGTGGACCCCCAGCATTACAGCCTGACCCTTCTGATACTTGACGACGTCTTCCTCTAGCTATCTATCTATTTAAATAAACTTAATGTTATCATCTCATAACTTATTCCTACAGCATATATAATTCATATAAAACTTAATCATCACATCACATATTTAAATAAAAGCATATTTATTTTTTTAAAAAAACCATAATCACAAGGTATCTCATCATCTTATGGCATTACGCCATTTACATCTCTTTAACCCAAAACATTTGGAAAAACCAGAAACCAAGTTTTATTTCATAGATAAGCGTTCTATACTATAGTAGTAAAAGTTCAACACGAATAAACTAAAGACCCTGCCTAATTGGGTCTTCATGCTCTTCATCCGCTATCTCCAGCACCAGCCCTCGGCTTATAACATGTCTAGACTGGTGCTCCTCACGTGGAAAGTGATACACCCTATGCTGGAACCTCCTATGTGATGACTTAAACGCGTACTTCATCTTGTCTATCCTAACCTTCTTATCTCTTACTTCTCCTTCTAACACGCCGGTTAACTTCTCGGCCCGAACACGACCTCTCCTCTCATCTCCCCAGAATGTGGTAATGATCTACTTGTCAATTTGGAGACTCTGAATCCTTGACTCTAACCCATTAATGGTATGTCCCAAGTGGGTCCTGATAGCTTCTTTCTCATCCTTCAGTCTGTCCGCCTTCTGACCTGCTGTTCGCAGCTTGTCAGCCAGATCCCCGTTCCTAATTATCAGGTGGTGCACCAATGCCTCCAGCAATGCTGCAGCTTGCTGCTCTTCCTGATACAGCTCCTCCAACTCATGGACCTTGTCATCTAGTTCAGTAATCCCATCCATCAACTCATCCGATATAGTATCCTCAGGTGCTTCTTCGGAGTCCTCCTCAGCCTCCTCTTCCTCTTCAGGATACTCCTCTGGGTCTGAGTCAGCTGCTGCCTCAGCTATGGGCTCAGGTACAGCTGTCACCAACTGCTCACTCACAATGTGAATATCTCTAACCTCATCTTTTCCTAACATCCTACAATCAAGACAAACAACTCGATTAGTATTTTAAAATAGATATTGATTTTATTTTTAGAAAAATAGATTTGACCCAACCCTTAGTACTCTACGTGAGTTCATCTCCTTATATCCTCCACTAACTTCCCTAAGGTTATAGTCTAAGGTTCCCCACCTAAGGTTTATAACCTACAGCTCTGATACCAACCTGTGATGCCCCCAAATCTGTATAACATCGATTACAGGACATGGTGCTCACGGTACAACATACATCATCATCTAACTACATAAACTCCAAAAATAAAAATAATAATAACAATAATAATAATAGTAATAATAGCTATAACATACTTATTCAAATAAAATCCCAAGTCTTTACAACCTTAAATAAACTTAAACTTAAACTTACCGTTTATCGTTACATAACATCATATACGGAAATATAAACTTATTACAAAAACAACTCTCAACATTTCATCTTAGACTTCCCCTTGTCCTTGCCCGAGCCCTCAGCCTTCTCATCCTTAACTGAAAGGTTTAAGCAAGAATGAGCACAAATTGCCCAGCAAGTATATAAAGAAGTTTGAAATCATACATCAGGAGTAACAACATCTGAATGGCTATAATAGTTGAAATAATTATCAAGTGTTAAACAGGAATATCAAGACTAAGAGTTTAAGAATTCTCAATATCATACTAAGGGGTGTAGAATACCCTGAACATTACTTTGTTTTATCAAAAACCATCAAACGGTTTAACAATCAAATAGATTGTAAACGGTCTCTGCAAGTACTCCAGGTGATTAGCCTATCGTACCCTACATTGTGTACTAGTATAAAATTTAAATTCCATAAGCATAAATGGGACTATATGCCCGACATCTGTTTGCCCGTTTATTCGGGTTGTTCATCTTAGTATCCATGCGATACCGCACCAAAGCAATTTAGATTGGTAAACATTAAATAGCTTCAAAGGATTTGAATTGTTCAAATGTTATATCATTTATCATCAATAATATCTAGCCGAGATTAAAGGCTAGAAAGCATACTTAGAAACAGTTCGATAATGACATGAAACTTATAAGCATAGCAGTTAGAAAAATAACTTAGTAATCATCGATAAGCTTGCAAGATAATTGAAGTTGTATGACTACACAACAAAGAAACTTGCACGAATAAATAGCTAGCACAAGTCCAACACTTACCCTTACTGCGATAAAAATGAGTAAGGATTGAATAAATGCCCAATAGAAATTAGGGTTAGGAAACTTGCCTGATATGTCTGCTATTGTTAAAGCTATCAATTAACCTTCACCTAACCTAATCATATGTGTCACGTTTAAGCAATTAGGTTCTCGAACTCAAACTTGAGAGATAACGATTCCTATTATTAAACTAAGTTATCAAGTAACACGTAATCACTTAGCATGCAATTCAATTACATCAAATATTGCATCTTATAGGTCTAAGGGTTAAATATAAGAATCTGGAAAAATAAAGTTTCTGAAATTTTTCCTGCCCGACCCCGATCAGACTCGGCCCGGACCTTCCCAGACCGGCGCAGCTGCGCCGGCTTATGCCCTATTAGCTGCGCAGCTGCGCTGCTCTTGGTGCCCAGAAATTTTCGACATCTTGAGCTGCCCACTTTGCGAATTGATTCTAACCAAACCATACATGATATGATCCTGATCTTTTGCCACAATACACTCCATATAGCATAGTATTTTACAAAAATATTACATCCCAGAAATTAACATGTTAAGACCACAAATCGACTGCCTTCAGAAGCGTGCCAAAACAGGTTTTCACACAGAAATTTTCTGGAAATTTCCAAAATTCTACAGATTTTTTTATCAACATGCTAGCTAACGATTTTCATATCTTGCAAAATATAACTCCAATTCCTTTGAAATTTGGACAGGTTGTTCATGATACTACATAGTATTTTATAAATTTCCTACATACTCAAATCGGGTCACAGAACCCATGAATCCAAGGCCTCGAAAAACACAAAAATCACAGATTTCACTTTCTAACCAACTTTGACAAAATCATGATTTTGATTCTAGCATGCATGGGGTTGATTCCTACTGTCCAGACCACACATACTAACATATATACACAAGTTACAACAATTAAACTAACTAAATTACCATGATTTGAACAAATTGACATCTAAGAGGCATTTTATCAACAAGTTAGCATGCATACACAAATTCCATAATTCTCAATGTAATTGAAATATGTTAGTCCAAAACTTTTGTTCTTAATCATACATATATCATCCACTAGCAGTAGTATGGCAATCACAAGGTCCTAACAATTCATTTCCCATGTTTATACATGTAATTTCTTACTACTTTCTCAAAAACATAAAAACCATGAATTAGCTCTTGATTGGAGTTAGTTACTATTAGTGATTGGATTGAAGCTTGATAGCCAACCCTCCTTGCTTGCCAACTTCTCCAGAAATCGCCAACCTCTCAAACTCTCCTACTAAATTTCTCTTTTTACTCTCTTTGTGGAATTTTAGGAAAATAAAGAATATATGAGTTGGGTGTATATATAAGTAGCTTGATAGAGACTGAAATCTCCAGCGCTTCCCTCTCCCCATAACAGATAAATAAATTGCATCAATAAGTTAACATTGAAATGAATGGGGAATTAGAGAATAGAAAAGGTTTTTGATTGTTAAAATGTTGTAACTCCCTCCTCCTTCTATTTTATATATTACGTATACTCCCTCCCCCTTGTCCCATTTCATGAGTCACAAGGTCCCCACAGCTGCCATTCCATTTAAAATATTATTATTAAATTAATTAATAAGCCATTTTGACCATTTTGCCCTCCGTAGCCAAACGTTGCGATACTTATATCGATTCCTACTAAAGTCGGCGTTCCGGACGTCATGGGACTATCCGTTTCATCCAATTCATCTTCTAAATTTCATAGTTGACCTTTTACCTGAGAAAGTCAACCGGTTGACTTTGACCAAAAAGTCAATCGTAACACATTTTTGTGGTTACAGTCTATCCTGACTAATTTCGACGTTCCGGACTCAAATATGCAGTCCGGGTCTCTAAATTACGCTCCAAACTCAAACTCATACTTTAAAGCCATCCCTCAAAATTAATAGAATTAATTCCATACTTAACCAATTTAAATAGTTGAATTAAACTGAACTGACCATTTAAATACTCCTCATCACATATCATAAAATAACACATGTATGTATAACATATATACGTTTAATAAAAGAAAACAAACAAGAATTTCACATAAATTCGTTTATTGACAATTGTTAAATGACATAATAATCTCGGATATTACAAAGGGTCCTTCCCAATTTGGGACAAATTTTCCTTTAGTTGCATTCTAGCCCGGAATGATCTTCTTCAGCACCAAATCATGCTCTTTAAATTCTCGAGATCGCACCTTCTTGTTATAAGATCGTGACATTCGCTGCTGATACAGTTGACCGTGGAAGATAGCCGCGACCCTCCTTTATCCGAGTAGGGTTAACGGTAACAGATCAGGCCATCCCCGGTGATTTGCTGACATCTTTATCATTATCTTCTTGATGTTCTTATTAGCCGCTTCCATTGCGTCGTTCATTTTCGGACGATAAATAATCGAATTGAGATGTTTGAGATTGTACTTACTTCACAATTCCCTCATCATCTCGTTATTCAGATTCTTCGCGTTGTCTGATATGATAAACTCGGGTTGTCCATACCGATAGATAACGTTGTTTCTAATAAAACCAACGATGAGTTCATTGGTGACCTTAGGGAAAGAGGCTGATTCCACCCATTTGGTAAAGTAGTCAATCATAGTGAAGATGAATCAATGATCGTTACTGGCTTTAGGCTCAACTAGTACTATCAAGTCTGTGACACCCCCGAATCCGGGTCCTCTGACCCTGGTCCGGTCGTCACGAAATAATAATAACATCCACCTCTAAACAACATACAATAACTAAAAGTGCGAAAAATAATAAATGTACGTCGTTCATTCAAAAGGTGTTACTAGTCCCAAGATTATATAACCTTAAATAAAATCTTACAAACATACACTCGAATAATCATTAGGGTTCATATTACATAACAGTAATTAAACTAAGCATAAAGATAAAGTCTGCTTATTGAAAACTAATCCTACATCTTCCCTTTACCTTTGTCCTTCCCTGAAGTCTCGGGCTTAACTGCAATATAAGTCATGATATAGCAAGAATGAGCAACAAGTTTGCTCAGCAAGTTTAAATACAACAATAAAGGATATATCATGATGAATGGAAAAATATCTGACACTGAATTCAATAATATGAATAACTAAAGGATTTAACAATATGAATATTAGAAAGATTCAACAATATGAATATTAAAAGGATTCAATAATATGAATATTAGAAAGATTCAACAATATGAATATTAGAAGGATTCAACAATATGAATATTAGAAAGATTCAACAATATGAATATTAGAAGAATTCAATAATATGAATATTAGAAAGATTCAACAATATGAATATTAGAAAGATTCAACAATATGAATATTAGAAAGATTCAACAACAAGAATATTAAAAGGATTCAACAATATGAATATTTAAAGGATTCAACAATATGAATATTAGAAGCAAAGATAATAATTGCTTTTAGAATGAGTGATAGTCGAGTAGACTTTGAACTATAAAACTTCCAATGCGTTCAATAGCTAATTGACCCTTTAGTTACTGGCTATTGGCTACAGAAAATCAGTACCTCAAGGAGATCAGCCTCGGGTACAACATATATATGCATAACACTCACATATGCTTACTCGTATCATATATTAGATACCTAGGCACACTCCTACATATGAGGAGTGTTCTGTTTTGTCTAAGAATCCTTACCATCAATTGGTTTGGATAGATTTAAAGAAAACTTCATACACTTGTCTGACCGAGCAAAGGTTCAGACTCTATCTGACACAGTTCAAGAAATTTAGAACTTAAATAATGTACAAGTCCAAGACTGTACGACCTCAAATGCAAGAAGTGCGGATATCAATAATATCGATGTGGATTAATTGTAGAATAGTTAAATCACTAAATAACATACATGGAGACAAGGTTCAAGCATTAAATAAACAACTTTTGATTCAACATTAACCTACTCAATACAATATGAGAAGTATAGGAACTTGCACAATAAAGGTGAAGTTTAGAATTTGCACAATATATGGATTTATGTAAGTTCGGGGAACTTCACAATAATAGATTCCTTGCATCAAGTAAATGCATAGGTTAGGACACTTGCTCAAATAATCAAAGTGTGAAGTTCGGGGAACTTGCACGATAATAAATTCCTTGCATAAAGTAAATGCATAGGTTAGGACACTTGCATTCAATATAACAATCAAATGAAGTTAGGAAACTTGCAACTTCAAAGAGTGAAATTCGGGAAATTTCACCATAATATATTCCTTGCATAAAGTAAATACAAGGATATGATATTTGCACAATATACGAGTTTGTATAAGTTTAGAGAACCTGCATAACAAAATAGTGAAGTTCGGGGAACTTGCACAATAATCAAAGCGTGAAGTTCGGGGAACTAGCACGATACTCAAAGTGTGAAGTTCGGGGAACTTGCACGATAATAAATTCCTTGCATAAAGTAAATGCATAGGTTAGGAAACTTGTAATACAATAATAACCTGCTGAATACAAATATGAGAAGGATAAGAAACTTTCACCTAAAAACAAGTGAAGTTTAGAAACTAGCTTACATGATTCATTGAATAAAATAGTGCAAGAATTTAGAATACTTGCACAATAAAAGTAGGGTTCGGATACTTGCTTACAATATCCGTTGAATAAAGTAATACAAGGGTCTAGGATACTTGCACAATAAATAAGTGTAAGTCAAGAAAAAAAACTTGCCTGTTTGCTCAGCTACAATAAGTTCTAGCTTTAATTTAAACGGCGTTTGGAATGACCTAATATTAACAAGTTGGTCTCTCCAATTAGTATATATAAACTAATATAAGTTCACACATACTAAAATCTAGTCGTTATATAAATCGATCACATAAGATCACGTTCAGTATCAAAGATACCATTTATAGCATCATAATATGATAACTATTAAAATCAGACTTTAAGCAAATCGTCCGGACCTGAAAGTGGTCCGGTACAAACCTAGCATGCAACTACTGATATTAAACCAATACACATGCTTATCAAGTTATAATCTCTCATTCGAAACTAGCATGCTCATCCTAATTCAATTTCATAGTCATATATTTTTATGCCGGTAAACCTTAAGTTAACAAGTTCATACATCAAAGGTTTGCTACTCCGGTCATACTATCTCATAATGAGACTAAACAATACTAAATATATGCTCGAGTACACTACACACATATATTTTAATCACATAGTTCATACTTCAAGTTTATTTTCTATTATTAAGCATGCATATGTGAAATCTGTATATAAACAAATGAGGTTCATGTCGACCCGTCTATAGGCATAATGAAATCTTAATACTTATGCTTGTATGCTCACAACATGTCTCACATGGTATTTAACTTTCAAATCTTAAGTTCTATTTCAAAAGTATACTAAGTCCACAAAGGTCGTTTAGTATAATCGAAGTGTTTTGTAACTATGACTTACTTGCATTAGAAACACATACCAAAGCCACATGAATGCTCTCATATCACAAGACAGAATTATTGGTCAAGTTTACTTTGAAAGTTCTAAGTTTCTCTTTTGAAAATGTCTTAACTTCTGATCAAGTATGCTAGTGTGTTCTATCACATTAGACCTAGTTCTCATGTTTATATACAACACACGATCATGATCAGAATTTATACATGCTATGCATACGTCAAAGTTCGCATTTAAAGCTTATGTTGTTGTTAGTAACGTTCACTAATGAGTTCAACATGCTAGCGCTTTATTACGAATCATATAAACACAAGTTAATAGGTTGTTCATGCACTTCTTAACCATACTACTACGCTCGCAAAAATTAGAATTGTAACATGGCATAACATGTCAAGGTTTGTGTTTCAAAACTTACATTTTTGTTAGGAACGTGCATTAGTGCGGTTCATATGATCACATTTCATTATGGAACCTATATACGCGAGTTAGCATGCTCCTCATACATCTTTAAATCATACTAATATGCTTGCAAAGTCAGAACACTAACATGCTTCATATATGTTAACGTTCGTTCATGAAATCCTAAGTTTATTTCATAACTATATGTTGTTTTATAGACCTTGTATGCAACCATAGAAAAACACGTTTACCCAATGTTAATATACTCATATAAGTGTATTAAGTCAGTTCACATGCCTGCTCTAAGGGATAATGCATGATAGTATACAACAGGCTTGCATCAGAAGAAGAAAACCAGCAACTGGTACTGGCGCAGCTGCCCCGCTGGCCAGTGCAATATTAGCGCAGCTGCACAGGCTGGCGGCCAGACCAGGAGCTGCTTCCTGCTCGGCAGACTCACATCCCATCTCAAAATTTTCCAAGGAAATTGATTCAATCACAACACATTGCTATTCTAACACCTTTAGAAGTTTATATAAAACTAAATTAACATGTTCCATAGTTCAATTAACATTGAACTCAACAAATTAAGAATTAAGGATTTAGAAATCTTAGAAACAACAAAAGAAAGAGCATGGATGGAAGCTATATGAATTATACCTTGGTATTTGCTTTGCTGCTAAATCTCTCCACTCACGATACTACTATGTTAATATATGTATTACTACTCCCAACTCAAAACTCAACTAAAATCTCAGCATTTGATTTTGTGAAGAGGATGAGCTATATATATAGGCAAATCAACATCCATACAATGCTATTTCCCACTAGTTCATACCAATGGATTGCACAAGAACATGGTGGTTTACAAGAAGTGGTTGAGTAGTTGGTGAATCAAATTATGAGACCCACTCCCCATCTTATGATTAGCTAGCTTATTGAATAATTTGAGGAAGATATAGAGTAGCATAGCATGTGGGTGTTTCACGTGAATGAGAGAATAGGACTCTCATATTGGGACAAGAATACTCAGCATAATATTAGCTAGCAAGTGTAGTAGTAAACACTTAGGTTATAATATATACACATAGTATACATACTTATGTTACACATTTCATTTTATATAACTTAGGTTATAATGAATAAAAAGGGTATACAATGAAATGGTTGTTACCATGTTACTCCAATTAGAAATCAATAATACAATGTATCCATTAAGGATACACATATAATCCATGTACATTATAAAAACACCGAATATCAAGCACTTAGGTATTATTACTATCACAATGGTTATTATTATAATAACTTATGAAAAATCATTATCAAATAACAATAGTTAATTGATATTAATATAGTTTAATAGGGTATACATATTAATGTCTTTTCATACATAACATGTAACTCACATAATGTCATTAATCATACTACATAGTCTATATATATAATAAAGAGACATATTAATGTGTCACCTTGCACCTTATACAATATACAGTTGACTACTATATACTAAAGGTTTAATATAACATATACTTGCATATAACAATTAATCAATTAACCAAGTAAATATAATATTATTATATTTATTAATCTCTTACTCATTAATTATTATTTATTCATAATAATAATTAATCAACACATTATCAATTAATTATTCCCAATTGAAATTAATCAAACACGATTAAATCTCTACATTATATTCAAGAAATTTGAATATGTAATTACTAACACTTTTTTTCAATACTCTGATATAAAAGTCTCAGGGTTAATCTACTAATTTAAATAACCATTAGTGATTCCCTTTAATAAAATCCTAGCATTTATTCGCATAGGTTAATTCACATAAGCACATAACCACATAAGGTTTAAATAAGTTTGAAAAATTAACTCTTAAAAAATTTAAATCATATATAAAATTAATAAGGAGCTTAAAATTTCTAGTCGTTACAACGTCCATTCCCATATGGAAAAAGGACATGCTGATGTCATGCAATGCAGTTGATTCGAAGACGCATGAATAATGTTGGCCTGGATCTAGCATTGATAGCAACGCTTGACATGATTATTGCAATCCGCTTTGAGGGATATCCAGTAGTGTACTGTCCTCGGAATTTTCTTGGCAAGCAAAGGTCCACTCATATGTGCTCCGCATACCCCACCATGTACTTCATTCATAAGTCATTGGGCTTGATCTCGGTCTAGACATTTAGAGGGACTACACCTTGGTCTCTCTTTTAGAGAGCATCTCCACTTAGGTAGAAATTCATGGCCATTTTCTATATTCGCTTCCGTGCAAGCATGGTACCGCATCTTATTGATTTTCTATGCATAAGTGTGTGTGTGTGTGTGTATGTGTATGTAAGTGTGCGTGTTTTATTTCGAAAGTTTTATTAGTTTTTTTCTAAGTCTTTATTTTGGGTGACTTGAAAGTCGTGCTGCACCTCTTTTGCGCCTAGGTACGAAGGATTTAATTTGATAAAAAATTCATTTTAACAAAATATATGAATTGAAATGAGGTTTTGGAAAGTAAGATTTTCAAATCCTTTGCCCGACTAGGAATCGAGGACTTCCATACTTACTTTTATTCTTTACGTTCATTACATGATCTACCCCGAATCGCTTTATTATGATTGAAAGCTCTTTACGACTTTATTAGAAATTATTTTGATGATATGCATGCAAAAGCGTTAAAAAGGGTCGGTTCATCATCGGGCATGTAAGCCATCTCGATGAACCGAGCTCTAGCAATTAAGGTTTTCATTATCACGGGATCTTGAATCCGACTTCTCGAGACTAACCCCTCGAGCTCATTTTCAAGATCCAAATATTACATAGACAACGATATTTACGTTAATAAAATATTATAACAGAAAAACCAGTCCACCGTAGGAATCAAGTCGAATCCATTCGGGATCTCAACAACGGGATTCATAGCCTCAGATTATTTGTGCGGGATTACATATATACAATGTCCTCGGCTTTGATATTAGGAGATTTCATCAGTTGAAATCACCATTTTAAGCCATTTCGGACCCCTTTCACCTCTAAATATAGATTTAGGGTTATACTGGGAAACTGGGTAACCGGGACCATTTAAAGCAATAAATCCATAGATCTACCATGAGTCTAAGCCAATCTAACCCACGGGTTAAAGCTTCATGCTTAATAACCTCTCAAAGGCTAGATTCGACTTAGATTTAGGTAGATCTAGCCTATGTAGTCGATTTACAACGTAATAAGCACAATATAAACGATAGAAACGTAATATCTATCAACTATTACACAATATGCTTAAAATACAACAATTTAACTGTGACACCCCCAAATCCAGGTACCTCGTTTCCACATGATTTGGTGTTCACTTTCTAACTAAAACATACACTACCCAATAATAAAGAATTGCAAAGTAAATTACAACCTTCGTAATACTTTAATAAAAATCTTCCTTTACAAAGGATTACAACTTGTCCAATAAAATCCCAGGGTTAACTAACTAAACCTTAACATCAAACAACAAATGCGAAAATAAAACATAACATAATCGACTAAGTCTTATTACAATAAAAACTTGAAACAACAAGCCTTCACTTGTTCATCTTTCCTTTTCCTTTACTTGTTGACGGTATGTCAACATTCTTGGTTTCAACTGCAAGTGGTGGTAAAACATGCAAGAGTGGGCAAACAAAAGCTCACTTGGAAATACAACAATGATATGACCTAAATTAATAGTTTCAAAAGAGTTTGAATAACTTTACTTTCATCAATATAAAGAATTGAATTATAATTCTTTCATCAATACGTAAAATTCGAGTATAGAATCATTTGAGGGTCATAAGACCTTGAACTATGTCCTATGTTATAAATATTTCTATTTAAATCTTTAACAGTCAATAAGACTATGGACCTTTAACTCGTACTCAGGGGGATCAACCCTTTGTAACATGAATTATGCACAACCATCTTAACGCTTTTGCATAAATATCCCCTAATAACTAGGGTTGTTCATTCTCAGTATTTGAATACAAGTCCGCACCAAAAAAAGTTTGGTTTGGATAGATAAGGAACTTTAGAGTTTCAACTATCATCAACTAGGAGTAGGTGAATCGACTCACAGTACTTTAATAGTACAATAATATAAGAATCATGAATCAATTGTAAGATATAACAATAAACTTAATAGTAAATAGGCATACTTTAGAAATAATTTAAAGCACTTGAAAGAATTAGAAGATCTTGCTTGAACAATTAAGTCAAGATCACAATACTTCAATAACACTTCAATACTTATGCAATAAGAATATTTGAATACAACAAAGCTTGTACAATATAAGTAACAAGTTTCAAAATAGAAAACATGCTTAACGTAAGAGAATAAAGATTAGAACACTTGCACAATAATAAGTTTAGAGATAGGAAACTTGCCTCAAGCACATGCTACACTTAACAATTACAATCACTTTCACAATTACCCTACACATATACGTTACGTTCAAAACATCTATTAGTATCCAACTACAATATTTAAATTGTGGAACTTCATACTCAAGTCCAACTCACAATGTAATTTTCCACATTATTTGCTAACTAGTCAAGTACGTGAGTCTATACTCACGGCATACATTCATAAGCTTATAATACTATCAATCGTGTTGTGTACCTTATGAAAGCAACACACTCACACACATGTAACATATTCACATAACACTTTAATCTAACTTAAACACATCAAAAACATGTTATCTTATTACATATTTCACTTTCTAAGTCATAGAAATAAGTTAGCTAAACAAACGGGGCATGAAAACTCAACAAGCAAAAACCAACATTCCCGGACAGCAGGATCACCCGCTGGGGCGTGTCCCCCAAGGGTAATACACCCGCTGGGGCTGGTCACCCCCCTAGTGACGGTCCTGGTTCGCGAACTGGTGGAGAAATAAGCCAATTTGACACATTCCTTCACACCGAATTCGATTTTTCCCAACATGATAAACATAAAACTTGATACAAACATTATTTTAAACTCATTAACATGATCATAACATATAAAATCCATATAACATATAATCAAACCCAAGATTTCATGATTTTCAAAGAAAATTACAAAATCAAGCGTTCTTGACGGAAATTGCTATTACGAATTCGTTTTTCAATCAATTCAAGTAATTCCAATTGTAATAACTTCTATTCTTAACATACTAACATAATACATGATCAATTTTAACAATAACTCAAAATCAAACATCAATTTGATAGTTTCAAAAGCTATTTTTTAGAAATTATTTCACAAAAAATCACTATGAACATAATTCTTCTTGTTTTTCAAAAATACATGGATTGAATTGCTAACACAACCATATAACTCATATATAATAATGTTATATCACATACTACACATAACTTCATGCTTTCATCAATTTCTTTGATAATTTAAAAATTATTTTCAAAATAACTTCATGATCAAACACTATGAACATGATTTCATAGTGTTCATCACGTCTTTGTGAATTGAAACACTTAAACAACTATAGAAATCAAATGTAAACATATATATATATACAAATATATATATGTACACATCCCATATACATATCAAACTCAAGAACTTTCACAAAAAGACTTTTACATAGAATTCTAAAACCATGAAAATATATAAGAACATGATTTTAAAACTCGTTTTTACAACAATTGATTTCTAAAAATCCATTCATTGCATACAATCACATATGAATACCATACATACATATAATTTCATGATTATGACAAACCCAATTTGACAAAGAAGAAAACACAACACATATGAATTGATTCTAGGGTTAAGATTATAACCTTACTAGTTTGAATTAAGAGAGAGATGGAGATGATGATAACTTTTCTCTGGTTTTCTCAAGGTTTCCCTTCTTCTTCTCCTTCCCCTACTTCTTCTCTGATAATTCTCTTTTCTCTTCTCTTGTTTTAGACTTAGGCTATAATAAACTTACGTACTAACTTATCTTGTAGTATATACATATAACATTTAATACATAAAATATGTAACTCCTAATAATTATTACATATACTAACTCTTATTAATTAGGTAGGTTACAAACTTTTGAATTTGAAAAGCCCTAAGACTTGTTTGGCCAAAACAAATTATTTTTAAAACTACTTTTTGAGTTTAAGGCCTTGTTTCGAAAAAATAAAATTAAACAAATACAAGGGCCTTGTTTGGTAAAACCACTTAAAACCCTTTTTCATTCTTTTAATAAATCAATAGATTAAATACTACACTTATTTAATTAATAAAAACACATAATACTAAATTGTTACACAATTATAATTCCTTTATTAAAGATAATTCATGTAATAAATTATTATTAACACTTAGCATATAACATTAAATCTAATTGAATTATTCTCAACTAAATTAGAATTATGCTACAACATATCAATTTAATTAAATATTACTCTTAATTAAATCAATCCACACAATCACATAATTCATTTATTTAACTCAATAAATAAATCACATATAATATTTATTCACTCAATAAATATTAAAATTTAATATATAAAATCTCAATCGTTACAATCTTCCCTCCTTAAAAGGATTTTGTCCCCAAAATCACAACATAAAAAATATTCTCATAAAAATTTCCATCTGTTACATTCTTTCCCCCTTAAAAGGATTCTGTCCCAGAATCGATATATAAGGGGTTACACAAATTAATTAAGCAAATAATTGAGGATACGATTTTCTCATTACATCCTCGAGTTCCCACGTGGCTTCTTCAGCACTATTGTTCCTCCAAATTACCTTAACAGAAGGTATCACTTTATTCCTAAATATTTGATTCTTTCTATCCACGATTTGAACAGGAACCTCTTCATAAGTTAAGTCTTTATCAAATTGTAAAGGCTCATATTCTATTACATGTTTATAGTCATGCTTGTAAGGTCGTAACACCAAAATATGAAATACGTTATGTATATTGTCAAGCTCCGGAGGTAATACCACTTCGTAAGCTACCTCGCTAACTTTTCGTAGTACCTCGAAAGGTCCAATAAATCGGGGACTTAGCTTCCCCTTCTTGCCAAATTGAATCTTCCCCTTCAAGAGAGATACTTTCAGGAAAACAAAGCTGCCTGGTAAAAATTCTCGGTTCTGTCGATGTTGATCGGCATATTTCTTTTGTCTGTCTTGAGCAGCAACCAATCTTGTTCTAATCAACTTCACAATTTTAGCAGTTTGTTGTACCAATTTCGGTCCCAACAGCTGACGTTCACCAACTTCATCCCAACACAAAGGAGTTCTACACTTCCTATCGTATAACGCTTCATAAGGCGGCATGCCAATACTTGCGTGGTAACTATTTTTATAGGCGAACTCCACCAACGCTAGATGATTATCCCAGCTTCCCTTGAAATCTATTACGCAAGATCTCAGAATATCCTCAAGCATCTGAATTATTCTCTCGCTCTGACCATCGATCTAAGGATGGTATGCTGTACTCATTCGCAATTGCATTCCCAGACAATCTTGCAAATGCTTCCAGAATTTCAACGTAAAACACAAATCTCTGTCTGACACAATCGACACTGGAACACCGTGTCGAGAAACAATTTCCTTAACGTACAGCTTCGCCAATTGCTCTAAGTTCTACTTAATCTTGATTGGTAAAAAGTGGGCTGACTTCGTCAGTCGATCCACAATAACCCAAATTACGTCAAATCCCTTCTGAGTCGCAGGAAGACCAACCACGAAATCCATCGTGATATGCTCCCACTTCCATTCTAGAATTTCTAACGGTTGCAGCAATCCGCTAGGTCTCTGGTGTTCTGCCTTGACTTTCTGACAAGTTAGACATTTCGCAACGCACTCAGTAACATCCCTCTTCATATTCGGCCACCAGAAATGATGCCTAAGATCCTGGTACATCTTCGTACTCCCAGGGTGAATTGAGTACTTTGAGCTGTGAGATTCACTCAAGATCTCCTCCTTAACTTCTGGTACTGGCGGTACCCAGATTCTACCTTCAAATCGTAGTAGTACCTCACTGTCGATTCTGAATTTTAACTCTTCACCATCGGTTATTCTCTTCTGAATCTTCTCACATTTCTCATCGTGAAGTTGTGCTTCTTTCACTTTGTCTGCCAGAGTAGAACTAGTAGTTACTTGAAACAACTTCTCATCTGATTCCTTCGAAAACTTCACTTCCAGCTCTAATCTAGCCATCTGCTCTATCAACTGATCCTGATCAGTTAACATATTTAGCTTCTCCCGACCTTTTCTGCTCAAAGCGTCGACAACGACGTTAGCTTTACCTAGATGGTAAAGTATCTCGCAGTCGTAGTCCTTGATCAGTTCCAACCATCTTCTTTGGCGCATGTTCAAATCTTTCTGGGTAAAAATATACTTCAGACTCTTGTGATCTGTGTATATTTCACACTTCTCTCCATATAAGTAGTGTCTCAAAATCTTTAGAGCAAACACTACTGCCGCCAATTCTAAGTCATGGGTCAGATACCCCTTCTCGTAATCCTTCAGCTGACGTGATGCATATGTAATAACCTTGCCGTTCTGCATCAACACACAGCCTAAACCCTTATATAAGGCATCACTATATACCACAAAATTCCCCGTACTATCCGGTAAAGACAACACCGGCGCAGTACTCAACCTCTTCTTCAATTCCTGGGAACTTTTCTCACACTTTTCTATCCAAACAAACTTAACCATTTTACTAGTCAAATTCATCAACGGAGTTGTGATCTTGGAAAAATCTTGGATAAATCTACGATAATAACCTGCCAATCCCAAGAAACTTCTCACTTCAGATGGCATTTTTGGCTGATCCCAATATATTACCGCTTCTACCTTCGATGGATCTACAGAAATCCCATCCTTGTCGATTATGTGGCCAAGAAATTGCACACGTTCCAACCAGAATTCACACTTCAAGAATTTTGCATAGAGCTTCTCTCGTCTCAACGATTCTATGGTAAGCCTTAAGTGTTCAGCGTGTTCCTCCTCGGTCTTGGAATAAACCAGTATGTCATCTATGAACACCACTACAAACTTATCCAGGAATGGCTTAAACACCCTGTTCATTAGGTCCATAAATGCAGCTGGGGCATTCGTTAAACCAAATGACATCACCAAGAACTCGTAATGACCATACCGAGTCCTAAAAGCCATTTTTGGTATATCTTCCTTCCTCACCTTCAATTGATGATACCCGCTTCTTAAATTGAATTTCGAGAAGTACTTAGCACCCTTCAGTTGGTCAAACAAGTCATCGATCCTAGGTAAGGGAAACCTATTCTTGATCGTAACTTTGTTCAACTCTCTATAGTCAATGCAAAGACACATTTTTCCATCCTTCTTCTTCACGAATAACACTGGCGCTCCCCACGGCGAAACGCTCTGTTAAATATACTTCTTGTCTACCAATTATTGAAGTTGAACCAACAGTTCCTTCATCTTAACTGGAGCCATTCGGTATGGAGCCTTCAAAATTGGAGCAGTTCCCGGCGCTAAGTCGATCACGAACTCTATCTCCCTATCCGGCAGAAGTCCTACCAAGTCGCTCGAAAACACGTCCACAAACTCCTTAACGACCAATAACTCTTCTACCTCCGGGCTCTCCTTACGCTTATTAACTATGTAGGCTAGATATCCTATACAGCCTTGCGTCAAAAGTTTCTTGGCTTACATCACCATCAGACAACTCGCTTGTCTAGGTGATTTACTACCATAGAACACTACTTTTGACGAAGTCGTAAAGTTTACCGACTTTCTTTGATAGTCAATTATCGCCCCATGGTTGAACAACCAGTCCATCCCCAATATGACATCGAATTCCCCAAGTTTAATCGGAATCAAATCTACCCGCAGCTTCTGACACTTAATATCCAATCTACAGTTCTTGTATACAAACTTAACAGGAATGACTTCCCTATTCGCAATTTTTATGTTCAAGGGATACGCTAACTCCTCTATAGGTAAGTCTAGGGTTTAGCAAAATCATCAGATATAAATGAACAAGTAGCACCCGAATCAAATAATACATATGCATTTATACTATTGATTGGAATAATACCTGCCACCACATCTTTTGATTGCACCGTGTCTTGCACCGTCATGTTGAATGTACGGGAAGTGGGTCGAACGGCTTGCATTGGCGACGGTCCGGTAATAGTCAAAGTGTTGCCGCTGCCATTTCCTCCATTCCCTATTGACCCTATCGCTGGCTTCTTAGGGCAATTACGAGCCATGTGATTCTTGGATCCACATGTATAGCAAGCTCCCTTCTTCGGGTTTTGGCAATTCGGCGCGATGTGACCTTCCTGACCACAGTTGTAGCACACCCGTTTTCCTTTTATGCACACTTCAGTGTGAGTCTTCCTGCATGTAGCACATGCTTCGAGCTTCCTCTTCTGTTGTCATCCCTGCTGACTCCCAGCAGAGGTGTTGTCATTCCACTTCATTTTCTGATGGATAGCCCCGCTACCACCAGCCTTGTTTTCCGTCTTAATCTTCTTCTTCTAGTCTTGGTTGAATTTAGTTATGGCTTCGCTCCCTCCTTCAGCTAGAATGACCTTTTCCAGCACGGCTGCAAACGTGCTCAGCTGGAACATAGAGACCTTGCTGTAGAGCTAGGGTTTCAGTCCCCGCTTAAACCTCCTCGCCTTCCTAGCGTCCGTGCTGACCTGGTAAGTAGCAAACCTGGCCAACTCGTTGGACTTTGCGGCGTATTCTGACACTGTCATCCCTCCTTGCTTCAGCTCTAAGAATTGGACCTCCATCTGGTCCTGCGAACTCACTGGGAATTAAATTTCGTAGAACATTTCCTCGAAACGTTCCCACATTATGACTCCTTCACCCTCTCTGGTCTTATTCTCCTGCCACCAGAAACTAGCATCTGACTTCAACATAAAAGTCGCAAATGCTATCTTCTGGTCTTCACGGACCTTAGCCACGTCAATGACCTTCTCCATTTCCATAACCCACGTCTGTGCATCTATCGGGTTCGTCGATCCCTTAAATTCAAGCAGTCCTACTACCTTAAACTCTTTGAACGTTGTGGCCTGCACTTGCTGCTTATTCGCCATCGCTCCTGTCAGTAGGTTCACTAACTGCTGAACTGAGTTAGGGTTTGTTCCATCGTTATTGTTGTTGTTCGTCAAACCCTCAAGGTTTTGACGTGTTGGTCTTCTTCGAGGAGGCATTTTCTGTTAAGAAAATATTATCATTAGATCCTTTATTTGATTCTTAAGTATTTGAGTTCAACTTAAACAATTAAATAACTCAGTTCATATATGAACACATAGCACATTAATAAACTTCTTTTGTTAATTACTCGTAGTTTTAAAAAAAACATCGGATAGATAGCATTTCTGCTATTTACATCATCTTTCCTGAACTGGAACAAGTTACAGGACTACATCATCACTTTATCCCATTATTATCTCAAATTATGGGATTTACATCATTTATTACAAAAAGAAACACATAATTTAAAAGCTATAATGTCTAAGCATATAAAGACGTCGCACAACCTCTCTACGTTGTTCCTTTATCACCCGAAACGCTGTCCTTCGGTCCACCACATACCATTGTAACCCTTGGAACTGAGTTGGGTAATAAAAGATACGGTCCTGGGCCCTATCTATGGACGTATGGAAAGCATATTCTATTTCCCTTAGCTTGGCTCTCTTGGTTTCCACCTCATACTCAGCTCGATCGGCTCGTTAAGTAGCCCTCAAGCTTGTTTCCTTAGCTCTAGCACGCTTCGTCGACTCCTCTTGGATATCTTGCTTCAGCTTTGCTAGCTCGATTCGTGCCTCATCTCGATCATTCTCTGCATTAATTAGGTTCCATTATGCTTCTCCTAGGTCACTAGTCATATCCTCGATAGTCTCGTCCCGCTGCTAGATGGTTTCCTCGAGCTCTCCGACTCGACCATGAAGCTCCACATTGCTGTCGTAAACTGCCTCGTATATCTCTGCACTAACAGAGTGAGGTGGAAATTCCTCTTCGAGATCCTCTTCCTCCTCTTCCTGCTCTTCAGACTCGTCCCTGTCCTCTTCCTCTAAAATAGGTGTCAGCTCACGCTCCCGACCAACTACGGTGATTACTGGAGATGGCTCTCTCCTAACCAGCTGCTCCGAGACAACATGGATGTCTCAGGGCTCTTCCTCTCTAGGCACCTGAGGTATATCCTCTCTAGCCTTACTGGATTCTCCAATGTTCGTCATCCTAACAAAAGAATTTTAAAGTTTATTATTACGTAATATCGAGCCGCCACTCTTCGAATACCTAAACGTAAACACATAGCACATAAGGTAGTTTATTATCTTTACCTATCACCACTATCTTTTCGATCTTCCTATAAGGCAACTACCTAAGGTTTTTCCCCCACCTAAGGTTCATAACCTATAGCTTTGATACCAACCCGTGACACCCCCAAATCCAGGTACTTCGTTTCCACATGATTTGGTTTTCACTTTCTAACTAAAACATACATCTACCCAATAATAAAGAATTCAAAGTAAATTACAACCTTCATAATACTTTAATAAAAATCTTCCTTTACAAATGATTACAACTTGTCCAATAAAATCCCAGGATTAACTAAACCTTAACATCAAACAACAAATGCGAAAATAAAACATAACATAATCGACTAAGTCTTATTACAATAAAAACTTGAAACAACAAGCCTTCACTTGTTCATCTTTCCTTTTCCTTTACTTGTTGACGGTATGTCAACATTCTTGGTTTCAACTGCAAGTTGTGGTAAAACATGAAAGAGTGAGCAAACAAAAGCTCACTTGGAAATACAACAGTGATATGACATAAGTAAATAGTTTCAAAAGAGTTTGAATAACTGTACTTTCATCAATATAAAGAATTGAATTATAATTCTTTCATCAATACGTAAAATTCGAATATAGAATCATCTGAGGGTCATAAGACCTTGAACTATGTTCTAGGTTATAAATATTTCAATTTAAACCTTTAACAGTCAATAAGATTATGGACCTTTAACTCGTACTCAGGGGGATCAACCCTTTGTACCATGAATTGTTGTAACGACCCCAAAATTCATACAATATAATTCTCATCCTCAATCGTTAGCAATACATCTTTAATCTATCTTTGCATCATTATTCGATATTAAAATCACTAAAAATACGAAATATTTAAAACTTTTTAAACTCTATCTTTATTGCCCTGAATCGCAACCTTAACATTACAAATATTTGATTCAATTCTATTACATGAATAGCTACAACGAAAGGACTATACAAATGATAGTAGTGTGCATACAAGCCAATCATGTATGATGATAAAGCACGTACTTTGTAAACAATCTTATTTATTTATTAATAAAATATTCATTTATTAAAGGCATTTAATTATCTACATGGTGCTGTTTTTATAATATGTAAATAACCCATAGTTTTAAGCAATGCTTTTAGAATCATGATGATGATCATGCTAATGAGATCTAAATTCTTAGAAAGCTCTAAAACTAAAATAGTTCCCAATCGTGGGATTACTAAAAAGATGATTAGTAAATCCGGATAGATTGGTACATATGTTGCTTGCTCATTGGATGAGGATGATTGATCTCATGATCATTTGTGTGGAGACACTAAAGCAAGTATGTAGGTGCTTATTGGAGAATAAGTTCACTGAACGTGGCTCGCTATGGAATACCTAATGGAGTTTTACTCGCCTGTCAATAGGAATTCCTAATGTGATAGTAGTACAAGTGATCCTTGGACTTGAGATCATCATGGTATCTTGTGTGTAATGAATTATACTTTGACTTATTCCTTAAAGTCCTTTAGGGTATATAAAAGGGTATGCTTGGGTATAATGAGTTACATATGGAGACAATGAATGATCAATAAAGAATCTACCACCTCTAGTAAAGGAGGAGATATGTCCTATGTGATTCGTTAAATGACAACCCAGGAATCCTTGGCCAAGGTAAAATGAAATTAGAAAGGAGTTTCTAATTTACATTATTTGGAGTTGTGCATTTTCTAATCGAAATACATATAATTAAATAAAATAAGACTTAACAGTAAATTCATGTCTTATATTTAATTGGGACATTGTATGGTGGAAGGATTGAATTGTATGGTAACTATTTACTCATAGGTTCTTTTATGATTAATGTTGAAATCTATATTATCTAGAAAGTCGTTGATCGCTAGGGAGGCTTATCCCTATTGTAAAATAAATATTATTTATTTAAATAGATTATTAGTTTAATTTATTTATTTAAATAAGATTAGAATTGTTCTAATTGATTTATTCACAACCGGTTTAATATGGAGAACCTAAAGGGTCACACCATAAAAGGAAGAATAATTATTTAAGAAGGTAATGGCATAATCGTAATAATGCATTAAGTGTAATTAATTTAATCTATAGTGATAGAATAAATTAAATAGCTTAATGTTTATTATTTAATATTTTGAAAATATTAAATATAAATTAATAAGAGGAGTCTTATTAATATTATTATAATTATTATTATTTTAATTTCTAAAGGAGTTTAGTAATTAATTTAATATTAGTACTCTCATTTATTCCTAATAAGATTAGGAGACAAATTAATTAAATGAATTTAATTAATTATTCCCCATGTGGTGGGAAGCCTAAATTAATTAAAGGAGTTTAATTAATTAAATTAAATCCCATGTCTAATAGGATTAGAAGGGTTGACCAATATCTATATAAGAGGAGTCTTATAATAGATATTAGTTGATGCAATTCCAATTGTTGGAGAGTACTCCTTTTCTATAGAGGATAGAAAACTAAGCCAACCACCCCCCTTCTTGATAATTCATCTTCCTTGGTGGATCCCCTCTAGAGGCCAAACACTTGGGTGGCTAACGTTGATCAAAGGAAGGAATCTAATCCGAAAATTCAAGGAGATCACGAAGAACAAGGAGTTGAACTAGTACCTGTGGAAGCTTCGTTCTACAAGGGTATGATTCCATAACTTCTTATTTATCGTTTTAAATTAATAATTTGCATAAAGGATGATCCAGGTAATGGTTTTGTAGAAATTTTTTAAACTCTGATATACCATGCTTCCGCTAATTTTTGCAATTTGATTGCGTCACGATTTCGTACAAACCCAACAGTGGCATCAGAGCCAAACCTTTATGCAATTATTAATTTATTTTTGATTTCATATACATATGGGTATATATTTAAAATAATTTATTGGGCATAATTTTATTGTATAAAATTATTTTTTTTTAAGAAAAAAAAATGTCTTTTTTTTTTTTGGGACGAATCAGAATTTTTTTTTTGGGTGCTAATCTTGAATTCTGCAAAGAAAAGGTGTTGTCTCTTTCTTACTCCAAAAAGAAGATGACCCATCAATAAAGGACTCTTTTAATAAACTTGCAGGACTCTTTTAATAAAAGAAGGTGACTTCTTTTTAAAAAATAAATGTGAATTTATATTATATATATATATATATGATATATTTATATATTATATTCTCAATAATTTTATAATTAAAATAAAGAGTTTATTTAATCTTGAAATTGGATTTCATGCAATTTAAAATTGCCCATTAAATGATACTCATATATATTTGGAATGTTTTAATTCATGAGATGAATATTTATTTATTGATATATATGGTGATATGTATGATAATAAATGGGGATTGATTATGGACTATTTGACCAATGTGATTGGATTTTATTTTAGTTGAATGTTTGAATGAATGAGTTTTATTAAATGGGGTATGTGTACCTCGTCTTCTCTAATTTTTTTTTCTTGATGTAAAATTCTATCTCCCTCCTATGTACTTCCCATTGACTGCTGATCAAGGTTTCTATTTAAATTAAATAGTTTAATGTAATAGAATTAGTTAGAATTATCTTGAAGAAATTGGAGACCAAGGAGCAAAGAGCGCGTGAAGACCCGTTTGTATGGAGCCCGGTTTAAATGTAATAGTTATATTTAAATTTAAATTCTTGCACTCCTAGGTTTGACCTTTTGGTTCACTTGGTGGCTCTAGTTAACCAAACTAGAATAAAAGTCCATAATCAATCCGGGTAGAATATAATATTCTATATTGCATGCTAAATATTATATATATTATATTTTATGCAAACATGCTTCGCATGTTTAATAAAATGACGCGTATTTTATATATATATGTGCATGTGCGCTAAACAAGATGAGACAAATAATAACAAACCCCTCAAAAAAATAATATTAAGTCCGAAGCGTTCAAATGATATTTGGAATATCGAACGTCGCCTTCTAGCATGATAAATTAATAGAGTATTAAATATTTAATATGAGCTTGTTGTGCTATCCACAAGGCGAGTATTGCGTATTTAAGATGTTAATTAATCACATTTGATGCTTATCAAGAAAATTGAACGATCTAGTCTTGTTGTGCTATCCACAAGGACGAACATTTTTCTTTTTTGAATTTATGAAAGTGCTAGGCTGGACTTAACTTAAATTATTTTAGTTCGGATGTGAACACACTTGACCATTATGATTTAAGAGGCAAAATAAAAGGAATTACATGGTGATGTAATTGACAAGAGTTGTCTACCTATTTATTTGTATATCGCTTTTTGTGCTATCCACAAGGTTATATACATTTGAAATAGGATCCTTATTCTCACTAGCAAATCTTTAATTAGATGTTGCCGAACTATATAAGTGAGGGTAATATAGTTTGATGAAAATAGTGGGAGATACCAATTTAAAATAAAGACCTAAATTTATTTTGGTATCCAAAGTTAATAAAACGACTGTTTGCTAAAATGTTGTTTTCTTTCACATGCAGAATTTTAAAAAATGTCAAAATCACTAATTTCACTGCGAAGCATACTTGATGCTAATAAGCTTACCGGGCCGAATTATACGGACTGGCTAAGAAATCTGAGAATAGTTCTCACTGCTGAAAAGATTTCTTATGTCCTAAAATCACCTGTCCCTGGAACTGTTCCAGAAACAGCCTCTGAGGAAGAGATTGCCACCATTGTAAAGTGGCAAGATGATGCATCTGTGGCTCAATGCATCATGCTCGCATCCATGAATAACGAGCTTCAGCATCAGCACGAAAACATGGATGCTCCTACTATGTTGATTCACCTCAAGGAGTTGTATGGTGAACAAAGTAGGACTGCTAGATATGAGATATCTAAGGAGCTCTTCCGATCTCGGATGACCAAGGGCAAAGTGAACATGAAGGAACAAAAGAAATCTGATCCAGCTAGCAAAGGAATGTGCTTCCATTGCAACGAGCCGGGTCATTGGAAGAGGAACTGCAAGAAGTTTCTGGCAAAGAAGAAGCTTGGAGAAGCTTCGACTTCCAATCAAGGTTTGTTCATGATTGAAATTAATTTTTCAGAAAGTCAAAATTCTACTTGGGTATTGGATACCGGCTGTGGTTCTCACATATGTAATAATGTGAAGGGACTGGTCAGAAGTAGAAAGCTGAACAATGATGAGGTGATCCTACGAGTGGGGAATGGAGCAAAGGTTGCTGCATTAGCTGTATGAACTTATTATTTAGCAATGCCTTCGGGCAAGTCCATTTATCTTAATAATTGTTATTATGTTCCGAATATTATTAAAAATATTATTTCAATTTCTGTATTGGATATGGAAGGATTTAACGTTGTTATAAAGAACAATAGTTGTTCTATTTATAAAGACGATATTTTATATGGTGTTGGAAATTTGCGAAATGGACTTTATACACTTGACTTACAAGAAAATATTTTTCAAATTGAACAAACTAAGAAAAGGAAAAGAGATGATATTAATTATACCTACATTTGGCACTGTAGACTCGGTCATATCAATGAAACAAGATTATCCAAGTTGCATAAAGATGGGCTCTTTGAGTTATCTGATTATGAATCATATACAACTTGTGAATCTTGTCTCATGGGTAAAATGACTAAATCTCCTTTTAGTGGAAAAGGAGAAAGAGTTACAGAGTTGTTGGCATTGATTCACACAGACGTTTGTGGACCTATACAACAAGTGCACGGGGTGGGTATTCTTATTTTATTACTTTCACTGATGATCACTCAAGATTTGGATATGTGTATTTAATGAAATACAAGTCAGAATCATTTGAAAAGTTCAAAGAGTTCAGAAGTGAAGTAGAGAAACAAACGGGCAAGAGTATAAAGATACTTCGATCAGATTGAGGTGGAGAATACTTAAGCGGTGAGTTTCTCAATTATCTCAAAGAAAATGGTATAATCTCACAATGGACTCCTCTAGGTACACCACAGTTAAATGGAGTATCTGAAAGGAGAAATCGAACACTGTTGGACATGGTTCGATCTATGATGAGTTTTACCGACCTTCCAATTTCTTTATGGGGATATGCCCTAGAAACGGCTGCATACCTACTTAACAAAGTACCTACCAAATCCGCCCCAAAGACTCCATATGAGATATGGAAGGGGAGGAAACCAAATCTTAAGCATGTTAAGACTTGGGATTGTCCAGCTTATGTCAAAAAGTTTGAAAACGATAAGCTACAGACTAAATCCGATAAGTGTAGATTTGTGGGATACCCTAAAGAAACTTTAGGGTATTATTTCTATCATCCAACTGATCAAAAGGTGTTTGTTGCGAAACATACTACCTTCTTGGAAAAGGATTTTATCCATGAAGGGGTCAGTGGGAGTAAGATATATCTTGAAGAAGTTCAAGACCCACAAATTACCACGGATCAAAGTCAGGTACCTAACAAAGTAGAAGAACCTACTATACCACACCCTGTTCGTAAATCTGGAAGAGTACCGAAGATACCTGAGAGATATAGATTAGTTATAGAGGATGACGATGAGGTACACATCATGAATGATGATGATCCATTGAATTACGAACAGACTATGAGTAATAAAGACTCAGGGAAATGGCTTGAAGCTATGAAATTCGAAATGGACTCCATGTATGAAAACAAAGTATGGACTTTGATTTCACCACCTGAAGGCATTAAGCCTATTGGGTGTAAATGGGTCTTTAAAAGAAAGACTGGAGCGGACGGCAAGGTAGAGACCTATAAGGCCCGACTGGTTGCAAAAGGTTTCAAACAAAGACAAGGAGTTGACTATGATGAAACCTTCTCACCAGTAGCTATGCTCAAGTCCATTCGGATTTTGCTTGCGATTGCAGCTTATAACGACTATGAGATCTGGCAGATGGACGTGAAAACAGCCTTCCTCAATGGGAAACTTGAGGAGGATGTGTATATGACACAGCCAGAGGGATTTGTTTCAAAGGTCGGAACAAATCAAGTCTGTAAGCTGCAACGATCCATTTATGGATTGAAGCAAGCTTCTCGTAGATGGAACATTCGTTTTGATGAGACAATCAAAGAGTTTGATTTTATCAAAAACGACGATGAACCATGTGTATACAAGAAGGTTAGTGGGAGCGCAGTTTCATTCCTTGTATTATATGTTGATGATATATTACTGATAGGGAATGACATTCCTATGCTACAATCGATTAAAATCTGGTTATCTAAACACTTCTCCATGAAGGACTTGGGAGAAGCATCCTATATTTTGGGGATAAAGATCTATAGAGATAGATCTAAAAGGATGCTTGGTTTATCCCAAGGAACGTACATTGATGCAATGCTAAAGAGATTTAGCATGGAAGATTCCTAAAGAGGTCTCATGCCGATGAGCCATGGAATACATCTCTCCAAGAAACAGGCCCCAAAGACACCTGAGGAGAGAGCCCGTATGAGTAAGATCCCTTATGCTTCTGCAATAGGATCTATCATGTACGGTATGATATATACTAGACCGGATGTTGCTCATTCACTTAGTGTAACGAGCAGATACCAGTCGAATCCAAGAGAAGATCACTGGAAGGCAGTGAAGAATATCCTAAAATACTTGAGAAGGACTAAGGATATTTTTCTTGTCTACGGTGGGTCTGAATTAAAACTCGAGGGCTTCACAGACTCAAGTTTTCAAACGGACCAAGATGACAGTAAATCTGTTTCGGGGTATGTTTTTACCTTGAACGGAGGCGCAGTGAGTTGGAAGAGTTCCAAGCAGCAAACAGTTGCTGATTCAGTGATAGAGGCAGAGTATATAGCTGCAAGTGAAGCTGCAAAGGAAGCTGTTTGGATGAAGAAGTTCATAACTGAACTTGGTGTGGTTCCTAGCATTGGAGAAGCAGTTCCCATTTACTGTGACAACACAGGAGCAGTTGCACAGGCTAAGGAACCGAGGTCTCATCAGAAATCTAAACACGTGTTGCGGCGATTTCATTTGATCATGGAGATCATTGAAAGAGGAGACGTCACCTTGGAGCGTGTAGACTCTCAAGACAACATTGCAGATCCATTTACTAAAGCTTTAACACAACAGCAGTTTGATCGTCACTTAGAGAAGATGGGTATGAGATACCATGGCGATTGGCTTTAGTGCAAGTGGGAGATTGATAGTAGTGTGCATACAAGCCAATCATGTATGATGATAAAGCACGTACTTTGTAAACAATCTTATTTATTTATTAATAAAATATTCATTTATTAAAGGCATTTAATTATCTACATGGTGCTGTTTTTATAATATGTAAATAACCCATAGTTTTAAGCAATATTTTTAGAATCATGATGATGATCATGCTAATGAGATCTAAATTCTTAGAAAGCTCTAAAACTAAAATAGTTCCCAATCGTGGGATTACTAAAAAGATGATTAGTAAATCCGGATAGATTGGTACATATGTTGCTTGTTCATTGGATGAGGATGATTGATCTCATGATCATTTGTGTGGAGACACTAAAGCAAGTATGTAGGTGCTTATTGGAGAATAAGTTCACTGAACGTGACTCGCTATGGAATTCCTAATGGAGTTTTACTCGCCTGTCAATAGGAATTCCTAATGTGATAGTAGTACAAGTGATCCTTGGACTTGAGATCATCATGGTATCTTGTATGTAATGAATTATACTTTGACTTATTCCTTAAAGTCCTTTAGGGTATATAAAAGGGTATGCTTTGGTATAATGAGTTACATATGGAGACAATGAATGATCAATAAAGAATCTACCACCTCTAGTAAAGGAGGAGATATGTCCTATGTGATTCGTTAAATGACAACCCAGGAATCCTTGGACAAGGTAAAATGAAATTAGAAATGAGTTTCTAATTTACATTATTTGGAGTTGTGCATTTTCTAATCGAAATACATATAATTAAATAAAATAAGACTTGACAGTAAATTCATGTCTTATATTTAATTGGGACATTGTATGGTGGAAGGATTGAATTGTATGGTAACTATTTACTCACAGGTTCTTTTATGATTAATGTTGAAATCTATATTATCTGGAAAGTCGTTGATCGCTAGGGAGGCTTATCCCTATTGTAAAATAAATATTATTTATTTAAATAGATTATTAGTTTAATTTATTTATTTAAATAAGATTAGAATTGTTCTAATTGATTTATTCACAACCGGTTTAATATGGAGAACCTAAAGGGTCACACCATAAAAGGAAGAATAATTATTTAAGAAGGTAATGGCATAATCGTAATAATGCATTAAGTGTAATTAATTTAATCTATAGTGATAGAATAAATTAAATAGCTTAATGTTTATTATTTAATATTTTGAAAATATTAAATATAAATTAATAAGAGGAGTTTTATTAATATTATTATAATTATTATTATTTTAATTTCTAAAGGAGTTTAGTAATTAATTTAGTATTAGTACTCTCATTTATTCCTAATAAGATTAGGAGACAAATT
This sequence comes from Panax stipuleanatus, assembly GCA_020205555.1. NCBI lineage: Eukaryota > Viridiplantae > Streptophyta > Magnoliopsida > Apiales > Araliaceae > Panax > Panax stipuleanatus. Next base: position 51,404,446 of record CM035119.1, read on the forward strand.
AATTAAATGAATTTAATTAATTATTCCCCATGTGGTGGGAAGCCTAAATTAATTAAAGGAGTTTAATTAATTAAATTAAATCCCATGTCTAATAGGATTAGAAGGGTTGACCAATATCTATATAAGAGGAGTCTTATAATAGATATTAGTTGATGCAATTCCAATTGTTGGAGAGTACTCATTTTCTATAGAGGATAGAAAGCTAAGCCAACCACCCTCCTTCTTGATAATTCATCTTCCTTGGTGGATCACCTCTAGAGGCCAAACACTTGGGTGGCTAACGTTGATCAAAGGAAGGAATCTAATCCGAAAATTCAAGGAGATCACGAAGAACAAGGAGTTGAACTAGTACCTGTGGAAGCTTCGTTCTACAAGGGTATGATTCCATAACTTCTTATTTATCGTTTTAAATTAATAATTTGCATAAAGGATGATCCGGGTAATGGTTTTGTAGAAATTTTTTAAACTCTGATATACCATGCTTCCGCTAATTTTTGCAATTTGATTGCGTCACGATTTCGTACAAACCCAACAACAAAGTCTTACATCACTAAGCAATATCCATTATACGTCGGATAACTCAACTTACAACTTAACAATTAAGTTACAATGAAAATATCAACTACAATTTGAAATTTAACAAAATTAATATTCTTGAACATTAATCTCTATAAATCACTTAACACGTATCTTTACGTTGCATCCTTGATATGCAAAAATGGTTATTTGCAAGAGTGAGCTCGACAGCTCAGCAAGATCTAACAGTTTTCATGCATCACATAGCACATAATTAACATGCTCAACATTAAAGTAACATGACATACATGCTTTAATCACATAACAAATATAAAGATTAAGTTTCTTACTCAATCAACATTATTAAATCAATCAATGTAGTCATAAATTGACTTGAACATTTCATGCTTGAAACATATATAACATAGCATACTCTTTGCAATACAATTTAAAACAGTTCATAATATCATCAAGTTCACATAGAAAATAGGAACCGAAAGACTTTCCTGGCTCGTAGATTACCAAATACCAAAAAATAACTTAATATAATCTGCTTCATGATCCTACATAACGTATTACCATACGCATCAATTATTAGTCACCTAGCAACGCTTATTAAACGTCTAAGTAAATACTACTTTATACTTTCTAATTCTCTTCTACTTGTTTGACACTCGCTGTCAAACCATATATATAATTAACAATATCAGTTAATTATCACATAGCTAATCCTCATCGTTAGTTAACCAATCTAGGTTAACTCATTCCTCATTAACTATTAAATTAATAATTACTATCACATAATAATTTACATCACATACTCACATTATATTTTTTCATAATCATATTATATATCACAAGATTAGTCAATTAATAATTACATACTCATATTAAATTATAATTACATAAATTAAAATTTAAACATCCACTATAATCACATTATAATTAAACAATTTATAATTGCACTATTTATAACTTACTTTAAACCATTACTCTAATTAATCAAATTAGAATTAAACAAATTATAATTTATAATTAATCAAACTACATCATGCATTAAATTATAATTAAACCAATTATAATTTAAATTTAAACCATTACTTTGATTAAATCAATCAACTCAATCCATTATAATTTAACAATTATAATTTACATTAAACCTTTACTATAATTATTTCAAATTATAGTTACACATCATGTTAACTAAATTATAACTAAATAAATTACAACTTAAACTAACCATTTAGTTTAATAAATCAAATACTAATTTAAGGTTTTCACAACCTTCTTTCTTTTAAACTTTGAAATCGTTAAATACTTATTAACAATATCTTATTGAAAATCTTGGTTCATGTGTAACACATAACCATTATTATTAACCTATACAATTTGGGTTTTAAAAACTGTACAATTAATTAAAGTTTTCTGCCTCTGTTCAGGGTCCGGCGCAGCTGCGCCACTCATTGCCTTGACACCGGCGCATCTGCGCAGGTGTCAAACATGAGGAAACCCAGCGGCGCAGCTGCGCTGCTTCTGCCCTTGCTGCCTGCGCAGCTGCGCCAACTCGCGGGCAGAAACAGAGCAGCAATGGCACTGTCATGCCAACAAACAACAATTACAAACAATTCCCACAATGTAAGGTACTCACATGCACTAATACACATGCTATACATGATCCAAATCACAAAATTTGGCTAAGCAACAATAATCAAAAGGTTTTAGAAACCAATTTTATTGTTTTCATTAAGTCCATACCTTTATCAGATAATTCACCGTAAATCCAATTCTCAACCAATTAACTTCATAATTCATGTATTATCTTCGTTATTGAAGATAGTATCATACAAAAATCTAAATATGCATATATCACATAAGTAATTATAAATTTTTAATTCTAAACTCAACCAAAATATGAAAATTTCTTAAGAACACAAATTCTTCATAAAAACTTGTTTTATAACAAATTTTGATTTCTGAAAATCGTACCATAGCATACAATTCACTTATATGAACACAACTTATATATTTAATTCATGGTTTACAAACACAGAGAACTAATACTTATGAATAATCATAAAAAAATATTTAAAAACACGAATTGAGATTATAACCTTGTTTTGCTTAGAAGAACAAGATGAAGATGATGGTGTGTTTGACTCTCTCAAACTTCATCTTCCTTTTTCTTCTTTCTCCCTCCTTCTCTTTTCTCTCTATCTTTTCTCTGTGTTTTCTCTTCTCTCTCTGTATTTCTTTTTGTTTCTAACACTGACTATTTTCTCTAACTCTTGTTTTAATCTAACGTATATTGTAATATACATATATCTATATACATATAACACAATCATAAATATAAGCATAATAACCCTTACTAACTATAATAATTATAATTAATATATAACTTACAAATTTGAATTTTAAAAGCATTAAGGCTTGTTTGGCAAAATAAGTTATTTTAAAAACAGGTTTTAATAGTTAAGGCCCCGTTTGGCAAAACGGATTTAAAATAATGCAAGGGCCTTGTTTGGGAAAACGATTTTAAAAACTCTTTTTATTCTTTTAATAAATCCTTTAACACATCTTGTTAATGTTATACTTTAATCAATCAAATCCTAACATTCTAATTTAATTAATTAAAAGTCTAACATCAATTAAGCACATAAAATTGTCACATAATTATAATTAATTACTAATTATAATTGCATGTAACACTCATCACATTACTTATCTAATTTAATTATCTTAATTAAATTAGAACTATAACATAAAATTATTATATCAATTAAATTAAATACTAAATATTCATTTAATTAATATACTACACTTAATTACATTACTCCATAATAATCACATGATTATTTATTTAACTCAATAAATAATTTAATTAAGATATTTATTTACTCCAATAAATATCAAAATTAACATTTAAATTATCTTCACATAAATTCACATATTTTACCATATATGACATGTATTCACATACTCAAACTCAAAACATCAGATAATAAAAATATTATTTATTAAATTCTTATTTATAAATTCTAAAAATCTAGGATGTCACATCCTTCCCTCCTTATAAGGATTCCGTCCTTAGAATCACCGAAACCCTACCTTACTCAGGTTTTCATCAAATTTCTTTAAAAACATTTATCGTTGAATAACTTCAACACATTACATTAATATAGGTTTTATATTTCCTACTACATCCAGTTCTTCAACAAATTTTATGTTTTATTTCATAATCCTAAATTAAACATAATTATGTTTCAAATATTATATATTCTCTAACTCAGTCATTTCCTTTCTAAGGATCATTACTACATACTTTACTCATCGAAATAACATATTTCGTACTTCACCATCTATAATTATTCAGGTTATCACATTCACTCATTCTTCTAAGAATTTCATCCTCGAAATTTAAGTCTATCAATCTATATATATCATTATATCAAAATAGATTTTATGCTAGTCCCTACTCACTGGATTAAGGCTTTCAACAACTACTTCTTTCTAAAGAATATCCTTCTTACTACATTCTCCTTCAGAATAATAAGAATCTTCCACAATTGCTCAATAATTGGGAAACGATATAAATAACTCAGGAATTTAAAAGATTCCAAATTATGCTGAGTGGTCGCAAGACCTTGAACTTATTTTTAGATTTATTAGTGCTTCACCCCCGGTACTTTACACTATAAAATCGCATCGGTACTCTAGGTGGCCAGCCTATCGTACCCCTACGTCGGGCCCAAACGTAGAACATCGTAATGACTCTATGCGTTACATTCTGAACTATAGTCTCCGATAACATGTCCCCCTTTTTATAGGGTTGTTCACCTCAGCTTCTTAACATTTGAATCCACACCAAAACAATTTGGTTTGGCATAGTTTGACCAAGAACACTTGAGTTTCATGAACATCTTCCAATATTCGTCTAGCTGAATCAAGTAGCATAGACTTCTTATAATAATTCGAACATCAATCGAAATACATATATATGTATATATATTTTTAACCAACTCAATAAAATAAATATATATATATTTTTTTTTTCGTTTAAGGAAACTAAAAGTAAATAAATCTTTTTTTTTATTTTTTTATATAGCTTAAGGAAACTAAAAATAATAATAAATCTTTTCACAATATCCTGATACCGTATCGTATTACTGATACATTGAGGATTTCATCATTACATGACGTCGTCATACTACATCATACAATAGTGGGCTGACGATCATACGATCACATCCAATACAAGGTTTAACTGCATTGATGACTTCCTAGATTTTTTTTTTCTCTACACCATATCAAATGATGCATAGAACACATAAAATACATTTTGAAAATTTGAAATTATTTTTGTCTAGCTGAAGCAATTAGCATAGACATGTGAATAATAACACTATTTAAAAAAAATTCATTGGTTCCATCATTTGATCCAATGCTTTTCAAGAAAACAGGAGTGCAACATCAGCACGAAATCAATAAATTTCAAAAATCTAGCAAAGCTAGGATATTTAGAATATAAAACTTTTTCTATCAATTAAATCTTTACTCCATCATTACTTAATCATTCTATCAACCTTAAACAACATCAATGCTTCCTATACCATAACTTTTCTATACCCAGTATAGTTCATCAAACTTACCACACTTTGGAAGTTCAGGAACTTGCCACAATAATATGAGTTTAAGAACTTGTCCTAGCAATACGTAGTCAAAGAACTGATCAGAGACTGTCCATATTCTTAGGGGTTCAAAACATACATACGATTATGAGTCACGATCTTACCATAAGTATGAGTTTTAAGAACTCGCCTAACCTTAAGATCATCTAATGTAATCTTACTATCATCTAATCTAATCTCTATTGACTCTAACTATCAAATATAATATGAGAAAAGAATCACCTCTTTGTCATATATATATCGATAGCGCGACACCAACCTTCCAATGATTATCAATATGATAAACCAAGTGCAAGCACAAAACCCTGCCCATACAAAGATTTGTACAACTCAGCCACCACATGAGTCCTCAATTGATATTCCAATTAACTCTATTTTACTTATAACATCTCGTTCTATACTCGATACAGATTTCCTGTATCTCATCATTTATAACTCCTCGTGAGTTAATCTCGTACTATATCATAGTACATTCTCGTTATAGTCTCAAACTATAACTATGCAATCATTACAGACCATTTGTCTTTTACAACTTCAAAAGATCACGCTGTGACCTTATTCTATAATCATCTCCCTTATGATTCTTCCTTATCTCATTATCATTTTGTTTTAAAACTTCTTATCTCTACCTTTTATCATGTTATCATGACCAAATTATGATTTAATCTTATAGACTTCATCTATTCATCGTTATTCGTCATCTTTATTATTGGAGTTAGGTAACTCCTGATTCTCATCTTCATATCTCTTCAAGATTCTTCTTTGAATCTTCTTGTTTATTTATTAACTCTTCTTTTTAAAAAAAATCTAATTCCATTCATATAGCTCAATATTTTATTCGAGTTTTATTCCTCGTTATTCTCACTTTCTTCTTATAACATTACTAGGACTTAACTCATCCTATACTTCTACGTATGTGAAAGGAAAAGCAGCCGGTTTGTGGTCTTAACATGCTAGTTTCTGGGATGTGTTATTTTTGTAAAATACTATGCTATATTGAGTGTATTGTGTCAAAAGATCAGGGTCATATCATGTATGGTTTGGTCAGAATTAAATTGCAAAGTGGGCTGCTCAAAATTGCAAAAATTTTCTAGGCTGAAGAGCAGCGTAATTGCGCAGCTCATAGGGCATAAGCCGGCGCAGCTGCGCTTGTCTGGGCAGGTTCGGGCCGGGTCTGATCCGCGTCGGGCCAGAAAAAATTTCAGAATCTTTATTTTTTCCAGATTCTTATATTTAACCCCTGGACCTATAAGATGCAATATGTTGATGTAATCGAATTGCATGCTAAGTGAATACGTGTTACTTGATAACTTGGTTTAAATAATAGGAATCGTTTTCTCTCAAATTTGAGTTCGAGAACCTAATTGCTTAAACGTGACACATATGATTAGGTTACGTGAAGGTTAATTGCTAGCTTTGACAATAGCAGACATATCAGGCAAGTTTTCTAACCCTAATTTTTATTGGGCATTTATTCAATCCTTACTCATTTTTATCGCAGTGAGGGTAAGTGTTGGACTTGTGCTAGCTATTTATTGGTGCAAGTTCCTTTGTTGGGAAGTTATACAACTTCAATTATCTTGCAAGCTTATCGATGATTACTCAGTTATTATTCTAACAGCTATGCTTATAAGTTTCATGTCATTATCGAACTATTTCTAAGTATGTTTCCTGGCCTTTGTTTTCGGCTAGTTATTATGGATGAAAAATGATTTAATTCAAATCTTTCGAAGCTATTTAATGTTTACAAATCCAAATTCCTTTGGTGCGGTCTCGCATGACTACTAAGATGAACAACCTGAATAAACGGGCAAACAGATGTCGGGCATATAGTCCCATTTATGCTTATACAGTTTAAACTTTATACTGGTGCACAATGTAGGGTACAATAGGCTGATCACCTGGAGTACTTGCAGAGACCATTTGCAATCTATTTGATTGTTAAACCGTCTGATGGTTTTCGATGAAACAAAGTAATGTTCAGGGTATTCTACACCCCTTAGTATGATATTGAGAATTCTTAACTCTTATCTTTGATATTCTTGTTTAACACTTAATAATTCTTTCAACTGTTGAGATATAGCCATACAGATGCTTTTACTCCTGATGTATGTTTTCAAACTACTTTATATACTTGATGGGCAATTTGTGCTCATTCTTGCTTAAACCTTTCAGTTAAGGATGAGAAGGCTGAGGGCTCGGGCAAGGATAAGGGGAAGTCTAAGATGAAATGTTGAGAGTTGTTTATGTAATAATTTTATATTTTCGCATATGATGTTATATAGCGATAAACGCTAAGTTAAGTTTCGGTTTATTTAAGGTTGTAAAGACTTGGGATTTTATTGGAATAAGTATGTAATAGTTATTACTATAATTATTATTTCTGGAGTTTATGTAGTTAGATGTGGATGTATGTTGTATCGTGAGCACCAGGTCCTGTAATCGTTGTGACACGGAATTTGGGGCGTCACAGGTTGGTATCAAAGCTGTAGGTTATAAATCTTAGGTGGGGAACCTTAGTCTGTAACCTTAGAGGAGCTAGTGGAGGTAATAAGCAGATGAACTCACGTAGAGTTCTAAGTGTAGTGTCGAATCTATTTTTTAAAAAACAAAATTAATATCTATTTTAAAATACTAATCGATTTGGTTGTCTTAATTGTAGGATGTCAGGAGAAGAGGAGGTTAGAGATATTCAAGTTGTGAGTGAGCAGTTGGTGGCAACTGTACCTAAGCCCATAGCTGAGGCAGCAGCTGACTCAGATCCGGAGGAGTATCCTGAAGAGGAAGAGGACGCCAGGATGACTCCGAAGAAGCACCTGAGGATACTATGTTGGATGAGTTGATGGATAGGATTACTAAATTGGACGACAAGGTCCATGAGTTGGAGGAGCTGTATCAAGGGGAGCAGCAGGTTGCATCATTGCTTAAGGTATTGGTGCACCTCCTGATAGTTAGGAACGGGGATCTAGCTGACAAGCTGCGAGCAATAGGTCAGAAGGCGGACATGCTGAAGGATGGGAAAGAGGCCATCAGGACCCACTTGGGCATACCATTAAGGGGTTAGAGTTGAGTATACAGAGTCTCGAAACTGACAAGCGAATTATTACCACATTCTGGGGAGATGAGAGGAGAGGCCGTGTTCGGGCCGAGAAGCTAACTGGCGAGTTAGAAGGATAAGTAAGAGATAAGAAGGTTAGGATGGATAAAATGAAGTACGCGTTTAAGTCAGCATATGGGAGGTTCCAGCATAGGGTGTATCATTTTCCACGTGAGGAGTACCGGTCTAGACATGCCATAAGCCGTGGGCTGGTGCTGGAGATAACAGATGAAGAGCATGAAGACGCCATTAGGCAGGGTCTTTAGTTTATTCGTGTTGCACTTTTACTACTAGCGTATAGAACGCTTATCTATGAAATAAAACTTCATTTTTGATTTTTTCAAGTGTTTTGGGTTAAAGAGATGTAAATGGCATAATGCCATAAGATGATGAGATACTTTGTGATTATGGTTTTTTTAAAGTAAATATGCCTTTATTTAAATATGTGATGTGATGATTAAGTTTTATATGAATTATTTATGTTGTAGAATAAGTTATGAGATGATAACACTAAGTTTATTTAAACAGAAAGATGGCTAGAGGAAGACGTCGTCATGAAGTACCAAAAGGGTCAAACGGTAATGCTGGGGGTCCACCGAACCCCATACAACAGTTCGTAGACATGTTAGTTGGGGCATTACAGAATTGAACCTCAAATACCAATAACCCTCTAGCGGCCCAAGTGGAAAACTTTAAGGACTACAAGAGCGCGGGACCCCTTGAGTTCAAAGGAACCACCGAACCCATCGAAGCCCAGACATGGATCACGAAAATGGAAAAGGCGTTCGCTATCGCCCGAGTAAGAGATGAGAAGAAAATAATCTTCGCCACATATATGCTGAAAGGTGAAGCCAACTTCTGCTGGGAGGTAAACCAGACCAGGGTTGGAGAAGGTGTGATACCTTGGGAGGAGTTTAAGAAGATCTTCTTCGAAAATTACTTTCCTGTGAGTATGTAGAGTCGCATGGACATGCAATTCTTCGAGCTGAAGCAAGACGACATGACGGTAGCTCAGTACGCCGTAAAGTACAACGAGCTGGCTAGGTTCGCGCCTCATCAGGTCAACACTGAGGAGAGAAAAATGAGGAGGTTTGAGCAGGGTCTCAAACCATAGTTATACAGCAGACTTTCGATGATGCAAACGAATAGCTTCGCGGCTCTCCTGGAGAAAGCGATAATAGCTGAGGGAGGAAGTGAAGCCCTGATAAAGTTTAACAAGGAGGAAAAGAAGAAGAATGAAGGAGGGAATCGTGGGGAAGGTAGCAGCAACAGTGGTGCGAACAAAAAGAAGTGGAACAACAACAACAACAACAATTTTAATTCAGGAAACCCTGGGGGAAAATTAGGGGAAGCAAAGAAGAGGACTGAGGCGTGCAAGGAGTGTGGGAGGAATCACTCGGGTGCATGTCTAAAAGGGAAGAATGTCTGTTTCAATTGCGGGCAAGAGGGGCACATCTCTCCCAATTGATCTGCACCAAAGAGGAATGGATCCTTCAACTGTGGAGCATTGGATCATCAGGCAAGGAATTGCCCAAAGAAGAATTCAGCAGGAGGAAATAGAGGAAGGGGACAAAGCGGTGGAAATCTCATAATTACTGGACCACCAACTCAGAATCGACCAATAACAAGGACTTTTAACATGATGGTTCAGGATGCGGTCGCATCCAAGGACGTGGTTTCGGGTATCATTCTGATCAATGATATATCTGCTTACATATTATTTGATTCGGGTGCTACTTGTTCCTTCGTATCGCATGAATTCTCCCAACGATTAAACTTACCCCAGGAAGAATTAGAATATCAAATGAACATAGAAGTTGCTAATAAGGAAAGAATTCCCGTTAGCCATGTCCATAGGAATTGTGTTGTAGATGTCAAGGGATATAAGTTACCTGTGGATTTAATTCCGATTCAATTAGGGGAATTTGATGTAACCATGGAGCGATGATAGATTGCTAGAGAAAGTGTATAAACCTTAGGACTTCGGATCAGTCTAAGGTAGTATTTTACGGTAATAAGTCGTTGAGACACTCGAGTTGTCTGACGATGATGCAAGCGAGAAAGTTACTAAGAAAGGGATGCGTAGGATATTTGGCCCATATCGTCGATACACAGAAGGTAGGGATAGAGATGAGTCAGATACCAGTAGTGAATGAATATCCAGATGTATTTTCGAAAGAATTACCAGGACTTCCACCAGATAGAGAGGTCGAATTCGTTATAGATTTAGTACCAGGAACGACACCGATTTCGAAAGCCCCATACAAAATGGCACCGACAGAGGTGAAGGAGCTGATGGTACAGTTGTAGGAATTAATAGATAGAAAGTATATTCAATCGAGTGTGTCTCCTTGGGGAGCACCAGTTTTATTTGTGAAAAAGAAGGACGGATCGATGAGACTTTTCATTGACTATCGAGAGTTGAACAAGGTGACGATTAAGAACAAGTATCTGTTACCTAAAATAGATGATCTGTTCGACCAATTAAAGGGAGCGAAATATTTTTCCAAGATAGGCTTGAAGACGAGATATCACCAGTTGAAGGTGAGAAAGGAAGATGTACCTAAGACAGCAGTCAGGACTCGTTACGGACACTACGAGTTTCTGGTGATGTCATTTGGGTTAACGAATGCGCCGGCGACGTTTATGGACATGATGAACTGGGTATTCAAGCAATACTTAGATAAATTAATAGTCTTGTTCATAGATTATATCCTGATCTATTCCAAGACTCAGGAGGATCATGCTGAACATTTAAGGTTGGTGTTGGAGGCGTTGAGGAAGGGTAAGTTATACGCAAAATTTTCAAAGTGCGAGTTTTGGTTGGAGAAAGTTCAATTTATGGGTCACGTGATCGACAAGGACGGAATCTCCGTGGATCCAGCAAAGGTGGAAGCGGTACAAAATTGGGAACAACCAAAGACACTGACTGAAGTAAGAAGTTTCTTAGGATTGGCAGGCTATTACGGACGATTCATTCAAGATTTTTCAAAGATAGCAGGAACGTTGATGAATTTAACGAAGAAGCCGGTAAAATTTGTCTGGACTGATAAATGGGAAGAAAATTTTCAAGAACTCAAGAAAAGATTCAATGAAGCACCGGTGTTGTCTTTACCAGACGATATAGGTGACTTCGTGATTTTCAGTGATGCGTCACACAAAGGACTTGGCTGTGTGCTTATGCAACATGGTAAAGTAATTGCGTCAATTGAAGGATTAAAAAAATGGATATCCTACCCATGACCTGGAATTTGCAGCGGTAGTATTTGCCTTAAAGATATGGAGGCACTATTTATATGGTGTAAAGTGTGAAATATATACGGACCATAAAAGTCTGAAGTATATCTTCACGCAGAAGGAGTTGAATATGAGATAGAGAAGATGGTTGGAACTAATAAAGGATTATGATTACGACATTTTATATCATCCGGGGAAAGCTAATGTGGTAGCAGATGCGCTAAGCAGAAAGGGCAGTGGTAGGTTTGCAATGCTAACAGCTCAAGAGGAGTTAATTAAGGAAATGGCCAGTTTGGAACTCGAGGTAAAGAGTCTGAGTGAGTCAGATGAGAAGTTGTTCGCAATGGAGGCTCATCCGACTCTATTGGACAAAATCAAGGAAGCACAAAGCAACGATGAAGAATGTGAGAAGGTGAGGAAAATAATTTTAGATGGAGAAGAGCTTAATTTCAGTATGGAAGCACAAAGCAACGATGAAGTATATCTTCACGCAGAAGGAGTTGAATATGAGATAGAGAAGATGGTTGAAACTAATAAAGGATTATGATTACGACATTTTATATCATCCGGGGAAAGCTAATGTGGTAGCAGATGCGCTAAGTAGAAAGGGCAGTGGTAGGTTGGCAATGCTAACAGCTCAAGTGGAGTTAATTAAGGAAATGGCCAGTTTGGAACTCGAGCTAAAGAGTCTGAGTGAGTCAGATGAGAAGTTGTTCGCAATGGAGGCTCATCCGACTCTATTGGACAAAATCAAGGAAGCACAAAGCAACGATGAAGAATGTGAGAAGGTGAGGAAAATAATTTTAGATGGAGAAGAGCTTAAGTTCAGTATGGAAGCACAAAGCAACGATGAAGTATATCTTCACGCAGAAGGAGTTGAATATGAGATAGAGAAGATGGTTGGAACTAATAAAGGATTATGATTGCGACATTTTATATCATCCGGGGAAAGCTAATGTGGTAGCAGATGCGCTAAGCAGAAAGGGCAGTGGTAGGTTGGCAATGCTAACAGCTCAAGAGGAGTTAATTAAGGAAATGGCCAGTTTGGAACTCGAGGTAAAGAGTCTGAGTGAGTCAGATGAGAAGTTGTTCGCAATGGAGGCTCATCCGACTCTATTGGACAAAATCAAGGAAGCACAAAGCAACGATGAAGAATGTGAGAATGTGAGGAAAAGAATTTTAGATGGAGAAGAGCTTAAGTTCAGTATGGTGATGATGGATTATTAAGATTAGAGAAGAGAATTTGGGTGCTAGTGGTATCTGAATTAAAGGAAGAAATCTTGTAGGAAGCTCATAGTTCAAGTTACTCAATCCACCAGGGAAGCACAAAGATGAATCAGGATCTTCGCCAACATTATTGGTGGCCCAATACAAAGAGAGAAGTCGCAGAGTGCATCAGCAGGTGTTTGACATGCCTGAGAGTTAAGGCAGAACATCAGAGACCGAGCGGGTTACTTCAACCTCTAGAAATTCTGGAATGGAAATGGGAGCATATCACGATCGACTTCGTGGTAGGACTTCCAAATACACAAAAGAGGGTGATCGTTGATCGATATACCAAGTCAGCGCATTTCTTGCCAATCAAGATCAGATATACCTTGGATTAGTTGGCAAAGCTTTATATCAAGGAGATCGTTTCCAGGCACGGTGTACCTGTATCAATTGTGTCAGATCGCGATCCGCGGTTCATAGCAAATTTTTGGAAAAGCTTTCAAGAACGCATGGGAACGAAACAGAGGTTGAGCACGGCGTATCATCCTCAAATAGATGGCCAGAGTGAGAGAACTATTCAAACATTAGAGGACATACTGAGAGCATGTGTTATGGACTTCAAACGAAGCTGGGATGACCATCTACCGTTGGTGGAATTTTCATACAACAACAGTTACCACGCGAGCATTGGGATGCCACCTTATAAAGCTTTATATGGAAGGAAATGTAGAACGCCATTGTGCTGGGATGAAGTAGGAGAACGTAAATTGTTAGGGCTAGAATTGGTGCAGCAAACTGCGGATATTATCAAAATAATACGAGCGAGATTAGTGACAGCTCAAGATCGACATAAGAAATATGTTGATCAACATCAGCAACAACGAGACTTCGACGTCGGCACTTATGTGTTTCTGAAAATGTCACCTTGGAAAGGGAAAATGAGATTTGGGAAGAAGGGAAAACTTAGTCCCAGATTCATAGGACCCTTTGAAGTGTTAAGGCGAGTCGGTGAGGTAGCTTATGAAATAGCTTTACCTCCGGAGTTAGAACATATACACAACGTGTTCCACGTATCGATTCTACGACCTTATATGCAATACTACAAGCATGTCATAGAATATGAACCCATCCAGTTTGAGAAGGACTTAACTTATGAAGAGGTTCCTGTACAAATTATTGATAGAAAGGAACAAGTGTTAAGAAATAAGATAATACCTTCTGTTAAGGTAGTATGGAAGAACCACAACGCCGAAGAGGCTACGTGGGAACTCAAGGAGAAAATGATGAAAAATTATCCTATTCTTTTTGTTTAACTTGTAATGATTTCGGGGACGGAATCCTTATAAGGGAGGGTGAATGTAATATCCGAGATTGTTATGTCATTTAACAATTATCAATAAACGAATTTATGTGAAATTCTTGTGTGTTTTCTTTTATTAGATGTATATGTGTTATAAATACATTTATTATTTTATGATATGTGATGAGGAGTATTTAAATGGTTGGTTCAGTTTAATTCAACTATTTAAATTGGTTAAGTATGGAATTAATTCTATTAATTTTGTCGGATGACTTTAAAGTATGAGTCTGAGTTTAGAGCGAAATTTGGAGACGCGGACTGCATATTTGAGTTCAGAACGTCAAAATTAGTTAGGATAGACTGTAATCACAAAAATGTGTCACGGTTGAGTTTTTGGTCAAAATCAACCGGTTGACTTTTTGGTCAAAATCAACCGGTTGACTTTTTGGTCAAAGTCAACCGATTGACTTTTTCAAGGGGAAAAGTCAACCACGAATTTCGGAGATGAATTTGATGAAACAGATAGTCCCATGACATCCGGAATGTTGACTTTAGTAGGAATCGATATAAGTATCGCAACGTTTTGCTACGAGGGGCAAAATAGTCAAAATGATTATTTAATTAATTTAATCGATTATAATAATATTTTATTTAATATAAGTCAGCAGCTGGTGGGACCCTTGTGACTCACGAATTGGGACAAGGGAAGGAGTATACGTATATTACATAATAGCTACGGAGGGAGTACTTCATTTTACTCCTTAAAACCAAAATCCTTTCATTTTCTCTAACCCCCACATTCTTCTTATTTAATTAGCTAAACTAATGTTCTAGCTTAATGTTTGTAACTGTTGAGTTGAGAATGGAAGAGGCAAGGGAAGATTATTCTAGTGATATATATATATATATATATATATATATATATATATATATATATACTCTCCACCTAAATCAAATTGCTCTTTTCATTTGTTAATAAACTACACCAAGAGAGAAAAAGGAGAGATTGAGTATGAAAGTGTGAGAGGTGGACGAATTATGGAGATTGCAGAGATTAATCAAGCAAGGAGAATCATTAGAAGAATTCAAGCAAGAGGAATTCATCAAGGAGGTAAGCCATGAACTCTCTTATTCATGTTCTTAATTTAAAAAATGAGAAAATATGCATATGAGACTTTGCAAATGGTTTATTTTGGCTTTGTGTGGCCACGTTATTGTGTATTACTATTATGTGGCCAATTGGAATGAAAAGTCTTGTCTTAACATGTTACAATTACGTAGAGAATCAAAAATTTGTGCCATGTATGCTAACTATTTGATAAAATGTCTCTTATATGCCAATTTGTTCAAATCATTATAATTTAGTGAAGTTAAAGGTTGTGTTATGTGTATATATGTTAGATTAGATGATCTGGATAGTAGGAGCCTTTCAATTGCATGCTAGAATCGAAAACATGGATTTTTGTCAAAGTTGGTGGAATGTGAAATCTGTGACTTTTCGGGTTTTTTGAAGCCTTGGAATCATGATTTCTATAACCCGATTAGTGTATGTAATAATTTTAAAAAATAGTAGGTAGTATCATGAACAATCTGTCCAAATTTCATAGTAATCGAAGTTATATTGAGGGAGATATGAAATTCGTAAGCATGCATGTTCATAATAAAATCTGCAGAAAATCTGGAAATTTCCAGAATTTTTCTTAGTGTGAAAATCAGTTCTAGCACGCTTTTCAAGGCAGCCAGTTTGTGGTCTTAACATGCTAGTTTCTGGGATGTGCTATTTTTATAAAATACTATGCTATATGGAGTGTATTGTGTCAAAAGATCAGGGTCATATCATATATGGTTTGGTCAGAATTAAATCGCAAAGTGGGCTGCTCAAAACTGCAAAAAAATTCTGGGCTGAAGAGCAGTGCAGCTGCGCAGCTCATAGGGCATAAGCCAACGCAGCTGCGCCCGTCTGGGCAGGTCCGGGCCGGGTCTGATCCGGGTTGGGTCTGGTCGAAAAAAATTTCAGAAACTTTATTTTTTCCAGATTCTTATATTTAACCCTTGGACCTATAAGATGCAATATGTTGATGTAATTGAATTGCTTGCTAAGTGACTACGTGTCACTTGATAACTTAGTTTAAATAATAGGAATCGTTTTCTCTGAAATTTGAGTTCGAGAACCTAATTGCTTAAACGTGACACATATGATTAGGTTACGTGAAGGTTAATTGCTAGCTTTAACAATAGCAGACATATCAGGCAAGTTTCCTAACCCTAATTTTTATTGGGCATTTATTCAATCCTTACTCATTTTTATCGCAGTGAGGGTAAGTGTTGGACATGTGCTAGCTATTTATTAGTGCAAGTTCCTTTGTTGGGAAGTTATACAACTTTAATTATCTTGCAAGCTTATCGATGATTACTTAGTTATTATTCTAACAGCTATACTTATAAGTTTCATGTCATTATCGAACTGTTTCTTAGTATTTTTCCTGGCCTTTGTTTTCGGCTAGTTATTATGGATGAAACATGATTTAATTCAAATCTTTCGAAGCTATTTAATGTTTACCAATCCAAATTTTTTTGGTGCGGTCTCGCATGACTACTAAGATGAACAACCTGAATAAACGGGCAAACAGATGTCGGGCATATAGTCCCATTTATGCTTATACAGTTTAAACTTTATACTTGTGCACAATGTAGGGTACAATAGGCTGATCACCTAGAGTACTTGTAGAGACCGTTTGCAATCTATTTGATTGTTAAACCGTCTGATGGTTTTCGATGAAACAAATTAATGTTCAGGGTATTCTACACCCCTTAGTATGATATTGAGAATTCTTAACTCTTATCTTTGATATTCTTGTTTAACACTTGATAATTCTTTCAACTGTTGAGATATAGCCAAGCAGATGCTTTTACTCCTGATGTATGTTTTCAAACTACTTTATATACTTGCTGGAAAATTTGTGCTCATTCTTGTTTAAACCTTTTAGTTAAGGATGAGAAGGCTGAGGCCTCGGGCAAGGACAAGGGGAAGTCTAAGATGAAATGTTGAGAGTTGTTTATGTAATAAGTTTGTATTTTTGCATATAATGTTATATAGCGATAAACGCTAAGTTAAGTTTTGGTTTATTTAAGGCTGTAAAGACTTGAAATTTTTTTGGAATAAGTATGTAATAGTTATTACTATAATTATTATTTTCGGAGTTTATGTAGTTAGATATGGATGTATGTTGTATCGTGAGCACCAGGTCCTGTAATCGATGTTACACGAAATTGGGGGCGTCACACCGCCCATGTGGCCTTTCTTTTGTCCACGCTTTGTTTTCTTTTAATGCCTTAATTAGATTATTAAATGTCCAATATGCCCCTCTTCAACTAGCAAAAAGATTGGGCAATAATTAATTTTTTTTTGGCTTCCTAAGCAATTATTTGGGCCATGTAAATTAGGTTAGGTCCAATACTTTTAATTTTATCTTACCCTAGACATTTAATTAGAGTTTCCATCTTACTCATATGTAATTTAAATAATCACTCATATACATTTAATTCTATAACCCAATTATATTTGTTTTACTTAAGTTATAAAATTAACTAATAGAAATGTATAAAATAAATCTCTTAGGGTTAGTATATATTTTAAATACTAACATTATTCCATATAATTCATAACACATTTATCATTGTTGATAAATTCTTTAAATACTCACATACTCATATAATCAATATTTATAATTCATATCAATAACTAATCACTTAACATTAATCACATAATGTACATATATATCATCATAAATATAATAACAATTGTATTAATATTCAAATCCTTATTGGAAATTCAAATTAGGGTTTTGAATAACTATTCATCTTAGCCTCCTTTCTTAGTCTACGCATAATTATTAAATTGACTAACTTGCTTAATTCATATCGCATATGTTCAAAATATTATTGATAAAAATAATTATAATTGTTAATAAAATAATATATATATATATATATATATATAAATTCATTCGGAAAACTATCGTCGTATTAAATTCTCGGTCCTTACATTTTCCCCCCTTTCTAAGGATTCCGTCCCCGAAATCACCATTACCTTACGCTTAATTTCATATCTATCCTCATATTTTATTTATAAATTATTTTATTGAATTACTACATTCTCCCCTCCTTATACAATTCTGTATTACGAGGCCAGAACTGTTGTGCGTCTTGATCCCTTGCTTGTGGTCTGCTTGCACCAATTATGGTAGTTCCCAACAGAACTCAAATTCATCCTTCAGAAATCCTCTTATTAACGAGTTATTATTATAAAATATTTCTTTTTCCTTAAATTTTCTTTCGTATGTCTATATTTAAGGGTTCATAACGTTCACAAGGGTAAACGTACTTATCCTAACAATCTCACGGTATAAGAAAATAGGTTATATTCGAATCAAGTATATACGTTGATATAATTGATTGAAATCATACCTGGAACTCCATCTCTAGCTGCTACTTCCTTCGAAGCGACTGCATCCTGAATTGTCATGTTAAACGTGTGTGCCGTTGGACTTCCTTGCTGAGCTGGTTCTTTAATCCTCAGTATTTCACTGCTGTTACCTTTGTCATTGTTTCCTTTCTCTCCATTCTTCTTTGGACAGCTACGGACATGGTGATCTAACGAGCTACACGAAAAATAACCTGGCAATTTCTTCGGACTTGGACAATTGGGAGAGATGTGTCCTTCTTGACCACAGTTAAAGAACACGCCTTTTCCCTTCAAGCAGACTCCTTGATGGTTCTTCCCCAAACTACACACGGCTCACCTCTTTTCCTACTTTCTCCTGACTTGTTTCCCAATTGGGTGTTGTCATTCCACTTACGCTTGTTAGAGTTTCGGCCTTCACTACTATTTACCTTATTACCTCCTTCAGTCTCATTATTCTTTTGTTCTTGATAGTACTCTGATACGACTTCGCTTCCTCCCTCGACGATGATCGCTTTTTTCAATAGATTCGAAAATGAATCAATTCACAGTACATCTATCTTGCTAAATATCGATGGTTTCAATCCGTTCTTAAAACATCGCGCCTTGAGTTTCTCGGTGTCCACTTGTTGTGGAGCGAATTTAGCTAACTAGTTGAACTTGATGAAGTACTCCGACACTGACATGTTCTCTTGCTTTAGATTTAAAAATTGTACTTCTATCTTTTTCTTCATACTTCTCTCTCTAGGCGGCATTTTTCTGTGTGATAAGATTAAAATCTTCAATTATTTCTTCATGTTTTACATCTTATGCCACATCTTATTAGGGTATTAAAAAAAATTTAACACAAAAGTTTAAACATAGAGCAATTCAGCTTGCTGAATTAATGAATTTAGTTTGCTGAATTATCAAATTATTAGATAGACAACGTACTATCTTAATCCTCAAAACATATAACCATATAATTTCATTTATATTCATATTCATTTTAATAGTACACAGTACTTTTCATCACAGTGCATATTGCTATAAACATTTACTATCCCCTTGCCACAAAAGTCGGGATTCATTACTACAACTTTATACAAAAAGTTGAGACTTACAAAAGTTATCTTGATATTCATACCAAAAACGAGAATTACATTCATATAGATATATATTTACATATACATACTCATTTTCTACGATACTATATTACTAAAATATTATCTTACTTAAAAAGGTTCTACTTCACATACTTAATCTTTCTTTTGTTCACTTCCTTCACCTGTCTTCCTTAATTCCTCTCTTAGGGCTTCCACTTAATCTTCCATCCTTAATCGATTCCTAACTTCATCCTCCCAGCATGATTGTATCACTTCTTTACCAATCTGAAGGTCTCGAATTTTGCCTCCAACTCCCTTATTTTATTCTCCTTCTCAGAGTTCTGAATCGCTAAATTATTCATACGCGTCCATATTTGAAAGAAACCTCTTGCTGCGGAGCCCCGTTCGGACTCCGTTTCTGACTCCGTCTTCTCCTCATCTAGGGCTACCACAGAAGTGCGCTTGACTATTCGGAGTGTTTCAAACACCACATGTATGTCACGTGGTTCCTCTTCAATTGTTCTACTATGTTCACCAATCTCTGACATCCTACAACCATATCACAACAAACGAATTCCATTAATATCTCTTAATAAAACATAAATTCATTGTAGGGAATGAAAATATATTTCATAACACTACTAATTCTCCAAGAAAACTCTATATGAGTTTTATCTCCTTCTATTCCCTAATCTCATCATCTACTGATATCCTTCAATCAGTTTTAAACAACTTAATTAATACCTTGCCATTAAACATAATCTATAAACACTAAGTGTACACATATCAAACTATTGATGAATTTTTCCCAATCCATCACTTAGAACTCTAAATGAGTTTTCTCTATCCTTCTTATGGTTATATTCCTAAGGCTTTTCCCCCCACCTAAGGTTTATAACCTACATCTTTGATACCAACTTGTAACGCCCCCAAATCTGAGTTCCCTAACATCGTGTTTGGTGCTCACGATCCATCATACATATCACATCTAACTACCTATTCATTAATAAAAGACATCATTCAATACATGTCCTTAATAAAAACATACTTCAAAACATATTTATACCGTCATCCTAGGTTAACTAACCTTAACATAACTTACATGCCCTTAGCTATTCAAAAGTTCTGCAATAATTAATTTACATAAAGTAACACAACCATTAAAAGTCAATACTAGTTACTCCTTAGTTTTATCTTTATCTTTGTCCTTGTTAAAGCCTTCTGCTACCTCGTCCTTAGCTGAAATGTTTTTGATTTAAGCAAGGGTGAGCAACGAGTTTTCTCAGCAAGTTAAAGTATGCAATAAAGGATATAGATCAAGGATAGAAGAGTCTAGCTTCTATAGAGCTTCAACAATATTCACAGGATTTTGAAGTAGCTGACTAATAATTCAATCTCAATAACAAAATTTTCTTATATTTCCTGCTGAATAACATATCAAGTATGAAAGAGTAAAATTCTTTCAAAGATTCAATCATATTCGAGTGAGTAAGAAGATTTAACAATACTGCAACAATAATCGATAAAGTGGGATATACCCAGATTCATGCTAAGTGATCACATAGTGATCATGAACTAATAGAGGAATCATTAGTTATTAAAACTAAATTTCCACAAAAATATAAGTTAACCATGAAGATTAAATCATATTTTTCTGCAGTACATAAAGTGATCAGCTTCGTTGTACTTTATATTATGCATAATACTTAATAATCGCGCTTGGGTCGTTTTACGACAATACAGTTTGATCATCTCAGTCTTATATCAAGAGTCCGTACCACAACAATATGGTTTGAATTGCTTTCAAAAAAATATTATGATTTCAACATATAATATCAATATGGATCTAGCCGAAAATAATGACATAGATCTTCAAATAATTCAGTTCATAATAAATAGAACATTTCATGTTTTAACAAATATTAGTCTCGCCAAAACAATTAGCTGAGTCATGACTTATCACCAGTTCAAATAATAGAACAAGAGTCAATTGCACTACGTTCGAATAACAATAATCAGTATAGATGTGAATAACTAAAAATAATTATTCAGTAATCACGCTTTGAAATTAATAACTCAAGTGGAGTTAGAAAACTTGCATATTTAATAACAACTTGCACATTGTGCGAATATCAACAAATATGATAGATGTGGAATAATTGTCAATAATTAATCCACTAATATGCTTGAAATATAATAACTCGAGGTTGAGTTAGGGAACTTGCCTGATTCGTTGACTACTGCTATGTAATTAAAGTTAACTTCTTTTGTAAGACCTATCATGAATAAGATCGATCTCTTAATTAGCATCACATATCTTACTTATAATATTTTATCTAACATGTAATCACATAATCAATCATTAGATAAAACCATACGAATACACAAGTCTAAACCTAGCACACATCGAGTCTTTAATAGTATTCAATATAGTATACTGAGTGGTTTTTCACAAATATCTAACAACTTAGTTTCTGTCTCGTCTACACTGTTTTCACAGTGAGTTAGATCGGTTACTAATTCGTAGATACCTTCCCTATATGAAGGAGTCGTTTAGCCCAGCTACTAGACATCAACCATTAAAGAGTACAATTGCACTACCTTAGACTTAACACTAATGTATCATATAACTTGTGAATTAACACTTAGTCTTTCATTTTATAAGTCCTTTATAATTTAGTAAGCCGAATACCTAATCCAGCAACCTGGATTCAGACTAAATTTTAATTTATCCAATTATTTTCCAATCCAGCAGACTAGATTCAACTGACATCCAATCCAACAACCTGGATTCAACTGTTCTACAATCCAGTAACCTAGATTCACTAACCAGACCATTCCAGCAACTTGATGGCCAATCTAGCAAACTTGATGGCCAATCTAGCAAACCAGATGACAATCCAGCAACCTGATGGCCAATCTAGCAAGCTGGATTTCCCTTTTTTTAATCTAATCATTTTATTATTTTTTTATCTTTTTCCCACACATAAATACATGTATTCCAAACACAAAAATAATTTTTCAGGAATTTTTTAATTTCATTTAGTATTTTTCAAAAATCAGTTTCTAGTTAATTCCTTAAGAAAATAGCTACCTCGCGCTTAACTCCAGAAATTCCTAACTCTTGGTGGGATCTTACATATGTTATTGTGAGCTTCCAGTTTAAATTTCGTGGCCATCGGAGTTATAGAACTCCAGTTATAGCGATTTTCGTCTGAAAAACGCAAATATTGAAATAGTTATAACTTGCTCATTTTAAGTCGGAATGAGTTCATTTTTGGACACAAGCTACTTTATAGCATATACTTTAATGTTCCAAAATATTGGAATTTATTACACAAATTAAGTGGACAAAACTACCCTTGAAAAATCTGGACAGATTGCTTTTTGAGTTTTTCAGATTTTTTCTATTTTGCTAAAAACTGGCCAGACGGAAATCTACATGGAGTTTTTCAGTGATTCCACTTGGATATATTAGAAGACTCATAGATCTAACTCTAAAAATTGACCACACTCAAAAATTCAAAATATATTAAGAGATATGATCGTTTGAATTTTAGATTATGTTTTCTCACAAATCTGATTTTCTCACTTTTAGATTTTCTAAGAAATCTCCCATGATCTTTCAATGAATCATAAAATAAACATCATATACCATCATAATACATAATAATACTCCTTAAGATCAAGGATCTACCATGATCTATCATATATTTCATTAAAACTTCACCAAATCAAACAAAACATAATCAATACTAAGAAATAAATAGGGTTTTCTAACTTTTCAAAATATAGCTTCCATCTCTTGCTTTAGATCTAACTTTTGACACTCAAAAGTGATAAATCTAAACATAATAGACTTATAAACATATAGATCTAAGATTTTGGAGTTTTGAAATCTTAGATCCAAGTTTTGATTGAAAATAATTAAAATAAATGCATAAACTAGTTAAATGTTATACATTTGCTTGTATGCTTCTCTCTTCTTCTACCTTAGTTTGTTTATGGAACTAAGAGCACACAAATCTCTCTCTCTTTTCCCCTCTAAGGGTTACCGAACATCTCTCTCTTCTCTCTCCCTCTTGGTTTTGTTTTTCTCTCTTTCTCTCTTTTATTTTGTAAGGAAATGAAACAAACTTTTGATCTAGGAATGAGATAGAATTTTTTATAAGCTAGTTAATAACATATTGATACAAATCTTATATGCATATCTTATCTCCCCATATCTGTTGATCTTATCTCTAAAAGTTTCTTTAACTTGTGAACATAAGTTGCTTGTAGAAATGGAGAAAGAAGGTGGCTAAATGAAAGGTTGACAACTAAGCTTGGAGTTAGTAGGAGTTGGTAACTTGTAATCATTACTTACATACCCTTCTTTCTCTTCTCCACCACCGGCCATGTGGCCTTTCTTTTTTCCAAACTTTGTTTTCTTTTAATGCCTTAATTAGATTATTAAATGTTCAATATGCCCCTCTTCAACTAGCAAAAAGATTGGGCTATAATTAATTTCTTTTGGGCTTCCAAAGCTATTATTTGGGCCATGTAAATTAGGTTAGGTCCAATACTTTTAATTTTATCTTACCCTAGACATTTAATTAGAGTTTTCATCTTACTCATATGTAATTTAAAAAATCACTCACATACATTTAATTCTATAACCCAATTATATTTGCTTTACTTAAGTTATAAAATTAACTAATAAATATGTATAAAATAAATCCCTTAGGGTTAGTATATATTTTAAATACTAACATTATTTTATATAATTCATAACACATTTATCATTGTTGATAAATTCTTTAAATACTCACATACTCATATAATTAATATTTATAATTCATATCAATAACTAATCACTTAACATTAATCACATAATGTACATATATATCATCATAAATACAATAACAATTGTATTAATATTCAAATCCTTATTTGAAATTCAAATTAGGGTTTTGAACAACTATTCATCTTAGTTTCCTTTCTTAGTCAACTCATAATCATTAAATTGACTAACTTGCTTAATTCATATCGCATATGTTCAAAATATTATTGATAACAATAATGATAATAGTTAATAAAAAAATTATATATATATATATACATAAAAAAATCCATTCGTAAAATTATCGTCGTATAAATTTTTCGATCCTTACAACTCCCGTCTTTCTTCTTTACGAATAAAAAAGGAGCACCCCAGGGAGACGTACTAGGACGAATAAAACCGATGTCTAACAACTCTTGTAGTTGGACCTTTAACTCCTGAAGTTCAATAGGAGTCATTCGATATGGGATTTTAGAAATGGGTTTTGTACCGGGTTCAAGGTCAACAAAGAATTCAACTTCACGTTCTGGGGGTAGGCCAGGAAGTTCTTCTGGAAATACATCAGAAAACTCATTAATAACAGAAATATCATTCAAACCTAACGTATTCTGGTTTAGATCAGTGACATGGGCTAAGAAAGCTTGACATCCGTTTTTCAATAAACGAATAGCTTTATGACTTGAAATGACAATGACTGATTTTAGTGGTTTAGTTGTTTGAATTCGTACAATAGGTTGGTTAGGAATATAAAAACTAACAACCTTACGAAAATAATCAATTTTGGTATGATAACTGGTTAACCAGTCAATTCCTAAAATCACGTCAAATGTAAGTATTTTCAAAGATATAAGATCAACAGGTAGGGTGAGGGTGCAAATTTGAATCATGAAAGATTTGTAAACTGTAGACATAACGAAGGTTTCTCCCAACGGAGTTTCAACAGATAAGTCAAAGTCTAATTTCTCAAGAGTCAAGTTCAAACGTTGAGCACAAGCAGGTTGTGATAACCCGAATAATTATAGATGGTGAATTACGTAGTATATTAATTTGACGAGTAGAGTATACGGTAATGATCCTTAGAAAGGAATGAACGAGTTAAAGATATATAATATTTGATATGCGATTATGTTTGATTGAAGATTGTGTAATAAAACCTAATAGTTGTTGAAGAAATGAATGAAGTATATATATATATGTAAAACTTTTTGCTAAGTTAACGTGTTGAAGTTATTCAACGATAATTATGAAGAGATTTTGCGAAAACTGAGTAAGGGAGGTTTCGTTGATTCCAAGGACGGAATCCTTATAAGGAGGGAAGGATGTGACATCCCGAATTTTTAAGAATTAATAAATGAGAATTTAATAAATAAAATTCTTATTTTAAGATGTTTAAGTACGAGTATGTGTGTCTGTGTTATATATTGTAAAATATGTGATTTGGTGTGAAGAGAATTTATATATTTATTGAATTAAATAAATATATTAATTAAATTATTTATTGAGTTAAATAAATAATTATGTGATTATTATGGAGTAATTTAATTAAGTGTTATATGTTAATTAAATGAATATTTGGTATTTAATTTAATTTACATAATGATTTTATGTTATAGTTCTAATTTAATTGGGATAATTAAATTAGATGAGTTATGTGGTGAGAGTAACATGAAATTATAATTAGTGAGTAATTATAATTATGTGATAATTTTATGTGATTAATTGATGTTAAACTTTTAATTAATTAAATTAATGTTGAGTTTTAATTAGTTAAAGGATAACATTAAAAAGTAAGAGTTTTCAAAACTATTTTCCCAAACAAGGCCCTAGCACCGTTTTTAAATTTGTTTTGCCAAACGGGGCCTTACCTATTAAAACTTGTTTTTAAAATGATGAGTTTTACCAAACAAGGCCTTTGTACTTGTTTAATCTTATTTCTTCCAAACAATGCCTTAAATTCAAGAAGTTAGTTTTTAAAAATAATGTGGTTTTGCCAAACATGGCCTTGGGCTTTTTAAATTTTGTAACCTATGTAATAAGTGGTAGTTAGTATAGCAATTAGTATATTATTTATTAGCTATATTAATAATATAAGTTACATATATTGTATATGTATATTATATATTGTATAATATATGCTAAGTTAAAAGATACGTTAGTTTTCTAAAAGCCTAAGTCTAAACAAAACAAAGAAAGAAGAAGAAGAGGGTTAGAGAAAATTTGTCAGAGAAGAAGAAGAGAGAAGAGGAAGAAAAGCTTGAGAAGGCAAGAGAGGATCATCATCTTCATCATCTCTCTCTTAAGTCAAAACTAGTAAGGTTATAATTTTAACCCTAGAATTAATTCATATGTGTTGTGTTTTCTTCTTTATCAAATTAGGTTTTTACAATCATAAAATTATATGTATATATGGTGTTCATATGTTTTCATATGTAATTGTATGCCATGAAAGGGTTTTCAAAATCAATTGTTGTAAAAACATGTTTTCAAAGCATATTCTTCTATGTTTTCATGGTTTTAGAATTCTATGTGGAAGTCTCTTTGTGAAACTTCATAATTTTGTTATGAGAATGGGATATGTATGTATATATATATATATATATATATATATATTTACATGAGAGTTTCATAGTTGTTTAAGAATTTCAATTCACAAGTATATGATGAACACCATGAAATTCATGTTCATAGTGTTAGATTATGGAATTATGTTGAAAATTCTTTAAATCCTTGATGTGAGCATGAATTATGTGTAATATATGATATAACATGATTATATATGAGTTATATGGTTGTTCTAGCAATTCAAACCATGAATTTTTGATAAACAATAGGAAGTGTGTTCATAGTGATTTTATGTGAAGTAATTTTTGAAAAATAACTTTTGAAACTATCAAAATTGATGTTGATTATGAGTTATTGTTAAAATTGATTAAGTATTATGTTAGTATGTTAAGAATAGAAGTGATTACAGTTGGAATCACTTGAATTGATTGAAAAACGAGTTCGTAGTAGCAATTTCCGTCAAGAACGCTTAAAATTGTGTTTTTCTTCGAATTCCATGAAATCTTGGTTGTGATTATGTGTTTATATGAAATTTTTATGTTATGAGCATGTTAATAAGCTTAAAATATTGTTTGTCACATGTTTCATGTTTATCATGTTGGGAAAATTCAAATTCGGTGTGACGGAATAAGCCAAATTGGCTTATTTCTCCACCAGTTCGCGACCCAGCACCTCCACCATCCCCTGGACCCGCCCCATCTGGTGTTTATGCCTTGGGGGACCCGCCCCAATGGGTATACTTTCTGCCCGGGGTAGTTTAGTTGTCGTAATGCAAAACTGTTTTGACCTCTGTTACTAAAATGGCCATAACTTTTTCATACGAACTCCGATTGAGGTGATTCAAGATGATTCGGAACGAGCACGAGTAGACCTACAACTTTTGTGTTTTTGACGTTTTGATTTGAGGTTGTTATCTAGGATCAAAATGGTCCTTTTTGGGACTGATGCGTATTCTGAGGCAATCGGAGGGCGTCGGTCATGCGCATACACAAGTATAGTGTTGTCGATGATATTAGATGTTGTTATAAGTTATAAAATATGAATGTTAGTAAAAATATAATTATGTTTAACTTGAAATGTAATTTGATTGACGTAAGATGTAATTATAATTGGTTAATTATGTGAAATTTAATATGATTATGTGAGGTGATTAAATTACGTGGTGATTAATTATTAACTTATTAGTTAATGAAGAATGAGTTAATCTTAATTGGTTAACTAACAATGAAGATTAGATATGTAATAATTATACATATGATTTGACAGCGAGTGTCAAACGAGTGAATGGAAGAGAGTTACGAAGTGTAAATTAAAAAGTGTAAATTAGAATTTACTTAGATGTTTGATAAGCGTTGCTAAGTGACTAATAATTGACGCATATGGTGATACGTTATGTAGGATCATGAAGCAGATTATATTAAGCAGATTTTCGGTAATTGGTAATCCACGAACCAGGCAAGTCTTTCGGTTTCTACTTGTCTACGTGAATTTGATGAACTGTTTTAAATTTCAAGCGAGCATGATATGTTATACATGTTGTAATCATAAAATGTCAAAGTCAATTTATGACTACACTGTTTGGTTAAATAATGTTGATTGAGTATGGAACTCAATCTTTATATTTGTTATGTGAATTAAAGCATGTATGCCATGTTACTTTAATTATTATGAGATTTATGTTGAGCATGTTTATTATGTGATACGTGATGCATGAAAACTGTTAGAACTTGCTGAGCTGTCGAGCTCACTCTTGTAAATAACCATTTTTGCAGGTTAAGGACGCAAGGTAATGATACATGTTAAGTGATTTATAGAGATCAATGTTCAAGAATATTAGTGATGTTCAATTTCAAATTGTAGCTAATGTTTTGAATGAAATATGTCGCTGAGTTATAAGTAGAGTTATCCAATATAGATGGATATTGTTTTATTATGTAAGACTTTGTATAGTCATTTTGTTGTAATGATTCATGATATAGATTTGAATCAAAGAGATGTAATTTAAAGGTTGCGATTCAGGGAAATATAGAAAGAAAGTTTATAAAAGTTTTAAATATTCCGCATTTTTAGTGATTTTTAATATCGAATAATGATGTAATGAGAGATTAAAGTTGTATTATTAACGATCGAGAAAGAGAATATTATTGTATGAATTTTTGGGGTCGTTACACAGGTGAAATAAAAGAATGTGTAGCACCGATATCTAATAAGGTATAGACTTCGCAAGAGTTTACGATTAGCTTACCCGTGATCACCTTGTTCGGGTTCCTCGCATTTTGGGCCGTCACGACAAAAGCTCATCCATGAACCACGGACTTTGACTTGTCCGGGATAGCCTTTAGAGTCACCATCCCAGCTGAACTTGGTTTTGCCAACGGACACTCTCTAGATATGTGATCTTCCTTTCCACAAGTATAACACACCTTGAGTTGTTGTGGACAATTTGGACTGATGTATCCTTCTTGTCCGCATTTATAGCATACGACCGGTGGTCGTTCCCCTCCCCTAAAAATAGTTGATGTTGGTGCTGCTGTCGACGTCTTCACGTTCTCGTTATTGTACCTTTTTTTAAAATCTCCCTCCGACTCAGTTCTTCTACTATCATGGCCACGATTACCAATTGAGTGCTTACCGCTTCTAGCTTGATAATTTCCTCCTCGATGGTTATCGTTGTTCCGATGACTGTTGTCATCGGTACGACCTTGGTTGTTCTCCCTTGGTTAAATAGACTCATTATCTCGTTCTAATAATTGAGCCCTGTTTACAACATCTAAATATAAAGAAAATTTATGAGAAATGAGGTATAGACGAATTTCGGGTTTCAAACCTCTCAGAAACATCCGCGTCATATGTTCTTCATTATCCATCAAATGAGACGCAAACCGGGACAACTCCACAAACTTAGCCTCGTACTGGGACACAGTCATGTTGTTATGTTCTAGTTTGATAAACTCTACCTCTTTCATATGACGAATACTTTCTGGAAAGTACTTGTCATTGAATAGTTTCTGGAATTCTTCCCAAGACATCTTGAGTGCGACAGGCTGAGTACACTTCATAGATTCCCACCAGTAATCTGCCTCTCTACAGAACATAAACATGGTGAATGGAACATTATGTTCCTCCGTGCATCCCAAGACATCAAATATCTTGGTGATTTGCTTAACCCACGTTTCTGCCTTGATTGGATCTGGCTTTCCCAAAAACTCTGGTGGTCCCAACCCTTTGAACTACTTGGCAGTGACAAGCCGCGAGTTGCCATTATTTCCACCTGTATTTTGAACACGAGTCTCACTTGTTTGGTGTTGTATGAACTGAAAAAAACTTCTAAACATCCCATCGTTCAACGTTTGATCGATAGTATTATTTACAAGAGGAATATTGTCTTCCTGTTGTACGTTCTCCTGGTTGATGATTAAAGGACTCTTAACGGTCTCATTAACTCCAATGTTAACATTTTCAGCTGCCATTCTCAAATACTGCCATAAAAGAATGGTTAATTAAACAAATTAACATATCATATATCAACCCTATGTTCCGATTGACCAATTAAATACCACATAAGCTTAGGTAGGACACATTAGCGAAGGACTTACTCGTCTCTCCCCTCCTAGTTCTATTCCCAGATCTCCGCTAGAGATCATATCCTTAAGCTCTGATACCAACTGTAACGGCCCCAAAATAGGTCCAATCAACCCAACCCATTCTGAGTCGCCAAACACATGGTACATAATCCAAATACAAACTTTATATCAAACGGTCGTGAGAAAAACGACCACACAAGCTGTGAGCTTCAATACATATCATATACAATACGAAATATAAACGCTCAAATTCAGTCCTCATTTATTACAATTATTATCACACTATTTTACAAAAATAGTGAGGACTTCTACTACTCTAACTCTGCCCAACACTCTGTCCCCCCACTAGTCCCTGCAACATTCTCATTTCCTGAACAGGACAATAGAATAAAAGGGTGAGCTCAACTATCACAGTAAAGAATATTATGACTAAGATAATGAAGAATAAATTATCTTTAGTGTTCAACAAATCAGATAAAATATTATGGACAACAAGTTTTAGATCAACAACTTCAGCGGAAATAACAATTCATTAAAAAAGTTAAGTAGAAGATGATGTCTACTATCTTCTATGATTTAAAAGTCTATCATCAATATTTTATCCCTGTCAATCAATATATATCTCAAATCAAATATTCATCTTTGCACTATGGGCCAAAGATATTCATTTGTATCACCAGTGGTCATGTTCATCTCAACATCTGTCCATCTTTGCACTACGGGCCAAAGATATTCATCAGGTAATCATTCATCTTTGGACTACAGGCCAAAGATATTCATCAAATAATCATTCATCTTTGCACTACAGGCCAAAGATATTCATCAAGTAACCATTCATCTTTGCACTACAGGTCAAAGATATTCGTTTATATCTCCTTTTAAGACTGAGGATGATGAAAACAATATAAATAACGAATCCAGTGAGAAAAAGGACAAAGATTACAGATTCATAAATTAGTTTATCCAAGTTCATGAATATTTCATAATAATCATTTGTGGAGCAAAATTCAAGAATGAAGTTCAAAACATGGATCCAATCAAATATAAGAACCATAACAGTCAACTTGGACAAAGAAAAGAAAATTTAATTTTTTTGTGAATAGTACCGTATTTGTGAATAGTGTCGTATACGTAAATAGTGCTATATACGTGAATAGTAACCTCAACATGAAAAGGAAAAAATTTTATAATAAAATTCATACCAATATTTCGGTGGAATGATATTAAAAGAAATAACATCATTTACGAGAAAAATAACATCCCTTAGCTCAACAGAAAGGTACTTCTGAGTGGAATATCGGATATTTTGCTGAAGAAAACTTGCACTATTTAACAACACTCAAAGTATCTAAATACTCACAAAAATACGCTCGATATTATAGAGAAAAAAACTTCTGATTCTGGTGTGATTTTAAATTCTAACTAAGCGCCCTATTTATAGGAAAATGTTTAGCACACAAAAGCTGACTAAATTTTATACGTAGCATTTCATTTTTGACAAACCTTTCATCAGCACTCCACCATTGGAAAATCAAATTCTCAGCACATTTCACAAGCCAAAAGGACAAGTGGGGCCCACCATATGTTTTAATTAAAAACATTTATTCTGAAACTTCAATAATTCATAATAAATAGCCATTTTATCAAAAAAATACAAACCTTATGTCCATTCCATATGAAATTTAATTCTCTACAACTTTGTAGAAGAAAGTTTTTTCAAATTCTGAACGAAAAATGACCCGAATTTACATACGGATGATTTTTCCACACCTTCATTCTGACAAAACTAACAATGAAGCAACCAAACTTTGAAAAACCAACATCAGCACATTTCACACACAAGTGGGGCCCACTCAATTAGAAAAATCCTCCACCAAAATATTTTACACATTTTATTCCCTAAAAATACCATTCAGACCCAATTTGCTCTCTTCTTCCTCATTTTATTCATATAACGTGAATTTATTGCAAAAATACCACCATTACTATATTATTATATTATCACATTATACACTTATAATGTAATATAATAATATATTTGAATAAATTATGTTATCAGAAAAGATAAAATATCAATTTTCAGCAATTGTCACTTTTCTAAAAATTCCTCCATTTATATCCCAATTGAATAAATATTTCCTTATCATTTTTATTAATAATTAATTATTCACAAATAATATTACAGAACCACAATATTGACAATCAAGTCGTTCCTAGGAAAGAGGGGGCTTTTCGAAAAGAATTTCTCCTTACTAAGGCTCAATTAGGTGACTAAATCCCTTTCCTAGACAGAACTTCCTATACATTGCCAATAATGCTGTCTAATAATATTATTCAAATAATATGAATTATTAATTTGATAATGTAAAATATTATTCAGTGACAATTATTGAATCAACAATAATATAAAATACTGTGCAATACCGTGTGCTATTGTGCAACAACGCGTATTATTTTATTTTAACCATCGGGTATTTTAACAATTTTAACGATAACCGTTACGCCGTTATTTTTAGAAAACTCATTCTTGTCTTTTTCTTCATCCAACAGTTTTCCGTTATAGGGCCCACAAATGGCTGTGCCGTCGTACGAATATTCCCCGACAACAAGAATATTCCACGACCAAACGAATATTCCCTGACAACAAGAATATTTTATAACCACTTGCTTATTTTGAAATATTTGCACGTATCATGTGACAACCCGAGAATTTATAAGATTTTAAATGATTAAATAAAGGTTAAGGAATAAAACCTAGATGAAAATTTGAGGATTTAGTTAAAAATTTTAATAAAGAACCTAAATGGTTTATTGTTTGATTGAGAATAGAGGAATTATTGGTTACAAAATTTCTAAACCCTAGAGATGAATCTATATGTGTTTGATGGAATATTGAGGATAAGATACTACGATACCTATAAAGTTTGGTGACCAAAAATATAAATTAGGTATTTAAATCAAATGACTTCAAGGGTTATCTTGTATGATTATGTGAGTGTGAGTGTTTATAACTCATTAAGCCAAATATGGTTATATAGTTAATAAACTATTAGAATATGTGATTGATTATGTGGATTATGTGTATGATTAAATAAATATACATTATATAATTTGTATACATTTATTTTGTATATAGAGATAATTAAGAATATGAATATATCAAAAATGTTGAGCATTAGTTCTAGTGATAATAGATTTAATGGACTAAGATGATTGTATGGCCCAAGGAATTGTATAAATAGCCCAATTGTTTATTTAAGGATTAGACTGGTAGCTAATTTGATTTAATAGCAATTAAAGTTGTTAAGTAGCCCAATATATTATGTATAAGGCAAGTATAGTGGTGACCCAATTTAATTAATGGAGGAAGCCCGAGCTCATTTTATTAGTAAGTAAACTAAGAAAAGTGCAAGCCCAAAGATATATTTGAGTAGCCCAATTGGTGGCCGAATGGAGTGAGGACATATTGGACATTAAGTAAGCAATTTGGCCTATAAAATAAAATCAATTAGGGCCCAAGAAGGCCTTAGGGCCGAAATTATGAGGGAGGAGCAAGGGGGAGATGAATGTAATGATTAAGCCACTTTAGTTGGTGAACAACTTTGCTAGGTGTTAACCATGGAGTGGAGTTAACACTTTAACCAAGATCACAAGTTATCCAAAGTGTGCAAGCAAGCTTATAATAATTATGAGATAGAGAGAGATATTGGGAGATTACAATAAATATACAAAATATATCTACTAACCCACTAAAACCCAAATAATATTTCTTTCTTTTCTCTTTCATCTCAATATTTCTTTCTATTCTAGTTAACAAACTAATAGGGAGAGAGAGAGTGAAAGGGAGAATTCGGTCACCATAGAGAGAAGAGAGAGGGAGAGTTCTTCTTAGTTTCAAAGTTTCCTAAGCTAGCATAGGAAGAAGAAGAGGAAGAACTAGCTAAGGTATAAACAATTCCTACTTATATAGTCTAATATCTTTTTGGTTTGATTTGAGTTTTAATTTTTGTGAAGTTATGATTTTGAGACTCAAAAACCTTGGATATATATGTTTAATAGTATATCAAGTTTATATCTAACCCATTTATGGATAAAAAGTTAGATCTAAACTAAGAAATAGGATATAAGTTTTTCAAAAGTGGAAAAACTTAATTTTTCTAGCCTTACGTGTGTTGATATTGTGATTTGTGATTTTTTTTTATGAATTAGATCGTGGATCATGTTAGATATATGGGTATATGAGGTAATAGTTTGTGGTATGATATTTTGATGATGGATTATGTTGATTATTATATGAGAATAGGGAAGATTTCTTAAAAATCACAAGTAATGAAAAATAGATTTTTGTGAAAACAAAGTGTGAAACAAAAACGACCATATCTCTCTTAATATTTTGAATGTTTGAGTTTGGTCAATTTCTGGAGTTATATATATAAGTCTTTTAACTTTTCCAAGTGGAATCTCTTAAAAAGGAGTTATAGATTTTCGTGTGGACTGATTTTAGCAAAGGAAATAAAATTTAAAAATTGAAGAAAAGTAGGCTGTCTGGGAATTTAAGGGGGTGTTTCGGCCACTTAAGTTATGAAATAAAATCAAGCCTTTTGGGACATTAAAATATATAAGATAAAGTAGCTTGTGTCCAAAAATGAGCTCATTCTGACTTAAATTGAGGAAGTTATGACCATTTCAATATTTGCATTTTTTGACAAAAAATGCTATAACCGGAGTTCTATAACTTCGATGGCCACGAAATTTAAACTGGAAGCTCATGATAAAATGTATAAGATCCAGCCAAGAGTTGGGAATTTTTGGATTTAAGCGTGAGGTAGTTATTTTCTTAAAGAATTAACTAGAAACTGATTTTTGAAAAATACTTAAGGGAGTTGAAAAA
Source organism: Panax stipuleanatus (assembly GCA_020205555.1). Classification (NCBI taxonomy): domain Eukaryota; kingdom Viridiplantae; phylum Streptophyta; class Magnoliopsida; order Apiales; family Araliaceae; genus Panax; species Panax stipuleanatus. The sequence continues at coordinate 51,439,902 of CM035119.1, forward strand.
TTCTAGAAAAATAATTATTGTGTATGAAATATATGTATATATGATTGGCCAAAGGATAGGAAAATAATATGTTGTTTTGGTATTTTCATAAAAAAAAAAATTCAGCTTCCTAAAATGAACATTTCGGGTTGCTGAAATGGAAATTGAAAATGTTAGAAAGACAGTTTGGTTTCAGCTTGCTGAAATGAAAACTAAAATGGTTAGGAAGGAAAAACAGTTTGTTTTCAGTTTTTTAAAATTAAATATTAAGTCTCCTGAATTCATAAATAGTTACCAAGTTATAATAAGAAACTTATAAATGAACGAGTAAGTGTTAAGTCTAAGGTAGTGCAATCGTACCCTTTAATGGTTGATGTATAGTAGCTGGGCTAAACGACTCCTTTATATGGGGAAGGAATCTATGAATTAGTAACCGATCTAACTCACTATGAAAATAGTGTAGACTAGACGGAAATTAATTTGTTAGTTGTTTGTGAGAAACCACTCAGTATACTATATCGAATACTATTAAAGACTCGATGTGCGCTAAGATTAGACTTGTGTATGTATAGTGTTAAGGTTATCTAATATTTGACTATGTGTTTAAATATTAGATAATTTACTTATAAGGTATGTTATGCTAATTGAAAGATCAATCTTATAACTCTTATGTCTTTTCAATAAAGCGATTAAATGATATTGCGTAGCAGTAATCGACAGTACAGGCAAGTTTTTCTCTAACTCAACTTTGAGTTATATTTCAAAGCATGTTCGTGAATAATTATTGTTAATTATTCACATCTATCTGATTATTGATTCGCAGTTAGTGCATGTTGCATATGTTCATCAGGTATGAAAGGCTGATCACCTTCATTACCATTTGGTTCAGATAAATTTGTTCATATTTTTTGTTGGCCATTCTTCATTATTGACTCGGTCATTCAGTTATGAAAATTGATTTATATCCTTTCACAATTATTTATATTGTTGAAAGTTTGCCAACTTATTATTCTTTTCAATCATAATATATCTTCATTTGAACTTAAACTTGCTGGGCAAACTTGCTGCTCACCCTTGCTATATCATGATAAACATTTCAGATTTAGACGAAACTTCGGATACAGGCAAAGACAAAGACAAACTCCAGAATTGGATTTAGATGTAGGTTAAACTTGTAATAGTATTGAATGCAAATGACATGGTATGTCTTATAGGATTTTGAAGGCATGTATTAATTTAAGGTTACAGACTTTGGGGATTATGTTGTAATAAGTTATTGTATAAACAATTTATGTTTATATCTTCCTCAATAGTTATAGAAATGATGTATCGTAACGTACCAGGTCCGAGGTTCTGGACACTCGGATTTGGGGGCGCTACATATCACCCATAACTTATCAAAGTTATCAAATCAACCCCTTACTATTTCAAAATAATATATAGAGGAAATTTATTTTTATTCATAAAAAGTTGGGGTCTTACATAAATCGTTTGAATAGTTCAAAGAATTCAGAAGTGAAGTAGAGAAACAAATATACAAAAGTATTAAGATTCTTTGATCAGATCGAGGTGGTGAATACTTAAGTGGTGAGTTTCTCAATTATCTCAAAGAAAATGGTATAATCTCACAATGGACTTCACCAGGGATGCCACAATTGAATGGTGTATCTGAAAGGAGAAATCGAACATTGTTGGACATGGTTCATTCCATGATGAGTTTTACCGATCTTCCAATATCATTCTAGAGTTATACCCTAGAAACGGCTGCATATATACTTAACAAGGTACCTACCAAATCCGTCCCAAAGACCCCATATGAGATATAGACAAGGAGGAAACCAAATCTTAAGTTTGTTAAGACTTGGGGTTGTCCAGCTTATATCAAAAAGTTTGAGAATGATAAGCTACAGACTAGATCCGATAAGTGTAGATTTGTGGGATACTCTAAACTCTAAAGAAACTGAAGGGTATTATTTCTATCATCCTACTGATCAAAAGGTGTTTGTTGCGAAACATGCTGCCTTCTTATAAAAGGAGTTTATCCTCGAAGGGGTCAGTGGGAGTAAGATATATCTTGAATAAAATCAAGAACCACAAATTACTACGGATCAAAGTCAGGTACCTGACCAAGTGGAAGAACCTACTTTAACACACCCTATTCGTAAATCTGGGAAAGTACCGAAGATACCTGACAAGTATGGATTAGTCATAGAGGATGACGATGAGCTAAAAATCATAAATGATGATGATTTATTGAATTATGAACAGGCTATGAGTAGAAAAGACTCAGAGAAATGGCTAGAAGCCATGAAATCTGAGATGGACTCCATGTATGAAAACAAAGTATGGACTTTGGATTCATCACTTGAGGGCATTAAGCCTATTGGGTGTAAATGGGTCTTTAAAAGAAAGACTGGAGCGGACGACAAGGTTACCTATAAGGCCCGACTGGTCGCGAAAGGTTTCAAACAAAGACAAGGAGTTGACTATGATGAAACCTTCTCACCAGTAGCTATACTCATGTCCATTCGGATTTTGCTTGCAATTGCAATTTATTGCGACTACAAAATCTGGCAGATGGACGTGAAAATAGCCTTCCTCAATGGGAAACTTGAGGAGGATGTTTATATGACATAGCCAGAGGGATTTGTTTCAACGATTGGAACAAATTAAGTCTGTAAGCTGCAATAAATATATGGATTGAAGCAATCTTCTCGTAGGTGGAACATCCGTTTTGATGAGACAATCAAAGAGTTTAATTTTATGAAAAATGAGGATAATCCATGTGTGCACAAGAACGTTAGTGGGAGCGCTGTTTCATTCCTAGTATTATATGTTGACGATATGTTATTGATAGAGAATGATATTCCTATGCTACAGTCGATCAAAATTTGGTTATCTAAACACTTCTCCATAAAGGACTTGGGTGAATCATCATATATTTTGGGGATAAAGTGTTAGGTTTGTAAGATTCATAAGCATGCAACAATTACATACAAAGCAACAGAAGCGTAAAAATAAGAGTTTTAAATTTTTACAAACCATAGGCCCGGATCATCCTTTATGCGCAATTATTAATTAAACAAAAAAAAGAAGATGAGATTCATACCCTTGAAAATACGAGCTTCCTCATGTACAAGTTCAACTCCAATCCTTTCCTTGTTCGACTTGAATCTACCGGGTGTGATTCCTTCCTTTGATCAATGCCAGCCACCCAAGTGTTTGGCCTCTAGAGGTGATCCACCAAGGATAAACAAGTATTAAGAAGATGGGTTATTGGCAAAACCCTAGTTCTCTCTCTCTCTCTAGAAAAAGTGTGGTCTCCCAACTCTTTAAAAAAGCATTAGTCCTTAATCAAAATAAGACTTCTCTTATTTATAGATGTAGGCAACCCTCCAAAAAATTTTAGGATTAGGGTTTCATATTAATTAATTAAACTCTTTTAATTAATTAGGCTTCCTAATCTTATTAGAAGTAATTAATTAAACTCCTTTTAATTAATTTATCTCCTAATCTTATTAGGAATATGGAAGAGTACTTTTATTAATTAATTCACAAACTCCTTTAAGAATTAAACTAACAATAATAGTAATAATAATAATAAGACTCCTCTTATTAATTTATATTTAATATTTCTAAAATATTTAATAATAAATATTAAGCTATTTAATTTATTCCATTACCATAGATTAAATTAAATACACTTAAATTATTATTATGATTATGACATTTGCTTCTTAAATAAATATTTATCCTTTTATGGTGTGACCCTTTAGGTTTTCCATATTAAACCGGTTGTGAATAAATTAATTATAACAATTCTAATTTTATTTAAATAAATAAATTAACTATTAATTCATTTAAATAAATAATATTTATTCTACAATAAGGATAAACCCCTTGGCGCTCAACGACTTTTCTGATAATATAGATTTCAACATTAATCATAAAAGAACATTTGAGTAAATAGTTACCGTACAATTCATTCCTCTTACCATACAATGTCCCAATTAAATATAAGACATGGATTTACTATCAAATCTTATTTTATTTAATTATATGTATTCCGATCCTAAATGCACAAACTCTAATAATGCAAATTAGAAACTACTTTCTAATTTCATTCTGCCTTGGCCAATGACTACTGAGTTGTCATTTATCGAATCACATAAGACATTCACTTTTTTTTTCTAGAAGTGATAGATCCTTTATAGAACATTCATTATCTTCATGTATAATTAATTATAACCAAGTATACCCTTTGATATACCCTTAGGGTCTTAAAGAACATGTCAAAGTATAACTCATCATAAATAAGATACTATGATGATCTCAAGTCTAAGGATTACTTGTACTACTATCATTAAAGTAATTCCAATTGATAAGCGAGTAAAACTCCATTAGGTATTCCTTAGCGAGCCACGTTCAGTGTACTTATTCTCCAATAAGCACCTACATACTTGCTTTAGTGTCACCACACAAATAATTATGAGATCGATCATTCTCTTCCAAAGAGCAAGCAACATATGTACCAATCTATCCGGATTCACTAATCCTCTATTTAGTAATCCATCAAGAAGCTTACTTCAATCCATAAATGGATCATTGTAGATTATAAACTTGATTTGTTCCAACCGTTGAAACAAAACCCTCTAGCTGTGTCATATACACATCTTCTTCAAGTTTCCCATTAAGGAAGGTCGTTTTCACGTCCATTTGCCAGATCTCGTAGTCGTTATAAGTTGCCATCACAAGAAAAATCCGAATATACTTCAACATAGCTATTGGTGAGAAGGTTTCATCATAGTCAATTCTTTGCCTTTGTTTGAAACCTTTTGCAACCATTCTAGCCTTATAGGTCTCTACCTTGCCATCCGGTCCAGTCTTTCTCTTAAATACTCATTTGCACCCAATAAGCTTAATACCCTCAAGTGCTAAAACCAAATTCCATACTTGGTTTTCATACATGGAGTTCATCTCGGATTTCATGGCTTCTTGCCATATTTTTGAGTCTTTACTACTCATAGCCTGTTCGTAATTCAATGGATCATCATCATTCATGATGTGTACCTCATCATCATCTTTTATGACGAATGCAAACCTTTCAGGTATCTTCGGTACTTTTTCAAATTTATGAATAGGGTGTTGTATAGTGGGTTCTTCTACATGGTCAGTTACCTGACTTTGATCTATTATAATTTATGGGTCTTGAGCTTCTTCAAGATATATCTTACTCCCACTAACCCTTTCAAGGATAAACTTATTTTCCAAGAACAACAAACACCTTTTGATCAGTAGGATTATAGAAGTAATACCCTGAAGTTTCTTTCGGGTATCCCACAAATCTATATTTTTTAGATCTAGTCTGTAGCTTATCATTTTCAAATTTTTTGATATAAGCTGGACAACCCCAAGTCTTAACATGCTTAAGATTTGATTTCCTCACTATCTATAACTCTTATGAAGTCTTTGGGACGGATTTGGTAGGTACCTTGTTAAGTAGGCATGCAGCCGCTTCTGAGGCATAGCCCCAAAATAATACTGGAAGACAGTAAAACTCATCATGAAACGAACCATGTCCAACAATGTTCGATTTCTCCTTTAAGATACAAAATTCAATTGTGGTGTTCCTGGTGGAGTCCATTGTGATATTATACCATTTTTTTTGAGACAATTGAGAAACTCACCGCTTAAGTATTCACCACCTCGATCCAATCAAAGAATCTTAATACTCTTGTCGATTTGTTTCTCCACTTCACTTCTGAATTCTTTGAACTTTTCAAATGATTTAGATTTATATTTCATTAAATACACATATCCAAATCTTGAATGATCATTCGTGAAAGTAATAAAGTAATAATACGTTTCTCGTGCATTCGTTGTCATAGGTCCACATACGTCTGTGTGTACCAACGCTAACAACTCTGTAACTCTTCCTCCTTTTCCACTAAAAGGAGATTTAGTCATTTTACCCATGAGACAAGATTCACAAGTAAGATATAATTCATAATCGGATAGCTCTAAGAGTCCATCCTTGTGTAACTTGGATAATCTTGTTTCATTGCTATGATCGAGCCTACAGTGCCACATAAAAGTATAATTAACATCTTCTCTTTTCATTTTATTGGTTTGTTCAATTTGAAGTATATTTTCATTCAAGTCAATCACGTAAAGTTCATTTAATAAATTACCAACACAATATAAAACATTCTTATTATAAATGGAACAACTATTGTTCTTTATGATAATATCAAAACCTTCTATATCCAATACAGAAATCGAAATAATGTTTCTAATCAGTGTTGCAACATAATAACAATTATTTAAATAAATGGATTTGCCCTAAGGCAGTGCTAAACAATAAGTCCTTATATCTAATGCATCAACTTTTACTCCATTTCCCACTCGTAGGACGACTTCATCCTTGTTCAGCTTTCTACTTCTAACAAGTCCATGCATAGTATTACATATGTGAGAACTACATCCATTATCCAATACCCAAGTAGAATTTTAAATTTGAGAAAAAATAATTTTAATCATGAACATACCTGAAGCTTCTCCAAGCTTCTTCTGCTCTTGTTCCGTAAGGTACTTATCACAGTTCCTCTTCCAATAACTAGGCTTGTTGCAATAGAAGCATATTCCTTTGCTGTCTGGATCAGATTTCTTATTATCCTTTTTATTTGCCTTGCTCTTAGCCTTCTTGTTATTCTTCTTTTCAAAAGATACATTGGGCCTCTTCTTTATCTTGGAAGAATCATCTACTATTAAGACATGGTCCCACTTGGATGGGAAGTGACTTTCAGCAGTTTTCAACATGTTAAGTAACTCAAGCAAGCTGACGTTCAACTTATTTATGTGAAAATTCACAACAAATTATGCGAAAGTGTCTGAGAGTGACTGCAAGATCAAATCTTGACTTAACTCCCCATCCATGTCGAATCCCAATTGCTCTAGTCGTTCAATCAAATTAATCAAATTCAAACAATGAGTCTCAACCGTAGTGCCCTCGGACATACGAGATCGGAAGAGCTCTCTAGATATATGATACATAGCAGTTCGGCTTTGCTCACCATATAATTCTTTTAGGTGCAGTAGAATAGAATAGGCATCCATTTTCTCATGATGACGTTGTAGCTCGTTACTCATGGATGCGAGCATGATGCATTGTGCCATAGATGCATCATCTTGCCACTTTTTAAAAGTAGCAATCTCTTCTTCAGAGGCTGTTTCTGCAACTTTTGTAGGGACATGTGAATCTTGGACATAAGAAAGCTTTTAAGCAGTGAGAACAATTCTCAAATTTCTTAACCAGTCCGTGTAATTCGGTCCGGTCAATTTGTTAGCATCAAGTATGCTACGCAGTGATAATGAGTGTGATATTTTCCAAATTCTGCAGGTGAAATAAAATAAAATTTTAGCATACATTCATTTAATTAAATACCAAAATAAATTAGGTTATATTTTAAATTGGTATCTCCCACTATTTTTATCAAACTATATTATCCTCATTATATATAGTTCGGCAAATCTATTTAAAGATTTGCTAGTGAGAATAAGAATCTTATTTCAAATATATATAGCATTTTAGTGACACAACAAACGATATATAAATAAATAGGTAGACAACTATTGTCAATTAAATCATCATATAATTCCTTTTATGCCTCTTAGATTATTTTGATCAAGTGGTGACACATCCAAACCAAAATTATCCAAGTTAAGTCCAACCTAACACTTTCATATATTAAAATAGAAAAATACCGTCCTTGTTGTGACACAACAAAACAGTATTGTTCAATTTCGTTATAAACATCAAATGTGATAAATCAACATCTTAAATATTTAATATTTGCCTTGTGGTGACACAACAAACTCATATTAAATATTTAATACTATATTAAATTTATCATGTTAGAAGGCAACGTTCGATATTCTAAATATCTTTGAACGCTTATGACTTAATATAAATTCTTTGAGGGTTTGTTATTAAATGTCTCATCTTGTATAGCGCGCATGCACACACACACACACACACACACACACACACACACACACACACACACACACACACACACATATATATATATATATATATATATATATAAAATACGTGACATATTAATTGACATGCGAAGCATGTTGCATAATATATAATATATATAGTATAAGCATGCATATAGAATACAATATTCTACCTGGATTGATTATGGACTTTTATTCTAGTTTGGTTCACTCGAGCCACCAAGTAAACCAAAAAGGTCAAACCTAGGGGTGCAAGAATTAAATTTAAATATAACTATTACATTTAAATCTCGATCTCTATTACAAACGAGTCTTCATGCGCTCCTTGTTCATTTGTCTCCACTTTTTCAAGATAATTCTAACTAATCCTATTACATAAACTATTTACATTAAATAGAAACCTTGATCAGCAGTCAAGGGGAAGTACATAGGAGGGAGATAGAATTTACATCAAGACAAATTAAAGAAGACGAGGTACGCAAACCCCATTTAATAAAAACTCATACATTCAAGCATTCAACTAAAGTAAAATACAATCTCATTGGTTAATAGTCCATAATCAACCCCATTTATTATCATACATATCAGCATATGCAACAATAAATAAAAGCATTCAATATATACATTGATATCTATTTAATGGGCAATTCTAGTTAGGTTTGAAATCCAATTTCAACTATAATTAGTTATCATAGAATCCAATTCCAACTCTAATTAGTTATCATGAAATCAAATTCTAATTAAAATAAACATCTTTATTTTAATCCAATTCCAAATCTAATAAACTCCTTTATTAATTTGGAATTACAGAAAACATATAATTTTAATTTTAATTAAAATAAACTTTTATCTTAATTATAAATAAAAAAATAATAAATTTAAAATTAAATTATTTTTCTTTTCCTAGTGACAGGCGCTGTGACGCCACTAATGAACTAGCAAGGGGCGCTGTATCACCGGGTCACCGTTTTCGAGAACCTAGATCAGGCGTTGTGGCGCGGCCAATAAGCATTGGGCAGGCGCTGCTGCGCCGCTGGGTAGAATCTATTTTTCAGATTCGCGAATTGTGCAGTTTTTCTCCAAAAAATGATTCCTAGCTAACAATTCTGCCCAATTAAATTATTCAAAATACATATCAAATCTAACATAATTAATAACTCGCATAAAAGTTTGACTGTGATACCACTGTTAGGTTTGTAAGATTCATAAGCATACAACAATTACATACAAAGCAACGGAAGCGTAAAAATAAGAGTTTTAAATTTTTACAAACCATATATCCGGATAATCCTTTATGCGCAATTATTAATTAAACAAAAAGAAGAAGATAAGATTCATACCCTTGAAGATACGAGTTTCCACATGTACAAGTTCAACTTCAATCCTTTCCTTGTTCGACTTGAATCTACCGGGTGTGATTCCTTCCTTTGATCAATGTCAGCCACCCAAGTGTTTGACCTCTAAAGGTGATCCACTAAGGATGAACAAGTATTAAGAAGATGTGTTATTGGCAAAACCCTAGTTTTTTCCCTCTCTAAAAAAAGTGTACTCTCCCAACTCTTTGAAAAAGCATTAGCCCTTAATCAAATTAAGACTTCTCTTATTTATAGATGTAGGCAACCCTCCTAAATATTTTAGGATTAGGGTTTCATATTAAACAATTAAACTTATATAATTAATTAGGCTTCCTAATCTTATTAGGAGCAATTAATTAAACTACTTTAATTAATTTACCTCCTAATCTTATTTGGAATATGGGAGAGTACTTCTATTAATTAATTTCCAAACTCCTTTAGAATTAAACTAATAATAATAATAAGACCCCTCTTATTAATTTATATTTAATATTTTAAAAATATTAAATAATAAATATTAAGCTATTTAATTTATTTTATCACAATAGATTAAATTAAATACAATTAACTTATTATTACGATTATGTCATTTGCTTCTTAAATAAATATTCATCCTTCTATGGTGTGACCCTTTAAGTTCTCCATATTAAACCGGTTGTGAATAAATTAATTAGAATAATTTTAATTTTATTTAAATAAATAAATTAACTATTAATTTATTTAAATAAATAATATTTATTCTACATTAAGGGTAAGCCCCCTTAGCGCTCAACGACTTTCTAGATAATATAGATTTCAACATTAATCATAAAAGAACATTTGAGTAATAGTTACCATACAATTCATTCATTCTACCATACAATGTCCAAATAAAATATAAAACATGAATTTACTATCAAGTTTTATTTTATTTAATTATATATATTCTGATCCTAAATGCACAAACTCCGATAATGCAAATTAGAAACTACTTTCTAATTTTATTCTGCCTTGGCCAAGGACTACTGAGTTGTCATTTATCGAATCACATAGGACATTCACTTCTTTTACTAGAAGTTGTAGATACTTTATTGAACATTCATTATCTTCATGTATAATTAATTATACTCAATCATACCCTTTGATATACCATTATGGTCTTAACGAACATGTTAAAGTATAACTCATCATACATAATATACTATAATGATCTAAATTCTAAGGATTACTTGTACTACTATCATTAAAGAAATTTCGATTGATAGGCGAGTAAAACTTCATTTAGTATTCTTTAGCGAGCCACGTTCAGTGTACTTATTCTCCAATAAGCACCTACATACTTGCTTTAGTGTCTCCACACAAATGATTATGAGATCAATCATTCTTTTCCAAAGAGCAAGCAACGTATGTACCAATTTATCCGGATTCACTAATTTTCTATTTAGTAATCCATCGATTGGGTACTATTTTAGCTTTTAAGCTATCTTATAATTTAGATCTCATTAGCATGATCATCATCATAATTCTAAAAGCATTGCTTAAAACTATGAGTTTATCACATTTAAATATAACAACTTTTTGTAGATAATATAAAGGCCTTTAAATAAAAAAAATATATTAATAAATGAATAAGATTGTTACAAAGTAAATGTTTCACCATATCAAATATGATTGGCTTGTGTGTATGCTACTTTCATAAATATCTATAGAGATATATCTAAAAGGATGATTGGCTTGTCCTAAGGAACGTACATTGACTCGATGCTAAAGAAGTTTAGAATGGAAGATTCTAAGAGAGGTCTCGTACCGATGAGCCATGGAATACATCTCTTTAAGAAATAGGCTCTAAAGACTCCTGAGGAGTGAGACTGTATGCGTAAGATTTCTTATGCATCAACAATAGGATTTATTATGTACGGTATGATATGTACTACACCAGATGTCGCTCATGCACTTAGTGTAACAAGCAGATATCAATCAAATCCAGAAGAAGAGCACTGGAAGGCAGTGAAAAATATCTTAAAGTACTTAGAAAGAACTAAGGATGTATTTTTTATCTACGGTGGGTCTAAATTAAAACTAGAGGGCTACATAGACTTAAGTTTTCAAATGGACCAAGATGACAGAAAATCTATTTTGGGGTATGTATTTACCTTAAACGGTGGCGCAGTGAGTTAGATGAGTCCAAGCAACAAATAGTTGTTGATTTAGTGACAGAGGTAGAGTGCATAGCTGTAAGTGAAGTTGCAATGGAAGCTATTTGGATGAAGAAGTTCATAACTGAACTTGGTGTGGTTCCTAGTATTAGAGGAGCATTACCTTTATTCTGTGACAACACCGGAGCCGTTACGCAGGCAAAGGAACCCAATGTTCTCATCAAAAATACAAAAAACGTGTTGCGGCGGTTTCATTTGATTAGAGAGATTATTGAAAGAGGAGTCGTCACCCTAGAGCAAGTGGACTCTCAAGACAATATTGCAAATCCATTTACTAAAGCTTTAGCGCAACAACAGTTTTATCGTCACTTAAAGAAGATAGGTATGAGGTACCATGACGATTGACTTTAGTGTAAGTGGGAGATTGAAAGTATTATGCATACAAGCCAATCATGTTTGATGATAAAGAATATACTTTGTAACAATCTTATTCATTTATTAATAAAAGTTTTATATAATTAAAAGACATTTATTTATCTACATGGTGTTGTTTTTATAATATGTGATAAACCCATGGTTTTAAGCAATATTTTTGGAATCATGATGATGAGCATGCTAATGAGATCTAAATTCTTAGATAGCTTAAATCTAAAATAGTTTCCAATCGTTGGATTACTAAAAAAAGATTAGTAGATCCGGATAGATTGGTACATATGTTGCTTGCTCATTAGATGAGGATGATCGATCTCATAATCATTTGTATGGAGACACTAAAGCAAGTATGTAGGTCCTTGTTAGAGAATAAGCACACTGAACGTGGCTCGCTAAGGAATACCTAATGAAGTTTTACTTGCCTATCAATAGGAATTCTTTTAGTGATAGTAGTACAAATAATCCTTAGACTTGAGATCATCATAATATCTTGTGTATGATGAGTTATACTTTGACATTCTTGTGTTTAATAATTTATACATAGAGATAATGAATGATCAATAAAGAGTCTACCGCTTCTAGTAAAAGAAGAGAATGTCCTATGCGATTCGATAAATGACAACCAAGTAGTCCTTGGCCAAGGCAGAATGAAATTAAAAAAGAGTTTCTAATTTGCATTATTTGGAGTTGTGCATTTTAGGATTGAAATACGTATAATTAATTAAAATAAGACTTGATAGTAATTCTATGTCTTATATTTAATTGAAACATTGTATAGTGGAAGGAATGAATTGTATATAACTATTTACTCAAAAGTTCTTTTATGATTAATGTTGAAATCTATATTATCTGAAAAGTCGTTGAGAACTAGGAGACTTGCCCTTATTGTAGAATAAATGTTATTTATTTAAATGAATTAATAGTTAATTTATTTATTTAAATAATATTAGAATTATTCTAATTGATTTATTCACAATCGGTTTAATATGAAGAACCTAAAGGGTAACACCATAAAAGGAAGAATATCTATTTAAGAAGCAAATTGCAAAATCTTAATAATGAGTTAAGTGTATTTAATTTAATCTATGGTGATAGAGTAAATTAAATAGCTTAATATTTATTATTTATTATTTTAGAAATAATAAATATAAATTAATAAGAGGAGTCTTATTACTATTATTATTAGTTTAATTCCTAAAGGAGTTTGAAAATTAATTAATAATAGTACTCTCCCAAATTCCTAATAAGATTAGGAGGTAAATAAATTTAAAAAGATTAATTAATTAAAATAAAACCCTAACTTATTTTGATTTGGGGAAAATACAACTTCCAAGAGTTGGGAGGCACACTTTTTCTAGAGATAAAGAAACTAGAGTTTAACCATACACCCTATTTCTTGAATTCTTTTTCTTCCTTGGTGGATCATCTCTGGAGGCCAAACACTTGGGTGGCTGACGTTGATCAAAGGAAGGAATCTAACCTGGTGGATTCAAGTTGAACGTGGAAAGGATTTGGAGTTGAACTCGTACCTGAGGAAGCTAGATCTACAAGGGTATGCATTAAAAGTAGTATGCATACAAGTCAATCATGTATGATGATAAAACATATATTTTGAGACAATCTTATTTATTTATTAATAAAAGTGTTATTCAATTAAAGGCATTTAATTTATCTACATAGTACTGTTTTTATAATATGTGATAAACCTATGGTTTTAAGCAATGCTTTTGGAATCATAATGATGATCATGCTAATGAGATCTAAATTCTTAGATATCTTTAAACTTAAATAGTTTCCAATCGTTGGATTACTAAAAAGGGGATTAGTGAATCTGGATAGATTGGTACATACGTTGACTTGTTCATTGGATGAGGATGATTGATCTCATAATCATTTGTGTGGAGACACTAAAGCAAGTATGTAGGTGCTTATTGGAGAATAAGTTCACTGAACGTGGCTCGCTAAGGAATACCTAATGAAGTTTTACTTGCCTATCAATAGGAATTCCTTAACTGATAGTAATACAAATAATTCTTAGACTTGAGATGATCATAGTATCTTGTGTATGATGAGTTATACTTTGACATGTTCCTTAAGACTCTAAGGGTATATCAAAGGGTATGATTGGGTATAATGATTTATGCATTGAGATAATGAATGATCAATAAAGGATCTACCACTTCTAGTAAAAGAAGAGAATGTCTTATGTGATTCGATAAATGACAACCACTGGTCCTTGGCCAAGACAGAATGAAATTAGAAAGTAGTTTCTAGTTTACATTATTTGGTGTTGTGCATTTTAGAATCGAAATACATATAATCAAATAAAATAAGACTTGATAGTAAATCCATGTCTTATATTTTATTAGGACATTGTATGGTGGAAGGAATGAATTGTATGGTAACTATTTACTAATATGTTCTTTTTATGATTAATGTTAAAATTTATATTATCTAGAAAGTCGTTGATCGCTAAGGGGCTTACCCTTATTGTAGAATAAATATGATTTATTTAAATAAATTATTAGCTTAATTTATTTATTTAAATAAAATTAGAATTGTTCTAATTGATTTACCCTGATGCTAGTTCACTAACGGCGCCACAACGCCACCCCCCAAAAAATATAAATTATTTTATTTTTGTTTTAATCAAGATAAAAGGTTTATTTTAATTAAAATTAAATGTTTTTCTATAATTCCAGATTAATAAAGGAGTTTATTAGATTTGGAATTGGATTAAAATAAAGAAGTTTATTTTAATTAGAATTGGATTTCATGCTAACTATAATTAGAGTTGGAATTGGATTTCATGATAACTAATTAGAGTTTAAATTGGATTTCAAAAATTACTAGAATTGTCCATTAAATCGATATCAATGTATATATTAAATATTTTATTTATTGATGCATATAGTGATATGTATGATAATAAATTGGGTTGATTATGGACTATTGACCAATGTGATTGTATTTTATTTTAGTGGAATGCTTGAATGAATGTATTTTATTAAATGGGGTCTGTGTAATATCCGAGGTTATTATGTCATTTAACAATTATCAATAAACGAATTTATGTGAAATTCTTGTGTGTTTTCTTTTATTAGATGTATCTATGTTATACATACATGTGTTATTTTACGATATGTGATGAGGAGTATTTAAATGGTTGGTTCAGTTTAATTCAACTATTTAAATTGGTTAAGTATGGAATTAATTTTATTAATTTCGTGGGATGGCTTTATAGTATGAGTTTGAGTTCGGAGCGAAATTTAGAGACGCGGACTGCGTATTTGAGCCCGGAACGTCGAAATTAGTCAGGATAGACTGTAACCACAAAAATGTGTCACGGTTGACTTTTTCGGGAAAAAAAGTCAACAACGAATTTCAGAGAGGAATTTGACAAAACGGATAGTCCCATGACGTCTAGGACGTCGACTTTAGTAGGAATCGATACAAGTATCGCAACGTTCGGCTACGGAGGGCAAAATGGTCAAAATAATATATTAGTTGATTAAATGATTAAAATACTAATATTTTAATTAGTCAGCAGCTGGTGGGACTTGGTGACAATTGAAATAGGATAACATGGAGGAGTATATACGTATATAACAATGATATTAAGGAGGGAGTACTTCATTCTCCTCTTTAAACCAAGAATTCTTTCATTTTCTCTAACTCCCAAGTTAATTCTTTCTTTTAATTGTGTATTTATTGCAAGTTTGTGTAACTCCTGAGATGGGAATGGAAGAGGCAAGGGAAACCAATGCTTATAATATATATATATACTCTCCACCTCTATACTTCTTTCCTTTTTATAAAATTCCACCAAGAGAAGAAAAAATCAAGAGAAGGAGAGTTTGAGTGTTGTGACGATTTTTGGAGTTTTGGAGAGTCTAAACTAACAAGGGGGAAGGATTATCAGAGTTAAAACAAGGAAGAAATTCGTCCAAAAAAGTAAGCATGAACTCTCTTTCATGTGTTCTTAAGAAAATACTAAGAAAAAGCATGTATAGCCATGGTAAATGATTTTTTTTGATTTTGTGAGGCTATGTTCATGTTGGTTACTGATATGTGGATGTAGAGAACGAAAGTTCTGGTTTAATTCATGTCTCTTACACATTGAATCGTATGAATTTATGCCATGCATGCTAAGTGTTTGCTAAAATGCTTCTTAGATGTCAAATTGCTCAAAACATGAAAAGTTAGTGAGTTTGATTATTGTAACACGAGTATTTATGTTAGTATATATGTTCTGGACAATAGGAACCAAGTCCTTGTATGCTAGAATCAAAATCATAAATTTTTGTCAAAGTGGGTTAACTTAGAATCTGTGACTTTTTGGGTTTTTCGGAGCCTTGGAATCATAGCTTCTGTGACTCGTTGGTTGTATGTGTTAATTTTGTAAAATAGTATGTAGTATGATGTCTCACCTGACCAATTTTCAAAAGAAACGGAGTTAAAATGAGCAAGTTATGAATTTCGTAAGCAAGCATGTTGGTATAAAAATCTGTAGAATTCTGGGAATTTCTAGAAATTTTCTAAGCCTAGAAGGCAGTCTGGCACGCTTATCTAGACTCCTGGATCGAGGTCTTAACATGTTAGTTTCATGTATGTTGTATTTTTGTAAAATACTGTGATGTATGGAGTGTATGGTGTCCAAATATTATGGTCATATAACTTGTAAACAAGTGGGAATTAAATCGGGAAGTAGGCTGTTCGACAGGAAAAAAAAACTTTTCTGGGCATGACGAGCAGCGTAGCTGCGCCGTTCATACGGCTTAACACTACGCAGCTGCGCCACTCAAAGTTGGAGTCCGGGTTTGCCAGGCAACGCAGCTGCGCCGGTAACACGGCTTGAGGCTGCGCAGCTGCGCCGGTCCGGGTCGGTCCGGGTCAGGTCTGATCCGGGTCTGGTCGGGTCAGAAAAATTTCCAGAAACTTTATTTTTCCAGATTTTTATATTTAACCCCTGGACCTCTAAGTTGCAACCTGTTTATGTAATTGAATGGTATTGTGTAATTGAATTGCATTGTTAATTGATTACATGTTAGATGATAATCCAATTGAGATAAAAGGAAACCATTATATTTCAGAGTCGTGTTCGAGAAACTAATTGCTTAACGTGGCACATATGAATAGGTTACGTGAAGAGCTAGTAGATAGCATTAATTGTAGCAGGCGTATCAGGCAAGTTTCCTAACCCTAATTTCTATTGGGTATGTATTCAATCCTTACTCATTTTTATCGCAGTAAGGGTAAGTATTGGACTTGTGCTAGCTATTTATTCGTGCAAGTTCCTTTATTGTGAGGTTATACAACTTCAACTATCTTGCAAGCTTATCGATGATTACTCAGTTATTATTCTAATAGCTATGCTTATAAGTTTCATGTCATTACAGAACTGTTTCTAAGTATGTTTCCTGGCCTTTGTTTTCGGCTAGTTATTATTGATGAAAAATGATTTAATTCAAATCTTTCGAAGCTATTTAATGTTTACCAATCCAAATTGCTTTGGTGCGGTCTCGCATGAATACTAAGATGAACAACCCGAATAAACGGGCAAACAGATGTCGGGCATATAGTCCCATTTATGCTTATGCAGTTTAAACTTAATACTTGTGCACAATGTAAGGTACAATAGGCTGATCACCTGGAGTACTTGCAGAGACCGTTTACAATCTATTTGATTGTTAAACCGTCTGATGATTTTTCGATGAAACAAAGTAATGTTCAGGGTATTTTATGCCCCTTAGTATGATATTGAGAATTCTTAAACTCTTATTCTTGATATTTCTGTTTAACACTTGATAATTCTTTCCACTGTTATAGCTATTCAGATGTTTCTACTCTTGATGTACGTTTTCAAACTACTTTATATACTTGCTAGGAAATTTGTGCTCATTCTTGCTTAAACCTTTCAGTTAAGGATGAGACGGCTGAGGGCTCGGGAAAGGACAAGGGGAAATCTAAGATGAAATGATGCTAGTTACCTTATGTAATAAGTTTATATTTCCGCATATGATGTAATGTAGCGATAAACGCTAAATTTAAGTTGTGGTTTATTAAAGGTTGTAAAGACTTGGGATTTTATTTGGAGTATGTATGTAATAGTTATAATATTATTATTGTTATGGTAATTTACTTAGATAGATGATGATGTATGTTGTATCGTGAGCACCATGCCCTGTAATCGATGTTACACGGATTTGGGGGCGTCACAGTCTGCGTACCTCGTCTTCTCTAATTTTTTTTGATGTAAAATTCTATCTCCCTCCTATATACTTCCCCTTGACTGCTAATCAATGTTTCTATTTAAATTAAATAGTTTATATAATAGGACTAGTTAGAATTATCTTGAAGAATTGGAGACCAAGGAGCATGGAGCACATGAAGACCCGATTGTATGGAGCCCGGGTTTAAATGTAATAGTTATGTTTAAATTTAATTATTGCAGTCCTAGGTTTGACTTTTGGTTCACTTGGTGGCTCTAGTGAACCAAACTAGAATAAAAGTCAATAATCAATCCGCGTAGAATATAGTATTCTATATTCATACTTATAGTGTATATATATATATATATGTGTGTGTGCATGCGCGCTAAACAAGATGGGACAATTAATAACAAATCCCTCGAAGAAATTATATTAAGTCCTAAGCGTTCAAAGATATTTGGAATATCGAACATCGCCTTCTAGCATGAAAAAATTAATAGAGTATTAAATATTTAATATGAGTTTGTTGTGTCACCACAAGGAAAATATTAAATATTTAAGGTGTTATTTTATCACATTTTATGCTTATAAAGAAATTGGACAATATTGCTTTGTTTTGTCACCACAAGGATAGTAATTTTCTTTTTAAATATATGAAAGTGCTAGGTTGGACTTAACTTGGATAATTTTGATTCAAATGTGTCACCACTTGATCAAAATAATCTAAAAGTCAAAAAAAAAGTTACATGATGATGTCATTGACAATAGTTGTCTACCTATTTATTTATATATTGTTTATTGTGTCACCACAAGGTTATATATATTTGAAATGGGATCCTTAATCTCACTAGTAAATCTTTAATTAGATTTTCCGAACTATATATTATGAGGGTAATATAGTTTGAAGAAAATAGTGGGAGATACCAATTTAAAATAAGACCTAATTTATTTTGGTGATTAATTAAATGAATGTTTGCTAAAAATATTATTTTTCACATGCAAAATTTAAAAATGGCCCACCCACTATCACTGCGTAGCATACTTGATGCTAACAAACTAACCGGGTCGAATTACACGAACTGATTAAAGAATCTGAGAACTGTTCTCACTGCAGAAAAGATTTCTTTTGTCCTAAATTCGTCTATCCTTGCAAATGTTCCACAAGAAGCCTTTGAGGAAAAGATTGCTACTTTTAAGAAGTGGCAAGATGATGCATCTGTGGCTCAATGCATCATGCTCGCATCCATGAGTAACGAGCTTCAGTGTCAGCATGAAACTATGGATGCTCCTGCTATATTGCTGCAACCCCAAGAGTTGTTTGGTGAGTAAAGTAGGACTGCTAGATATGAGATATCTAAGGAGCTCTTCCAATCTTGGATGACCGAGGGCACTACTATTGAGACTCATGTCCTAAAGATAATCAATTTGATTGAACGTCTTGTACGACTTGGGTTCATCATGAATGGGGAGTTAATTCAAGATTTGAATGTTGCAGTCACTCCCAGATATCTTCTCACAATTTGTTGTGATTTTCCGCATGAATAAGTTGGATGTCAGTTTGTCTGAATTATATAACAAGTTGAAAACTGTCGAATGACACTTCCCATCCAAGAAGAACCAAGTTTTATTGGTAGATGATTCTTCCAAGAAAAGAAAGAGGCCCAAGGTATCTTCTGAAAAAAGAAAACTAAGAAGGCTAAGGGCAAGGCGAAAGTGAAGGATCAAAAGAAACCCTATCCAGATAGTAAAGGAATGTGCTTCCATTGCAACGAGTCGGGTCACTGAAAGAGGAACTGCAAGAAGTTTCTAGCAGAGAAGAAGCTTGGAGAAGCTTCGACTTCCAATCAAGGTTTGTATATGATTGAAATTAATTTTTCTAAAAGTCAAACTTCTACTTGGGTATTGGATATCGGCTGTGGTTCTCATATATGTAATAATATGCAAGGACTGGTCAGAAGTAGAGCTGCAAACGAACCGAACCGAATCGAACTTTGTCGAACTCAAACCGAACTCGAACACCTTTAGTCGAACTCGAACATGTTCGAGTAACTCGATCAAACCAATAACTATGTACGAGTTTGGATAGTTTGGTGTTCGCAAACTGTTCGCGAATATAATCGAGTTCGTGAACAGTTCGCGAACAAGTCAAACATAAACTTGTTCGCGAACACAAACTATGTGTAACGACCCCAAAATTTATACAATACAACTCTCGACATCGGTCGTTAACAATGCATCCTTATTCAGACTTTACATTATTAATCAATGATACAATCACTAAAAAGAAAGAATATTTAAACTTTTATATTATTTCTTCTTTATTTCCCTGAATCTCAACCTTTATCATTGCATAACTTTGATTCAACTTTATTTCATGAATCGCTTCGTCAGAGTTATTATAAACTAAAACTTACAACCACGTTCAATAACCCTTATACATCGGGTAAAATTTAAACTTTACAACTCAACATCTGTTAAACATCATATATTATCTAAAAACTTAAACAGGGTCCAAAATAATAGTAATTTAGCCAAAGTATATAAATCTTCATGCATTACATCTAATTCATTTCTTTCAAGTAGCACATAGCGTTACCTTAAATCCTTAACCTACAAAAGTGATTATTTGCAAGAATGAGCTCGACAGCTCAGCAAGATCTAACAACTTTCATGCATCACATAGCACATAAATACATGCTCAACATACATCTCATAATAATTAAAGTAACATGGCATACATGCTTTACTTCACATAACAAATATAAAGATTGAGTTCCTTAGTCAATCAACATTCTTTAATCAATCAATGTAGTCAATAATTGACTTTAACATTTCATGTTTACAACCTATATACAACATATCATACTCTTTTCAAAATAATTTAAAACAGTGCATCATCAAGGTCACGTAGAAAATAAGAACTGAAAGACTTACCTTGATCGTTGTTTACCAATAATAGTTTAACAGCTTACAGATATCTGCACTTCATGTGACCTACACAATTATATAATCATGCACATCAATTATTAGCAATGCATATTAGTTGTAATATAAACTTTACTCTACATCTCATAACCCTTCTTATTATCAATACACAATATTCAATTTGATTGTGTTAACTTTCGACTTATATCTCACTATATTTCTTTTTTTAGTAATATTCGAAATTCATTCAAGTGTTTAAGTCTTGCTAGGACTACTTATTGGTTTTATCCCAACCCCATTTCATATCTTATAATGTTTATTCCATTAGAATCGAGACACTATTTACGTGTATTAACACATTACACGGCGTTTTCGACGTTTTTACGTCACACGCCTAACTTACCTCTTTTGCATGTGTTTGGCATGCTCCTATATTGGGTTACATTACTCTATAATATTTTATTCTTATTGAAAACATAATATTAAACAAGGTCATACACACTCATTATAGCGCTACGACGCTTGCACGTCCGTACGTCAAACTTGCCTATTCGAACGCCCAAACGACACGCATTTGCGCACGCTTAGCACGCCCATACGAATTGTCTAATACTCAAGGGTTAATGTTAAGAATCATTACAATACATAATAGTCATGTTATGAAAGTTAGAACATCATATTACATGGTCGGGAGCATTACATGTGCATATGTGCATGCCCGACGCCCCCCGATTGCCTCCAAAAACACATCAGTCCTACAAATAACCATGTTGACCCTGCTACTGACCTCAAATTAAAAAACTTAATGAACAAAAGTTGTAGGTCTACTCGTGCTCGTTCTGAATCATCTTGAATAGCCTCAATCGGAGTTTGTATGAAAAAGTTATGGCTGTTTTATCATATGAGGTCAAAACAGTCCCGGACTGACACTATACCCGGCGCAGCTGCACCCCAAATAGCCTTGGGGGCAGCGCAGCTGCGCCCCTGGCAGTGTGCTACGAGAATTTTCTTTCCAGTTTATGGTTCTGGCAAATTTTCTAACCCTTTCCTCCTTCACATCTTCATAAATTGAGTTATACACATTCAATTGAGTCCGTTTTCGACTCTATGGATTCGTGAAACACTGAACTACTCATCTGCATAATAATCATATCACTTAAAAAATATTAACAATTCATTTTAAGGGTTCCAATTTAGTGTTCATGCTAATTTTTCATGTTTTACACATCTTTAGCGAATTCATTCACTACGAATTCGTTTTACATCCGTTTTGACTCGTTCAACTTGGGTTATTTTCATTTTTTTGAGTATTATCATAATGCATCATCAATTTTAGTTTCTAAGTAGACAAGAATATATATATTTCAACCAAAACTCTAAACTTCATCTTTCAACACATTCTTACGAACTTGATCACTATAAAACAACTTTTAGATTATATAGAATAGGTTATACCAACCCATCAACATAGTTATTCAACAACTTATCAAATCACACAACCAAATAACTTCTATAAGAAAATTCAAGAATAGAGGTTGAGGTTTTAGAATTGATTCTTACCTTGAATCTTCTTTAGTGTTAACCAATAATGGAAATTGATTAATCAATCTTCTTCTTCTTCTGTGATTCCTCAGACTTCTTTCTCTAACTTACAAAGAGTTTCTTCTCTTTTCTCTCATTCACTTCTCTGTTTCTCCCTTTCTCTTTTCTTCTTTCAGTTTAGGCTTAGAAACAAAATTCGTAAACTCATATAACTGATAATATAATACGTATATTACTAATACTTATTATATTACTTAATATACAATTAAATTAGGGTTTATAGAAATCTAAAAGCTACAAGGCCATGTTTGGCTAGCCCCTTCAAATCTCCTTTTAATTTATTTTAATTCCTTCCTGATCATATAGTTTATTTGTCACAATCATTATTAAATTAAATTATAATCTCTATTTAGCCAACACAATATTTAATTAGCTAATATAATTATAATTTTATTTAATAAATCATTAACGCTCTAATTCAATTATTTAATTAAATTAGAATATTTATATTCCATTAGGGTAATAAAATACGCACTGATTACAAAATCATTCCCCATAATTTTATTCTATATTATCATACTTGAATAAATTATTCCATAATAATTTTCATTGAATATTTATCTTATTCCATAAGTATTCCAACTAAAATATTTATTTAATTCATCTAACACCAATATTTATTTATAATTATATTGGTTCTTCTCATTCTCATACTCATTTAGATACACTTAGCTAAATATAATATATTAAGCCATTACATAAACGTATTACTCTTACATGTAATATATTACCTTCATATTTTATTAAAATAATTATATTTATATTAATTCACTATTTTATTTAAGTGAATTACTCACATTATTTGTGAGATTTAATTCATAATAAATCTACTGCCAATAAGGAATAATAACCAAATTATATTACTTCATAATATAATATTTAACTTTATTAAATTAACTAATAATATTCACACCACATCGTATACTTCACAACATATAACACATATCCAAACTCAAAACATCTCGTAATAAAAATTTTATTTATTAAATTCTTATTATAATAATTTTTGAAAATCCGGGTTGTCACACTATGTTCACGAACACCAAACTTGTTCACGAATAAAAACTTGTTCACGAACACAAACTTGTTCACAAACATAAACTTGCTCACGAACACAAACTTGTTCACGAACACAAACTTGTTCACGAACACAAACATAGAACTCTGAAGCAAAAAACAATTAAATAAATACAAAAAATATTTTCTCTAAGAGTCTAAGCATTTAATCAAAAATTAGACCAACTATTGTTATCATCATTCATCCAAAAAGACCAAAACCAAAAATGATTACTTAGAACTTAGAAGTTATAATTAACTTAAAAGTTAAAAGTTAACAAGTACTTAAAAATTCTTGATTTATAAATATCAACAATCAAATATTAATATCAAAAATCCATTCAACTCTTCAAAGTCCAACCACTTCAAGTAGAGTCTACAAACAAATGATTATCAAAAACTCACAATTTAATATTAGTAATGTATTTCTTTTGTTGTCATTTTTAATTAATATTCAATTTTTTTATAATTTTTAAATTTAATATCTAGTTTTTATTTTCTATCTTCAAATTTATGTATAGTTTTTTAAAGTTTCAAAATTATTCAGTAAATAATTTAATGATTATTACTCTATTACTGAAGTCTCGATACGTACATTGAAGACTTGATTTCTATATTCTCTATCTCGATTTGACAATTTCAATAACTCATGTACATGTAAGCCACTATATTGTATCATTCTTTAATTAATGTCAAATTGTTATTGTATGATGATTAATAACTTTATTTATGTGCTTGATGACATATGTTATAATTTATTAAATTATTTGGGATATAAATTATAATAATCCAACAATCATTGTTCAAAATTTTATAAAAATATTAATATTATTTTAATTAAATTAGAATTTAGTGGTGAAAAAGTACACATTATTAGTTATTAATTATTTAAGAAAAAAGTTTACTTATAATAAATTATTAAAAAAATAAAAAGATGTTTAGGTAATATAAAAAATAATTACAAATTTAACAATTATTAATAAGACAAACTTTAGAATTTAATATGAAATAACCAATTATTTGTATTTAGAATTTTAGAAATAATTTAAACATGTAATTAAGAAATCGAACTACTCGAACCGATCTCGAACTTATCGAACCGATCTCGAACTTATCAACTTATCAAACCGAACCGAACTCGAACTGTTCGCGAACAAAGACGAACCGAACCACATGGTTCGCGAACAAATTCGATCGAACAATCGAACGGAACACTCTGTGCGAACTCGACTCGACTAGGCAAGAAAGTCGAACTCGAACCGAATCGAACTGGAACCGAACCAAATCGATTCACGAATAGTTCGGTTCGTTTGCAACCCTAGTCAGAAGTAGAAAGCTGAACAAGGATGAAGTCATCCTACGAGTGAGAAATAAAGCAAAGGTGGTTGCTTTAGCTATAGGGACTTATTGTCTAGCACTGCCTACGGGTAACTCCATTAGTTTAATTAATTGCTATTTTGTTCCAAACATCATTAGAAGCATTATTTCTTTTTCATTGTTTGATATGGATGGTTACAATATTATAATAAAGAATAATCGTTGTTCTATTTATAAAAAGGATGTTTTATACTTAATGGACTTTACATACTTGACTTGCATGAAAATATATTTCAAATTGAACAAATTAAGAAACAGAAAAGAGATTATGTTAATTATACCTTTATATGGCACTATAGACTCGGTCATATTAGTGAAACAAGATTATCCAAGTTGTATAGTGATGGGCTCTTAGAGCTATCTGATTTTGAATCATATCCAACTTGTGAATCTTATCTCATGGGAAAGATGACCAAATCTCCTTTTAGTGAAAAAGGAGAAAGAGTTATAGAGTTGTTAGTGTTGGTACACACAGACATTTGTGGACCTATGACAACAAACACACGAGGAGGGTATTTTTATTTTATTGCCTTCACTAATGAGCATTCAAGATTTGGATATGTGTATTTAATGAAATATAAATCTGAATCGTTTAAAAAGTTCAAAAAATTCAGAAGTGAAGTAGAGAAACAAACTGGCAAGAGTATTAAGATTTTTCGATCAGATCGAGGTGGTGAATACTTAAGCGGTGAGTTTCTCAATTGTCTCAAAGAAAATGGTATAATCTCACAATGGACTCCACCAGGAACACCACAGTTGAACGGTGTGTCTGAAAGAAGAAATCGAACACTGTTGGACATAGTTTGTTCTATGATGAGCTTTACCGATCTTCCAGTTTCCTTTTGGGATTATGCCTAAGAATCGGATGCATACCTACTTAATAATGTACCTACCAAATCAGTCCCAAAGACTCCATATTAGATATGGACAGGGAGGAAACCAACTCTTAAGCATGTTAAGACTTGGGGTTGTCTAGCTTATGTTAAAAAGTTTGAGAATGATAAGCTGCAGACTAGATCCCATAAGTAGAGATTTGTGGGATACCCTAAAGAAACATCAAGGTATTATTTCTATCATCCAATTGATTAAAAGGTGTTTTTTGCGAAACGTGATGGCTTCTTGGAAAAGGAGTTTATCCTCGAAGGGGCCAGTGGGAGTAAGATATATCTTGAAGAAGTTCAAGACCCAAAAATAACAACGGATCAAAGTCAGGTACCTGACCAAGTAGAAGAACCTATTGTACAACCCCCTATTCGTAAATCTGGAAGGATACCGAAGATACCTGATAGGTATAGATTCTTCATAGAGGATGACGATGAGGTACGCATCATGAATGACGATGATCCATTGAATTACGAACAGGCTATGAGTAATAAAGACTCAGAGAAAAGGCTAGAAGCCATAAAATCTGAGATAGACTCCATGTATGAGAATAAAGTATGGACTTTGGTTTCATCACCTAAAGGCATTAAGCCTATTGGGTACAAATGGGTCTTTAAAATAAAGATCGGAGCGGACGAAAAGGTAAAGACCTATAAGGCCCGACTGGTTACGAAATGATTTAAACAAAGACAAGGTGTTGAATATGATGAAACCTTCTCCCTAGCAGCTATGCTCAAGTCCATTCGAATTTTGCTTGCGATTGCAGCTTATTACGACAATGAGATATGGCAGATGGACGTGAAAATGACCTTCCTCAAATGGGAAACTTGAGGAGGATGTGTATATGACACAGCCAGAGGGATTTATTTCAAAGATTGGAACAAATCAAGTTTGTAAACTGCAACGATACATTTATGGATTGAAGAAAGCTTCTCGTAGATGGAACATCTGTTTTGATGAGACAATTAAAGAGTTTGATTTTATCAAAAATGAGGATGAACCATGTGTGTACAAGAAGGTTAGTGGGAGAGTTGTTGCATTCCTTGTATTATATGTTGTTGATATATTACTGATATAGAATGATATTCCTATGCTACAATCAATCAAAATTTGGTTATCTAAACACTACTCCATGAAGGACTTGGGAGAAACATCATATATTTTAGGAATAAAGATCTATAGAGATAGATCTAAAAAGATGCTTGGCTTATCCCAAGGAACGTACATTGACTCGACGCTAAAGAGGTTTAGCATGGAAGATTCCAAAAGTGGTCTAATGCCGATGAGCCATGGAATACATCTCTCCAAGAAACAGGCCCCAAAGACACATGAGGAGAGAGACCGTATGAGTAAGATTCCTTATGCTTCAGTAATAGGATCTATCATGTACAATATGATATGTACTAGACCGGATGTCACTCATGCACTTAGTGTAACGAGCAAATATCAGTCGAATCCAGGAGAAGAGCACTGGAAGGTAGTGAAAAATATCCTAAAGTACTTACGAAGAACTAAGGATATATTTCTTGTCTATGGTGGGTCTGAGTTTAAACTAGAAGGCTACACAGACTTAGATTTTCAAAAGGACCAAAATGATAGTAAATCCATTTTGGGGTATGAGTTTACCTTAAACGGCGGCGCAGTGAGTTGGAAGAGTTTCAAGAAGCAAACAGTTGTTGATTCAGTGACAGAGGCAGAGTACATAGCTGCAAGTGAATCTGCAAAGGAAGCTGTTTGGATGAAGAAGTTCATAACTGAACTTGGTGTGATTCCTAGCATTAGAGGAGAAGTACCTTTATTCTGTGAAAACACCAGAGCTGTTGCACAAGCTAAGGAACCCAGGTCTCATCAGAAATCTAAACACGTGTTGCGGCGGTTTTATTTGATTAGAGAGATCATTGAAAGAGGAGATGTTACCCTGGAGCGTGTGCACTCTCAAGACAAAATTGTAGATTCATTTACTAAAACTTTAATATAAAAGCAGTTTGATCATCACTTAGAGAAGAATGGTATGAGATACCATGGCGATTGGCTTTAGTGCAAGTGGGAGATTGAAAATAATATACATACAAGCCAATCATGTATGATGATAAAGTATATACTTTGAGACAATCTTATTTATTTATTAATAAAAGTGTTATTCAATTAAAGGCATTTAATTTATCTAATGGTGCTATTTTTATAATATGTGATAAACCCATAGTTTTAAGCAATATTACATACGTTGATTTGCTCATTGGATGAGGATGATTGATCTCATAATCATTTGTGTGGAGACACTAAAGTAAGTATGTAGGTGTTTATTGGAGAATAAGTTCACTGAACGTGGCTCGCTAAAGAATACCTAATGGAGTTTTACTTGTCTATCAATAGGAATTCCTTAAGTGATAGTAGTACAAATAATCCTTTGACTTGAGATCATCATAGTATCTTGCGTATGATGAGTTATACTTTGACATTTCCCTTAAGACCCTAAGGGTATATCAAAGGGTATGATTGGGTATAATAATTTATGCATGAAGATAATGAATGATCAATAAATGATGTACCACTTCTAGTAAAAAAAGAGAATGTCTTATGTGATTCGATAAATGACAATCTAGTAGTCCTTGGCCAAGGCAGAATGAAATTAAAAAATAGTTTCTAATTTGCATTATTTGGTGTTGTGCATTTTAGAATCGAAATACATATAATTAAATAAAATAAGACTTGACAGTAAATCCATGTCTTATATTTAATTGGGCTATTGTATGGTTGAAGGAATGAATTATACGGTAACTATTTACTCACAGGTTCTTTTATGATTAATGTTGAAATCTATATTATCTGGAAAGTCGTTGATCGTTAAGGGGGCTTACCCTTATTGTAGAATAAATGTTATTTATTTAAATGAATTATTATTTTAGTTTATTTTTTTAAATAATATTAGAATTATTCTAATTGATTTATTCACAACCGGTTTAATATAGAGAACCTAAAGGGTCACACCATAAAAAGAAGAATATTTATTAAATGAGCTAATGACGTAATCGTAATAATAAGTTAAGTATGTTTAATTTAATCTATGGTGATATAATAAATTAAATAGCTTAATATTTAATATTTAATATTTTGGAAGTATTAAATATAAATTAATAAGAGGAGTCTTATTATTATTATTACTATTATTATTATTTAATTTCTAAAGGAGTTTGGGAATTAATTAATAAGATACTCTCTCTCTCTCCCATATATTCGGCTACTTAATTGAAAGAGTTTAATTATTCCCAATAGGATTGTGAAGCCTAATTAATTAAAAGGTTTAATTAATTAATATAAAACCCTATTACTAAAAAGTTTAAGAGGGTTGCCTACATCTATAAATAAGAAAGTCTTATTATGGAACAAGGTTAGACATTACACTATTCTAATAGTTGGAAGAGTATACACATTCTATAGAGATAAAATTAGGGTTTAGCCAAACACCCACCTTCTTGAATATCTTTTCTTCCTTGGTGAATCACCTCTAGAGGCCAAACACTTGGGTGACTTATGTTGATCAAAGGAGGGAATCAAACCCGGAGAATTCAAGGAGATTATGAAGGATTTGGAGTTGAACTTGTACCCGTGGAAGCTTAGTTCTACAAGGGTATGATTCTATAATTTCTTCTCTTTCGTTTAATTAATAATTGTGCATAAAGGATGATCCGGGTATATGGTTTGTAAAATTTTAAAATTCGATTTTACTATGCTTCCGCTACTTTGATTGTTACAAACCTAACATGCATCTCATTTTCTCCTCTTTCATGTATGAATTGATAGTTAAGCATGAAGTAAAATCATGGTGATAATTTGTATAAAATTTTAAAAATTCCTTTTATCGCGCTTCCGCTATGTTTATGTAATTTGATTATGTATTCGCGCTATATACTAACCTAACAGAAACACATTTTTATTTACTTCCCGCTTAGCCTAAATCATAATTTAGACTTTGAAAGTCCAATAATAATCTAGAAGGGGGGGGGGGGGGGGTTGAATAGATTATTTTCGTTTAAAAATTATATTTAGCCTTTTTAAATTTTAGTGGATTAATTTTATGAAATTAATAAGCAGTTTAAAATTCAATCACAAAATGCACATATATTTATCTGATTCAGGACTTGAGATCCTATTATTCCCTGTAATAAATACTCCTTCAATAGGCGGAGAAGCCTGTACAACATTTTAAAGACAAACTTACAACTATCCACAACTAACTATCTTGGACAACGAACTCCCAGCTCCTTCCTCAAGCTTAGTTGAATCTTCTTTTTGAGCTTAGTACTATTTTACACTTTAGTCTTGAAACAACAATCTCTTCCTCACCTCACAAGTATACTAGAGACCCAAATCCCAGCTGACCTCTCTAAGACTCTGGTCTTGGCCAAAGTATTCTTCTCTTTCTCACAAATATAAAATAAACTAACTCAACCTTTTTCTTTTACAAAAAGTTTGTTTGAATATTTGCTTCTAATAATAAGCAGATAAAATTATAGAACAGATACTTCTCAGATAAGTAGATATATAATTTAAGTATATGATAAAAGTTCAAAAACTTTTATGTGATATGCTTCTGTGAAAGTAGATAAAAGATTTAAGCACTTGTAATATAGATTTTCTTTTTCTTTAAAGAATATTTTTCTATAGATTAAGAAAAAGATTTTTCTTTATAAAGAGTGTGTTTCTTTGGTTTGAAATAAATATAACTTTGAATTTAAACAACCACACACACTTGTATGATGCAACAATAATTTATGAACAATTATATGAGCAGTATATTTGATGACAGTTTATCAAGTATAATAATAAGATTCACTTTAGATAATACTTGAACAAAACTTGTTTCACCCACTTATATATATTATATTATATTTGATCTACATTGCGAATAATTTGGCCGCTTGGGATTTTAAAGACCGTCTAGAGTATTTCAAGGAAATAACATCCGAATTGTATATCGGTATCCAAGTATTAACTAAATTTTTCGATTCACAACTTGATAATCGTATATAGAATATTAAAGAATATTTATATAGATTATTTATATCAATAAAGGGCCACTTGGGATTTTAAAGACTGTTTGGAGAATTTCAAAGAAATAACATCCAAATTGTATATTGGTATCCAAGTACTGACTCTTTACTAGATATGATAGATGAAATATATATATATATATATATATATATAAATGTGTATCGCAGGTTATATCTGATTATCTAAATCTATATATTGATTATACCAGTAAAGGGCCACTTGGGATTTTAAAGATCGTTTGGAGAATTTCCAAGAAATAACATTCAAATTATATCGTTGTCCAAGTACTAACTTTTTACTAATATGGATATATAGATATATGAATGTATATAGTAATTTATAACAGAATATCTATATGTATGAGCAAGTTTGAGATGATATGAACAGTTATAATTTAACAACTTATCTCAAATACTTGGACCAATTTTTCTCTTCCAATAGAATTATAACTTTGATTGGGAGAAGAGAGCAAAAGCTTATCTTGACAGAATGTAGGCAAGGAGAGTAAGCTTTTCAGTTTATAGAATTGGTAAATTGAAATGAATAGAAAAGCTTCCTATTTATAGAATTTTTGAGGTTAGGGCATAACTGTAATTTTGGAAAATTATTTTTGAATTGGAAGGTCCGGATTGTGTGTTTTAAAAATGAGGGGCTCGGATCAAATAATATATAGACGATTTTTGCAAAATGATTTGGCCCATCACATATGAGTTATAACTTGTGCCCAACAATTTTTGTGCATTACATGTGACTCATAACATTTGCCAACTTTCAAAAGTGTTAAGGCATAAGCCTTTCTCTTTTGCAGCAACTCAAACACTCATGGCACAAACATCAATCACTCATGCACACACACCCTCAAGTTCGGCACACACACACACACCTACCAACGCATGCACACACCTCCATGCACACACAAATATATATATATATATATATATATATATATATATATATATTATACTTTTTACTTATATAATATACTTAAACATATATATATATATATAATTTAGAAATAGTTTTTGCCCATAAAAGAATTTGAAAATCTTTTGGAAAATAAAATAGGAATCTCATTACCTTAGGAAATGTTACTATATGAACTCACTTTATTAACACTTGACATTAAATTATCAAAGTCACAAAATAAATTCAAATTAAGTAAGAAAATAAATATTTTTGGTCAAAATATTAGAGGTAATTTAAAAACAATTTTATCACTTTTAATCCTATGGAGAGGATTCTACCCTTTTGACCTTTTAACCTAATTTGTTATCATCAAAATTAAATACTCAGATTTGGAGACCTATCAATCTCCCCCTTTTTGATGATGACAACAAAAAATTTTGTTTTTCAGAACTCCCCTTTAATTCATGAGGCTCCCCATCAGATCATGAATTGGGTTTTTAAAAGAATTTTAAAATTTTAAAAAACTATCAGACGGACATACTAGACGGACATACCAACTACTCATGCAGTTATAACCATCCAGGCAGTTGTATAACAGTTGTATCTGATCTGCAAACCATTCAATATACAAACCATCCATCCTGTCCAGACATACAGTTATAGCAGTTATATCCACTATAGCTCCTGTCAATCTCATGCACATCATCCAAACCATTCAGTATATAACAGTTATACCTAGTAGATTCATATCTGCTTACTTATCAGATTATTTCTTAGTATATACTAAGTAATAATCTGATATTTTTCTTTTATATGATATTTTCTTCTCCCCCTTTGTCATTAACAAAAATGGAGGGGTTTAAGGAAAATACCAAATCACCTGCAGAAACTGTTAGTTTAAGTAATTACCTGCAAGTTAGAATAATAATTAAAAATATAATAATAATCCTAATTATTAGTTTGTCAGTGATTATTACAGTCATCCAGAATAGTTAGTAGTTAGTTTACATTCTTCCTCAAAGTTCATCAAAGTTGAGAGGGGAGAAATTCATACCCATGTTTGTGAGATGCAGATCAGGGGGAGTCTGACCAGACTGGTTAGGCTAGGCAGAGCTGGTAGTGGCAGTAAAGTTGTAAGGGGGGATTGACACCTTGAGGTGCTCCATCAATATACTCATCATATCTTGTAAGTGTTGTACAGACAATTGTAAAGCCTCTAACTGACTTATAATTTTAGACTGATTCTTCAAAGATAGTTGACTCATGCTGTTTAAAGAATCAATTTGGGACAGTAGATTTAAATGTGTCTCTATGTGGTCAGTGTCATTAGGTTGGAAGATGATTAAAGGCTTAGAAGGAAGATTTAAATGTGACACAATATTGCTATTGTGAATCATTTGAACCTTATGAAGATGAACAAATACACCCAAGTGTATAAAGATTCTAGTCAACAAAAGTCCATACCCCATACAGTTATTAGAATGACAGAATTCAAAGGATGTCAAGAGAAAAAATGGCAGACTATATGGCATGCATTCAGTCAGAACACATTTCATAAGTTCTAAGTCAAAGGGACTTAACAGTTTGTCATTTTTGACATGCATGAAATTATGTCTCAGAAGTTTTCCTAAAAATTGACACTCAGCAGTGAAATAATAAATATGCACTTTGCATGGATATTCAAACAGATTGGCAGGCACAAGTTGATCAGTTGTGAGTGCAAGATTGTGTTTAAAAGTAAGACACTCAGTAGTGGTGATTCCTATGGGAAAGGTGTACTCATTAATCTTGGGATAATCTAAGAATTCTTTTTTGAGATTAAGAGCATGCAAAAGAAGAATTTCATCTATCACATAGTCTTGACCTTGTATACAGGTCTTAATACAAGTCAGAAAACCAGTTGAGTCATGAACAAAAGATATATGAGCATAGAATTCAGCAATCAAGCTAGGATATATCTCTCTACTTGTAAAAGAGATAAGACAATCCCATCCTATACTTGTTATCTTTTCTAACAGACTTGGAAAGCTATTGAAAGAAGTTCCTACCCCAAGAAGCAAGTTATGTTTTATGTGTTCATATTTGGTTTTGGCAGTAGGTGTGACCAACAATGGAGTGTATAAATCAGGGTGTGGGTCAGTAAAAATCTTAGACCTTTTTCTTTTTAAAGAATGGACAGGTATCATGTTTTGAAAGTAAGTGAATAAACAAAATTGCAGACAAGTAGTAGAAGGGGTTTGAAGATAAAAGTAAAACTGCTGACATTGTAGAATAGGTTTGAAAAACTATCCTTTTATAGAAAAAGTTCAATTAAAAACTTAGTTTAATTAATATGGCATGACCTGAATGTCAAAAATTAAATAGTTCTCAAGTGATGACTGTGCAATGTGAACAGTAATAGACAGGCATGTTTAGTACTATTTAGCAGATTTAAATCTTTTGTAAGATTTTCCCTTTTTGAAAATTTTTCCCAGAAGTCCAATCAGAAGATACAAACAAATTTCAGACATATGCAGGTTATTGATATAACAGGTATGATCCAATATCAAACAAAAGATATGCTATCATTACTTATTGGCCCATATCAGAAGATAATAACCCATAGATATGTCTTTATTATTTTTATGCCCATATCATACTGTAGCAAATCAACATAGATAAGTTATCACAGATATCACAGATATGCCCACATCAAACTATTACAAATCAACACAGAGATACAACCAGTTAATGTTACACAACACTAACATGTTGTCATTGTTAGATGCCCATATAAAGATATAGTGTGTCAACACATTGATTCAACAAGTCAGTGTTATATAAAACTGATATAGCATATGATCTCTATTATACATGTCAGTATATAACATTAGTAGCATATAATTACATAACATGGTAATTATTTTCATCACCTAATCTCTATATTTAAATAGACATCAAAATTGCAGAATTTAGACATGAAAGTTTATTTTCACCCAATATTTATACTCTTATAGACAGTCTCATATACAAGCAGTGGCTTTCAGATAGACACACATGCAAAACATAAACATGAAACTTATTTTTATCACAGTTATCCAATTTTAGATAGACAATAAGATTGCAGAATCCAGACATGGAAGTTATCATGTTCATCTAATGCCTATATTCACATAGACAGACACATATATAGCCAGTAGCTCTCAGACAGCCACATATATCAATTATATTCACAGTTAATTAGAGAGAGCGAAGGGATTACCTTAGCACAGCTATTCACAAACTTAGCAGCTTTCAAGTTGATACAGAATAAGTGTATCAGTAGGGAAAGAAGCCATACTTACACACACATATATCAGAAATTTCACTAACACAATCCAGGTATATATGTATACAGTATATATTATATATATATTTAGTTAGAAACATGTATGGTTTTGAAACTTACATATATATATATATGTATATGTATATGAAAAATGAATTTGATAACAGAAATTAGGGTTTTACAAAAATTTTCGAAAAAGAAAATTATGGTTTGATAAAAAATTTAAACAAAATTTAGAAAGAAACATTTAGGCTTTCAAAAATTATATGTAAAATTTTTTTTTTACAAAAATTTGGTTTTGACATAAATTAGGGTTTGACACAAATACATTTGTAAATATAGATTTTTGACAGAAAGTAAAAAGAATAGGGTTTAAACACATCGACAAGTATATATATATAAAATTAAATGAAAAAGTTCAGTATTTCATACACATATGTATATATATAGGTTTGAAAAATATTTATATCTTATATAAAATTTTGGTATATATATATGTAAGAAATATATATGAACAATAATTTATCGGAAACTAGAAAGTTCCCTTATATAATTTTTTTTAAAATATACATAAATTTTTAACAATCGAAACACATTAAATATTTATATATATATATATATATATATATGATCCCTTAGGAAATTTTATCAAAAAATAACTTTTGTATAGATCTAGGGTTTCGTAAAAAAATTTTGTCAAAGAAGATGAACAGAAGAAGAAGAGGAAAACAGAAAATTCCAAAAAAAATATGGATCTAGGATTTTAAAAATTTTAAGAACACAAAAAAAATTCTCTTTTAAGAGACAGAATCGAACCCAGAAACAAAATATATACATATATGAACTCAAAACAAAAAAAAAACTTAAAAATTTATTGGTATATAAACACACAAAAAAATTGGTAGAAGTATTAACGAGGCAAAGAAAATTCATTTTAATAAAAGGAAGAGGCAGAAAACTAACTTGTAACACTTGATTTTGGCTGGTAAGGGTTAGGGTTTGAGAGAGTTGAGAAGAGAGAGAGAAGGGAGCGTTTGGGTTAGAGAGAGCGAGAAGGGAGAGAGCCGGCGGGAAGAGAGAGAAAGAGAGTAAGAAAATGAAATAAAAATAGATTTTAGGTTTTTATATTTAGGTTAATCTGAGTGATCGTGTGGCTGGAGGCAAACCTCAGATTTGATCAACAGTTGAGGTGAGACACGCGTTTGAAATCTGTTCAGCTGACCGTTTGACTTCAATCGGACGGTTGTGATTGATTTGTGCTTTTCCTGTGTTGATTGAACGGTTAGTGAGCATGATCCGTATGCTTCGGTAGACTGGCTCTTGTTTGGTTGGTTCTTAATAGGGGTGGATTGGGTTTGTAGTTGGCCGTTGGATGATTTTTTGGATCAGCTGCTCAGATTAGATCAGATATATAATTATATAATAATTGTTAAGAGAAAGTAATTTTTGATATAATTAATAATAAAAAATGCTAAAATATTTATATTAAAATTAGTAAATTAATAATTTTCATTTTTATGAATATATGTAAATGTTTAAAAAAAAATTATAATAATATAATTTTCTGATAATTAAGAGAGAGTATAAATATGAAATTTTAATGTATAAAATGCATATTTAAATATATTAACATATATAAATAAATTATATATATACATATATATATATATATATATATATTCATATGTATAATTATTAGTTTATATATTTAAATTAGTATTAATAATAAATAAACTAATAATATTTATATTAGTATATAAGTGTAATTGAGAAGGTTATAAATATAAAATCGTATACGTAAGAATATATTCTTAACTAAATAATATAAGTATATTAACATATAAAAGAAACAAATAATTTATATGTATAATTATGAGTATATATATATATATATATATATATATAAATTAATAGAAAATTATAAACTAATAATATTAATAATTTTGACAAAAAAAATATATTTATATATTACAAAAAATAGATTTTAAATAAGAGAAAATTTTAATATTTTATGAGACAATATCTAACATTCCCAAGTCTAAACGTAATTTACAAAATCTATCAGAACTTAGTGGTTTAGTATATATGTCAGCAATATTTAATTCTGTGTCAATATGTTCTAGTTTAATAATACCATTGTTTACATGATCTCGTAAGAAATGATGTCTAACATCAATGTGTTTTGATCTAGCATGTAATACGATATATTTACTTAAGTTAATAGTGCTCGTATTATCGCATAAGATTGACACACTGTTAAATTTTATATTGTAATCGGCAAGGGTCTGTTTCATCCACAATATCTGTGCACAACATCATGCAGCAGCTATATATTAGGCTTCGGTGGTTGAAATAGATACCGAGTTTTGTTTCTTAGAAAACCAGGAAACTAAACATCCGCTTAAGAACTGACAAGTGCCACTTGTGCTTTTTCGATCAACATGATGACCGGCATAGTCAGAGTCAGAGAAACACACAAGGTCGAATGGTTGACCTTTAGGATACCATAGACCTAAGTCTGTAGTTCCTTTAAGATATCAAAATATTCTTTTTATTGCAACCAATTGAGATTCTTTAGGATTTGCTTGGAATCTGGCACATTTACAAACACTGAACATAATGTCAGGTCGACTAGCTGTGATGTAAAGGAGACTGCCAATCATTCTTCGATACTTCTTTGTGTCAACACTTTTTCCATTTTCATCAGCAGTTCGTTTATTAGTAGTTGACATAGGAGTATTAAGAGGTTTTACAGACTCTAAACCAAATTTCTTAATCATTTCTTTGCAATATTTGGATTGAGAGATGTGAATACCTTTTTCTCTTTGCTTGATTTGTAGTCCTAGGAAGAAATTCAATTCTCCCATCATGCTCATTTCAAATTCCTTACTCATGCTTTTAGAAAACTCATTACACATAGTCATGTTAGTAGATCCAAAAATGATGTCATCAACATATATTTGTAAAATAAGAATATCATTATTTTTATATTTTGTAAAACGAGTAGTATCTACTGTGCCTCTTTTATAACCATTTTCAAATAAAAATTTACTCAGTCTTTCATACCATGCACTGAGAGCTTGTTTTAGACCGTATATAACTTTTTGTAGTTTATACACATAATCAGGATGATCAAAGTCTTCAAAGCCAGGGGGTTGTTTAACATAGACTTCTTCTTCAATAACACCATTTAAAAAAGCAGATTTCACTTCTATTTGAAATAATTTAAAATCATTATGGCATGCAAAAGCAAATAACATACGTATAGACTCAATTCTAGCAACAGGAGCATATGTTTCATCATAGTCAATTCCTTCAAGTTGATTATACCCTTGTGCAACTAATCATGCCTTATTATGTATAACAGTTCCATTTTCATCTAATTTGTTACGAAACACCCATCGAGTATCAATAATGGAGGTCTCTTCGGGAGTTGGAACTAATTCTCAGACTTTGTTTCTTGTGAACTGTTCAAGTTCTTCTTGAATAGCTATCATCCAGTCTTCATCAATCAAAGCATCTTTTATATTTTTAGGCTCAATTTGTGATAGAAAGGATAGATGAATGGCCATATTTTGTGCTTGTGATCTTATAAGAATCCCTTTATTGATATCACCATTGACATTTTCTATTGGATGATTTCTTATAGCATGTGATTTCTTGGGTAAGTCATTTAGCTGAGAATTAGGATTTTCAAGAGGATTAATATTGACAAAAGGAGAAATATCATCAATTTTTAATTCTTCCATATTTCTGAGAATGTCTTCAATAACTGTATCATTTTCTGCCAGTTCTTTATACTTTGGAGAAGGTTTAGATTCATCAAAGGTTACATTCATTGACTCTTCCACGACTAGAGTTCTTTTATTAAAGACTTTATATGCTGTACTATTTAGTGAATATCCTAAGAATATTCCTTCATCAGATTTGGGATCAAATTTCACTAGATATTGTTTAGTATTTAGAATAAAGCATTTACTCCCAAAGACACGAAAGTAGTTTATTTTTGGAGTTCTTTGATAAAAGAGTTCATAGGGAGTTTTGAGAATAATTGGTCTTAGCAAGACACGATTCAAAATATAACAAGAAGTTGCAATTGCTTTGGCCCAAAAATATTTAGGAAGTCGATATTCATTAAGCATAGTATTGGCCATTTCTTGTAGAGTACGATTTTTCTTTCAACAACACCATTTGATTGAGGTGTGTAAGGTGCAAAAAAGTTGTGACTTATACCGTGCTCATCACAGAATATTATGAAATTAGAATCATCAAATTCTCTTCCGTGATCAGACCGAATATAAACAATAGAGCTTCCCTTTTGATTCTGAATTTTCTTACATAGAGCAGAGAAGGAGTTTATCGCTTCATTTTTGAATTTTAGAAAATCAACCCAAGTGAATCTTGAATAATCATCAAGTAGGACTAAAATACAGACAGCACCACCCATACTATGTTTAGGGATAGGTCCAACTAAGTCCATATGCAAGAGTTCAAGTGGTCGAGAGGTTGAAACTGTGAGTTTAGGTTTATGAGATGCATGAATTTGTTTTCCTAATTCACAGGCTTCACAAATATGGTCTTTAAGAAATTTAAGTTTGGGAAGACCACAAACATGTTCTTTAGAAGATATGTTATTAATTAATTTCATGTTAATGTGTCCTAATCTACGATGCCAAATCCAAGGATCATCATTTGCAAATACAAGACACACATTGTCCATGTGTGAGTATGTATCTAAATCACACGTGTACACATTTTGACTTCTAGGATAAAGTAGAATTAATTTTCTAGTTTGGTCATATATTGAACAGTTATGAGGACTGAATGTTATTTCAAAGCCACTATCACATAGTTGACTAATGGATACAAGATTATACCTAAGTCCTGTGACCAATTGAACGTTAGAGATTGTTATGTGTTTACTGTATACATTTCCAATTCCAACAACTTTACCTTTGTTGCTATCTCCAAATGTTACCGCATTACAGTCTGTAGCTTGTAGATTGCTCAATTTTGTTTTATCGCCTGTCATGTGCCTTGAACAACCGCTATCAAGGTACTATTTATTTTTACTAGAATCAGCTGTGAGACATACATGCAACATATATTAAATTCATAAACTGGTACCCTTTAATGAGAAGGGTCCTTTGGGTAAGTTTTCTATTTTGTATAAGGATTGTTCATGTTTTCCTTTACATAGTTTGGTACAGGATAATAATCACTTGTAGACATATTTGTTCTATGAGTAGCAGATTTATAATATGTATGACTAACTCTTTTAAATAAAGGATTTTGACGAGAGTTTTTAGATAATCTTTCATGAGAAAGAAATTCTCTTTTTGTGATAATAGGTGCAGTGTAACTTCCTTTTGGTACCCAAATCATTTTCCTGTGTAGTTTCCATTCTTGGCATTACATGAGTAAATCGAATGACCATTTCTATTACAGTAAGAGCATTTATCAAAAGGAGATGCATGAACTTTTTCTTTACTTTTAATATGATAGAGTTTTTTATGTTTTATCTTACTAGATTCTCCGATATACCCTAATCCTTCTTTATTAAAACTACATCTTTGTTGACTGAGCATAACGTCAAGATTTTCTTTTCCTTTTGTAAATTTAATAACTGTAGAATTTAAGTCATCTCGTTCTAGAGTCAACATTTTAATTTGATTCATAAGAATAGATTCTTCATTTTATTTTTCTAATGAATTTTCCTTTTTACTTATTTCTTATTTTTGAGAATCTTCTATAATTACAGTAAGAGCTAAATTTTCAGTTTTAAAATTTTCAATAGAAGTAGTAAGTGTAGAATTTTCCTTTTCAAGATTTTTATTTATTTTTCTTAACTTTTCTAGCTCTTCTTTTACTGCAAGATTTTCTGAAGAGTTATTTTCTAATTTCTCATTTTCATGTTTTAAGATTCCATTATCCATAATTAGATTAAAATTTTCTATTTCAAGATTCCTATTTGCTTCAATTAACTTTTTAAATGATGCTTTTAATTTAATAAAATCTTCTTTAATAATTTTATTATTTTTATATATGAAATTATATGCCTGATGTTCCGAATTTACCTCAGATTTTGATGATGAGTTATTGGCTCAATAGGTTCTTCATCATCACTTAGATCCCAGCCTTCTTCAGCTACTAGAACTTTGTTGTTGGCTAGTTTTGGACAATCCTTCTTGAAGTGTCTTGGCTGGTTGCATTTAAAACAGTTATTTGAATTTTCATTTGAGCCAGCATTTCTGAAGTTGTTGTTGGTAGCCTTAACATTCCCTCTTGAAACTTTTGCCTTGAAGGCTTGCTTGTTTCGGAAGTTGTTGAAGTTGTTATTTATTTTCATGAAGCCTTTGTCATATCTCTTTGCTTTGTTTTGAATTACTCTTCTAGGTTCTCTTGATAATAATGCAACTTTGTTATTATCTAGACTCAAAAGTTCTTCATTTAATTCATCATCATCGCTTTCTTGATCAACAAGTAAGGCTTTGAAAGCAATTCCTTTCTTTTTGAGGTCTGTGTCTGATCCTGCTTTTTCGACTAGCATGTCGACTTTGTGGGCACGAAGATTTCTAATGTGGCTATCAAGAGGATAAGAAGTTAGATCATGCATTTCTTTGATGGCTGTAACTTTCATTTTCCACACAGATGGAAGGGCTTTGAGAATCCTTCTGTTTTTCTCATTTGCTGTGTAAGCTTTTTCCCAATTGTTCTAGTTCATCAATGATTCTGAAAAAACGAGTTTCCATATCAATGATCTTTTCACCTTCTTCCAGCTTGAAGCTTTTATACTCTTGGATTAGAGCATCTTTTCTAGTTTCTTTGATATGACTGGTTCCTTCATAGGTTACAATCAATTTTTCCCATATTTCTTTAGCATTCTTGCAGTTGCTAACTCTTTTGTATTCTTTTTCTATAAGAGCGCTAGTTAGCACTTGTTCAGCTTTGGAGGCAATATTCATAATCTCCTCATCCTCTGTGGTGAATTCCCCAGCATCTTTTTCGATGAGCTTTTCATGTTCAATTTTTGTGGGAATCTTTACACCTCGTTCAATTGCTAGCCAAATTTTGATTCTTTGTGATTTGGCGTAGATTTTGAACCTATTTTTCCAGGTGACAAAGTTTGTGCCATCAAATAGTGGAGGTCTGAACATTGATAGTCCTTCTCCTCAACCGGTAGCATTTGTGTAGGCCATAGATGGATCTACACCTAGATATGCATGTAATCACTTAACAAACAAGTTAAAGAGCACCGCTCTGATACCAATTGAAAGTCCAATAATAATCTAGAAAGGGGGGTTGAATAGATTATTACCGTTTAAAAATTATCTTTGGCCTTTTTGAATTTTAGTGGATTAATTTTATGAAATTAATAAGCAGTTTAAAATTCAATCACACAATGCACAGATAATTATCTGGTTCACAACATACAGCTCGGGTATGTTGATACGTCCAATCTCAAGCTCCTCTCCAAGACTTGAGATCCTATTACTCCCTGTAATAAATACTCCTTCAATAGGCAGAGAAGCATGTACAACATTTGAAAGACAAACTTACAACTATCCACAACTAACTATCTTGGACAACGAACTCCCAGCTCCTTCCTCAAGTACTGACTAAATATTTTGATTCACAACTTGATAATTGTATATAGAATATTAAAGATTATTTATATAGATTATTTATATCAGTAAAGGGTCACTTGGGATTTTAAAGACTGTTTGGAGAATTTCAAAGAAATAACATCCAAATTGTATATCGGTATCCAAGTATTGACTCTTTACTAGATATGATAGATGAAATATAGATATGTATATATATATATATATATATATATATAAATGTGTATCGCAGGTTATATCTGATTATTTAAATCTATATATTGATTATACCAGTAAAGGGTCACTTGGGATTTTAAAAATCGTTTGAAGAATTTCAAAGAAATAACATCCAAATTATATCAGTGTCCAAGTACTGACTCTTTACTAATATGGATATATAGATATATGAATGTATATAGCAATTTATAACAGAATATCTATATATATGAGCAAGTATGAGATGATATGAACAGTTATAATTTAACAACTTATCTCAAATACTTGGACCAATTTTTCTCTTCCAATATAATTCTAACTTTGATTGGGAGAAGAGAGCAAAAGCTTATCTAGATAGAATGTAGGCAAGAAAAGTAAGCTTTTCAGTTTATGAAATTGGTAAATTGAAATGGATAGAAAAAACTTCCTATTTCTATAATTTTTGAGGTTAGGGTATAACTGTAATTTTGGAAAATTATTTTGAATTAGAAGGTCCGGATTGTGTGTTTTAAAAATGAGGGGCTAGGATCAAATAATATATAGCTGGTTTTTGCAAAATGATTTGGGCCATCACGTATGAGTCATAACTTGTGCCCAACAATATTTGTGCATTACATGTGACTCATAACATTTGCCAACTTTTAAAAGTGTTAAGGCATAAGCCTTTCTCTATTGCAGCAACTCAAACACTCATGGCACAAACATCAATCACTCATGCACACACACCCCCAAGTTCGGCACACACACACACCTACCAACACATGCACACACCTCCATGCACACACAAATATATATATATATATATATATATATATTCGGTTTATATATATATTATATACTTTTTACATATATAATATACTTACATATATATATATATATATATAATTTAGAAA
Source organism: Panax stipuleanatus (assembly GCA_020205555.1). Lineage (NCBI taxonomy): Eukaryota > Viridiplantae > Streptophyta > Magnoliopsida > Apiales > Araliaceae > Panax > Panax stipuleanatus. The sequence goes on from CM035119.1 coordinate 51,483,860, forward strand.
TAGTTTTTGCCCATAAAAGAATTTGAAAATCTTTTTAAAAATAAAATTGGAATCTCATTTCCTTAAGAAATGTTACTATATGAACTCATTTTTTTAATACTTGACATTAAATTATTAAGGTCATAAAATAAATTCAAATTAAGTAAGAAAATAAATATTTTTGGTCAAAAATTAGAGGTAATTTAAAAACAATTTTATAACTCTTAATTCTATGGAGATGATTCTACCCTTTTGACCTTTTAACCTAATTTGTTATCATTAAAATTAAATACTCAGATTTGGAGACCTATCAGACTTGCATTTCAAAGTCATTCCTTAACCTTATTAATTCCATTTCATTTCATATGGTTTGCATTTTATAATTAAAGTTACGCGACCAAAATTTCTTTTACATTTTACGCTTTAGGTGTAAGACCCCGAATTTTGTGAAATAAAAGTATTTAATTTTATATATAATTATTATTCTATTCAGTAAATGGTTAAATTGATAAAAGGTTCAAGATAAGGGTGATATGTGTAAAGTATATAAGTATGTCGGGGAATATTAGTTCTATCGGGGATTATTCGTTCTGTCAGAGAATATTCGTTCTGTCGGAGAATATTCATTTTGTCGGGAATATTAGGTAAAAGTACGACATCGCCGAAATAACCAATCAATAACAAAATCATTGGTGGGCCCCATAACAAAATATTGTCCGATGTAGAAAACGACATAATAAACCTTTTTAAAAAAAATGTCAACGGTACTATCATTTTTTTAAAATACCCGGTGATAAAAGTATAGTAGCACACAGTATTGCACATTACTTCATATTCAACTGCATAATATTTCATATTATTGAACTCAATAATTGTCACAGTAGAAAATGCACAGTATTTCATATTATTATAATTGACACGGCACAAGAACTCATTCTGTCAAGGAAAAGGGTTGGTTAATTGCGCGTCGTTTATACGGAAGGCCCTCTCTTTCCTGGGAACGATCTGGTTGTCAATATTGTAAATCTATAATAATTAAACTCAAAAGAAATTAGTGAGCACCAGTCCACTGTAGCAAGCACACTGATTTAGGGGTTTCACAATAAGTGTCATAGTATCTCATATTATTGAACCAATAATTGATATCATAAAAAGTATAGTAATGGATAGTTGCATAATGGAAGTCACGTGTTTTAAATAGTTAAATCGACTCATTATTTGAAAAACAATAATATCTGTAATATTAATACATTAAGTCAATAATATAGGAAGCTGATAATAAAATTATAATGAAATAATCTTTTTGATAATGGAATAATCTTTTTGATAAAGGAATAATCTTTTTGATAACGGATTGTTTTGAATAAATATTGATAGTGGATTATTCTTTTTGAATAAAATATAGATAATGGATGAAAAAGGATAATTATTATGTTTAAAATATAGATAATGGATGAAAATGGATAATTATTATGTTTAAAATATAGATAATGGATGAAAATAGATAATTATTATGTTTAAAGTATAGATAATGGATGAATAATATTTTATAAAATATGGGATATTTTGGCTATAAATATGAAGGCATAACCTAAGAAAATTCATAACTTACTTGCTTATACTTCCTTCCACTCTCTAAAAATTTCTTAGTGTATGTTCTCTCAAGTGTGCTAGGCTACCTTTGGTATTTGTGAAGATTATTAAGAGTACAAGTATTATTCAAGTTGATAAACTTCATAGAAAGCACCAACCAATTATTTGTTAATTGAGTTAAGGGATATTATTTCTTTCATATTCGAAAATGATATTATTTTCATTCAATAATTGTAAGGAATATCATTTTCTTTCATACTCCATATTATGCAAGTGATATTATTTCATTTTATATTCTTAAATCTAAACTTACTATGGTAAGTATTGCTTCTACAATTCGTGAAATGACTAAAAATTTATTGAGGTTTGCGATTCATCTAATATCATTTCACTGGAATATTTATCTAAAGTTTTTTATTAAATTTTAATCTTTTCATGTCAGGGTACTATTTATCTGGGTTACTATTCATACCGGAGTACTATTCATATGGGGTACTATTCATGCCGAAGTACTATTCACGACGAAATTTAGTTTCTTTTCCTTGCCTAAATTATCTGTGAAATATTAATCTTATTCTTAAATTTGAATCCATGTTTTTATCGTCATGTTGACAATTTGGATATTCTTGAACTCTAGATAAATTGAATTATAAATCTCTAATATTTATCCTTGATCTCACTTTTATTCATCCTTTATATTAATGTCATCATCCTCAGACTTAAAATGTGGTGAAGAGTTATATTTGGCCTGTAGTGCAAAGATGAACTGTTGATTGTTATGATTATAACCATGAATTGTGTATTGGTATAATCATGACCTTTAATGTTATAGATAAAGGCTTGTGATGAATGTTCTCTTTGGCCCGTAGTGCAAAGATGGATAGGTGTTTCGCATGATCATGACCATTGGTGATACAAATAAATATCTTTGGCCCGTAGTGCAAAGATAAACTGTTAATTTGTGTGATTATGAACATGAACTATTGATTGGTGTTACAGGGATAAAATATTGATGATGAATTTTTAAATCATAGAAGATAGTAGACATCATGCTCTACTTGACTTTCTAATGGATTGCTTGTTCCGCAGCGGTTATCGTTGAAAACTTATATTGTCTTTAAATATCTGATTTATCATTGTTGAAGACTATGGATAATTTATTCTTCATTATCTTAGTCATAATATTCTTTACTGAGCTAGTTGAGCTCCCCCTTTTCCTTTTTGTTCTATTGTTCTTCTCAGGGAATGAGAGTGTCGCTGGGACTAGTCGGGGAGTGGAGTAATGATCCGAGATAATTACTAGAAGTCTTCACTATATTGTAAAATAGTGTGACAACAATTATGAAGACATAATTTGAGTGTGGATATTTCTTATTATATACATTACAATATTTTTATTGAAACTCACAGTATATGGGTGTGGTCGTATTTTGCACGACAGTTTAATAGTTGTATATATGAAAATTTGTATTTGAATTCTATAGTATCTACTTGACGACTCAGAATGGGTTATGTGGACCTATTTTGGGGGTATCAAAGTTGGTATCAGAGCTTAGGGATATGGTCTTTGGTGGAGATCTGGGATTAGAACTAGGAGGGGAGAGACGAGTAAAATACTTCGTTAGTGTATCCTACATAAGCTTGTTCGTTATTTAATGAGTCGGTCGAGATATAGAGATAATTTGTAACACGTTAATTTCATTAACTAATCTTTATTTTGTGATCATATTTCAGAATGGCATCTAAAAATCAAGAAATGAACTATGAGATGATTGTGGCTAAGAATCAAGAAGCTACAAATAATATTGAGAATCAGGAAGCTACAAATAATATTGCTACAAACTTAGAAAATTATGTTGGTAACAACATAATGAATGATGAGTTTTTCCTAAACTTTATCCGATTTTTGCAGAACCAGGCAAGAGGAACTGCCGCTAATAATATCGGTGGAAACGCGAGTAACTCATGAATGGTCACTGCCAAGCAGTTCAAGGAGTTGGGACCACCTGAATTTCTCAAAAAGTCGGACCCACGCAAGGCGGAGATGTAGCTCAAATAAATGACAAATATATATTGATACATTGCGTTGTGCTAATGTAACGCCCCCAAAATAGGTCCAATCCACCCAACCCATTCTGGGTCGCCACGAAATACACTCAACAAAAATTTCAAATACAAATCTTGAAATTCTAACTTTTAAACTGCCGTACAAAATACGACCACAATTAAACTGTTAGTTTTAATACCAATACAGTGCCCATACTCGAAATTAATGATACGTTACAGAAAGGTACAGTCAATAACTGTTTGAAGAATTAAAATCTTTAGAAAATGCTCAAGAAAATCTTCGTACATGGGAGGCCATGCATCTAAGTTATAATAGATATCATATGACTTGAGAATTATCCTTAGTTTACCCAATAGACCCCAAAGAAAAATGAGAAGATTACTACCATGTTCTTTCCAATGGTGGGCCTTCTCTTGCCATATAATTATCTCCAATGCCTCCAATTGAGAATTATATTTCACCCAAACTCCAATATTATATAGGTAGTGCTCATAGATATAATCAGCAAGTGGATGTGCACAATCCTGTCTTATAATAACACGAAGTCGTATGTCATTAGACATCTTGTACGATAGTGGCAAAACACCCTTCCAAAGTTGGGTTCACCTCAGCCTATTTGGTTCACCAAAATCAACTGTTAAATGACATATAAAATACGACACACACATTTTAAATTCTCAATATAATTCTTCTCATACTGTTTTATGGGAAACCCCAACAGCTATAGACCATCGTTCTATTCCCCTGTTATCCTCGCTCGACCCCGCTATACTCTTATTACTTGAAAGGAATTGTGAAGCAAAAGGGTGAGCACAAATAGCCCAGTAAAGAATATCATGACTAAAGATAATTAAAATATTAATAGTCTTCATCAGTAATAAATTAGAGATTTATAACATATGGTATATGATAAAACTTTTCAACCATAGTTGCAGCGGAACGAACAATCCTTTAGAAGAGTCAAATAGACCATAATGTCTATTATCTTCTTCATGTTAAAAGTCCACCAACAATATTTTATCCCTGTAACATCAATCAACAGTTCCTGTCCATAATCATGTGAATAATTCATAATCATAATTGTGTTGCTAAATTCCTCTTCGCACCCAGGATGAAGGTAATATTCATCACCTGTCTTTACCTGAAACACCAAAGATCATGGTTATACCAAATCACAGTTTCTATTCATAATCATGATAATAAATTAATCTTTGCACTACGGCCAAAGATATTCATCAATCAACAGTTCATATTTGCACTATAGGCCAAAGATATTCACAAATCAATAGCCCATCTTTGCACTACAGGCCAAAGATATTCATCAATAGTTAATCTTTGCACTACAGGCCAAAGATATTCATAAATCAACATCTCATCTTTGCACTACGGGCCAAAGATATTCATAATTCAACAACTCATCTTTGCATTACAGGCCAAAGATATTCAGTTATATCACCATTTAGGACGGAGGATGATTAAAAATAATATAAATAACAAATCCAGTGAGATAAAGTACAAAGATTAGGGATTCATAATTTAGTTTATCCAAGTTTAAAAATACTCGGTAATAATCAATTGTGGAGCAAAATTCAAGAATGAAATTCAAAACTTGGATACAATCAAAGATAGTAACCATAACAGACTTGGACAAATAAAAGAAAATTTAATTTTTCTGTGAGTAGTACCGTATTCGTGAATAGTGGCGTATACGAGAATAGCGTCGTATACGTGAATAGTAATCTCGACATGAAAAGGTAAAAATTTCATAACAAAGTTTATACCAATATTCCGGTGAAATGATACTAGATGAAAAGCAAAACTCCAGGAATTTCTGATCATTTCAGGAATTATAGAAGCAATACTTACCGTAGTAAGTTTTAATTTGGATATATAAAATAAAATATTATCTCATTCATGATATGGAATATGAATGAAAATAATATTCTTTATAAATATTAAAAGAAAGCAACATCATTTACGAGAAAAATTATATCATTTACGAATATTGAACGAAAATAATATTTCTTACGAATATTGAACGAAGACAATATCCCTGCGAATATTGAACGAAAATAATATTCCTTACGAATATTGAACGAAAATAATATTCGTTACGAATATTGAACGAGAATAATATTCTTTACGAATATTGAACGAGAATAATATCTCTTCGAATATGAAATAAATAATACCCCTTACCTCAAAAGAGAGCAATTCCAACTGGTATAGCGGAGATATTCTTGAAGAAAACTTATACTATTTTCTACACTTAAAGCTTCCTTAAACTCAAAAGAAATACGCTCAATATTATAGAAGAAGAATTCTCTGATTCAGGTGTGATTTTTATTTCTAAACTAAGCATCCTATTTATAGGAGAATGGAAGGATACTATTTGAAAATAAAAATCACTGGCAAACAGTATTTTCTTCACGGGCACAACTGGCGAAAAATTTAATTTTACTATTCATTACTGTGCAATAAAATATTCTAATAAAACAAAAACTTTATATAAAATATAATATATATAGATATATATATTCCTTACGAATATTGAATGAAAATAATATTCCTTACGAATATTGAACGAAGACAATATCCCTACGAATATTGAATGAAAATAATATTCCTTACGAATATTGAATGAGAATAGTATTCCTTACGAATATTGAATGAGAATAATATCTCTTCGAATATGAAATAAATAATACCCCTTACCTCAAAAGAGAGCAATTTCGACTAGTATAGCGAAGATATTTTTGAAGAAAACTTATACTATTTTCTACACTCAAAGCTTCCTTAAACTCAAAAGAATTACGCTCAATATTATAGAAGAAGAATTCTCTGATTCTGTTGTGATTTTCATTTCTAAACTAAGCATCCTATTTATAGGAGAATGGAAGGATACTATTTGAAAATAAAAATCACGGGCAAACAATATTTTCTTCACGGGCGCAACCTGCGAAATTTTTTATTTTACTATTTATTACTGTGCAATAAAATATTCTAATAAAATAAAAACTTTATATAAAATATAATATATATATATATATATATATATATATATATACATACATATATATATTACCCACACACACCCTCACACCTACGCACACACACACTTTATATTTCAATATTTTTTTACATGGGTGGGGCCCACCATTCTATAACAAAATCTCCTGCATTCTACAAATAAGAGTGGGGCCCGCCATATATTTTAATTAAAAATATTTATTTTGAAACTTCAATAATTTATAATAAATAGCCCTTTTATCAGAAAAATACGAATTTTATATCCATTCCATAGGAAATAAATCACATAACACTTAATTAAATCACTTCCACAAAACACATAATTTATTTATTTAACTCGATAAATAAATCACATAAAATATTTATTTAACTCAATAAATATTAAAAATTATCATATAAAATCTCAATCGTTACAATCTTCCCTCCTTAAAAGGATTCTGTCCCCAGAATCACACATAAAAAAAAATTTCTCGTCTATTACATTCTTCCCCTCTTAAAAAGCTTCTGTTCCCAGAATCAGTACATAAGGGTTACACAAAACTAAGCAAATAATTGCGGATAAGATTTCATCATAACATCTTCGAGTTCCCACGTGGCTTCTTCAGCACTGTGGTTTTTCCAAATTATCTTAACAGCAGGTATCACTTTATTCCTAAGTACTTGTTATTTTCTATCAACTATTTGAACATGCACTTCTTCATATGTTAAGTCCTTATCAAATTGCAAAGGTTCATACTCTATCACATGTTTATAATCGCGCTTGTAAGGTCTTAGCACATAAATATGAAAGACATTATGTATATTATCGAGCTCCAGAGGTAATGCAATCTCGTAAGCTACCTCGCCAACTTTTCGCAACACCTCAAAAGGTGCAATAAATTGTGGACTCGACTTTCCCTTCTTACCAAATCGAATCTTCCCCTTTCAAGGAGATACTTTCAGGAACACGAAACTTCCTGGTAAGAATTCTCGATTTTATCGATGAAGATCGGCATACTTCTTCTGTCTGTCTTGAGCAGCAACTAATCTTGTTCTGATCAGCTTCATAATTTCAGCAGTTTATTGTACCAATTCTTGTCCCAACAACTGACGTTCACCAACTTCATCCCAAAACAAGGGAGTTCTGCATTTTCTGCCGTATAACGCTTTGTAAGGCGGTATGCCGATACTCGCATGGTGATTATTGTTGTAGGCGAACTCCACCAACGGTAGATGATCATCCCAGCTTCCTTTGAAGTCCATCACACAAGCTCGCAGCATATCCTCAAGCGTTTGAATCGTTCTTTTGCTCTGGCCATCAGTTTGAGGATGGTATGTTGTACTCATGCGCAATTGCGTTCCTAGACATTCTTGCAAATGTTTTCAAAAATTAGACGTGAAACGCGGATCTCTGTCGGACACAATCGACACCGGAACACCGTGTCGAGAAATAATTTCCTTCACATACAGTTTCGCTAGCTGATCCAAGTTGTACTTAACCCTGATCGACAAAAAGTGGGTTGACTTCGTCAGTCGATCCACTATAACCCATATTGCATCAAATCCCTTCTGAGTCGCTGGAAGACCCACCACAAAATCTATCGTGATGTGCTCCCACTTCCACTCTGGGAATTTCTAACGGTTGCAGCAGTCCACTTAGTCTTTGGTGTTTTGCCTTAACTTTCTGGCACGTTAAGCACTTCGCAACACATTTAGCAACGTCCCTCTTCATATTCGGCCACCAAAAAATGATGCCTGAGATCTTGGTACATCTTGGTACTCCCAGGGTGAATAGAATATCTAGAACTATGAGCTTCTCTTAGAATCTTCTCTTTGACCTCTAGTACTGGCGGTACCCAGATTTTACCTTGGAATCATAACAACACATCGTTATCGATCTTGAACTTGAATTCTTCGCCATCGGTTATCCTTTTTCGAATCTTCTCACCTTCTTCATCGTGAAGTTGTGCTTCATTCACGTTGTCTACTAGAGTAGAACCAGTAGTTACTTGAAATAACTTCTCATCCGATTCCTTCAAAAACTTCACTTCCAACTCCAACCTAGCCATCTGTTCTATCAACCGATCCTGATCAGTTAACACGTTCAGCTTCTCCCAACCTTTTCTGATCAAAGCATCGGCGACAACGTTCGCTTTCCCCGGATGGTAAAGTATCTCGCAGTCGTAGTCTTTGATCAGTTTCAACCATCTTCTTTGACGCATGTTCAAATCCTTCTAGGTGAAAATATACTTCAGACTCTTGTGATCTGTGTATATTTCACACTTTTTTCCATATAAGTAGTGTCTCCATATCATTAAGGCAAACACTACTGTCGCCAATTCTAAATCATGGGTCGGATACCCCCTCTCATAATTCTTCAGCTGACGTGACGCATAGGCAATCACTTTGGCGCTCTTCATCAACACAGCCTAATCCTTTATGTGAGGCATCGCTATATACCACAAAATTCCCTGTACTATCCGGCAAAGATAACACAAGCGCAGTTCTCAACTTCTTCTTCAGCTCCTGAAAACTTTCTTCACACTTCTTCGTCCAAACAAATTTAACTGTTTTATGAGTTAAATTCGACACCGGAGTTGCGATTCTAGAAAAGTCTTGGATGAATCTCCGGTAATAACCTGTCAATCCCAAGAAACTCCTCACTTCAGACGGCGTCTTCGGTTGATCCTAATTTATTACGGCCTCAACCTTTGACAAATCTACTGAAATACTAACCTTGTCGATTATGTGGCCAAGAAATTGCACACGTACCAACCAAAATTCATATTTCAAGAATTTAGCGTAAAGCTTCTCTCGTCTCAGCGATTCTAAGGTTAGTCGTAAGTGTTCAGCGTGTTCCTCCTCGGTCTTGGAATAAACCAGGATGTCATCAATGAACACTACCACAAACTTATCCAGAAATGGCTTAAACACCCTGTTCATTAAGTCCATAAATGCAGCTGGGGCATTCTTGAGACCAAATGACATCAACAAGAACTCGTAATGACCATATTGAGTCCTAAAAGTCATTTTCGGTATATCTTCCCTTCTCACCTTCAACTGATGATATTCCCTTCTCAAGTTGACTTTCGAGAAATACTTCGCACCCTTCAGTTGATCAAACAAGTCATCGATCCTAGGTAAAGGATACCTATTCTTGATCGTAACTTTATCCAACTCTCTATAATCAATGCAAAGACGCATCGATCCATCATTCTTCTTCATAAACAAAACTGGCGCTCCCCACGGCGAAATGCTAGGTTGAATATACTTCTTGTCCAGCAATTCTTGTAGTTGAACCATCAGTTCCTTCATCTCAACTGGAGCCATTTTGTACGGAGCCTTCAAAATTGGAGCAGTTCCCGGCGCTAAATCGATTACGAACTCTGTCTCCCTATCTGGCGGAAGTACTGGCAAGTCGCTCTGAAATACATCCACAAACTTTTCAACTACCGATATCTCCTCCACCTTCGGGCTTTCCTTACGCGTATCTACTATGTAGGCTAGATATCCTACACAGCCTTGTGTTAAAAGTTTCTTGGCCTGCATAACCGTCAGACAACTCGATTGTCTAGGCGATTTGCTACCATAGAACACTAACTTCGACGAAGTCGTAAAGTTTACCGACTTCTTCTGACAGTCGATTATCGCCCCATGGTTGAACAACCAATCCATACCCAGTATGACGTCGAATTCCCCAAGTTTTATCGAAATTAAATCTACTCTCAGCTCCTGACCCTTAATGTCCAATCTACAGTTCTTATAGACACTTCTCACAGGAATAACCTCCCTATTCACAATCTCTATGTTCACAGGATAAACTAACTCCTCTACAGGTAAGTCTAAGGTTTTAGCAAAATCATCAGATATGAATAAACAAGTAGCACCCGAATCAAATAATACATATGCATTTATACTATTGACCGGAATAATACCAGACACCATGTATTTTGATTACATAGCATCCTGCACCGTCATATTGAATGTCCGTGCAGTGGGTCGAACAGATTGAAATGGTGCAGCGATAGTAACGGTACTGCCGCTTCCATTCCCTCTACTCCCTATTGACCATGTCGTCATCTTTTTAGGGCAGTTACGAGCCATGTGATCCTTGGATCCACATGTAAAGAAAGCTCCCTTCTTTGGGTTTGGGCAATTAGGTGCAATGTAGCCTTCCTGACCACAGTTGAAGCACACCTGGCTCCCCTTCATGCACACGCCAGTGTGATTCTTACCGCATGTAGCACATGCTTCAAACTTCCTCCTCTGCTGGTTTCCTTGCAGACTCCTAGCAGAGGTGTTATCATTTCATTTCCTCTTCTAGTTAACAGTGCTGCTACCACCAGCCTTGGTTTCTACCTCATTCTTCTTCTTCTTGTCTAGGTTAAACTTTGGCATCGGTTTGCTTCCTCCCTCAGAAAGTATAGCCTTTTTTAGCACAGCTGCAAATGTATTCAGCTGGAACATGGAAACCTTGTTATAAAGCCAGGCCATCAGTCCCCACTCAAACCTCCTCGCCTTCCTTGCATTCGTACTGACCTGGTAAGTAACGAACCTGGCCAGTTCGTTGAACTTAGCGGCATACTCTGGCACCGTCATCCATCCTTACTTAAGCTCTAGGAACTGGACGTCCATCTGGTCCTACGAACTCACTGGGAAGTACATCTCGTAGAACATTTCTATAAAATATTCCAACGTTATGACTCCTTCTCCCTCTCGGGTCTTATTAGCCTGCCACCAAAAGCTAGCATCTGACTTTAACATGAAAGCCACGAATGCTGTCTTCTGGTCCTCACCTACTCTGGCTACGTCAAAGACTTTCTCCATCTCCATCACCCACGTCTGAGCCTCGATAGGGTTGGTCGATCCCTTGAACTCAGGCGGTCCTACTGCCTTAAATTCCTTAAAAGTCGTACCCTGCACTTGCGACTGATTCGCAAGAGCTCCTGTCAACAGGTTCACCAACTGCTGAACCGAGTTGGGATTCGTCCCATTGTTATTGTTGTTTTTGTTGTTGTTCGTCGAACCCTCGGGGTTTTGATACGTTGGTCTTCTTTTAGGAGGCATTTTCTGTTAAGAAAATATTATTATTAGATCCTTTGTTCAATTTTTTAAATATTTAAGTTCATACTTAAACGTTCGAATAACTCAGTTCACATAGAACACATAACACGTCAATAAACTTCTTCTATTCAATACTCGTAGTTTAAAAAAAACATCAATCAGATAGCATTTCTGCTATTTACATCTTCCTTTTTGAACCAAAAAAGTTGTAGGATTACATTATTAACTCATCCCATTCTTATCTCAATTATGGGATTTACATTATTTAATACAAAAAGCAACACATAAACAAAAGCTCTACTACTGCCTGGGCATATTAATACGTTGCACAGCCTCTCTGCGCTCCTCTCCTATTACCCGAAACGCCGTTCTTCGGTCCACCACATACCACGATAAACCTTGGAACTGAGCTGGGTAGTAGAAAACATGATCCTGGGCTCTCTCTATCGCTGTGTGGAAAGCATACTCTATTTCCCTCAGCTTGGCCCTCTTGGCTTCGGCTTCATCTTCAGTTCGATCGGCTCATTGGGTATCCCTCAAGCTTATCTCCTCAGCTCTGGCAAGCTTCGTCGACTCTTCCTGAATGTCTTGCTTCAGCTTTGCTAGTTCAGCTCGAGCAGCATCTCTATCATTCTCCATGTATATCAGATTCCACTGTGCATCTCCTAGGTCACTTGCCATATCCTCGATCGTCTCGTGTCGCTGCTGGATAGTTTCCTCGAGCTCTCTGACTCGTCCATGAAGCTCCAAGTTACTGTCGTAGATTGCCTTGTACATCTCAGCACTACTAGGGTGAGGTGGGAATTCCTCTTCATGATCCTCTTCCTCCTCTTCCTCCTCTTCAGACTCGTCCTCATCCTCCTCCTTTGGAATAGGTGTTAGCTCACGCTCCCGACCAGCTATGGTGATCACTGGAGATGGCTCTCTCCTAACCAGTTGGTCCCAGATAACATGGATGTCTCGGGGCTTCTCCTCTCTAAGCACCTGAGGTATATCCTCTATAGCCTGACTAGGTTCTCCAACGTTCGTCATCATGACAAAAGAATTTTAAAGTTTAATTATTACAGGATATCGAGTCGTTACTCTTCGAATACTATAACGTAAACACATAGCACATAAGGTAGTTTATTATCTTTATCTATCACATCTATCTTTTCGATCTTACTGTAAGGCTATTACCTAAGGTTTTCCCCCACCTAAGGTTCATAACCAAAAGCTTTGATACCAACCTGTGACACCCCCAAATCCGAGTACTTCGTTTCCACATGATTTAGTGTTCACTTTCTAATATAACATACATCTATCCAATATAACTTTAAAATAAAATACAACCTTTATTCAAAATAATAAAATCTCCCTTAAAACAAGGGTTACAACCTTCTTAAAAATCAATCCCAGGGTTACTCTAACCTTGACATAATAATAATGTGTGAAAATAAAAACATAACATTAAAGTCTATTACAATCATTTCAAATAATAAAAATAAGTCTTCACTTGTTTTGCTTTCCATTGCCTTTACTTGTAGACGGGGCGTCAACATTATCAACCTTAGCTGCAATTGTTATATAATGCAAGAGTGAGCAAACAACATCTCACTGGAGTTTAACAATAATAAATACATGAAAGGATATCTTTAAAAAGAATTTGAATAACTTAGCTTGCTTCAGCAATAAAGAATTGAATAATAATTCTTTATCAACATTAAAATTCGAATATATAATTTATCTGAGGGTCATAAGACCTTTGAACTTTTGTCCTAGGTTATAAACATTTTCATTTAAACCTTTAACAGTCAATAAGACTATAGACCTTAACTCGTACTTAGGGGGATCAGCCCTTCGTACCATGTATTTTGCACAAACATCTTAACGCTTACGCGTAGTAACCTCCCCTAATAATAGAGTTGTTCAATCCAGTAATTTGAATTCAAGTCCGCACCAAAAAAAGTTTCATTTGGATAAGCTTACAAGGGTAATTTAGAATTCACGTTCATCAACTAAAGATTAGTTGAATCGACTTTCAATAACTTGGAACTTGGAATAATTCGTAAGTGAAAGAACTACGAACTAACATATGCTTTAGAAATAAATTTAAAGCATCTCAAAAGAATATTCAAACCTTGCTTGAACAATAAGCCAATGTTACTTTAATTATATCATGAACTTTCAATAATTACTTGTTCAATAAAAGAACAATCTCAAACAATGAATAATTGAATTGAAACAAATAAACGAGTTTAGGGTTTAGAAGACTTGCCTCAAGCGTAAGCTAGTAATATAATTCACGTTCTTTAACACTTCCTACACATATATGTTTAATCACAACAGTCTAAATTAGTTAACACGTAACTAACTCACATAATTGGTTAACCTTTCTAGGTTAACTCATTCTTATTTAATTATTAAATTAATAATTAATAATCACATAATTTAATTACATCACATAGGCAAACTCACATAATTAACTCAAATAATAATTATATATTTTATATTCAATTATAATTAAATTAATTATAATTTAAATATTTAATCTAATTATAGTTACTCAAATTATAATCACATTATATTTTAATTAAATTATAAACAATTTCTAATTTATAATTAATTAAACCACATCATACATTTACTAAATTATATTTACACCAATCATAATTTATAGTTAATCATGCAAATATTACATTATAATTACACAATTTATAATCTATAATTAATCATGCATTAAATTATAATTACATATTATAATTTAAATTTACATTCACTTGATTACAATAACTCAATTTATAATTATTATAATTTACAATAATTATAATTTAAATTAAACATTTACTCTAATTATAATTATTCAAAATTATAATCACAAATTATATTTTATTAATATAATTTATTAATATTCATTTAGCATTTTAATATATATTTAATCATGCTATAAAAGTTATTACATAAAATTAGCTTTACAAATACAAAAGAAAGCAAGTTTCTTTTTTTTCTGCCACCCCCCCACCGGGGCAGGGGTTTTCCTCTTGAAAGGCCCCGCCGGGGCGGGCCCCTTCCAGCAAACACAGACAAGTTCGCGAACTGTGCAGAGAAAAAACTAATTTGGCTTATTTCTCCACACCAAATTCTAATTACAGTTCATGCAATTCATATCAATTCCTAGAAACATAAACTTAAAGCTTCTAATCATGATTCCAACATATATAACATGCTCCTAGACACAAAATCATCTTAAACAGCAAGAATCTATGATTTAAAAACTCCAATTCTAATATTTTTCAAAAACTCATAGTTTTCACAAAACCATTCACTGTAAATTCAATTCTAACCCAATTAAACTCATAATTCATGCAATATTTTCGTAATTGAAGATAGCACCATGATAAATTCTAAATAGGCATATTAACACATAAGAAATCCTCAATTATCATTTTAAAACTCAACCAAAGCATATGAACTCATAAGAACATCAATTTTCCATTAAAACATGTTTTATAACTAATTTGATTTCTGAAAACTTGTTTATGGCATACAATTCACTTATAAACAACACATGAATACACTATGTATAAACAATTCATGCTTATACAATTTTATGAAAATTTGCCTTGACAGAGAATAAAACACGAAGAACGCGTAAATTGAGTTCTTAAAAATATAAGGATAGAGATTATAGAATATACCTTTTGTTAATAGGTTGAAAGAGGAAGATGATGATTTTTAGGCTTCAAGCTTAGAAATTCCTTCTCCTTCTTCTTCTTCATCTTTCTCTCTAACTCACTGTGTTCTTTTCTCTCTAACAATCTAACTTTCTAACGTAGCTTTACATAATATACATATATAACTGATATAATAATATACGTATACTAATTACACTTAATGATATAATTAAATTAGCAGTTACAATATTTCAAAAGCCACAAGACTTTGTTTGGCAACAGATTAATTTAGAAAATAGATTTATTAACTAAAGCCTTGTTTGGGTAAAATGGGTTTAAAGCTAGTGCAAGGGCCCTGTTTGGCAAAACCTTTTAAAATAATAAAACCATTTAAAAACTCTTTTCTTTATTTTAATAAATTATTTTAACACATACTTTAATGTTACATTTTAACTAATTAAATCTCTAACATTCTAATTTAATCAATTAAAATCTAACATCAACTAATCACATAACAATTTGTCACATAATTATAATTACTCGCTAATTACAATTCATGCAATACATGTAACACTTCATCACATAACTCATCTAATTTAATTATCTCAATTAAATTAGAACTATACCATAAAATAAATATACATCAATTAAAAAAATTATTAAACATCCATTTAATAATATATAACATTTAATTAAATTACTTCCACAAATCACATAATTTATTTATTTAACTCAATAAATAAATCACATAAAATATTTATTTAACTTAATAAATATTAGAAATTATCATATAAAATTTCAATCGTTATAATGGGGCCCACAAATGATTGCGCCGACGTACGAATATTCTCCAGACAAAAAGAATATTCCCCAGACCGAATGAATAGTACCCGACAAAATGAATATTTTATAACCACTTGCTTATTTTGTAAACTTTGCGCATATTACCCATAACTTTAACCTTTTATCAATTTAGCCATTTATTGAATAATAATTATAAGAAAAATTAAATACTTTTATTTCATAAAATTCGGGATCTTACAATCTCCTCTCCTTATGAAATTTCGTCCCCGAAATTTACGTACCTGGTAGTTCGAAGAGATGAGGATACCTTGCTTTCATTTCAGATTCTATCTCCCCGGTCATTTCTTCTGTATCATGATTTCTCCAATGCTCATTCTAGAATACAACTTCAAAACAAGGTTAATTGAAATATAACAATTGTCAATTTATTAAGTAAGAGAAGTCAGCTTAGGTAAGTCACACACTAGCGAAATATATTATTCGTCTCTCCACTCCTAGTTCTAGACTCCAATCTCCGCCAGCTACCATATCCCTAAGCTCTGATACCAAAATGTAACGTCCCCAAAATAGGTCCAATCCACCCAATCCATTCTGGGTCGCCACGAAATACACTCAACAAAAATTTCAAATACAAATATTCAAATTCTAACTTTTAAACTGTCGTACAAAATACGACCACAATTAAACTGTTAGTTTCAATACCAATATAGTGCCCATACTCGAAATTAATGATACGTTACAGAAAGATACAGTCAATAACTATTTTAGGAATTAAAATATTTGGAAAATGCTCAAGGAAACCTTCGTACATGGGAGGCCATGCATCTAAGTTATAATAGATATCATATGACTTGAGAATTATCCTTGGTTGACCCAATAGACCCCAAAGAAAAACGAGAAGATTACTATCATATTCTTTCCAATTGTGGGTCTTCTCTTGCCATATAATTATCTCCAATGTTTCCAATTGAAAATTATATTTTAACCAAACTCCAATATTATATAGGTAGTGATCATAGATATAATCAGCAAGTGGATGTGCACAATCTTGTATTATGCTAACACGAAGTCGTATGTCATTAGACATCTTGTACGATAGTGGCAAAACACCCTTCCAAAGTTGGGTTCACCTCAGCCTATTTAGTTCACCAAAATCAACTGTTAAATGACGTATAAAATACGACACACACATTTTAAATTCTCAATATAATTCTTCTCATAATGTTTTATGGGAAACCTCAACAGCTATAAACCATCGTTCTATTCCCCTGTTATCCTCGCTCGACCCCGCTATACTCTTATTACCTGAAAGAAATTGTGAAGCAAAAGGGTGAGCACAAATAGCCCAGTAAAGAATATCATGACTAAAGATAATTAAAATATCAATAGTCTTCATCAGTAATAAATCAAAGATTTATAACATATGGAAGATGATAAAACTTTTCAACCATAGTTGCAGCAGAACGAACAATCCTTTAGAAGAGTCAAATAGACCATAATGTCTATTATCTTCTTCATGTTAAAAGTCCACCAACAATGTTTTATCCTTGTAACATCAATCAACAGTTCCTGTCCATAATCATGTGAATAATTCATAATCATAATTGTGTTGCTAAATTCCTCTTCGCACCTAGGACGAAGGTAATGTTCATCACCTGTCTTTACTTGAAACACCAAAGATCATGGTTATACCAAATCACAGTTCCTATTCATAATCATGATAATAAATTAATCTTTGCACTACGGCCAAAGATATTCATCAATCAACAGTTCATCTTTGCGCTACAGGCCAAAGATATTCACAAATCAACAGCTTATCTTTGCACTACAGGCCAAAGATATTCACAAATCAACAGCTCATCTTTGCACTACAGGCCAAAGATAATCATCAATAGTTAATCTTTGCACTACAGGCCAAAGATATTCGTAAATCAACATCTCATCTTTGTACTACGGGCAAAGATATTCATAACTCAACAACTCATCTTTGCACTACAGGCCAAAGATATTCAGTTATATCACCATTTAGGACTGAGGATGATAAAAAATAATATAAATAACGAATCCAGTGATATAAAGGACAAAGATTAGGGATTTGTAATTTAGTTTATCCAAGTTCAAAATTCAAGAATGAAGTTCAAAACTTGGATACAATCAAAGATAGTAACCATAACAGATAACTTGGACAAATAAAAGAAAATTTAATTTTTCTGTGAATAGTACCGTATTCGTGAATAGCATCGTATACGTGAATAGTGCCGTATACGTGAATAGTAACCCGACATGAAAAGGTAAAAATTTCATAAGAAAGTTTATACCAATATTCCGGTGAAATGATACTAGATGAAATGCAAAACTCCAGGAATTTCTGATCATTTCAGGAATTATAGAAGCAATACTTACCGTAGTAAGTTTTAATTTGGATATATAAAATAAAATATTATCGCTTTTATAATATGGAATATGAAAGAAATTAATATTCTTTATAAATATTGAAAGAAAGCAACATCATTTACGAGAAAAATAATATTCTTTACGAATATTGAACGAAAATAATATTCGTTAAGAATATTGAACGAGAATAATATTCCTTACGAATATTGAACGAGAATAATATCTCTTCGAATATGAAATAAATAATATTATAGCGGAGATATTCTTGAAGAAAACTTATACTATTTTCTACACTCAAAGATTCCTTAAACTCAAAAGAAATACGCTCAATATTATAGAAGAAGAATTCTTTGATTCTTGTGTGATTTACATTTTTAAACTAAGCATCCTATTTATAGGAGAATGGAAGGATACTATTTGAAAATAAAAATCACGGGCAAACAGTATTTTCTTCACGGGCGCAACCGGCGAAATTTTTTATTTTACTATTTATTACTGTGCAATAAATTATTCTAATAAAACAAAAACTTTATATAAAATATAATATATATATATATATATATAACCCACACACACCCTCACACCTACGCACACACACTTTTTATATTTCAGCATTTTTTCACATGGTTGGGGCCCACCATTCTAAAATAAAATCTCCTACATTCTACAAACAAGAGTGGGGCCCACTATATGTTTTAATTAAAAACATTTATTTTGAAACTTCAAAATTCATAATAAATAGCCTTTTTTTTCAAAAAAATACGAATTTTATGTTCATTCCATAGGAAATTTAATTCTCTACAACTTTGTAGAAGAATGTTTTTTAAATTTCGAACTAAAAATGATCGAAATTCACATGCGGATAAAATTCCAATTTCCTTCTCTTCCCTCCTTTTCTTCTTTCTTTCTCCCTTCATCTTTCCCCCTTTTCTCCCACCATTTCCCACTTATTCTCTCTCTCTCTCTCTCTCTCTCTCTCTCTCTCTCTCTTTCCCCATCTATTCCTCCCTTTCTTCTTTCTTTCTCTCGTCATCTCTCCATCTTTTCTCCCACCAATTTCCACTTATTCTCTCCTCTCTCTCTCTCTCTCTCTCTCTCTCTCTCTCTCTCTCTCTCTCTCTCTCTCTCTCTCTTCCCCCATCAATTCTTCACTCACTCACACACATAAACACACATACGTATATATATATATACACACACATATATATAATAAAATATTTATAATTATTAAAAATTCAAATTTCATTTTCTCTCTTCCACCTCATTTATTCATATACCATGAATTTATTATAAAAATATCACCATTATTATATTATTATATTATCACATTATACACTTATAATGTAATATTATAATAATATATTTGAATGAATTGTTTTATCGAAGAAGATAAAATATCCACTCTCAATAATTGTCTCTTTAAAAATTCCTCCATTAAATAAATATTTCTTTATCATTTTTATCAATAATTAATTATTCACAAATAATATTACAGAACCACAATATTGACAACCAGGTCGTTCCCAAGAAAGAGGGGGCTTTCCGATAAGGATTTCTCCTTACTGGCACGCAATTAAATAACCTAACCCTTTTTCTCGACAGAATTTTCTAGACATTGTTAATAATGTTATCTAATAATATTATTCAAATAATATGAATTATTGATTTGATAATGTAAAATACTGTGCAGTGACAATTATTGAAACATCAATAATATAAAATATTATGTAATACTGTGTGCTACTGTGCAAAAATGCGTATTACTTTATTTTAACCACCGAGTATTTCAACAATGTTAACGGTAACCGTTACGCCTTTATTTATAGAAAAATTATTCTCGTCGTTTTCTTCATCTGATAATTTTTCGTTATGGGGTCCACAAATGATTGTACTGTCGTACGAATATTCCCCTACAAAAAGAATATTCCCTTGACCGAACGAATATTCCCCGACAAAATGAATATTTTATAACCACTTGCTTATTTTGTAAACTTTGAGCATATTACCCATAACTTTAACCTTTTATCAATTTAGCCATTTATTAAATAATAATTATAAGAAAAATTAAATACTTTTATTTCATAAAATCCGGGGTCTTAAAGCTAATAATCAAAAGGTTTACTTTGCTACCTTTATGTTACGAGGAGAAGTAGACCACTGGTGGGAATCAATGAAGCGTACATATCATTCAACACTTGAAATGTCTTGGGCGGAGTTCCTAGAGCTGTTTAATGACAAGTATTTTTTGGAAAGCATACGCCATGTGAAGGAAGTCAAATTTATTACGTTAGAATAAAATAATATGACGGTTTCATAGTACGAGGCCAAATTTGCTGATTTATCTCGATTTGCGCCCCATTTGGTAGATAATGAAGAACACATAACCCGAATTTTTTTACGAGGTTAAAATTTTAGATTTGTCAACATCTTATATCTCATAAACTTCGTTTATATTCAAATATCGTGGATAGGGCTGAATTAGTGGAACGAGAGAAAGAAAAATTGCAACTAGGAGACAAAAATCGACAACATGATAATAGTCGTACTAGTGGCAACAGTCATCGGATCAATGATAACCAGCGTGGAGAAAATTATCATGCCAGAAATGGTAACCACTTCGGTGGTAATCCTAGGCCAGATAATAGGAGAAGTGAATCAAGTGGAAACAACATTAAGAAGAGGAGATTCAACAATAACAACCGAAAGACGTCGGCAGCAGCACCCGTTTCTAGGGGAGGAGAACGACCACCAGTCCGATGTTTCAGATGTGAACAAGAGGGACACATTAAGCCAAACTGTACACAATAACCTATGGCATGTTACAATTGTGGAAAAGACGGTCACATAGCTCTATTTTTTTCGGTAACAAAATCAAGTCCAGCTGTAATGGTGACACCAAAGGCTGCTACGGACAAGTCAAAGTTAGTGGTTCAGGGGAAAGTTTTTGTAGTAACTTCTCAAAAAGTGAGGAACCCGAAAGAAGTTATCACGGGTAAGCTAATCATAAACTCTTGCAAAGTATATGCCTTATTAGATATACTGGTTCTACCCACTCTTTTATTTCACCTGCTTGTGCTCAACGTTTGAACTTGACTCTTGAGAAATTAGATTTTGACTTATCTGTTGAAACTCCGTTAGGAGAAACCCTCACATTTCATGTTGATCTCATCTCTTTGAAAATACTTGCATTTGATGTGATTTTATGAATTGACTGTTTAACTACTCATCATGCTAAAATTGATTATTTTTGTAAGGCCGTTAGTTTTCATATTCCTAACAAACTTGTTTTGTGAATTCAAGCAACCAAACCATTGAAATCAATCATTGTCATCTAAGCCATAAAGCTATTCGTTTATTGAAAAACAGATTCAAGCTTTCTTAGCCCATGTCACCAATTTAAACAAAAATAGGTCGAATTTAAATGATATTTTTGTTATTAATAAATTCCCTGACGTATTTCCTGAAGAACTTTATGGCCTACGCCCAGAACGTGAGATCGAATTTTGTATTGACCTTGATCCCGGTACAAAACCCATTTCCAAAACCCCATATCAAATAACTCCTATTAAACTTCGGGAGTTAAAAGTTCAACTACAAGAGTTGTTAGACATTGGTTTCATATATTCTAGTACATCTTCTTGGGGTGCTCTTGTTATATTTGTAAAGAAGAAAGACAGGAGTATGAGACTCTGCATTGACTATCGGAAGTTGAATCACGTAACCATCAAAAATAGTTACCCTTTACCTCGCATTGATGACCTGTTTGACCATTTGCAAGGTGGTCAATTCTTTTCGAAGATCGATCTTCATTTTGGATATCATCAATTAAAGATTAAAACTGATGACATTCCAAAGACTGCCTTTAGAACTCGATACGGGCATTATGAATTCTTAGTGATGTCTTTTGGATTGACTAATGCTCCTACTGCATTCATGGATATGATGAACCGAATATTCAAGGAATATTTGGATCATTTTGTGGTTGTCTTTATTGAGACATCCTCATTTACTCCAAAAGCCGTGAAGATCATGAGCAACACTTGAGACTGATACTTTAAAAGCTTCGTGAAAAAAAGCGTTATGCCAAGTTGAAGAAATACGAGTTCATGCTTGAGGAAGTAGCATTCCTTGGGCACGTGATAGCAAAACATAAAATATTAGTTGACCCGACGAAGATTGAAGCAATACAAAGTTGGGAGCAACCTAAGTCAGTAACCGAAGTACGTAGCTTTCTAGGCCTAGCTGGTTATTATCAGAGATTCATAGAAGGTTTTTCTCGAATCGCCACTCCATTAACTCAGCTGACTCGAAAAGATATAAAATTCAAACTGAGCGATGAATGTGAGAAGAACTTCCAAGAATTTAAGAGGAGACTCATTTCAGCACCTGTTCTGACAATACCATCTGGTTCAGAGGGATTTATCATCTACAACGATGCTTTAGGCAGAGGTCTAGGTTGTGTTCTCATGCAACATAGGAAAGTCATAGCCTATGCCTCTCGACAACTCAAAGAATATGAGTGAAATTATCCTACTCATGATCTAGAGTTGGCAGCAGTCATTTTTGAGTTAAAAATTTGGAGACACTACCTATATGGGGAGAAATTGGAGATCTACACAGATCATAAAAGTCTTAAATATTTCTTCACCCAAAAGGACTCAACATGCGGCAACGACATTGGCTCGATTTATTGAAAGATTATGACTATACCATCCAATACCATCCTGGAAAAGCAAACGTGGTAACTGATACGTTGAGTAGAAGATCATATGCGGGTACGAGTACGATATTGTCAACACAAAGGCCCATTTTGTATGACTTACATAGAATAGAGATAGAGTTAAAGACTCCAAGGACCCACGTGAAGATGGAAAATATACGAGTAGAACCAACTTTAATCGATAAAGTTAAAGCTGCTCAAGCTACAGACCCGGAGCTGATTAATATGAAGAAGAAAGAAGGTGTTGTTCCAAAAGCAAGAATCGACGAAGAAAGAATACTTCGAGTCAACTCTAGACTTTGTGTTCCTAATGACTCTGATTTGAAGTATAAAATTATTATGGAGGCACACAACACCGTTTACAATCCACCCTGAAAGTACTAAAATGTATTGTGATCTTCGACATACTTTTTGGTGGAGCAACATGAAGAGAGAGATCGCAGAGTTTGTCTCAAGGTGTCTAACTTGTCAATATGTCAAGGAGGAGCATCAAGTGCCAAAGGGTCCGTTGCAACCACTTGAGATTCTATAATGGAAGTGGGAACACATCAACATGGATTTCGTGACGGGTCTTCCTAAAGTTTCTCAAGGCTTAGACGCAGTTTGGGTCATTGTGGATAGATTGACCAAGTCTGCTTATTTCTTGCTTATACGAGAAACTCATTCACTTTAGCGATTGGCTAGTATGTACATAAGCGAGATTTTAAGATTGCATGACATGCTAGTATCTATAGTTTCAGATCGAGACCCTAAATTCACTTCATAATTTTGGGTCAGCTTGTAGAAAGCTATGGGCACTGAATTACGATTTAGTTCAGCATATCATCCCCAAACGGATGGGAAATCAGAAAGGACTATACAAACTCTTGAAGATCTATTGAGACTTTGCGTCCTAGACTTTAAATGAAGTTGGGACAAGTACTTGAAATTGGTGGAATTCTCCTACAACAACAGTTATTAAGAAAGTATAGGCATGGCTCCATTCGAGGCGTTGTATGGACGAAGTCGTTCTCCAGCATGTTGGGATGTGGTGGGTGAAGCAACATTATTGGGACTAGAGTTGGTACGCATGACTACGAAAAAGAGTCAAATGATCCGGCAATGTATACAAACAGAACAAGATCGACAAAAGAGTTATGCTAATCTTCATCGAAGGGACGTAGAATTCAATGTTGGAGACCATGTATTATTACGTGTTGCTCCATGGAAAAGAGTTACTAGATTCGAAAAGA
Source organism: Panax stipuleanatus (assembly GCA_020205555.1). Classification (NCBI taxonomy): domain Eukaryota; kingdom Viridiplantae; phylum Streptophyta; class Magnoliopsida; order Apiales; family Araliaceae; genus Panax; species Panax stipuleanatus. The sequence continues at coordinate 51,508,376 of CM035119.1, forward strand.
GAGGAAAGATCAACCATCGATATATTGGTCTATTTGAAATCTTAGACCGAGTAGGAACTGTAGTCTACAGACTAGCCTTACCGCCAAACATGTCTCGTGTTCATAACGTTTTTTACATTTCCATGCTACGTAAATATGTGAAAGACCCATACCACATAATTGAATTGGAACTAGATGAGATAGCGGAAGATTTAACGTATTAGGAGGTACCTGTCAAGATCTTGGATAAGAAGGAATAGATTCTATGCTCAAAGGTTATACATCAAGTCAAAGTTTTATGGAAAAATATGATATTGAAGAAATGACCTGGGAGTTAGACTCCAAAATGAGAGCAATGTATCCTCACTTCTTCAAAATACCAGCTACGTACATCAATTTCGAGTGCGAAATTTCATAAGGAGGGAAGGTTGTAAGACCCCAAATTTTGTGAAATAAAAGTATTTAATTTTTTTTATAATTATTATTCTATTCAGTAAATGGTTAAATTGATAATAGGTTAAACTTAAAGGTGATATGTGTAAATTATATAAGTATGTCAAAGAATATTCTTTCTATTGGAGAATATTCGTTCTGTCGGAGAATATTCGTTTTATCGGGAATATTCGGTAAAAGTACGACGACGTCGAAATAACCAATCATTGGTGGGCCCCACAACGAAATATTTTTAGATGCAGAAAACGACATAATAAACCTTTTTAATAAAAAAATGTCAACGGTACTATCATTTTTACTATTTAAATACCCGATGATAAAAGTACAGTAGCACACGGTATTGTATAATACTTCATATTATTGATTCAATAATTGTTACAGTAGCAACTTCATAATATTTCATATTATTGAACTCAATAATTGTCACTGTAGTAAATGCACAATATTTTATATTATTATAATTGACATGGCACAATAACTCATTTTATCTGATATGATATTATTAGGCTATTAAACATTATTCACATTGTCTAGAAAGTTCTGTCAAAGAAATGGGTTGGTTAATTTTGTGTCGTTTATACGGAAGGCCCCCTCTTTTCTGAGAACGATCTGGTTGTCATTATTGTAAATCTATAATAATTATACTCAGAAGAAATTAGTGAGCACCAATCCACTGTAGCAAGCACACGGATTTAGGGGTGTCACAATATTGGCACAGTATCTCATATTATTGAACCAATAACTAACATCATAGCAAGGGTAGAAATGGATAGTTACATAATAGAAGTCACATGTTTTAAATAGTTAAGTCGACTCATTATTTGAAGAACAATAATATCTGTAATATTAATACATTAAGTCAATAATATAAGAAACAGATAATAAAATGATAATGGAATAATCTTTTTGATAATGGGTTTATTTTTTTTGAATAAATACTGATAATGGATTATTCTTTTTGAATAAAATATTGGTAATGGATGAAAATGGATAATTATTATGTTTAAAATATAGATAATGGATATGAAAATGAATAATTATTATGTTTAAAATATAGATGGATGAAAATGGATAATTATTATGTTTAGAATATAGATAATGGATGAAAATGGGTAATTATTATGTTTGAAGTATAGATAATGGATGAATAATATATTTATAAAATGTGGGATATTTTTGCTACAAATAGGAAGGCTTATCCTAAGGAAATTCATAACATACTTGCTTATACTTCCTTCCACTCTTTAAAAATTTCTTAGTGTAAGTTCTCTCAAGTGTGCTAGGCTACCTTTGGTATTTGTGAAGATTAGTAAGAGTACAAGTATTATTCAAGTTGATAAACTTCATAGAAAGCAGCAACCAATCACTTGTTAATTTAGGTAAGGGATATTATTTCTTTCATATTTGAAAATGATATTATTTTATTTCAATATTCGTAAGGAATATCATTTTCTTTCATACTCCATATTATGCAAGTGATATTATTTCATTTCATTTTACTAAATCTAAACTTACTATGGTAAGTACTGTTTCTATAATTCCTGAAATTATTAGAAATTTCTTGAGGTTTGCGATTCATCTAATATTACTTTACTAGAATATTTATTTGAATTTTCATCTTTTCATATCAGGATACTATTCATCCAGGGTACTATTTATAACAGAGTACTATTCATCCGGGGTACTATTCATGTCGGAGTACTATTCACGATGGAATTTAGTTTCTTTTCCTTGTCCAAATTATCTTTGAAATATGAATCTTATTCTTAAATTTGAATCCATGTTTTTATCGTCATGTGGACAATTTGGATATTCTTGAACTCTAGATAAATTGAATTATAAATATCTAATATTTATCCTCGATCTCTCTTTTCTTCATCCTTTATATCAATGTCATCATCCTCAAACTTAAAATGTGGTAAAGAGTTATCTTTGGCATGTAGTGCAAAGATGAACTGTTGATTGGTATGATTATGACCAAGAATTGTGTATTGGTATAATCATGACCTTTAATGTTACAGATAAAGGCTTGTGATGAAAGTTCTATTTGGCCCGTAGGGCAAAGATGTACAGGTGTTTGGCATGATCATGACAATTGGTGATAAAAATAAATATCTTTGGCCCGTAGTACAAAGATAAACTATTAATTTGTATGATTATGAACAAAAATTATTGATTGGTGTTACATGGATAAAATATTAGTTATAGATTTTTAAATCATAAAAGATAGTAGACATCATGCTCTACTTGACTCTTCTAATGGATTGCTTGTTCCGCTGCAGTTATCGTTGAAAACTTATATTGTCTTTAAATCTTTGATTTATCATTGTTGAAGGCTATGGATAATTTATTCTTCATTATCTTAGTCATAATATTATTTACTGAGTTAGTTGATCTCACCCTTTTCCTTTTTGTTATATTATCCTTATAAGGAAATGAGAGTGTCGCTGGGACTAGTCGGGGAGTGTAGTAATGATCCGAGATAGTTACTAGAAGTCTTCACTATATTGTAAAATAGTGTGAAAATAATTATGAGGACATAATTTGAGTGTGGATATTTTCGTATTATATAAGTTACAATATTTGTATTGAAACTCACGGTATATGGGTGTGGTCGTATTTTGCATTGCTGTTTAATAGTTGCATGTTATGTTTGTCAGATTCAAAGATACAATCAAATTGCATAAAATAAGCGGAAGCATGATAAATCAGAGTTTTAAAATTTTACAAACCATATACTCGGATCATCCTTTATACATAGTTATTAATTAAACAAAATAGATGGAGATTAAGATTCATACCCTTGAAGATTCTAGCTTCCTCTGGTACGAGTTCAACTCCAAATCCTTTTTGCGTTCTACTTGAACCCACCGGGTTGATTCCTTCCTTTGATCAACGTTAGCTACCCAAGTGTTTGGCCTCTAGAGGTGATCCACCAAGAAAGAATAAGAATTCAAGAATAAGGGTGTTTGGATAATGATGAGTAGGTTGAAGACCTATGAATTGATCTCATATTAGCTTGATTATTGTAAGTTTTTGGGTATTGTTCGTATTACTTTGTAGTGTTTTGTGTTTATTGCAGATATAGAGGTTGGAATGGATTTAAAGTTGAAAAGATCAAAGTTTGGACAAAACAGGTAGAGGAGTGCGGACCGCTCTGTGGCTAGTACATTGGATGCGCTGACCGCGCAGCTACGGGATAAGATACTGGAGGTAGTGCGCTGCCCGCGCAGTTTATAAAGGATGTGGAGCGTGGACTGCGCAGTTCTGACGCCTGATAGGATTTTTAGGTTTTTAAATTATAAGTTGAATTATAATAGGATTGTGACTTACCTTAATTGACTGAGGGTTTGTCTAGGCTATAGGAGTTGTTTTCCTATGTTTTGATCATCTTGGATCTGAGTATTTTCATCTTATTTCTTGGAGGCTAATCAAGGCATATCAGGCTAATTCTCTTATTCAATTTTGAAGGGATGTTGAACCTGATTAACAATTACTGGTTTGATTAAGTTTGTTTAGTATGTATTCATTCATTGAGATTTATTCTTATTATCTATGTGAACTTTCAGATATGTTATCCAATTGATTAATTTGGTTTCTGCGGAATTAAATTAATAAATTGATATCATTTGCTAGATTAAGACAGATTTTAAGCAAACGAAGTGTGTCTAATCTAAGTAGCAATTGATAGTATTTTATTGTGGTCAAGATTTAAAATATTATTAAGATTTTCAGAAGGCAAGTTAAATAATTCCTGATTGTGTAATTATTGCTTGGAATAATCTAATTCTCATTCTTCATGCTTCTTTCATATTAAATCTAGACTGATAGTTCTAAGTTGTATGTTAGTTAGAATCTCTTGTTGGCGATCGTCGCATTAGATCTACACTTAAGGAGAATTACGGGTAATTTGCGATCGCGGTTTTCTAGGGTTACTAATCTCATTGGAAGGTAAATATTATAAATAATTGGTAAAATCATAATTGTGAAAAGGGGATACTGAACTGAAGAATTGAATACTCTTACTCATTGATATTTTATTTATTATTCACTTTTGTTAACTATATGTTTCAAACTAAAATCCCCAATTCATTGGAAATACTTGGATAGATAAAATACAATTCACTCTCTGTGGGATCGATCCTTGCTTATTGCTATACTAATTCTTGAGTTAGTTGAACCTGAGTAAGGTAAATTTAGTAGTGCTAACGGCAACTATCAAATTTTGGCGCCGTTGCCGGGGAGTGTTATTTATTTTTAGTTATTCAATTGTTTTCATTTTTTTATTTATATATTTTATTTTATGCCTCGATCCTCTCACTCTTTTGACTTTCAATTTGATCCAGAAATAGAGAGAACCGCACGAAGGCTTAAAAAAGAAGCTCAAAAAACCCAAGGTTCACTTGCAGATTCCGACGAAGCTCAATCACCAGGCCTGAACATTGCAATCTCACTTCTTACGGATCAATCATCATCATCAAGCGAATCAGACGAGAATATGGAGGTGCCAAATAACAGGACTTTAAAGGAGTTCTCAACTCCTAATCTTACCCAACAACCTCTTTGTATTGAATATAATGCTTTAAATGTTTCGTTTGAACTCAAATCTGGACTAATTCACCTTCTGCCTACTTTTCGTGGTTTTACAGGTGACGATCCATACAAACATTTGCAGGAATTCCATGTTGTGTGCTCCACCATGAAGCCACATAATGTCACGAAAGATTAGATAAAGTTGCGAGCTTTTCCATTTTCTTTAGGGGATTTAGCAAAAAATTGGTTATATTATCTACCCCCGGGAGCAGTACGATCATGGGAAGACATAAAGAGGCTATTTTTGGAAAAAAAAAATTCCAGCATCACGAGTAGCCAACATTAGAAAAGAAATTTGCGGAGTAGGACAATTCAGCGGTGAAACATTGCATGAGTACTGGGAGAGGTTCAAGAAATTGTGCTCCAGCTGTCCCCCACACAAGATCGACGATCAATACCTCATCATCTACTTTTACGAGGGACTTATACCAATGGATAGAAATATGATCGACATTGCGAGTGGAGGAGCATTAGTGGACAAAACACCAGAGGCTGCAAAGAACCTGATTGCAAATATTGTCACTAATTCACAACAGTATGGGACATGGAATGATCTTCCAGCATAAAGGGTAAGTGAGGTAAGCACAACGAGTGTAGAACAACATATTTCTTACTTAACTGCTTTGGTAAAATAGATAGCTACAGGTAATGCCCCAGTTGCACAAGTTTGCCAACTTTGTTTAATGGCGAGACACCCTACCAATGCATGCCCGACATTACAGGAAAGAACACCGAACAACAAGCAAATGTAGTGGGAAATTACCAGGCTCAGCCACAAAGAAAGTATGACTCTCCAACACATACAATCTTGGATGGCAGGATCATTTGAACTTCAATTATGGGGGTGCTAGGACACAGGCACAAGGATTCTACCCGGTTAAACGATAGTTCCAGTCGAATCAGCCATAGTACCAACCCAGACAAGCAGCACCAACCAATCCTGGAATGTCTTTGGAAGACATGGTAAAAACATTTATGAACTAGACCCAACAATACATGAATCAGACTACACAGTTCCAACAAGAAACGAAGTCTTCCATTCATTCCTTGGAGAGTCAGGTGAGCCAGTTAGCCACTATGGTAAGTCGGTTGTACGCTCAAGGTTCGGGAAAGCTTCCATCGCAGACAGTTGTGAACCCAAAGGAGAATGCCAGTGCTATTACAATGCAGAGTGGAAAACAGATGGATACACCAATAGCAACAGTTGAGTGTGAGAAAGAGCAAGAAAAGTTGGAATCCGTAGAAACAAAGGTACACCCTAACCTTCCTTGTCAATTAAATGATATTCCACTTCCTTTTCCTCATAGAAATTCTAGAAAAGCAAAGACAGATGAAAAAGAAAAGGAAATTCTAGAAACCTTTAGGAAAGTAGAAGTGAATATCCCATTACTGGACGCAATTAAACAAGTGCCACGGTAAGCTAAATTTTTGAAGGAATTATGCACAAATAAACGAAAATTGGAAATTGATGAGAAAATTATGATTGGGGAAAATGTGTCAGCAGTATTGCAAAGAAAAATGCCACCTAAATGTAAAGATCCAGGCAAGTTTACGATTCCATGCACAATAGGAAACACTAGGTTTAATAAGGCCATGCTAGACTTAGGCGCTTCAATAAATGTTATGCCATTATCTGTGTATAAGTCTCTGAATCTTTGTCCTTTAAAAACTACTGGTGTTATTATTCAATTAGCTGATCGTACTAACACCTACCCCCGAGGAGTAGTTGAAGATGTCTTGGTCAGGTCAATGAACTAATCTTTCCTGCAGATTTTTACATTGTGGACATGGAAGATGACACATCCCCAAACCCATCACATATCTTACTAGGAAGACCCTTCCTAAAGATAGCAAGGACTATGATCGATGTTCACAATAGGACCTTAACAATGGAGTTCGATAGCGAAAAGATCCAGTTCAGTATCTACGATGCCATGAGGTACCCTAGTGATATTTGTCAAGTTTTTGCAATTGACATGTGTGATTCTCTAGTATAGAAAACTTTTGAACAAATTCAAAGAGACAGCTTCGAGGTAGCTATTTCCAGTAGTTTGAACATGGGTGGAACACATGAACTTGAGCATAGTCAGGAATTGAAGGAAACAGTAGCTGCATTACATTTATTGCCTACACACATAGATAAGCATGCTGTGCAATTAATTTAATTACCTGTAACACATCAAAAATTGTTACCATCTATGGAGCAACCTCCAACACTTGAATTAAAACAATTACCGGAACACTTGAAATATGCATATTTAGGGTCTAATAAAACTTTATCTGTGATAATTGCTAGTAATCTAACCAAAGTGCAGGAGGAAAAATTATTGAGAGTCCTTAGGGACCATATTACAGTATTTGGTTGGACAATAGCAGATATTAAGGGGATTAGTCCCGCAATATGCATGCACAATATATTGTTAAATGAAGGAGCTAAACCAACGAGAGATGCACAAAGACGACTAAACCCATCGATGATGGAGGTAGTGAAGAAAGAGGTAATCAAATTACTTGATGCAGGTATCATCTACCCCATCTCAGATAGTCAATGGGTAAGTCCAGTGTTAGTAGTTCCAAAGAAATCAGGTATAACTGTTGTCAAAAATGACGATAATGAATTAGTGCCCACCAGGATGCAAACAGGTTGGAGAGTGTGTATAGATTATAGAAGGTTGAATGATGTAACTCTAAAATACCACTTTCCTTTACCTTTTATTGATCAAATGCTAGAACGTTTAGCTGGGCATTCTCATTATTACTTCTTAGATGGATTTTCATTTTATAACCAGATTGTGATCGCCCCAGAAGATCAGGAAAAGACCATATTCATATGTCTTTTCGGAACTTTTGCTTATCGGCGGATGTCCTTTGGACTATGCAATGCCCCAGGTACTTTTCAACGATGCATGTTAAGTATTTTTTTAGATCTTTTGGAAGGATGTATCGAAGTCTTTATGGATGATTTCACAGTTCATGGTGATTCATTAGATGCATGTTTAGATAATTTAACACGTGTATTGGACAGATGTTTAGAAACAAACCTTGTGTTAAATTGGAAAAAATGTCACTTTATGGTAGAATAAGGAATAGTATTTGGACATGTTGTGTTAATCCATGGTTTAGAAGTTGATAAAGCTAAAATTGATATTATATCTGCATTACCTTACCCGTCAGTGTACGGGAGATACATGCTTTTCTTGGACATGCAGGATTTTATCACAGGTTTATAAAGGACTTTGCCAAGATAGCATTACCTTTATGCAAGCTGCTACAAAAAGATGAGGAATTTCAGTTTGTCGATGAGTGCAAGGCGGCTTTTGACACCTTGAAGAGATCTTTGACATCAGCCCCTATCATTCAACCGCCAAATTGGGATTTTTCTTTTGAAATAATGTGTGATGTAAGCAACTATGTTGTAGGCACCGTCTTGGGCCAAAAGATTGACAAAACCACCCATGCCATTTACTATGCTTCCAGAACTTTGAACGCGACTCAGATAAACTATTCAACAACAGAAAAATAACTTTTATCTGTTGTTTTTGATTTAGATAAATTCAGATCATATTTGCTAGGTACTAAAGTAATAATCTATTCTGACCATGCTGCTCTCAGGTACTTTCTAACCAAAAAGGAATCCAAACCACGGATCATAAGATGGATCTTGTTGCTGCAAGAATTCGACCTGGAGATCAAAGATAAAAAGGATGCGAATAACTTGGTGGCAGATCACTTGAGCAGGATCATTAAAGAAGAAGAAGTCCTACCATTACATGATATGTTTCCAGACGAGCATCTACTGGCTATTGGAACTACATACCCCTGGTATGCTGACATAGTGAATTTTCTGGTAAGTGCTTTTGTTCCACATGAATATTCTAGATCTCAAAAAGAAAAGCTTAGGAGTGATGCCAAATACTATGTCTGGGACGACCTAGATATGTGGAAATTTTGTGCTGATCAGATATTTAGAAGTTGAATACCTGATAGTGAATTTCAATCTATTCTAACTTTATGTCATTCCTATGCTTGTGGGGGTCATTTTGGACCAAACATAACTGCACGCAAGGTGTTAGAGAGTGGTTTTTATTGGCCATCCATTTTTAAGGATTCTTATTTGTTTTGTAAAGCATGTGAAAAATGCCAAAAGACGAGAAATTTATCTCACCATAACTAAATACCACAAAACCCTATACTAATTGTAGAAATCTTTGACGTTTGGGGTATTGATTTCATGGGACCGTTTCCTATGTCTTTTGGAAATATTTACATTTTATTGGCAGTTGATTATGCATCCAAATGGATGGAAGCAAAAGCCACTAGAACTAAAGATTCTAAAGTTGTTGCAGAGTTTGTCAGAACTAACATTTTTGTCAAGTTTGGAGCACCACGGGCCATCATCAGTGATCTCGGTACCCACTTTTGCAATAGGGTTTTAGCCGTTTTGCTTAAGAAATACAACGTTCTTTACAAAGTATCTACATCTTACCATCCGCAAAGCAATGGCCAGGCAGAGGTCTCAAACCGCGAAGTAAAATCCATTCTGGAAAAAGTGGCCAACCCCAACCGGAAAGATTGGAGTCTGAGATTGGATAACGCATTATGGGCTTATAGGACGGCATACAAAACTCCGATAGGTATGTCGCCTTATAGGCTAGTGTTCGAGAAACCATGTCACCTAACGGTGGAGCTGGACCATAACGCTTTTTGGGATATAAAATAGTGCAACATGAATATGGACCAGGCTGGCATCAACAAGAAGTTGTAGTTACAAGAACTCAAAGAATTACGGAACGAAGCATACGAGAGTTCAAAGCTATACAAATCAAAGACAAAAGCTTTTCATGACAAGCAGATATTAAGGAAGAACTTCACTGTAGGCCAAAAATTTCCTCCTTTTCAATTCACGCTGAAAGTTATTTCCCAAAAAATTGCGTTCTCGCTGGGAGGGACCATTTGTGATTACTAACATTTTTCCTCATAGTGCAGTAGATATCTTGAATCTGAACAATGGAACGGTGTTCAAAGTAAATAGGCATAGGCTGAAACCATTTTTGAATATTGAACAAATGGAGGAGGTCGAATTCGTGACTCTGATTGAGCCGACTTATGCATAGAAGATAGAATTTATGTCGAGCTAACGACGTTAAACAAGGGTAGCTGTGTGGGAGGCAACCCATAATTTTTATCATATTTTGTAATGAGTAGTATTATTATTAGTTCACCCTAGTGTTAGTTGATGATAGTACAGGCAGGCAGAAGAACAACAAAAAGGGCAAAATTTGAAAATTTTTACAGGAGGCACAACCGCATTCCAACATCGCTGGGCGTGCAGCATAGGCAGTAGCTATTCAACCATTTGGCCCAGGCAAACCCTGGCCGCATCCCAATCACGCGGATCGCGCAGTATATGCAAAAAGTTCAAAACCGAAACCTAGTCCCGGCGCTGACCGCGCCCCTAGCCGCGCAGACCGCGCAGTTTGGTAGATTCAGTTTTAAACACGAATTTTGAACGGTCTCGTGCATCCCTTAAACCCTCAAACCCTTTCCTTTTCCATTTCCACTTCCTCTTCGCCTTCTCCTACTCTACTTACACCATTCTTTCCCATCTTCTCATTATAAAAACTAAACATACTACACAATTCCTCTATACCATTCAAAAATCTTCAAACCCTAGTTCTCTCCTCATATTTCATCCATAGTTCCCATTCAATCCACACCTTCTTCTTATAATTCCCAAACACCAATCCATCCAAATAAATTTCGACAGCCTCTATACATTAACAAGGCAACATTAACAATACGGAGTCCATGATTCAAAGGTAACATATTGAATTGCATTTTATTTATTAAAATTCTTTCTAGATTCAATTGTGTTCGTTTTTCTATTATAAATTACCATTGGGATCCCTTGGGTTATTGAACACCCAAGGTTGTTATTACTAATTTATGGGCTAGAATTTGTTTGCAAGGAAGCTAGGTTTAAGGACGAACAAGGGTGCACGCCAAGTGTTCGATAATTTGTCCAAGCTAATATTTCTGTGCCAATCTATCTAACTTGTCTTCCAAACGACCAAGGACCTCAACCTTTGGTTCTCGCCCATCCTTTGATACTTCCAGATTTGTGAGCGAGACGGCGCCAGCTCGTTTCAACGCCATCGCCAAAAAGTCTCTTGTGCCAGAACAAGGCTTTACGCCTAATGCTAACCTGGACGGCGACTTGGCATTGATGATTGCCAAGAGGCAATGGTTCTAGTTGGTCGAACAACCACAACCCGTGGTGCCAAACATAGTAAAGAAGTTTTATGCCAACCCCATAGAATATGCCGGGCGAGTTGTGCAAGTCAGAGGTCGACCAGTTTCATTCCACCACACGGCCATAAACCAACATTTTGTGTTGGAGACACAAATGGAGAACACTTACGAAGATCACCTTCCCAACTTGGATGAAATTATTATATGCCTTTTCAAAACCCGGTACACAGTGGGTTCTCAAGCCTGGGACATACATGAAGGTTCAATTTCCACATTCCGAGCTCAGCAGATATGGAAAGGCCTGGTACGCTTTCTTATGTGCTAGGCTCATGCCTACCACCCATCAAACCGAAGTTACGGTGGATAGAGCGCGTCTTCTCTACGAAATCGTCCACTCTTGATATGATAGTCCCAATGTTCCATAATTCTGTCCTGTGGATGTTGGTATGTGTATCCAGCAGTCGATAGATAGGTCACTACGTGGGAGTACCACAGGCGGACTATTGCACTATTTTTTGATCACTAAGCTATGCCGAAAGGCAGGAGTCCGGTGGGATACTTCGGAGCAGCTTCAGCAACTTACGGGGCCCATCGATCATAAGGTCATTATCACATATAGAGAATAGAGTCGAGCACGATCATAGCCTCTGGGCGAGGGTTATATTATGGTACCACCGGCTACACCGGCCTCTCCACCATCTACTTCAGGCGCAATCGGTCCGTCCACTGATAGAAATCAGAGGCAAATGCTCCGCCTTGCTCAGCGCCAAGATCAAATGCATGCCTACAACATAGGCGCCATCACGGCAATGGCTGACGCATTCTCCCTCATGAACCCTCACCAGCAAGTCCATCTGCCTAATCCAACCATCTTATTTGCCTACCTTCCTTCTGAGGACGATGAGAGTTGATTCGTCCGCAGGGAAGTCCTCATTTTTATTTCTATATGCAAAGTAATGAGGGCATTCCTTGAAATAAGTGTGTGTGGGGGGGGTATTTTTTGTATTTATTTTTGCTGCATATTAGGTTACATATAGTTTAGTTTAGTTTAATGAGTCATATGCATGTCAATATTAAAAAAAATTAAATAATTTTGGCATTCATATATGATTTTGTTTAGGTTGCATAGAGATTGGACAAAGAGCTATGTTAATAAGATGAAGCCAATGAGGAAAATGATTAATGACTTGCATGCTTGAAATTGATCGTTATGTGTTGGTTGTTTTTGACTATAGGAATCTCATATCATGCGTTTTGTATTTTCAAAAAATCAAGCACACCAACTGGTTTTCAATAATAATGGGAGATAAGTACAAGATAGAACATGGGTATGTATTAAAGAAGTTAAACAATAGTTTTCACATAAATTTAGGGGGAAAACAGTGGCTCAAGAAAGGAATTCAGAAAAAAAGAAATATTTGATCTGAAAAGAAAGAAATAGAAAAAAAATCTGACTTATTGTGGCCTTTGCTATTCGGATAAGTAAACCCTAGGGGATGTCTCTACACCTAGGGCCCTAAAGCCTTCGGGTTTGGGAGTCGTTGGCCGAAAGTCCGTTACAAGGGTAGCATTGAAAAGCCTAATGGAATTGGACATTGCACAAGTTGGGTAAAAAATATATATTAAAAAGTGAGATGGAGCATTAAGATGCACTCACTAGAAAAAAATGAGCCTGGTTCAAAATTTTATTTCTCTTTGACTATGTGTTTGCTATAATGTTTAAAAAGGTTTTACATGTCTATGATTTTATCTGTATTGATCTTTGTTGTTATTGAGGTCATGTTGGGCACACACACAAGGAAATATGTAAATAATATGTTGGTGAGGTGAACATGTGAAAAGAAGGTTGGTATGTGATGAGATATGGATAGCATAACAGTTGTTTATCTCTAAGGCATAAGATTCATTAAATTATCATGGTTATTGTTCAAATCTCTGTAGTTGCATTCATTTTAGTTTCGTAGTAGTAGTATTGTGTTTGCTTGAGGACAAACAATAGTTTAAGTGTGGGGGAATTTGATGAGTAGGTTGAAGACCTATGAATTGATCTCATATTAGCTTGATTATTTTGAGTTTTTGGGTATTGTTCGTATTACTTTGTAGTGTTTTGTGTTTATTGCAGATATAGAGGTTGGAATGGATTTAAAGCAGAAAAGATAAAAGTTTGGACAAAACTGGTAGAGGAGCGTGGACCGCACTGTGGCTAGTACATTGGATGCGCTGACCACGCAACTACGGGATAAGATACTGGAGGTAGTGCGCTACCCGCGCAGTTTACAAAGGATGTGGAGCGCGGACCGCGCAGTTTTGATGCCTGACAGGATTTTTAGGTTTTTAAATTATAAGTTGAATTAGAATAGGATTGTGACTTACCTTAATTGACTGAGGGTTTGTCTAGGCTTAAAATAGGAGTTGTTTTCCTATGTTTTGATCATCTTGGATCTGAGTATTCTCATCTTATTTATTGGAGGCTAATCAAGGCATATCAGGCTAATTTTCTTATTCAATTCTGAAGGGATGTTGAACCTGATTAACAATTACTAGTTTGATTAAGTTTATTTAGTATTTATTCATTTATTGAGATTTATTCTGATTATATTTGTGAACTTTCATATATGTTATCCAATTAATTAATTTGGTTTCTGCAGGATTAAATTAATAAATTGATATCATCTTCTAGATTACGATATATTTTAAGCAAACGAAGTGTGTCTAATCTAAGTAGCAATTGATAGTATTTTATTGTGGTCAAGCTTAAAAATATTATTAAGATTTTCAGAAGATAAGTTAAATAATTCCTGATTGTGTAATTATTGCTTGGAATAATCTAATTCTCATTCTTCATGCTTATTTCATATCAAATCTAGACTGATAGTTCTAGGTTGTATGAAAGTTAGAATCTCTTGTTGGCAATCGTCGCATTAGATCTACACTTAAGAAGAATTTCGGGTAATTTGCGATCGCGGTTATCTAGGGTTACTAATATCATTGGAAGGTAAATATTATAAACACTTGGTTAAATCATAATTGTGAAAAGGGGATACTGAACTGAAGAATTGAATACTCTTACTCATTGATATTTTATTTATTATTCATTTTAGTTAACTATATGTTTCAAACTAAAATCCCCAATTCATTGGAAATACTTGGATAGATAAAATACAATTCACTCTCTGTGTGATCGATCCTTGCTTATTGATATACTAATTATTGAGTTAGTTGAACCTGAGTACGGTAAATTTAGTAGTGCTAACGATAGCTACCAGATAAACCCTAGTTTCCTTCTCTCTATAAAATGAGTGCTCTCCCAACTCTTGGAAAAATGTCTAACTTTGTTCCATAATAAGACTTTCTTATGTATAGATGTAGGCAACCCTCCTAAACAATTTAGGATTAGTATTTCATATTAATTAATTAAACTCCTTTAATTAATTAGGTTTTCCAATCCTATTGGGAATAATTAAACTCTTTTAATTAATTAGTCTCCTAATCTTATTAGTAATATATATGAGAGAGAGAGAGAGAGTATCTTATTAATTAATTCCCAAACTCCTTTAGAAATTAAATAATAATAATAGTAATAATAATAATAAGACTCCTCTTATTAATTTATAGTTAATATTTCCAAAATATTAAATATTAAATAATAAATATTAAAATATTTAATTTATTATATCACTATAGATTAAATTAAATATAATTAACTTATTATTATGATTATGTCATTTGCTTCTTTAATAAATATTCTTCATTTTATGGGGTGACCCTTTAGGTTCTCCATATTAAACCGGTTGTGAATAAATCAATTAGAACAATTGTAATCTTATTTAAATAAATAAATTAAACTAATAATTCATTTAAATAAATAACATTTATTCTACAATAAGGATAAGCCTCCTTAGCGATCAATGACTTTCAAGATAATATAGATTTCAACATTAATCATAAAAGAACCTGTGAGTAAATAGTTACCGTACAATTCAATCCTTCCACCATACAATGTCCCAATTAAATATAAGACATGAAATTACTGTCAAGTCTTATTTTATTTAATTATATGTATTTTGATTTTAAAATGCACAACTCCAAATAATGTAAATTAGAAACTCCTTTCTAATTTCATTCCACCTTGCCCAAAGATTCGTGGGTTGTCATTTATCGAATCACATATGACATATCTTTTCTTTTACTATAAGTGGTAGATTCTTTATTGATTATTCATTATCTCCATATATAACTTATTACACCCAATCATACCCTTTGATATACCCTAAGGGTCTTAAGGGACGTGTCAAAGTATAATTCATCATACACAAGATACTATGATAATCTCAAGTCTAAGGATCACATGCACTACTATCACATTAGGAATTCCTATTGATAGACAAGTAAAACTCCATTGGGTATTCCTTAGCGAGCCACGTTCAGTGGACTTATTCTCCAATAAGCACCTACATACTTGCTTTAGTGTCTCCACACAAATGATCATGAGATTTATCATCCTCATCTAATGAGCAAGCAACGTATGTTACAATCTATCTGGATTCACTAATCTCCTTTTTAGTAATCCAACAATTGGGAACAATTTTAATTTTTAAGCTATTTAAGAATTTAGATCTCATTAGCGTGATCATCAACATGATTCTAAAAGCATTGCTTAAAACTATGGGTTTATCACATATTATAAAAACAGCACCATGTAGATAAATAAATGTCTTTAATTAAATAATTCTTTTATTAATAAATGAATAAGATTGTTACAAAGTATATGCTTTATCAACATGATTGGCTTGTATGCATACTACTTTCAATCTCCTACTTGTAGTAAAGTTAATCGCCATAGTATCTTATACCCTTCTTCTCTAAGTGACGATCATCCTGCTGTTAGATAGCTTCAGTAAATGCATATACAATGTCGTTTTTGAGAGTTCATTATCTCTATAGTGACTTCTCCTCTTTCAATGATTTCTTTAATCAAATGAAATTGCCACAACACATGTTTGGATCCAAGATGAGACTTAGGAACTATTCCAAGCTCTGTAATGAACTTTTCATCCGAAACATCAACTTGTAGCTTCAATTACAGTTATATACTTTGTCTTTATCACTAAACAAGCAACTCTTTACTGCTTGGAACCTTTCCAATTCACTACACTGCCTTTCAAGGTAAAGACTTATCTTAAAGTGGATTTGTTGTCGTCTTGATCAATCTGAAAAAACTTGAGTCTGCTTAGTCCTCTAGTTTTAATTCAGACTCATTATGAATCATGATTACATCTTTAGTGTCGGTTAAGTACTTTAAGATTTTTGTCACTGTCTTACAGTGATCTTCTCCAGAATATGATTGATCAACATCAAGTCTCGTACATTTCATTGCATACATGATATTAACTCATACGATCTCTCTTTTATTGAGGATAATTTTAGAGAGATACACTCTATGACTCATCATTATGAGACATCTCTTGGAGTTTTCCATGCTAAACGTCTTTATCATCAAATAAATATACCTTCCTTCGGTTAAGCCGAGCATCTTTTTAAATCCATCTTTATAGATTTATATCCCCAATTTAGGATGTTCTACCCAAATCATTCATGGAGGAATGTTTAGACAACTTTATCTTTACTGATTATAGCACTAGTATGTCATTCCTTGTCAGTTGTTGTAAGAACCCGAATTTTTAGAAATTATCAAAATAAGAATTTAGTAAATAAAATTCTTAAGGCATGTGTTGGGTTCAAATAAGAATATATATGCGTTATGAGGTATGAGGTATTGTGTTGCATAGATAATATGAACTATGCAATATGTGATTTTTGCGTTGAATAAATATATTATTATTATACATTTGTTATTAGTTGTAGTGGAGAATTAGTAAGGTAAAGGAGATGGATGAAATTTATCTATCGATATTAAATAATTTATAGAATATTTTTATCATAGTAAGTTGGTGACATTAAATATCTTTAATGAATAATCACCATTTTCTTGAGTATATATATACTAGTGACTAATATGTTGTAATATGGGTCATAATTGGTACTCAAATTGTCTATGGATGGTTTGAGATAGCAATGCATGAATTCGTTAAAGAAATTAACTAATAAAAATAAATATTGGTTAATTTAAATTAAAGGTTATATTATGGAATAATATAATTTGAATATTAAAACTTTACTTGATAGTGGTGATAGTACAGGGGTTAATTCACTTGAGTAAACGGTGAATTAATGTATGTGTTGAGTATGTAATTATAGTTAGTTCTTTTTATATTTTACTTAGCATGGTAATATGTGTGAGAGTTTAGTGTTCTGAATAACGTTAATAAAATATATACGTTGTTAAAGAGAGAAGAAAACCAATATACCTTTAGATAAAGGGAGAATATTATATAATGATATTACCTTATATAGCTTTGTATGAGGTAATATGTATGATTTAGTAATATGATAAATATATTAAAATATATTTGCTATATGTAAATAAATTGATAGAAACAACTTAGCATAATAGGAAATAAACTTATTTCCTATTTTTTATATATAATATGTGTACATGCGCCGTACACATAATTATTTTAATGAGACATAGATATTATATTAAAATAATATCTTGAGAAAATGAATAAATCATTTTATTATAATTAATGCATCTATTTGGAGAAAACGTAATAAAAAATATTTTATGTCATGTTATGGTGGAATACATAAATTTTATATAATATTAATGTATTTTCAAGAGGGTTAAATTTATAAAAGAGAACTAAGTTATTTTAATTTACTAAATAACTTGAGTTACTATATTACCGTAGATGTTATAAATAAGTAAATTAAACATGTGGTGAGTAAGTAATGTGGTAGAAATGAATAAGATGATTAAGTGATGTGAGTGATAATGAGCTTAATTTAAGCTTGTGAGATATGCCTAGTGTGGCAAAGTGATGGAATGAGCAATTCATTAAATAAATTAATGAAGGAATGATTAAACGGGATTAATTAGTATTATTATGTGAATTAATTGCTATGTGCAATGATATATAATTATATGATATATAGTAGCTACATCTATATGATATGAAATGAAGTGTGACACTTCAAGGTAACTATATAATATAGAAAACTATATGGTAAAGTGAAATGAGTCACACGAGTTACATAAATGGACCTATGTGACAATGTGTTATACGTGGTACATTAATGTGTACTTTATGTAAAATATTAAATTAAATTAAATTAATAATTGTTGTTAATAATTATTTCAATGATTAAGTATAAGTGAAATAATAAATTTTTATAATAATGTGGTGTGATAATAATCAATCAAACTATATTCGGTATTGTCCAATGTACATGGATTATATAATGTATAATATAAGTAGAGGGATACATGTATACATATATGTATAGGAATATATGTATACGGTTGTATAAGGGAAGTATATGAATACATATGTGTGTATAAAGACTTGTATGTTAGCATTATGTACAAGTGGGATAATAAAATGTAACATGGTGCAATAGACCACTCCCATGACCCTTAGAATGCTGAAAATTGGAGGTAAATAAGCTTGCAAGATAGCTCATGTGATAGCAATGATGGTTAGCCCAATGGCTAGAGTACAATAAATAGTAGTAGTTGGTGGGAGTTAGCCACCAACTCTCATTTTCCCCTTGTGTAATGTCCATAAGAGGGTAATAGATTGACTATAAATAGAGGCCATGCATTGGTGTGTAGAGTTTGTTAGTTCATTTGCTAAATTGTGCCTTGTGTAGAATGAGTATTAAAGTTATATCAATTGGAGGTTTAACTATAATTATTAAAAGAAAATAAATAGTAAGTTAATATATATTTATTAATTATCATTATAATATTTGGGTATATTTTGAATAATGAATTTTATGGAAAATGATGGGTGGAGAATACCCAACTAAAATATATTTAGCCCAATTAAAATATTAATTGGATTAAACCAATGTACATGAGATACATGATAATAGGTATTGGGGTTTATATGAGGGTGTACATTTATGAAGAGTGGTGTATATGTGCCCATAACTTATATTAATGTAACAATATTAAGTTGGTGGGATTGATTTATGAGCCAAAAAGGAAGTAAACATAAGTGTGCTAGTACCATTTTACTAATGCTGAGTTTATTAAATGCTTGACCCAAATTGAGTGTCATCCTTTCTTCATTCACGTGATAGAACATTGGCCTATCCTATTCCTATACATTGCTAAAAATTAAAAAGGCTAGCAATAGGTTGATAATGGCTAGAATGATGGTGAAGATGAAAGAGGGAGTGGCTCAAATAGTATACTTCACCAACTCCTTCTTGTCCAACATCTTCTTCCTTCTCCCATTGGTTTGATTCAATGTGCAAGACCCAAAATTGGACAATAGCTTTCCTATAAATGGAAGCCTCCCCTTCACAATTCTTGTTGCTAAGTTAATATAGAGAGAGTATTGAGTGAGTGGTCTGAAACTTGAGAAAGCCTTGTCCAATTCAAAGCTTCAAGAGATATAATGTTTGTTCATGTTTGAAGTTTAAACAATTATGAATTCAAAGAAGTTGCATGAATTTGTTGAGATTTAATATGTGAGATGATTTTAGTATGTTAGTAAAGTTTGTATGCATGTTATAAATACAATGTAGTTGATTTCTAGCATGTTTCATGAAGTATGTTAAAGTTGGTTGGAAGCTCTGCAATAGCATAAAGACTTCCTGTCTAGAACCGGTGTGGCGCGCCCGCGCCACTCTATAGTACAAATGCAGCTTGGCCACGCCGTTCTGCATAGATAAAATCTAATTTTTGTTGCCTTCTGTTGTGCTAGGCATGCTAGTTAGACTTCAATAAGTATGAAAAGGAGTCTGACATATTGAGCTAAGGTTGCCATGCATGTAATGAATGATAGTAGTTGGTTTGACATGAAAAATACAAAGAAAACTTAAAGTTTTAAAAATGAAACTTGATGAAATTAGTTTCCTTTGAAATCTGACCTTGGAGCATAGGTACGTGAGTATGAAATGAAGCTTGTTGTAAGTTATCTTGCATATGCTAGAATTATAGCTTGGCCTAGAATGTTTTAAAGGAAAACTTGGAAGTTTTGAGAACTAATAGTCTTGAACATGGTGTAAATAGTATTATAACCTTTCAAGCAAACATGCTAGGACATTTTATGCCTCTGGAAATGACGGATGTGTTCACTATGTAGCTAAGCATGAACTAGACTATTCAAACATGGTTTAAAGTAAGTCTTCGAGTAATGTACTATGCTATGTCTATGTAAAAAAAATTGAATGATCTTGAGCATGCGTATTTAAGACTTAAATCATTGACCCTTGTTAAATAAAGTTGTTAAGCCTTGTTGATCGAAATAATTCAATATAGAGCTATGTGATTGAAAAGTAAAACTAAATGGTTTGAAATGTGAATTTGTAGAAAGACCAAAACCTACTTGATGTATGTTTATAGTATGTATCCGAATACATGGTATGCTAGGAGTAAACTGAATACATGAAATTTTAGTTCTGGTTTTGGTAGGGAGTAGTGCGGCCACGCCGTTCTGCAGAATTGCCAAGAGCAGTTTGTTAACTGCTTGGACTTAAGTCGTGTTTACACATTTTCCTTAAAGACCACAAGGACTGAAACAATATGGTTTCCATAGAAAGAGTATGAATGTATGATGTGGTAACATAATGGTTATCCTAAGATGAAGCAAAATGAAACCAAGTTAGAAAATAATATACAAATTGTTCTTCTATTAAGAGCGTATGAAATGTATGACTGAAGGGTATGAATGCATGATTATATAACTATGTAGGAATACATGAATTGCAGATAGCTATAAGCAGTTAAGTCGTAGTAGATAAACTACGAGCCAAGCAAGTCTTTCAGTTCCTATTTGTTATATGAATTCGATAATTGTTAGTTGAATTATATTATACTATAAGGATGTTGACTTATATATGAAATATATATGAGATTGAAAGTTGATCTTTGATGATATGCTTGTGAAGTTAATATCTATACTTGTTATGTGAGAAGAAACATGCGTAGTAAATTTAAATGATTATGAATGGATGAACTGAGCATGATATTATATGATATGTGATGTATGAAAACTGTTAGAATTGCTGAGCTGTCGAGTTCACTCTTGTAAATAAGCATTTTTGCAGGTTACTACTTCTTGATTGATAGAGTTCAATAGTATCGCAAAGAAGATTACTACTTAGTTGAAGTTATTGCTTGAACCCTGTTTAGGTTCTAGGAGATGTATATGATAGTAGTTTACAATGTTTAATACATGTTGAGTTGTAAAGTTGTACTATGTGATACATAAAGGATTTCGAAATGAGATGTAAAAATTTATACAGTAATTCGAATAAAGTGAATCACCATATAAGTTGATTCAAGGATATGTAATTGATTCATAGACATGAAAATCAATAAAAGATTTTATTCAAAGGATATAGAAAAGTTTAAATTATTCCGCATTTTTATAACATCGAATATGATGTAAGAAAGGAATGTTAAATGACCAAGATTGGAACTTATTAAAGTTCGGGGTCATTATATAGATCTTGGAAATGGAAAGAATTTATATTCTAAATTGTAATAAGCGAAGTTAAAATCATTAAGTTATGAATAAATGATATAAATATTTGACGATAGGAGTATCGTGACACACTGGATTCGAGGTTCGAAGGGACCCGGATCTGGGGGTGTCACCGGTTGGTATCAAAGCTGTAGGTTGTAAACCTTAGGTAAGTGTATCTTTAGCTATAACCTTAGAGAGAGAGAAAGATAAAGATGAAAATATATATAAGCGAAGATTCAAAGAAGAATCTTAAAGTATTTAGAGAATGAGAATCAGGAGTTACCTGACTCCTGTAATAAAAATGATAAGACGATGTCTATAAGATGAATATGATAAAAATAATAAGAATGAACTCGAATGGAGTTTAATTAATGATAGGAAAAAACCATAGGGTAAACCAATGATTACGACGTGATCAGATTGAGCTATGAAGTGATAGATGGTCTGTAACGACTAAGTAGTTATAGCTTGATGCTATAAGAGAATGTACTATGAAATGGTATGAGATGAACTCATGAGGAGTTGTATATGATGAAATGTAGAGAATTCGTAACGTGCATAGAGCAAGTTAAGAATAAGATAGAGTTAGGTGTTGGATTTTCAATGAGGACTCATGTGATGGCTTAGTTGTACAAACCTTTGTGTGGGCGGAGGTTTTGTGCTTGAGCTACGTGCATCACATTGATAATCGTTGGAATGCTGGTGTCGCGCTATCGATATACATATGGCGAAAAGGTGATTTTTTTCTCATATTTATTTTAATAGATAGAGATTTCGAAGAATAAATTAGAGAATATTAAGATTAGGAGCGAGTTCTTAAGACTCATACCTATGATAAGTTTGTGACTCATAATCATATGTATTTTTGAGCCCCTAAGCGTATGAAAAGTCCCTGATTGGTTCTTGGACTACGTATTGCTAGGACAAGTTCCTAAAAATCTTATTATTGTGGAAAGTTCCTGAACTTCCATGGTGTGGTAAGTTTGATGAACAATACTGGGAATAGATATATTATATATCAAGAATTAAGAGTTTTAGTATAGTGAGCATCAATGGTATTAAAAATTGATAGAATGAGGAAGCAATGGAGTAAAAGATTGAAGTTGATGAAGAAATATGGATTTTTCTAAATCTTCTAGCTATGCAAGATTTTCAAAATTTATTGAATTCGTGCTAGTGTTTGCACTTCTGTTTTCTTGGGAAAACATTGGGTCAGATGAATGAACCAATGAGTTTTAAAAAAATATTACCGTTATTCGTATGCCTATGCTATTCATTTTGGCTAAGACAAAAATGATTTGAAAATTTTTCAAAATGTATTTTGACCATATGCATCGGTTGATATGGTGTAGAGAATGGTAAACGATGGAGTCATCAATGCAATCAGACCTAGTGACATGAGTGATCGTAAGATCGTCAGTCTATTACGGTACGATGTAATATGACAAAGTCATAAAATGACAAAATCTTCAACATACTACTGGGTTGGTACGGTATCATGACGTCATAAAAGAATTTTTGGTTTTCATTTAAACTATGAAAAAGATCAATTAAGTTGATTAGATTCGATTGATGTCTGAATTGTTGATGAAAGTCAAAGCTATTTGATTCGGCTAGACGACTATTAAAGAATATTTATGGAATTCGAGCGATCTTGTGTATTTATGCTAAATCAGATTGTTCTGGTGCGGATTTAGATGTTGAAAAGCTGAGGTGAACAACCCTATAAAGGGGATATGTTTTCTGAGATAATAGTTTCGAACGTAACGCATATAGTCGTTACAACGCACTTCGTTGCAGCACAACGTAGTGGTACAGTATGACGATCACCTAGTGTACGCATGGAGGGTGTTTTCAGTCTTTATGATTGATAAACACTCTGGTTCACAGTGTGAAGGATTTTGTTGAAGCACTAGTAAACCTAGAGAAGAGTTCACGGTCTTGTGACCCCTCAGCATAATTTGGAATCTGAGTTATTCATACTACTTCCCGGTTATTGAAATTTTTGGAAGATTCTTATTCTTTTTAAAGGGTGAATGTATTAAGTAGAATGTTCCTTAGAAAGAAGAAAGTGGTAAGATGCGATTGGACAAGTTATAATAATAAAGCTTCCGAAAAGAGAAGGGATTAAATTATCTAAAGAATATGAAATGTTTGGAATCGTACCGAGTAGGGATGGTTTTGGTGATTCCGAGGATGGAATCCTTATAAGGGGGAGAGGATGTAAGAACCCAAATTTTGAGAAATTATCAAAATAAGAATTTAGTAAATAAAATTCTTAAGGAATGTGTTGGGTTCAAATAAGAATATATATGCGTTATGAGGTACGAGGTATTGTGTTGCATAGATAATATGAACTATACAATATGTGATTTTTGCATTTAATAAATATATTATTATTATACATTTGTTATTCGTTGTAGTGGAGAATTAGTGAAGTAAAGGAGATGGATGAAATTTATCTATTGATATTAAATAGTTTATAGAATTATTTTATCATAGTAAGTTGGTGACATTAAATATCTTTAATGAATAATCACCATTTTCTTGAGTATATATATACTAGTGACTAATATATTGTAATATGGGTCATAATTCGTACTTAAACTGTCCAAGAATGGATTGAGATAACAATGCATGAATTCGTTAAGGGAATTAACTAATAAGAATAAATATTGGTTAATTTAAATTGAAAGTTGTATTATGAAATAATATAATTTGAATATTAAAACCTTACTTGACGGTGGTGATAGTACTGGTTAATTCACTTGAGTAAATGATGAATTAATATATGTGTTGAGTATGTAATTATAGTTAGTACTTTTTATATATATTACTTAGCATGGTAATATGTATGAGAGTTTAGTGTTCTGAATAACGTTAATAAAATATATACGTTATTAAAGAGAGAAGAAAACCAATATACCTTTAGATAAATATTGGTTAGAGAATTAATTAATAATTGACATGTGACTAAGATGTGACGATTGAAGAAATTGTTTGGGACAATTTATAGAAAGGAAAGAGAAACAATTATTGTATATTTTAAATAAAGGATATTAAAATAAATTCTAGCATTGAATTATTTTAATAAAGGGAGAATATTATATAATGATATTACCTTATATATCTTTGTATGAGGTAATATGTATGATTTAGTAATATGATAAATATATTAAAACATATTTGCTATATGTAAATAAATTGATAGAAACAACTTATCATAATAGAAAATAAACTTATTCCTTATTCTCTAAATATAATATATGTACATGTGCCGTACACGTAATTATTTTAATGAAACATAGATATTATATTAAAATAATATCTTGAGAAAATGAGTAAATCATTTTATTATAATTAATGCATCTATTTGGAGAAAACGTAATAAAAAAACATTTTATGACATGTTATGGTGGAATACATAATTTTTATATAATAGTAATGTATTTCCAAGAGGGTTAAATTTATAAAATAGAACTAAGTTATTTTAATTTACTAAATAACTTGAATTACTATATTATTGTAGATGTTATAAATAAGTAAATTGAACATGTGGTGAGTAAGTAATATTGTGGAAATGAATAAGATGATTAAGTGATGCGAGTGATAATGAGCTTAATTTAAGCTTGTGAGATATGCCTAGTGTGGCAAAGTGGTGGAATGAGCAATTCATTAAATAAATTAATGAAGGAGTGATTAAAAAGGATTAATTAGTATTATTATGTGAATTAATTGCTATTTGCAATGATATGTAATTATATGTTATATAGTAGCTACATCTATATGATATAAAATAAAGTGTGACACTTCAAGGTAACTATATAATATAGGAAACTATATGGTAAAGTGAAATGAGTCACATGAGTTACATAAATGGACCTATGTGACAATGTGTTATACGTGGTACATTATTGTGTACTTTATGACTAGGGTACAATGAATAGTAGTAGTTGGTGGGAGTTAGCCACCAACTCTCATTTGCCCCTTGTGTATTGTCCATAGGAGGGTAATAGCTTGACTATAAATAAATGTCATGCATTGGTGTGTAGAGTTTGTTAGTTCATTGCTACATTGTGCCTTGTGAAACATGAGTATTAAAGTTAAATCAATTGGAGGTTTAACTATAATTATTAAAAGAAAATAAATGGTAAGTTAATATATATTTATTAATTATCATTATAATATTTTGGTATATTTGGGATAAAGAATTTTATGAAAAATGATAGGTGGAGAATACCCAACTAAAATATATTTAGCCCAACTAAAATATTATTTGGATTAAACCAATGTACATGAGATACATGATAATATATACTGGGGTATATTTAAATTATGAGTATACTTGTTTCTATGAGGGTGTACATTTATGAAGAGTGGTGTATATGTGCCCATAACTTATATTAATGTTACAATATTAAGTCATTGGAATTTATTTATGAGCCAAAAAGGAAGTAAACATAAGTGCGCTAGTACCATTATACTAATGCTGAGTTTATTAAATGCTTGTCCCAAATTGAGTGTCATCCTTTCTTCATTCACGTGATAGACCATTGGCCTATCCTATTCCTATACGTTGCTGAAAATTAAAAAGGCTAGCAAGAGGTTGATAATGGCTAGAATGATGTTGATGATGAAGGAGGGAGTGGCTCAAATAGTGTACTTCACCAACTCCTTCTTGTCCAACATGTTCTTCCTTCTCCCATTGGTTTGATTCAATGTGCAAGACCCAAAATTGGACAATAGATATCCTATAAATGGAAGCATCCTCTTCACAATTATTGTTGCTAAGTTAAGATAGAGAGAGTATTGAGTGAGTGGTCTGAAACTTGAGCAAGACTTGTCCAATTCAAAGCTTCAAGAGGTATAATGTTTGTTCATGTTTTGAAGTTTAAACAATTATGAATTCATAGAAGTTGCATGAATTTGTTGAGATTTAATATGAGAGATGATGTTAGTATGTTAGTAATGTTTGTATGCATGTTATAAATACAATGTAGTTTGCGCCACTCCCTAGTACAAATGCAGCGCGGCCGCGCCATTCTGCAGAAATGAAATTCAATTTTTGTTGCCTTCTGTTGTGCTAGGCATGCTAGTCAGACTTCAATAAGTATGAAAAGGAGTCTGACATATTTAGCTAAGGTTGCCATGCATGTAATGAATGATAGTAGTTAGTTTGAAATGAAAAATACAAAGAAAACTTAAAGTTTTAAAAATGAAACTTGATGAAATTAGTTTTCTTTGGAATCTGACCCTGAAGCATAGGTACGTGAGTATGAAATGAAGCTTGTTGTAAGTTATCTTGTAGATGCTAGAATTATAGCTTGGCCTAGAATGTTTTGAAGGAAAAGTTGGAAGTTTTGAGAACTAGTAGTCTTGAACATGGTGTAAATAGTATTATGATCTTTCAAGCAAGCATGCTAGGACACTTTATGCCTCTAGAAATGACGGATGTGTTCACCATGTGGCTAAGCATGAACTAGACTATTCAAACATGGTTTAAAGTAAGTCTTCGAGTAATGTTCTATGCTATGTCTACGTAAAAAAACTTGAATGATCTTGAGCATGCGTATTTAAGACTTAAATCATTGACCATTGTTAAATGAAGTTGTTAATCCTTGTTGATTGAAATAATTCAATATAGAGTTATGTGATTCAAAAGTAAAACTAAATGGTTTGAAATGTGAATTTGAAGAAAGACCAAAACATACTTGATGTATGTTTATAGTATGTATCCGAATACATGGTTTGTTTATTAACTGCTTGGACTTAAGTCGTGTTTACACACTTTCCTTAAAGACCACAAGGACTGAAACAATATGGTTTCCATAGAAAGAGTATGAGGGTATGATGTGGTAACATAATGGTTATCATAAGATGAAGTAAAATAAAACCAAGTTAGAAAACGATATACAAATTGTTCTTCTATTAAGAGCGTGTGAAATATATGACTGATGGGTGTGAATCCATGATTATATAATTGTGTAGGAATACATGAATTGCATATAGCTATAAACAGTTAAGTCGTAGTTGATAAACTACGACCCATGCAAGTCTTTCAGTTCCTATTTGTTATATGAATTCGATAACTGTTAGTTGAATTGTATTATGCTATGAGGATGTTGACTTAGTTATGAAATATATATGAGATTTAAAGTTGATCTTTGATGATATGCTTGTGAAGTTAATCTCTATACTTGTTATGTGAGAAGAAACATGCGCAGTAAATTTAAATGATTATGAATGCATGAACTAAGCATGATATTATATGCTATGTGATGTATAAAAACTATTAGAATTGCTGAGCTGTCGATCTCACTCTTGCAAATAACAATTTTTACAGGTTAAGGACTCATGGTAAAGTTACGTATTTCTTGATTGATAGAGTTCAATAGTATCGAAAAGAAGATTACTACTTAGTTAAAGTTATTACTTGAACCCTGTTTAGGTTATAGGAGATGTACATGATAGTAGTTTACAATGCTTAATACATGTTGAGTTGTAAAGTAGTACTATATGATACATAGAGGACTTCGAATTGAGATGTAAAAATTTATACAGTAATTCGAATAAAGTGAATCACCACATAAGTTGATTCAAGGATATGTAATTAATTCAAAGTCATGAAAATCAATAAAAAAAAAATTCAAATGATATAGAAAAGTTTAAATTATTCTGCATTTTTATAACATCGAATATGATGTAAGAAAGGAATGGTAAATGACCAAGATTGGAACTTAATAAATTTTGGGGTCATTATACAGATCCTGGAAATGGAAAGAATTATAATTTTATTAAGTTATAAATAAATGATATAAATATTTAACGATAGGAGTATCGTGACACACCGAAATCGAGGTTCGAAGGGACCCGGATTTGGGGGCGTCATAGTTGTATATCAACATATAATACTAGGAATGTCACAACGCATCTACTAACCCTTTTGTACAAACTAGGCTCATTTTTGTTTTTGATAAAATCAAACTCTTTTGATTGTCTCATCAAAATAAATGTTCCATCTTTGAGAAGCTTGTTTCAATCCATAATTGCATTGTTGTAGCTCATATATATGATTTGCTTCAACCATTGAAACTAATCCATCTGATTGTATCATACATACATTCTCCTCTAAAAATATATATTTGAGGAAGGGCGTCTCCACGTCCATTTGCTAGATCTAGTAATAATAAGTTGCAATCGCAAGTAAAATCTAAATGGACTTGAGCATTAATACCGGTAATAAAGATTTTATTACAGTCAACTGCTTGACTTTATTTGAAAACCTTTTTCAAAACGGTCTGGCCTTATAGGTATGCACCTTGCCATTTGCTCTAAAAATCTATTTCGAATTTTATGGCCATCTGCCATTTCTCTGAGTGTCTACAACTCTTAGCCTTATCGTATGTAACTGGATCATCATCTTCTATGATGTGTACCTCATCATCATCATCTATGATAAATCCATACCTCCAAGGTATCTTTGATACTATTCCAGATTCACGATTCGGTTGTGGTACAATAGGTCTATTTACAGGCTCCTCTTTTTGGCTAATAGTGTTTTGTGGTTCTTGAACTCCTTCAAGATTTATTATCCTCCCACTAGCCCTTCAATGATAAACACTTTTATCTTAGAAGGCCGCGTGTTTCACAACAAACATCTTTTGCTAAGTAGAATTATAGAACATATACCCTAAGCATACTTTAGGATGTCCCACAAATCTGTACTTGTCAAATCTTGTCCCAAGCTTATCCTTTTGAATCCTTTTTCACATAAGTTGGACAACCCTTTAGCTTAACAAACTTAAGATTAGGAATCCTCCTTGTTCATAACTCTTATGAAGTCTTGGGGACGAATTTTGAGGTTACCTTATTTTGTAGATATGCAGTCGTTTCTAGGTCATTGCCCCAGAAGGATACTGGAATGTCGGTAAAATCATTATGGACCGCACTATGTCCAATAAGGTACGATTTTTCCTTTTAGATACACCAATCAACTATTGTGTATCAAGAGGAATCCATTGTGAGAAAACCATTTAAGATGATCTTAAAACTTATTGTACAAGTATTTATTCCTCGATCCAATCGAAGAATCATAATATGTGACAAACGATAATTTTGTAATTTAATTTAAATATTTATCAAATTAAATAAATATTGTTGATGATTTATTTATTAAGTTAAACAATTATTTTATAGAATTGTGGTCGATTAATTTAATTATATGTGCTACCTTGATTAAATTAATGTGGAGAATTTTTATAGTTCAAATTGTGAATTTAATTGAGTTTGTTAAATTAAATAAATTATTTAATAAGCATAATGTTATTCTAATTAATTTAAAAATTAATTAGAGATTTAATGATTCGACATAATTAATAAATGAGAATTTTAATTATGTGATGATGTGATTTAATGTGTAATATCATATTTTATTTAATTCATTTAGATAAGATTATTTGATTAATTAAAGTGTGACAATTAAACTATGTAATAACACTTTAATTAAAATAATGGGAAAGGAGGAATAAAGGAGAACAACCAAACAAGCCTTAAGGGAGTGGGTGTTAGTTAATTCCCATCATTGAATTAACTGTTCCCACTATCCCTGACAGTTAAATTATATACGTATATTATATTATATAGCTTTAGCTTTATATCTATATTCAGTTCATTACTATATTCATATTAGAGAAGAAAATACAGAGAGAACTTAGAGAGAATTGAGAAATTTGTTTGATTGAAGAGTTTTGAAGAATCAAAAAGAAAGAGTTCATATCATCTTAACAGAGATTGCAAGGGTATGATTCTTCATCCCAATTTTTATTTCACGTATAATATTTTCTCCAACAAATCCAATTTCAAACTCTCTTTAACTAATACTATTGATATTGTCGATTAAATGATTGTACGTATGTTAATATATGTTTATAACATGTTTTCTATCATATATGTATGTTTTAAAACCATCAAAACCATATAATTATGCTTCAACTAGAATTTCAAAAGTTTATTGAGTATGAAAAGTATGAATATAACCTTATATACAATTTTGCATGCTTTAATTATTTTTTTAACTTTAAATTGATAGTTGATTATAATTATGCAAGTCTAAACAAATAAAAAAAAATTCAAACGGACAGATTTGGAGTTATAACGAATCTGTAATGTCGAATTTCATGAATTCTCTAGAAACTTTACAAAATATCAAAAATAATGAATTTAAGCGTTCTAATTTGAATGATTATATTATCTAACGTGTTAAAAGCATGCTAGAAATATTGTATGATGTTTCCGGAAGTTTATAGTTCATGAGCAACGTTAAAATTTGTTGTGTTAGTTTAATTTGGGATTTAATTGGGCTATGAATAGTACAGTTTGCGAACTGCAGTTCATAACGCTGAGGACCCCCGCCCCGATGGGCTTTATAGCATAGGAACACCCGCCCCAGCAGGTATGCCGCCCCGACGGGCACCTTGTAGCACAAACCCCCGCCCCGGCGGGGATCACAGAGAATAAATGTTTTGCTTTGTGTGTTTTTAATCCATAGTATGATGAGTTAACTTAATGTAATGAACATGATGACATGTTAAACATATATTGAGATGTTAAAACAATTTACTAACTTATTTCACGTGATTAATTGATAAGTTAAATACGTTATGCAAACCCGTTATTCGTAAAGTCTAATAACACATTCAAAATTGATGTTTGTGATTCGATCAGACTTAGAATTAATTGTTATTGCGAAAGTAATGATATGTAGGGTTAATTAAGGAACGAGAATTTTATTTGTAGCTTGTTCACGAGACAAGTGTTCTATCCCTAATTTACTATTGTTGAGCAAGTTTCCTAATTCCTACTTTTAATTAAGCAAGTTATCTAACTTTACTTTTATCGAGCAATTATTCTAAACTCAAATCAGTTATTGAACAAGCTTTCTATTCTCAAACTATTATCATGATGCAGGTTGTTATTCTTATTTATTCAAGTCAAGATTCATATGAGATATTATAACTCTTTTAAAGTATTACTTTAGTTATACAATACTTATTCGATTATATACTCTTAAGATTTATTATTCGATTTGAATATTTATTCTTGAACCTTGTAAGACTAGCGAACCATTATTGATTCGACTAGTCCATAGTTGATGAACATTCTAAATTTTAGAACTATTATTGAGCTTATCCAAACCAAACTTCCTTTGGTGCGGGCTCTGATGCCAAACTGAGATGAACAACCCTTTAATAGGGGATTATTTACGCGTTAGCGTTGAGATGATGTGCACATTGTGGTATTAAGGGTTGATTCTGCTAAGTACGAGTAGTAGAGTCCATATAGTCTTATTACTGTTAAAGATTTAAAGTAGAGATACTTGACAACCTAGGACATAGTTCATGGTCTTATGACCCTCAGATGTACTTTTGATTCTTGTTATTCATTCTTGATTTAAAAATCGAGCTTTCTTTATTCAGAATTCTCTGATTCACTCGCATGTTATTATTATTGTTATATTGTTATACTTGTGGGCAATCGTGCTCACTTTTGTATAATAACATTGCAGTTAAGAACGAAAGGTCCGACGAGCCTTCTACTAGCAAAGGAAAGGGCAAGGTTAACAAATGTTGAAGACTTGCTATTTAATTTGAGAATGTTATGTTTAAGACTTTGATGTGTTAAGACTTATGTATTTGATTATGTTCCCGCATTTGATAATTAAGGCTAGTTTAACCTGGGATTTATTTTATTATTATTAAGATGTTGTAACCCCATAAGGGGAGGTGTTTTTATCTTTTTCATGAGATGCATTTATTATGGGTAGATAAATATGTGATATTTATACAGTGAACACCAAATTTCGTAGAAATTGAAGTACCCGAATTTGGGGGTGTCACATAATACCTTGCCAATTAGTTTTACTTCTTAATTATTTGAACCTTACAAATGATTTAGATTTGTATTTCACCAAATACAAATATTCAACTCTTTGAATGATCATCTCCTTATCTTTTACTAGTTTGTTCAATTTAAAATTGTTTTTCATATAAGCCAAGTATGTAAAGTCCATGCAGTAAATTATTAATTATTTAAACTAATGGACTTGCTTGTAGGCGGCGCTAAACAATAAGTTCCTGTAGTTAATGGACCAACCTTTGTTCCATTCCCACACACAGGAAGACTTCCCCTTGTTTAGCTTTCTACTTCTTCTTGGTCCCTTCATAAATCTGTATTTATGAGAACCATAGCCGGTATCCAATACCCAAGTAAAAACTTTACTTACTGAAAGATTTATTTCAATCATGAACAAACCTATATTTGTAACTGAAGCTTCACTAAGCTTCTTCTGGTTAGCCTCTATAAGATGCTTCTCACAGTTTCTATTCCAGTGTTTAGGCTTATTGCAGTGGAAGCAAACTCCTTTGCTATCTGTATCAGTTTTATTCTTATTATCCTTTATAATTACCTTCTTTGAATCGTTCTTCTTTTAAGAAGATCCTTTGGCCCCTATCAGTAAGACTTGGTCTTTCTTTGTCGAAAAGTTACTCTCAACAATTTTTAATATGTTTAAGTAAATCAGCGAGGCTAACATCTAGCTTGTACATCTAAAAATTCACAACAATTTTGAGAAGGAGTCCAAGAGTGAGTGCAAGATCAAATCTTGGCTAAATTTTCCATCCATGACAAAACCTAGTTGTCCTATTTGTTCAATCAGATTGATCATCTTAAGGATATGTGTCTTTACTGTAGTACCAACGATTATTCTAGATTGGAAGAGCTCCTTAGATATCTGATATCTATTAGTCCTACATTTCTCACCATTCAACTCTTTGAAGTATAGGTGTAGACACTCAAAATTTTGCATTCCTGTTACTAACCCTGCAGGAGGGCAAAATTATCTTTTACCTTCCGGAGACAACCTCGGGAGGTACAGCAGCCCCGGTGACAACACCAGGAGATCTAACTCAACCCCGTTCACAATATCGGGATGTCAAGTTAAACCCCATCAACACCGGGATATCAAGTCAAGCCCCAGCGACAACCCTGGGAGGAACAACATCCCCGTCGACAACACCGGGAGATCAAATAAACATTCGGAGACAGCCCCAAAGAATTAAATCATCATCAGAGACAACCCTGGTAGATCAAATACCTCGGAGACAACCCTTAGGAAGAACAGAGTCGACTGGGATCAAACCTCGGATACAACCTTGGGAAAACAGTCAAAAACCTTACCAACACATGAGATGACCCCCTGAAGGGCAAAACAATCATTTTACCAACTTAAAGCCAAATCAGTTAGAATCAAGGATGCAATGAAGGTCAGAAAGAGCCATAACATTGATCATGAGTGAAAACTGCACAAGACAGCTCAATGGACGGACCGCTAAAAAACAAAGATCTGGTCATAAACCTATCTTCTTGGATTCAAAAATGGTCAAATCCCATATCATTGTGTAACTTTCGGAAAGGGTTTTTCAGAAAGGTATAGCACACCTCAAACAGACGCTCGAATTAAAAGTTATGAAGGTTAGAAACCTGACATTGAGTTGCTCGGAGTGCACGTACTTCGGGACAACAGGACCCACGGGAGTGGGCCCCACTCAGATAGCTGCAGGTAAAGTCACGGCTTCAGCGAGTGTACCCGCTACCATTTTGGAATATAAATAGATCCCCCACCCTTGCAAAAAAGAAAGAAAGAAATAGAAAACGCTCTAAAGCTCCGCCCATTTCGACCATTAACCCTACTTCTAGTACTCTAAACCTAGATTTTATTCTTCCAACATGTTTGCATACGTATATTCTATAATATACCAAAAATTAACAGGTAGAAACGTTCATTTGAAGCCCACCGATGGGCAAAAAGCCCGTGGAGCAGTCCATTGTAAGTTTTTTTATTATTAGAAGTTATTTCTTGCTTCATTACGCCTATATGAACGTACGTATAAAGTTTCATCTTCTGGTTTTGCCCGGAACTCAGTTCTGTGTCATATTTAACTTACTTTTTAGTATATATAAGTATATATATATATATATATAT
Source organism: Panax stipuleanatus (assembly GCA_020205555.1). Lineage (NCBI taxonomy): Eukaryota > Viridiplantae > Streptophyta > Magnoliopsida > Apiales > Araliaceae > Panax > Panax stipuleanatus. The sequence goes on from CM035119.1 coordinate 51,543,296, forward strand.
ATATATACGTTTTCTTTTGTTTGCACAGCCTGGATCGTTAATTCGTGGCTTTTACTCGCTTATATATATATATACTAACTTGTTCGGCCTGGATCGCAGATTTGTGGCCTTTCCAGCTTTATTATATATATAATTGACTATATATATACTAACTTTCAATTCTGTCAAGCCTGGATTGCAAATCTGTGGCATTTACTGCTTTTGTATATATGTAACTATATATATATATGTATGTATATGTATATATATATATATATATATATTTCCTGACTTCGTTTGACCTGGATTGAAAATCCGTGGCCTTTTATTGCTTTTATATAATTATATATATACTTACATTTCTGTTGAGCCCGGAGCAATTCGTGGCTTTTTATCGCTTCTATAAATAAATATATATTTGCATTTCTGTCGAACCAGGATTAATTCGTGGCTCTTTACAGCTTATATATATATATATATATATATATATATATATATATATATATATATTTTCATTTCAGTCAAGCCCTGGATTAATTCGTGGCTCTTTACAACTTTTATAAATATATATATTTACATTTCTTCGTCGGGCCTGGATTAGAAATCTGTGGCCCTTTACAGCTTATATATATATATATATTCTTTGCTCACTGTGATTAAATATTTATTTTAAATGTTCTTTTGATATGCATTTGTTTTAATGTAAATTTGGCAAATTAGATTTATCTAAATCTAGCTCTTTCTAACTTTCAAACAGTTCAAAATAGGTCCAGATGGACTGGGAAGCTAGAATGGCTAAGATTTATTTAAATCTAGTTTTTTCTAGTTTTTTAAATATTAAAGTGACCTCGCGACCTTAGATCTATATCTAGTGGGACCGGAAAGCTTTGGCGACACGCTTGCAAGGATTTAACTGACGAATCCTTTGTTTTGCGACGTTTAGAGTACAATTCTCATTCTCTGTGAATATCTGTGCTGTGCAGGTTTTCTTGGCCCTTTTCTGTGAGCCTAGGAATCATGAGATTGATGATCAAACTGATCTAAATCTGATTCCCACAATGGGCAAACTTTATATCGTAAACATATCCTGCCAAATTTTCTGTAAAATGTACATTTGAGGGACCTTAAAACGGTTATCCGGATTTAAGGTCTCAAATATAGTGAAATATAGTTTGTAGTACTAGAGTCACTTTGATAGCTATCATGCCCATAAGAAGACCAACACTTGTATATACATTATGTGGTCGGGGATGCTTTGCATCCCGACAATAAACATCCAAATTATGCCAAAGGTTGAACAGAATAAAATGGAAGTATCAATATACTTTAATTTCTATGCGAGCGTAAGGGTTTGAAAACCAATCTTTTAAAACATCATTTTCATATCTTGTCTAAACAAAAGAACTTTTCAAACAAATCAAACCCTTCATATATAGGTCCAACGAAGCGAGGCAGTACTTTCAAACCAAACAAATGTAGGCTCAATTAATTCCAGCATACACACACACATTGCAAATTAAAAGGGAAATATTGAAAAGATGTGGTACCGTGTTTCATTGGAGTCGAGGGGTTCCTAACACCTTCCCCCCTCTTAACTAAGCCCCCGAACTTTAAGAATCTCGGTTTCAAGGCCAAGTTTTTACAGTGTTCAGTAATTGGGCCTACTTGCAAAAAATCAAACAAAACTCAGTTGAGTTGGTACAACCATTTCAAAATATACCAGTTAGCGACTCTGTAAACCTTTCAAATCATCGACATGATATATGTTGGCCTTTTCCTAAAATACTTTTCACCCTTCATAAAACAGATAAGACAAATAAGGGTAGAAAACAACAAAAATTTAGGAAGAGGAAGATCTGTCCAAAGCGACAAGATTTCCCTGTTAAATCTGCGTATGTGTGGATGCTGTGTTTTACATTGAATGGATGTGAATAAATGGTTTACTACTTTATGTTAGTGCTTCGCACAAATGTCATCATTTCATACAGTGAGACACAATATTTGTGAATGTATGCTGTATGATTCCTCCACTAGGAGGCGAACCCGTCGGTGTTTGATTATTGGACTCAAAGCAGACTAATCCTGCGAGGCTCAAGAAAGGCACCACTTTGATCCGCTCCAATTGAAAGATAAGATTAATTTTCCCTCTAGTAGATTGCGAAGATCTGGGGACCTTCATACCGAAAAACCGTGAGAGTAGCCTAAGATAGGCCAGCCTCTAATTAACCAAATCCTACGGGAAGCCACTTCATGCCTTCCCCTTTCAATTCAATGCAAAATTTTTAAATTCCAATATAAATGTCAAGATTCAATATAAATATACATTTCATTGTGAATCCTGTCGTACTACCATGTCATCAAAACAACTAACCTTTATTTTATAGGATAATATTAAAAAACCTCAAAAGTAAACATATTGCATATCATGCATCCAGTTGATACCTACAATCGAAAGTTAACACACCTACTTTTATTGTAGGTAAAAATTGGTCCCGTCACCAGATCCAAATCCAAGAAGGCACTAAGCCCATCTCCAAACATGGCTTCAAGTGCTCAGACTTAATCCACCGCTGTTTCTGGTGAAGAGTTCGAAGGACTAAAGAATCTGATAGATGAATTAGCTATTTTCCTTAAAGAGCAAAGAAAAAATCTGCAGGGTAAACAAACACTCGGTCAAGCAGAATCCTCCACACCCGGTGGCAGTCAGGACACCGACAAGAAAGATCCATAGACCCGTGAGTCTCAGAACAATGACCCAACCAACAAAATCCTTGAAATCATCAACCTTGATAAAAAGCAAGAGGCTGATGATATTATGAAAAGGGTCCAACAAATGGAAGAAACAATCTGGTCTATCAAAGGGACCGGGGCATTTGGGAGTGTCAATTATTCAGACTTATGAATATTTCCAGGGCCTCGATATCCCGACAAGTTTCAAGTCCCTAATTTTGAGAAATATAATGGACTAGGAGATCCCTACACCCATTTAAAGGTATTCATGGGAGAACTCGGATCCTATGCAGAGGACGAGAAGCTCATAATGCAACTATTCTAGAAAAGTCTGACCGGAGAGGCTAGAGCCTGGTATGCTCGACTGGACAATTCAAATATTCACAGATGGGAAGAGTTAGCATATGCCTTCCTCAATCAATACAGTTTCCAATCTCAGATGGCTCCAGACAGATATCAAATCACCAAAGTCAAGAAGCAAAACACTGAGTCATTCCGAGAGTATGCTCAACAATGGAGACGGACGGCGGCACAAGTCACCACGCCCGTGACAGAGACTGAGATAATCCTGACCTCCATCGACATTCAAGAAGCCTCGTATTACGAGAGTGTCCTAGCAGGTATAGGAAAACCATTCTCGAAGATGATCAAACACGGAGAGATGGCCGAAATGGGTCTAAAGTCTAGGAAGATAAAAGATCTTACCGGCTTGGAAGCCGTGGCCGAGCATATCCAATCTGAGAGTTATGAGAGTAATCCCCGGAGAGTACACAAGAAGAAGGAAGAAAAAGTGTCCTTAGTACTACAAGGACAAAATCAAATAGGCAGTTCAAGCAGCCTTCATATTCAAAGGAGAAACTGTCCCCCTTTTTAAGATCCTGCACAATCTTTTAACCCTCCATTCCAAAAAACAAGATAGGTCAGATGTCGAAGAACGTTCACCCCCTTGGGAGATTCACTAGAAAATGTGATAAAACTGCTGACAGCACAACAGAAGATTGTTCAGCTCTTTCCACCCGCCAGTTCAAGCGAACGGAATTTCGACCCGAGTAAAAAGCGTTCATACCATTCAGATCACCGGGCCACGATACACAAGACTGTTGGGCTCTCAAACATAAAATCCAAGACTTGATAGATAACGGAGAGATTGTGGTGACAAAACCAGAGCAACCACATGTGCAAGATAATCCCTTCCCTTAACACAATGAGGAGAGTGTCAATATGATTAGCACCAAGAGTGGAGAAGGTTCCAAATACCTCCGGTATGTTAGAGAGTCAACTCAGTCAAGTACCAATAGCCCAGAAAGTTGGGAGTTCTCAGAAAGGCAGTTCCTGATGAAACATGAAATAAAGTCCATTAAGGAATAGATTGGAAAGTTAGTGAAGTTGGTTGTGTATCAATATCAGATAACCAAAAAGCTGATAAATCAGACCAACCAGCATAAAGCAAGTCCTCTTACCCCTGAGATTAGCCCCATTGCTATGAGGGATCATTACCGGTTTCATGAACGCGAACCTTGGGCCGACAAAGTGGCCAAGGAGGAAAAGTTCTAAGCTGATAGGGAATTAGCCTTCTAGAGGAATTTCACTATTTTGAATCAGCCCATGAAAGAAATCCTCTAAATGTTGATCAATGAGGGGATGGTTGCAGATTTGTTACCCCTAGTGAACCCTCGATCCAGGAAGTTCAAACCTGACCGGATCTATCAATATCATTCCAACGCACCCGGTCATGACACCGAGGATTGTTGGGGACTTCGTCACCTGATTCAGAATCTGATTGAAAGTTGTGAGCTGATAAAGGCAAATCAAGATTATGGACATCCTGATGAGGAAGCACTCTTTATTCCCATGGCATGGAATCAGGGAGTAGTAGCTATAATTTCCTGTGAGAAGGATATAACCATCACACCCCTGATACTACAGGGGAAAGGAGTCCAAGAAGTACAGAATCCCGTAAAGGTGGTTGCGCCTGAGCCTATAATATTTCCCTTCAGGCCACAATATCCTGTTGTCAACCTGAAGAGAGTCCCATAGAACTACGGGAAGGATGAAGGTTCAACCTCAAATAATATTGCCAGCGTATCCAAGGAAAATCTGTTGTACCTGCCTCATCGGGTGATCAATTAAGTAAATAAAACTAAAGGAAAAGTGGCTAAAGAGAATATTAAAGAATTCCTCATCAAAATGGGACATAATGAGATCAAGGTAGTGCAAAGCTTGAAAGAGGCACCTAAACAGATATCCTTCCTGGACCTGGTATTATCCTTGGTGGATCATCGCAACATCCTGGTGAAAGTACTGGAGGAAGCCCATCTTCTAAAGATGGTAAATACCTAGAAATTTCGTCATGTGATAGAGAATATCTTCAACAATAATGTGATATCTTTCACTAACAATGATATACCCATAGAAGGGACAGGCCATTGCAAGTCACTACATATATCAGTGATGTCATCAAGGTATGTGATCGGTGGTGTGCTGATAGATGGAGGATCGTCTCTAAACATCTGTCCCTATGATACCTTGGAAAGGATGAAGATCAACCCAAATTGGATCCGTACTAGTCATGTAGTTATCTAGAATTTTGATGGATCTCGACGAGAGGCCGTGGGAGAGATTAAGCTTCCACTAGAAATTGGTCCCCAGACTTTCTATATATCCTTTCAGGTACTCAACATTACCCCTGGATATAATTTTGTTATTGGGAAGATAGTGGATCCACATGGCAGGAGCAGTTCCATCCACCCTTCATCAGCAACTCGAGTATATTATTAATAGCAGTCTAATCACCGTAAATGCTGAGCCAGAGTATCCGGTCTACACATAGAGCGATATGTCGGTGATCAGTTTAGATGAAGGAATTGAACTTGCTAGTTTTCAAGCATTGGAGGTGAGCAATACTCAGTACTTACATGTTGGCACACCAGCTTTGAAACCCAAAGTTTCCCTCGAAGTAATGACGGTCGATCAGGAAATGGTATCCTTGGGATTCTACCCTGGAGAAGAGTTAGGGAAAAATCAGCAAGTAATCAAGAATCCAGTATAAATCCCTAGCCAGTCAGGGAAAGCCGAATTAGGCTATTCATCCGGAGTGAACCATCGGAACCCACACAAGCATCCAAGAGTTCATGGTTCCACGATTCTGCTGCCAAACCTTTGATAGTAGTGTGCATACAAGCCAATCATGTCTGATGACAAAGCACATACTTTGTAAACAATCTTATTTATTTATTAATAAAATATTCATTTAAGGCATATAATTATCTACATGGTTCTGTTTTTATAATATGTAAATAACCCATAGTTTTAAGCAATGCTTTTAGAATCATGATGAGATCATGATAATGAGATCAAAATTCTTAGAAAGCTTAAAAACTAAAATAGTTCCCAATTGTGGGATTACTAAAATGGGGATTAGTAAATTCGGATAGATTGGTACATATGTTGCTTGCTCATTGGATGAGGATGACTGATCTCATGGTCATTTGTGTGGAGACACTAAAGCAAGTATGTAGGTGCTTATTGGAGAATAAGTTCACTGAACTTGACTCGCTATGGAATACCTAATGGAGTTTTACTCGCCTGTCAATAGGAATTCCTAATGTGATAGTAGTACATGTGATCCATGGACTTGAGATCATCATAGTATCTTGTATGTAACAAATTATACTTTGACTAATTCCTTAAGGCCTTTTAAGGCATATATAGGGTATGCTTGGGTATAATGAGTTACATATGGAGATAATGAATGATCAATAAAGAATCTACCACCTCTAGTAAAAGAGGAGATATATCCTATGTGATTCGTTAAATGACAACCCAGGAATCCTTGGCCAAGGTAGAATGAAATTAGAAAGAGGTTTCTAATTTGCATTATTTGGAGTTGTGCATTTTCTAATCGAAATACATATGATTAAATAAATTAAGAGTTGACAGTAAATCCATGTCTTATATTTAATTTGGACATTGTATGGTGGAAGGATTGAATTGTACGAACAGGCTATGAGTAATAAAGACTCAGGGAAATGGCTTGAAGCCATGAAATCCGAAATGGACTCCATGTATGAAAACAAAGTATGGTCTTTGGTTTCACCACCTGAAGGTATTAAACCTATTGGGTGTAAATGGGTTTTTAAGAAAAAGACTGGAGCAGACGGAAAGGTAGAGACCTATAAGGCCCAACTGGTTGCAAAAGGTTTCAAACAAAGACAAGGAGTTGACTATGATGAAACCTTCTCACCAGTAGCCATGCTCAAGTCCATTCGGATTTTGCTTGCTATTGCAGCTTACAACGACTATGAGATCTGGCAGATGGATGTGAAAACGGCCTTCCTCAATGGGAAACTTGAGGAGGATGTGTATATGACACAACCAGAGGGATTTATTTCAAAAGTTGGAACAAATCAAGTCTGTAAGCTACAACGATCCATTTATGGGTTGAAGCAAGCTTCTCATAGATGGAACATTCGTTTTGATGAGACAATCAAAGAGTTTGATTTTATCAAAAACGAGGATGAACCATGTGTATACAAGAAGGTTAGTGGGAGTGCAGTATCATTCCCTGTATTATATGTTGATGATATATTACTGATAGGGAATTACATTCCTATGTTACAATCCATTAAAATCTGGGTATCTAAAAACTTCTCCATGAAGGACTTGGGTGAAGCATCCTATATTTTGGGGATAAAGATCTATAGAGATAGATCTAAAAGGATGCTCGGCTTATCCCAAGGAACGTAAATTGATACGATGCTAAAGAGGTTTAGCATGGAAGATTCCAAAAGAGGTCTCATGCCGATGAGCCATGGAATAAATCTCACCAAGAAACAGGCCCCAAAGACACCTGAGAAGAGAGACCGTATGAATAAGATCCCTTATGCTTCTGCAATAGGATCTATCATGTACGGTATGATATGTACTAGACCGGATGTTGCTCATGCACTTAGTGTAACGAGCAGATACCAGTCGAATCCAGGAGAAGAGCACTGGAAGGTAGTTAAGAGTATCCTAAAATACTTGAGAAGGACTAAGGATATTTTTCTTGTCTACGGTGGGTCTGAATTAAAACTCGAGGGCTTCATAGACTCAAGTTTTCAAACGGACCAAGATGACAGTAAATCTATTTTGGGGTATATTTTTACCTTGAAAGGAGGTGCAGTGAGTTGGAAGAGTTCCAAGCAGCAAACAGTTGCTGATTCAGTGACAGAGGCAGAGTATATAGCTGCAAGTGAAGCAGCAAAGGAAGCTGTTTGGATGAAGAAGTTCATAACTAAACTTGGTGTGGTTCCTAGCATTGGAGAAGCAGTTCCCGTATACTGTGACAACACCGGAGCGGTTGCACAGGCTAAGGAACCCAGGTCTCATCAGAAATCTAAACACGTGTTCCGGAGATTTCACTTGATCAGGGAGATCATTGAAAGAGGAGACGTCACCTTGGTGCGTGTAGACTCTCAAGACAACATTGCAGATCCATTTACTAAAGCTTTAACACAACAGCAGTTTGATCGTCACTTAGAGAAGATGGGTATGAGATACCGTGGCGATTGGCTTTAGTGCAAGTGGGAGATTGATAGTAGTGTGCATACAAGCTAATCATGTATGATGACAAAGCACATACTTTGAAAACAATCTTATTTATTTATTAATAAAATATTCATTTAAGGCATATAATTATCTACATGGTGCTGTTTTTATAATATGTAAATAACCCATAGTTTTAAGCAATGCTTTTAGAATCATGATGAGATCATGATAATGAGATCTAAATTCTTAGAAAGCTTAAAAACTAAAATAGTTTCCAATTGTGGGATTACTAAAATGGGGATTAGTAAATTCGAATAGATTGGTACATATGTTGCTTGCTAATTGGATGAGGATGACTGATCTCATGGTCATTTGTGTGGAGACACTAAAGCAAGTATGTAGGTGCTTATTGGAGAATAAGTTCACTGAACTTGACTCGCTAAGGAATACCTAATGGAGTTTTACTCACCTGTTAATAGGAATTCTTAATGTGATAGTAGTACATGTGATCCTTGGACTTGACATCATCATAGTATCTTGTATGTAACAAATTATACTTTGACTAATTCCTTAAGGCCTTTTAAGGCATATATAGGGTATGCTTGGGTATAATGAGTTACATATGGAGATAATGAATGATCAATAAAGAATCTACCACCTCTAGTAAAAGAGGAGATATGTCCTATGTGATTCGTTAAATGACAACCCAGGAATCCTTGGCCAAGGTAGAATGAAATTAGAAAGAGGTTTCTAATTTGCATTATTTGGAGTTGTGCATTTTCTAATCGAAATACATATGATTAAATAAATTAAGAGTTGACAGTAAATCCATGTCTTATATTTAATTGGGACATTGTATGGTGGAAGGATTGAATTGTATGGTAACTATTAATTCACAGGTTCTTTTATGATTAATGTTGAAATCTATATTATCTGGAAAGTCGTTGATCGCTAGGGAGGCTTATCCCTATTGTAGAATAAATGTTATTTATTTAAATAGATTATTAGTTTAATTTATTTATTTAAGTAAGATTAGAATTGTTCTAATTGATTTATTCACAACCGGTTTAATATGGAGAACCTAAAGGGTCACACCATAAAAGAAAGAAGAATTATTTAAGAAGAAAATGGCATGATAGTAATAATGTATTAAGTATAATTAATTTAATCTATGATGATAGAATAAATTAAATAGCTTAATGTTTATTATTTAATATTTTAGAAATATTAAATATAAATTAATAAGAGGAGTCTTATTAATATTATTATTATTTTAATTCTAAAGGAGTTTAGGAATTAATATAATATCAGTACTCTCTCTCAATCCTAATAAAGATTAGGATATAAATTAATTACAAGTATTTAATTAATTAATTAAATAAAACCCTATTCTAATTGGATTAGGAGGGTTCACCTAATATCTATATAAGAGAGTCTTATATCAGAAATAAGGTACGCGAATTTTTCAAGAGTTGGGAGTACACATATTCTATAGAGATAGAAACAAGGGTTAAGCCAATAACCCATCTTACTGAGTTCTTCATCTTCCTTGGTGGATCACCGTTAGAGGCCAAACATTTGGGTGGCTGACATTGATCAAGGGAAGGAGCCACTACAGATGAATCAAAGGAATCAAAGGAGTATAACTTATACCTGAGGAAGCTTGGATCTTCAAAGGTATAATTCTGTTTTTTCTCCTTCTTCATTCATTGATAATTGATGCATAAGAATGATCATGGTAATGGGTTTGTATAAATTTTGAAAACCTAGTTTCTTACGCTTCCGCCCTATTTATGTGATTTGATTGCATGATTGCGTTACGTACAAACCCAACAGTGGTATCAGACCCAATCTTGTGCTAATTATCAGTCTATGTGATTCCATACATGTATGATATGCGATTGGATCGAGTTCTGGGCAACAAATTTTTTTTCAGATTCTGCGAAGATGCGTCGGTACAAGGCAATATTGCTGCGCAGCTGCGCCGGGTGCTGTTCCTGGTTTTCATGCTGCGCAGCTGCGCCGGTTCCCTTTACATTCTTGGCGCAGCTGCGCCACTGGACAGGAGCTGAAATTTTTTTTTGTTTTATTTAATTAAATGAATGGTTTATTTAATTAATAAAGGTTTAAAATAAAGATGTTTATTTTATATGAAATGAGATTTCAAAATTGCTAAAATTAAAGAGTTTAATTTGGAATTATTTTTGAATGAAATAAAGGAGTTTATTTTTCCAAAAAACAAAGTTTAGCAAACTTTTTCCCATTAACTGATATTAATACATATATGGAATGAATTTATTTTCATGAGATGAATAAATTTTATTGATACGTATGATGATATGTATGGTAATAAAAGGGATTGATTATGGACTATGACCAATGTGATTGGATTTTATTTTGGTTGAATGCTTGAATGAATGGGTTTTATAAAATGGGGTCTGCGTACCACGTCTTCTCTAGTTTTATTCTCGATGTAAATTCTATCTCCTTTCTATGTACTTCCCCTTGACTGCTGATCAAGGTTTCTATTTAATTTTAAATAGTTAATGTAATAGAGATAGTTAGAATTATTTTGAAGAAATTGGAGACCAAGGAGCAAGGAACGCGTGAAGACTCATTTGTATGGAGCCAGGGTTTAAATGTAATAGTTATATTTAAATTTAAATTCCTGCACTCCTAGGTTTGACCTTTTGGTTCACTTGGTGGCTCTAGTGAACCAAACTAGAATAAAAATTCATAATCAATCCGGGTAGAATATAGTATTCTATATTGCATGCTAAATATTATATATATTATATTTTATACAAACATGCTTCGCATGTTTAATAAAATAACGCGTATTTTATATATATATGTGCATGCGCGCTTAAAAAGATGAGACAAATAATAACAAACCCCTCAAAGAAATAATATTAAGTCTGAAGCGTTCAAATGATATTTGGAATATCGAACGTCGCCTTCTAGCATGATTAGTTAATAGAGTATTAAATATTTAATATGAGTTTGTTGTGCTATCCACAAGGCGAGTATTGAATATTTAAGATGTTAATTAATCACATTTGATGCTTATCAAGAAAATTGAACGATCTAGTCTTGTTGTGCTATCCACAAGGACGAAATTTTTTTCTTTTTTGAATTTATGGAAGTGCTAGGCTGGACTTAACTTAAATCATTTTAGTTCGGATGTGCACACACATGACCATTATGATTTAAGAGGCAAAATAAAAGGAGTTACATGGTGATGTAATTGACAAGAGTTGTCTACCTATTTATTTGTATATCGCTTGTTGTGCTAACACAAGGTTATATACATTTGAAATGGGATCCTTAATCTCACTAGCAAATCTTTAATTAGATGTTGCCGAACTATATGAGTGAGGGTAATATAGTTTGATGAAAATAGTGGGAGATACCAATTTAAAATAAAGACCTAAATTTATTTTGGTATGCAAAGTTAATAAAATGAATATTTGCTAAAATGTTGTCTTTTCACATGCAGAATTTTAAAAAATGTCAAAATCACTAATCTCACTACGAAGCATACTTGATGCAAATAATCTTACCGGGCCGAATTATACGGACTGGCTAAGAAATATGAGAATAGTTCTCACTGTTGAAAAGATTTCTTATGTCCTAAACTCACCTGTCCCTGGAACTGTTCCAGAAACAGCCTCTGAGGAAGAGATTGCCACCATTGTAAAGTGGCAAGATGATGCATCTGTGGCTCAATGCATCATGCTCGCATCCATGAATAACGAGCTTCAGCGTCAGCACAAAAATATGGATGCTCCTGCTATGCTGCTTCACCTCAAGGAGTTGTATGGTGAACAGAGTAGGACTGCTAGATATGAGATATCTAAGGAGCTCTTCCGATCTCGGATGACCGAGGGCACTGCCGTCGAGACTCATGTTCTGAAGGTAATCAATTTGATTGAACGCCTTGGACAGCTTGGGTTCGTCATGGATGGGGAGTTGAGTCAAGACTTGGTCTTGCAGTCACTCCCTGAGACCTTCTCGCAGTTTGTGGTTAATTTTCACATGAATAAGCTAGATGTCAGCTTATCTGAGCTGCTTAAAATGCTGAAAACTGTAGAAGGTCACTTCTCATCCAAGAAGAACCATGTCTTGATGGTGGATTCTTCCAATAAAAGGAAGAGGCCCAAGGTTTCTTCTGAAAAGAAGAAATCTAAGAAGGCTAAGGGAAAAGGGAAAGAAAAGGAGCAAAAGAAACCTGAACCAGCTAAAGGAATGTGCTTTCATTGCAATGAGCCGAGACATTGGAAGAGGAACTGCAAGAAGTTTCTAGCAGAGAAGAAGCTTGGAGAAGCTTCGACTTCCAATCAAGGTTTGTTTATGATTGAAATTAATTTTTCTGAAAGTCATAATTCTACTTGGGTATTGGATACCGGCTGTGGTTCTCACATATGTAATACTGTGCAGGGACTGGTCAGAAGTAGAAAGCTGAACAAAGATGAGGTGATCCTACGAGTAGGAAATGGAGCAAAAGTTGCTGCATTAGCTGTAGGAACTTATTGTTTAGCAATGCCCTCGGGCAAATCCATTAATCTTAATAATTGTTATTATGTTCCGAATATTATTAAAAAACATTATTTCAATTTCTGTATTGGATATGGAAGGTTTTGACGTTATTATAAAGAACAATGGTTGTTCTATTTATAAAGACAATGTTTTATATGGTATTGGAAATTTGCGAAATGGACTTTATACACTTGACTTACAAAAAAATATATTTCAAATTGAACAAATTAAGAAAAGGAAAAGAGATGATATTAATTATACCTATATGTGGCACTGTAGACTCGGTCATATCAATGAAACAAGATTATCCAAGTTGCATAAAGATGGGCTCCTCGAGCTATCTGATTATGAATCATATTCAACTTGTGAATCTTGTCTCATGGGTAAAATGACTAAATCTCCTTTTAGTGGAAAAGGAGAGAGAGTTACAGAGTTGTTGGCATTGATTCACACAGACGTTTGTGGACCTATGACAACAAGTGCACGGGGTGGGTATTCTTATTTTATTACTTTCACTGATGATTACTCAAGATTTGGATATGTGTATTTAATGAAATACAAATCATAATCATTTGAAAAGTTCAAAGAGTTCAGAAGTGAAGTAGAGAAACAAACGGGCAAGAGTATTAAGATACTTCGATCAGATCGAGGTGGAGAATACTTAAGCAGTGAGTTTCTCAATTGTCTCAGAGAAAATGGTATAATCTCACAATGGACTCCTCCAGGTACACTACAGTTAAATGGAGTATCTGAAAGGAGAAATCGAACACTGTTGGACATGGTTCGATCCATGATGAGTTTTACCGACCTTCCAATTTCCTTCTGGGGATATGCCATAGAAACGGCTGCATACCTACTTAACAAGGTACCTACCAAATCCGCCCCAAAGACTCCATATGAGATGTGGAAAGGGAGGAAACCAAATCTTAAGCATGTTAAGACTTGGGGTTGTCCAGCTTATGTCAAAAAGTTTGAAAATGATAAGCTACAGACTAAATCCGATAAGTGTAGATTTGTGGGATACCCTAAAGAAACCGTAGGGTATTATTTCTATCATCCAACTGATCAAAAGGTGTTTGTTGCGAAACATGCTACCTTCTTGGAGAAAGAGTTTATCCATGAAGGGGTTAGTGGGAGCAAGATATATCTTGAAGAAGTTCAAGAACCACAAGTTACCACGGACCAAAGTCAGGTACCTAACCAAGTAGAAGAACCTACTGTACCACACCCTGTTCGTAAATCTGGAAGAGTACCGAAGATACCTGAGAGGTATGGATTCGTTATAGAGGATGACGATGAGGTACACATCATGAAAGATGATGATCCATTGAATTACGAATAGGCTATGAGTAATAAAGACTCACGAAAATGGCTTGAAGCCATGAAATCCGAAATGGACTCCATGTATGAAAACAAAGTATGGTCTTTGGTTTCACCACCTGAAGGTATTAAACCTATTGGGTGTAAATGGGTTTTTAAGAAAAAGACTGGAGCAGACGGAAAGGTAGAGACCTATAAGGCCCAACTGGTTGCAAAAGGTTTCAAACAAAGACAAGGAGTTGACTATGATGAAACCTTCTCACCAGTAGCCATGCTCAAGTCCATTCGGATTTTGCTTGCGATTGTAGCTTACAACGACTATGAGATCTGGCAGATGGACGTGAAAACGGCCTTCCTCAATGGGAAACTTGAGGAGGATGTGTATATGACACAGCCAGAGGGATTTATTTCAAAAGTTGGAACAAATCAAGTCTGTAAGCTACAACGATCCATTTATGGGTTGAAGCAAGCTTCTCGTAGATGGAACATTCGTTTTGATGAGACAATCAAAGAGTTTGATTTTATCAAAAACGAGGATGAACCATGTGTATACAAGAAGGTTAGTGGGAGTGCAGTATCATTCCTTGTATTATATGTTGATGATATATTACTGATAGGGAATGGCATTCCTATGTTACAATCCATTAAAATCTGGGTATCTAAAAACTTCTCCATGAAGGACTTGGGTGAAGCATCCTATATTTTGGGGATAAAGATCTATAGAGATAGATCTAAAAGGATGCTCGGCTTATCCCAAGGAACGTAAATTGATACGATGCTAAAGAGGTTTAGCATGGAAGATTCCAAAAGAGGTCTCATGCCGATGAGCCATGGAATAAATCTCTCCAAGAAACAGGCCCCAAAGACACCTGAGAAGAGAGACCGTATGAATAAGATCCCTTATGCTTCTGCAATAGGATCTATCATGTACGGTATGATATGTACTAGACCGGATGTTGCTCATGCACTTAGTGTAACGAGCAGATACCAGTCGAATCCAGGAGAAGAGCACTGGAAGGTAGTTAAGAGTATCCTAAAATACTTGAGAAGGACTAAGGATATTTTTCTTGTCTACAGTGGGTCTGAATTAAAACTCGAGGGCTTCATAGACTCAAGTTTTCAAACGGACCAAGATGACAGTAAATCTGTTTTGGGGTATATTTTTACCTTGAAAGGAGGCGTAGTGAGTTGGAAGAGTTCCAAGCAGTAAACAGTTGCTGATTCAGTGACAGAGGCAGAGTATATAGCTGCAAGTGAAGCAGCAAAGGAAGCTGTTTGGATGAAGAAGTTCATAACTGAACTTGGTGTGGTTCCTAGCATTGGAGAAGCAGTTCCCGTATACTGTGACAACACCGGAGCGGTTGCACAGGCTAAGGAACCCAGGTCTCATCAGAAATCTAAACACGTGTTGCGGCGATTTCACTTGATCAGGGAGATCATTGAAAGAGGATAAGTCACCTTGGAGTGTGTAGACTCTCAAGACAACATTGCAGATCCATTTACTAAAGCTTTAACACAACAGCAGTTTGATCGTCACTTAGAGAAGATGGGTATAAGATACCATGGCGATTGGCTTTAGTGCAAGTGGGAGATTGATAGTAGTGTGCATACAAGCTAATCATGTATGATGACAAAGCACATACTTTGTAAACAATCTTATTTATTTATTAATAAAATATTCATTTAAGGCATATAATTATCTACATGGTGCTGTTTTTATAATATGTAAATAACCCATAGTTTTAAGCAATGCTTTTAGAATCATGATGAGATCATGATAATGAGATCTAAATTCTTAGAAAGCTTAAAAACTAAAATAGTTTCCAATTGTGGGATTACTAAAATGGGGATTAGTAAATCCGAATAGATTGGTACATATGTTGCTTGCTCATTGGATGAGGATGACTGATCTCATGGTCATTTGTGTGGAGACACTAAAGCAAGTATGTAGGTGCTTATTGGAGAATAAGTTCACTGAACGTGACTCGCTATGGAATACTTAATGGAGTTTTACTCACCTGTCAATAGGAATTCTTAATGTGATAGTAGTACATGTGATCCTTGGACTTGAGATCATCATAGTATCTTGTATGTAACAAATTATACTTTGACTAATTCCTTAAGGCCTTTTAAGGCATATATAGGGTATGCTTGGGTATAATGAGTTACATAGTTAGATAATGAATGATCAATAAAGAATCTACCACCTCTAGTAAAAGAGGAGATATGTCCTATGTGATTCGTTAAATGACAACCCAGGAAACCTTGGCCAAGGTAGAATGAAATTAGAAAGAGGTTTCTAATTTGCATTATTTGGAGTTGTGCATTTTCTAATCGAAATACATATGATTAAATAAATTAAGAGTTGACAGTAAATCCATGTCTTATATTTAATTGGGACATTGTATGGTGGAAGGATTCAATTGTACGGTAACTATTAATTCACAGGTTCTTTTATGATTAATGTTGAAATCTATATTATCTGGAAAGTCGTTGATCGCTAGGGAGGCTTATCCCTATTGTAGAATAAATGGTATTTATTTAAATAGATTATTAGTTTAATTTATTTATTTAAATAAGATTAGAATTGTTCTAATTGATTTATTCACAACCGGTTTAATATGAAGAACCTAAAGGGTCACACCATAAAAGGAAGAAGAATTATTTAAGAAGAAAATGACATGATAGTAATAATGCATTAAGTATAATTAATTTAATCTATGATGATAGAATAAATTAAATAGCTTAATGTTTATTATTTAATATTTTAGAAATATTAAATATAAATTAATAAGAGGTGTCTTATTAATATTATTATTATTTTAATTCTAAAGGAGTTTAGGAATTAATATAATATCAGTACTCTCTCTCAATCCTAATAAAGATTAGGATATAAATTAATTAAAAGTATTTAATTAATTAATTAAATAAAACCCTATTCTAATTGGATTAGGAGGGTTAACCTAATATCTATATAAGAGAGTCTTATATCAGAAATAAGGTACGTGAATTTTTCAAGAGTTGGGAGTACACATATTCTATAGAGATAGAAACAAGGGTTAAGCCAATAACCCATCTTACTGAGTTCTTCTTCTTCCTTGGTGGATCACTGTTAGAGGCCAAACATTTGGGTGGCTGACATTGATCAAGGGAAGGAGCCACTATAGAGGAATCAAAGGAATCAAAGGAGTAGAACATGTACATGAGGAAGCTTGGATCTTCAAAGGTATAATTCTGTTTTTTCTCCTTCTTCATTCACTGATAATTGATGCATAAGAATGATTATGGTAATGGGTTTGTATAAATTTTGAAAACCTAGTTTCTTACGCTTCTGCCCTATTTATGTGATTTGATTGCATGATTGCGTTACGTACAAACCCAACAACCTTATTGATGCCGAGTTTGTGAAACCAATAAGGAATATTCCTGCTACTGTATCGACCATGTTGTTTTCTCCAGTCATACCAATGACTGAGAGAAAAGCCCCAAAGCTCGAGTGGGAGAGAAAAATAGGAAAAGAAAAGTTCATGCACGAAGGACGAGATGCATTTGCTAACATGTATTTTCTGATGCACTACGAGGGTATGAACGATGATATCCCAGACAGTGATGAAGAAGATCAGATCTGAATCCCTCGCATCAAGAAGGATAAAGGTAGCAATTCAAAAAAGGACCCGACCATGATAAGAAGGATGTCTCAGTCGTCATCAGAGAAGAGACAGACAACCACAACTCCTTTATCCTCCCTATTCATAAGGACTTGACATTGGAAAATTGGAGTAGCGTCCCTTGCCTCATTCAAAAAGGGTAAAAGGGAAGAAAGTCCATCTGCCATGGAACATGGTTTCATTAATGCTTAATTTGTTGCACAACTATAGCATTTACTGTTGTCATGCTTTTGCTAAATGCTTTGTATGTTTAAATAGCCTCATATATTAAAGTGAAAGCATTTTGTTTTGAGGACTCCAGAATTGGATTTGTTTGTCCCTGCTGATGAGATGACATATTTTCAAAGTGACTACAACTTTTATGTAGAACTGGACTTCGACTTGATGAAGATTGATCAAGAGGAAATAGATGACTATGAGGTGCTTGGGGAGATCAAAGAATGGGTCAAAGACAAACCCAAGCCAAACCTCGACCAAACCACTACTGTCAACATCAGAACCTCAGAAATCATTAAAGAAATCCAGATAGGCATAGACCTCACCAAAGACCAAAAAGCCGACCTGATTGAACTCTTAACTCAGTTCCAAGATGTGTTTGCATGGTCACATGAAGACATGATTAGCCTGTCCACTTACATTGTCATCCATCGACTAGCCATTAAAGATGGATTCAGGCCAGTCAAGTAGAATTTCAGGAAATTGAAACCCGAATGGAGTCTGAAAGTCAAAGAAGAGGTTGTCAAGCAATTCAAAGCCGGTATCATCATGGTATCAACATACCCTAAGTGGCTGTCAAACATAGTTCCCGTACCTAAGCCTGGAGGGAAGGTACGGGTATGCGTGGATTACCATGATTTGAACAAAGCTTGTCTTAAGGACAACTTCCTAGTACCTTTCATCCACATCTTGATAAATAATACAACACAGTATGTTATGTATTCTTTCGTGGATTGCTTTGTTGGATACCATCAAATCATGGCCGCTGAAGAGGACAGGAAGAAAATAACCTTCATCACTCCCTGGGGAACCTTCTGCTATAGACGATTGTCTTTCGTCCTTATCAATGTCGGCGCTACATATCAGTGAGCCATGATGGACCTTTTTTATGATATGATGCACAAGGAGATAGAGGTCTACAGGGATGATATCATCGTTAAATCTTGGAAAGAGGATGACCACATCATCCATCTCAAAAAGCTTTTCAACAAGTTACGCAAGTACAACCTAAAGCTGAACCCAGCTAAATGCGCTTTTGGTGTTAAATCAGGCAAGTTGTTGGGATTTCTAGTGAGCAACGGAGGCATTGAGCTGGATCCTGCCAAGATTAAATCCATCACCGAGATGCCAGTGCCCCGAATAGAAAAGGAAATACGGGGGTTCCTGGGAAGAATCAATTTCATAAGCAGGTTCATTTCCCAACTCACAACAACGTGTGAACCCATCTGCAAGCTGCTAAGGAAGAATTCCTCCATGAAATGGAATGAAGAGTGTCAAAAAAAACTTCCTTTCCATCACGAAGCAGTTAATTGAAGCACCTGTCTTGGTACCCCCAAGGGAGGATGTTCCCTTGTTTATGTACCTATTCGTCAATGCCAACACAATAGGCTGTATGCTAGGACTGAAAGAAGACAGAAGCAATGAAAGAGCTATTTATTACCTCAGTAAAAGATTTAGCAGCGGCTATCAGAGGTACACCCAGATTGAAAGGACCTATTATGCATTACCATGGGCCGCTATGAGATTACAACACTATCTGCATTGACACACGACCTACCTTATATCCCGTATGATCCACTGAAGTATATATTCAACAAACCCATATTGAATTGTCAATTTTCGAAATGGCAGTTGATCCTCCAACAGTTTGACATTGCCTACGTGACTCAGAAGTCTATCAAAGGTCAAGGGATTGCAGATCAAATGGCCAAAGCACTGTCAGGGGATTTTGAACCCTTGGAAACTTATTTCCTGGATGACGGGATCATGACAATTCAACAAATCCCTCAAGAGAATACAGTCCAACCTTGAAAAATGTATTTCGATGGAGCCACAAACAAGGAAGGTGCCTGAGCTGGGGCAGTCCTTGTCTCTTGCACAAGAGAATATTATCATGTGGCTACCAAGCTATAATTTGATAACACCAACCACACGGCTAAGTATGAAGCCTACATAATGGGGTTTAAACTAGCCCAGTCCATGGGTATCAGACGGTTACTAGTCTTTGGGGATTCTGAGTTGGTCATTAAATAAACCACAGGGGCGTATCACACCAAAGAATTACATTTGTTGCCGTATCATCGGCAGGTTATCAGGATATCCATGGAGTTTGAAGAGATAACCTTCGTACGTCCACATCCCTCGAGGAAGGAATGACTTTGTTGATGCATTGGCAACGTTGGCTTCCCTGATACACGTATCTGATAGGAGGGGAATTCCCGACGTCAAATTCATAAACCAAAAGGCCCTAACATATGGGAATTACATTGGAGAAGTATTAGATGAAATACTTTCTATTAAACAGCCTTGGTATCAAGATATAAGAGAATATCTCCGAGATGGATCTACACCCGCTGGAGCAAGCCAAGCCGGACGAAATCAAATTCACAAGATGACTATGAAGTTCTATCTGAGCAGGGATGCACTCTATAAAAGGGATGCTAGAATAGGCCTTTTAAGATGCCTTGGTAAAGATCAAGCTCAGAGACTGATGGATGAAGTACACGGTGGAGTCTGTGGTCCACACATGAGCGACCATTTACTGACCAAGAAGATATTAAGAACAGGGCATTACTGGATCTCTTTCAAATCTGACTGTGATGATCACGTCAAAAGATTTTACCAATTCCAAGTCCATGGAAATGCCATACATGCTCCTCCAAACGAACTGCACAATATGAGTTCGTCATGGCCTTTTTTCATGTACGAAATGGATGTGATTGGGCCCATAGAACCCAAAGCCAGTAATGGTCATTGATACATATTCACCATGATTGATTACTTCACCAAATGGGTTGAAACTGCCTCTTTTCCCAAAGTCACCAAAGAGGTAATCATTTGTTTCATCAGAAACAATGTTGTCTATCGATATGAACAACCTGAGGTGATCGTATCAGGCAACGCCAAGAATTTAAATAATCAGATGATGCGAGAGCTATGCAGCAAGTTCCATATCAAGCACCTCAATTTCGTCATCTACCGACCCAAGATGAATGGTGCTGTCGAAGCGGCCAACAAAATATCAAGAACATCATGCAGAAAATGTTTGCCAATCACAAATGATGGCCTGATTTGTTGCCTTTGACTCTGTTAGCATATAAGACGTAAATGCGTACATCTACTGGGGCTACCCCCTACTCATTGGTCTATGGAATGGAAGCATTACTTCCCATAGAGGTAGAAATGGAGTCCCTGAGAGTGTTAATAGATGCTCAGATGGAAGAAGACCAGTGGTTGCAAGAGCGGTACCACCAGTTGTCCCTGATAGACGAAAAGAGGGCTACGACCATCTTCTATGGGCGATTATATCAGCAAAGGATTGCTCGATCATACAACAAGAAAGTTTGACTCTGACAATTTAAAGAGAATGAGTTGGTACTAAATAAAGTTCTGGCCAATCAAGATGAAGCCAAAGGAAAGTTTGCCCAGACCTGGGAAGGTCCTTTCATTATCAAGGAAGTGTTGACCGGAGGAGCCATCAGGTTACAAAAAATGGATGAGAAAGAATTTCCCCAGCTCATCAATTTAGACATATGGAAAAGGTACTATGTCTGAAACACCTGCCAGCCATCATCCTGGTCCTGCGAATCAATCAAATTATTTCGGGTTTCCACAGAAGCTCGAACTACGAATGACCTGATCTCCGTCAAATAGAGAGTACGTAGATAGCCATTTACTGTGCGGTCAAACAAAACAAAAAATTCAAAAAACCCATTAAACCCAAGTTCAAACCTAATAGAAACACTTCTCAAACCATTTAGGCAAAGACCGAACTACGAATGACCTGATCTCCCTCAACCCGGGAGTACGTAGGCAGCCATTCATGGTGCGATCTGACCTTCAAGAAAAAACAAAAACCAATAAAAACCAATCCCAAGACACCAAAACCTTATAAAACCAAAATCCTATCAAGCCTCCCTGGTCAACAGGCTCTACTGAGATACTCTCCGACATCTCAATGTCAATCCATCAAGGAAAAGCTCATAATGCATCAAGACAACAAGTCATGAAAGAAGTTGTAATCACTCAGCAATGACAATACATATCTAATAGGGAAGTGAATCAAAATAATGTTTGATATATACACGGTGTCCTGTACATGAAAAAAATGGTCAATCTTGTATGTGCAGAAAAAGAAAGCTAGTCTATGAACCCATGGACAAACGGGATAGCAGTGCCAACCTGGCATCTCTCTTAGAAGATCGAGAAGAAGTTGTAAGCTCATAACCCTCGGTCTCCATACGAGCAAGAATATCTACGGCCATCCGCATAGTGCTGCTGTGACCATCTATGAAGGCACTCATATTTACAACAAGGTTGTGTGTATATGATCTGAGTGCAGTGGTGTCCGCATCATTAAAATCCCAGGTAGTTATGGCCTCATCCCTCTAAATATAAGCAGAATCCCGGGTAACCAAAGCCTCCTCAATCTCAGCGAAAGCCGCATCTCGGGTAGATCGAGCCTCATCTCTCTCAATAAATGTTGCGTCCCTAGTAGCTCGAGCCTCGTCTCTATCAATAAAAGCGGCATCCCTACCAAAAAGGGATGTCAATATCAACTCTCTAGCCTGATCCCTCTCAAAGGTCATCCGAGCTAGTGAATCAATAAGAGCTGGATCTGTCCCAATCAGAATGCTTGGCGGCCCAGTAACTAAGGATGCTGTCAAACCAGTAAACAATTCATCCTCTGTGGGAGAATCAGGATCCTCCAAAGGCTCCTCATACTCAGAATCAATGTTCAGAGTTGACAGGATAGCCGCAGCTAATGCAATATCAGCCTCCAACCATGCCAAATACTCTGAAGAACGATCCAGATGGCTAGTAGAGAAGTCAGCCATCTCCCTATGAGTCCAACACTCAAAAGTCCTGATTAGGTCAGCAGAAGACAAAGATAAAGCTGATATCCGCTTATTCGTACCCCCCTCAAAATGGTGGAGGCTCTAAAACTGTTCAAACTGGCCCATGACAGCCGGTGAATGATATATGGTCACCCATCTCAAACCCGCCAGGGGTAGATAGTCCATGCCAACTGCTTGAGTGATGAAACTGTAAGGGGAGCTAAGCCCTGACCAGGACAAGAACGAAAAAAGATGCTCAATCGCTGGTAAAAATGCCAACCATGATGCTGCATCTTTACATTCTGCCGTCCGGAAGGAGTAAGACATACCTATCTCATGGGTAAAGTAGTACCCAAGATGTTTAAATGTGCCAATAGGACTCAAATGTTTCATGAACCACACATACAGCAGAACGGTGCAACCTTTAAAAAACCCCTCTGGATGGATACTGTAGAATGTAGCCGACCTCAAAGTCTCGGCTAATATCATAGGCAGGATAGTACAATCCTGTCTGAGGGCACGAACCACTACCATCAAGCCAGTGTCCAACTGTTCCATGTATAGTGGTATGTACAAATAAGCCGTGATGCACATCAACAGAATGTCTATGCGGGAAAATTGCCACTCATCTACAGGGATGATAAAGTCCCCCGAATATCGCTCGTAGCTGTCGAGCCGGTTAAAGAGATCAATCAAAAAGTCCATGGACACCACATGTCCTGCAATAATCTCCTTAGCGACGACTTTGCGTCTCAGACCAGTCATGGTCATAAATGGGCGTCTCATGTCGCTAACGGCTGTCCTGGCACAAGACAGATCTAATGTCAATCCCATGAGGCGCTCATACTCCTTTAGCGTAGGAGTCAACTCATGAAGGCCAAACCTGAAAACCTGGCGCTCTGGTATCCAGCAGAATAACATGCCGTCCACAAACCCTTGTGGAACCTGAAAAGCTAGAAGGGCCAAAGAATGCCCCAACATCTAGTCAACTGTCCCTCTGGCTGTGGGGGGAAGACTGTCATACCAAGATCTCAACGAAGATGTTACCAAGGAATGTGGCAAGTGCTCGATACGGCTGAGTGTGGATGAAGACATCTATATAATCGTATCATGAGACCATCCATGGGTCAAATCTAAACTCACCTATCTAAATGCATATCTGTGACATAATACATGCATAATGACAATGATAAATGATAATAGGATGCAATAGATATAAAAACATCATGTACTTCTTAAATATACCATCTACTGAAAGCATCATCTTTGTCTGGTCATAAAATATAAAATAAAAAGTACAGGGAAATAGGGCACAACCGCCCAACAACTAACAGAGGCCTATCAAAAGATATAACAAGAAATGGGGCACATCCGCCCAATATCTAACAGAGGCTTATCAAAAGATATAGCGAGAAAAGCTATTAGAAGAAATCTATAATATTTGTTTCCAGGCGATCAACCTGCTGCAGCTCCTCCTGAGTCACAAAATCTCAGCTAGTGGGAATGTCTTGTCTACACAAAAGAGGATCAACACCTGTATAGCTTCCAAAAAATAGATCTGCTGAGGGGTCAGCTCCGTAGATGGAAGGATCAAATGAATCCGCCTTTGATGGATCCCTGCCAAGGTGCATGATGAAAAAGTGAGCCCTCTCCAACCGCTGAGTCAATCCTAAAATCTTCTCTTGATGAGTTGGCTCTCGGAGGCATGCTATCCAGTCTGTCATCATCACAGAACCCAACACCTTATCTGCCATAAATTGGGTAGCACGAGTCTGAGCCCAAATAGTGCGAGGACTCCACCAGCTATGAAATGCCTCCTGGCTGTAAGGCCCCTTCTACAGGGTGAAGCCATCTACACCAACCATGGGATTATCTGTGAGTGGCTGACCTAATGTCCAATGATGCCAAGCAGGAGGAACAAAGGGAATGCAAATATCTCCCGTGATTCTTCGGATAGCGTGCTCTCCCAAGTAGAGCTCCCAGCCTCCCTCGGTCAAAAGGGGAACCTGACGAGTAGACAATGCAAACTCCCGACAAGTTGGAAAGCCATCCTCTAACCCGACTGTCAGATAGTACGAGGTATAAGGGACCAACGCGATGGAATTAGCAGTCAACAGCTCTAGCTGCAAGCGGGAGTGGGTAAATCCCTATGCTACATAGACCTCCATCAAAGTAAAGTGATGCCACCCCCGTCCTCTCGGATAGGTCTACAGGCCCAGAGTAGTTGCAGGACGTAGGCAAGGAAGCCTCTCTTATGCCCAGAACTGGCAATGCAAAGATCAAATGACCTCAGTGATAAAATTATTAAACATAAATGAGGAAAGTTAAAAGGTGAAAGATAAAGTACTCACCAGCAGGAAGGGATAAAAACCTAACCAAGCCTCCATCACGCCCTCAGAGCGTAGGCGCATCCCTCGAAGAAAGTAGGTGAAGGTATAGGTACCCCAATCAAAATCACTGAGGCACTCCACGTACCGAGTAGCGCTGACCAGAGCGAAAGAGTCTGTCGAGGAGTTGTCTACAATGAAACAACCGCTGATGATCACCAAGAATAATCGCCGAAGGATGCGATCTCTAACCCTCTGATTATCAGGCAGAGGCTCAGTCAAAGCCCCGCTCTAGGCATCCTCACTCAAGGGACCATAACGGACAGTCAAACCTTTGATGGATATAGTTGGAACTCCTAAGAAGGACCTAATGATAGTAGGTGAAATGTCAGCCACCAACGGCACTGGCTCGCCTATAAACTCTATCCCGGTGATGAACCTCCAGTCCATTGGTGTCATCATCACCTTCAAATCCAACAGATAGAGAGACTGGGTCTGGTTGAACCAGCGCTCAGACAAAGCTCTCAGATAACCCCAGGGGCAATGGCGGGGAGGAATAGAAAAGAAGGCCTCAAAACCCCAAATGTTAAAGATGGCCTGATACTCCGGATGCAGAGCATGGTATAAAGAGTGGAGGACGTTGAACCAGTTCCCCCTGGGCTACGTAAAGCTGGGAACTTACATCAAATAGCCAATCCATGTGCCTTGAAATTGCAAAAGAAAGAAAAATCTAGAATGAAAACTTTAGTCACCTCATTGGCATGAAGGTATATCAATGGATGGCGACTCAAATAGCCCAGCAGCTTCGAAATAGGCACAATAATGGCTGGAAGCTCCCTACGTGGAACATGAGCTAGAGCAGCATCCACAAATGGAACATCCTCGTCGTCCACATTATCCGGAATCTTAGCCCAGATCAGACGAATCACATACTTAGCCAACCTGCGAGGCGGTCGGGCTGGACGAGGCTGATGAATATTAGAAGTTCTCCTCCACCTCACACCTGAAGTGACTCTGCTATGACTACCGGGTCTGTCTGGCTCTATAACCTGGACAAAGTCTCTAAATCACCTCAGAAAGGGTGAGGTAAGCCTTAAACCTGTGGCTTATTAAATTAAATCATTGCTTTATGCATTTTTAAGTCCTAAAGCATGCATTAGTTAACAAAAATCCCCAGTAGAGTCAAAATTGCATGTTAATTAAATACTCAGGCTTTTGAAAATTTTTTGCCAGTCTCCTTTATAAAATGAACTGTCTGCATGAACATAGGCATGACTAGGTGGCCATTCAGTAGCACACCTACCCAAAAAACATGAACAGTTTATACTTATGAAAAAAACCAAAAATCAAACTCCTCATGACAGCTAAATTACCATGTGCATTTTTAGTTGAAAATCTAAGCTCATTTGTCCTCAAATAGGACGAGTAAACTAGCCAAAAAAGGGCGTCAAATGACTGTCTCAGAAATTATTATTTTTTACATCAAAACATTTAGCGTAGTAAAACATGCATATTTACTAAGTCTAAATTATTTTATCAAGTCATATAGGCATGCCCATTCACTATATTGTGTTTAGAAGCATACTATATGATATTTAACATTCTAACTGTCAAAATTTGAAAAGAAAGGATATAAACGTTACTAGAGATGTGCAGAACATGTGTACGGTGACGAAATTCAAAAAAAGCAGCCCGAACTCAGTAGATCTGAAGAAGAAATTTCTTTTTTTTTAGATTTCAAAGTTGAAAATAAATTTTGAAAGCCACGGGAGCCTAAGTTATACTCGTAGGGAGTAGCAACTCCACCAGTGGCAGTCGTAAGTGGACCTTCAACTCCTTAAGTTGGGTCCCACCACCTCCGATTTGGTTCGATTGAAGGCAAAGTGAAGTTTACAGAAGCTAAAAAGTCAAATCAGGGAAAAAACTACTACGCGATTGAGCGGAATGGCCTGAAACCCTGGTTTTAAGCGTCAAGTTTTGACGAAGAAAGGAACTTCATATGAGCCATTTGTAGAACCTCTGATGTGGTATGTTGAGTGCCGATGACGAAAAACTGCTAAAAAACTACTAAAACCTGCCTCTGTCTAAACATTGGGAAGGTCCGGAGTTGTGGACAGCAGGTCTTGAACGTGTCCAAGTGTCCAGATTGGTCTGGGGGTGTGACTTATCAGAGGAATGCCCCCACGTCGAGATCGATCATGACTGACATTACCAACCGTTAGCGATAACTCCAACGAAGCATCGGGAACGAGTTGATGTTGAAGCCGTGGAAAACTACTTCAGCGAAGGTCAAAGCATCTGACATTGCAAGCCGTTGGCAACAACTCCAACGAAGCATTGGAAACGAGCCAATGATGAAGCCATTGAAAACTACTTCACCGAGGGTCAGAGCCTCTGACATTGCAAGCCGTTGGAGAAAACTCCAGCGAAGCATCGGGAACGAGCCGATGATGAAGCCATTGAAAACTACTTTAGCGAGGGTCAAAGCATCTGACATTACAATCCGTTGGCGATAACTCCAGCGAAGCATCGGGAATGAGCTGATGATGAAGCCATTGAAAACTATTTCAGCGAGGGTTAGAGGTTCTGACATTATAAGTCGTTGGCGACAACTCCAGTGAAGCATTGGGAACGAGCCGATGATGAAAGCCGTTGAAGGCCACTTCAGCGATGGTCAGATTGACTGACATTAGAAGCCATTGGCGACAACTCCAACGAAGCATCAACAATAAGCCGATGATGAAAGCTGTTGAAGACCACTTCAGCGAAGGCCAGATTGACTAACATTGTAAGCCGTTGGCGATAACTCCAGTGAAGCATCAGGAACGAGCCGATGATGACAGATGATAGCGAAACATCGAGAATGAGCCGATGATGAGAACCATGTATAAATTGTCCCTCATAGAGGACAAATAATGGAATCTGTTATACAAGTCCCCAGCGGGAGCAACGAGAATGAACGATGGTTCAATTGACTGGTGTAAACTATCGTTCGAGTAGGCACCGAAGAGGTTCGATGATGGTTAAGTTTTGCAAACTATCATTCGAGTAGGAATAAAATCAAGTTAATCGATCGTTGTAAACTACCATTCGGGTAGGCATCGAGAAGATTCAATGATGGTTAAATCATTGTCAACTGTTGTTCGAGTATATAATGATACTTCTATCTTTGACATAAATGTTGACTTTAAACGAACATCAATCTAAACCATTAGCGACAACTCCAACGTGGCGTTGGGAGAGATTCGATGATGTGAACTGGTATAAGATATCATCAGGATTGGCATCAGGAATCCCCAATGAGGTCACTCATTAAAAGAGAAACATCCCCAGCGGAGGAAAAGTCATAAAGCTTATATGGAGACAGAAGATGTTGGTAACAACTCCAGCATCGAGTTAAGGAAAAAATTATCATGAACAATTCCACCCCCGCAGAGAATGACGAGAACAACCAGTGATAACCTACCCGTGGCAACTAACACCACGAGAGCATACAACATTCGTAACATAACACATCATGCATTGCATTACATTTGCATATATCATATTTCCGGTGTCTAGCAGTCTTTATCTTGTTCATTTCAATGCATTGCATAAACACGATAAAGATGGGCATCTGTAGACACTCAAAATTTTGCATTCCTATTACTAACCCTATAGGAGGGTAAAACCAATTTTTACCTTCTAGAAACAACCCCAGAAGGTACAACAGCCTTGGCAAAAACATTGAGAGATCTAAATCAATCGCGGTCACAATATCGGAATGTCAAGTCAAGCTCCGACAACACCGGGATGTCAAGTCAAGCCCGTGCGACAACCCCAGGAGGTACAGCGGCCCCGACGACAATACCGGGAGATCAAATCAACCTTTAGAGATAGCCTTAAGAGTTAAATCATCCACAGAGACAACCCTGGGAGACCAAATCAACCTTTAGAGATAGCCTTAAGAGTTAAATCATCTCAGAGACAACCTCGGGAAAATAGTCGAAAACCTTGCTAACACATGAGATGACCCCGAGAAGGGAAAAACGGTCATTTTACCAAGTTGAAGTCAAATCAGTCAGAATCAAACCAAATTGATGCAATAAAGGTCAGAAAGAGCCATAACATTGATCCCCAACGAAAACTGCACAAGACAGCTCAATGGACGGACCGCGAAAAAATAAAGATCTGGTTATAAACCAATCTTCTTGGATTCAGAAATGGTCAAATCTCATGGCATTGTGTGGCTTTCAGAAAAGGATTTCTGGAAAGGTATAGCACACCTCAAACGAACGCCCGGATCAAAAGTTATGAAGGTTTAAACCTGACATCACATTATTCGGAGTGCACGTACTTCTAGACGACGGGACCCACGAGCCGCAGGTAGAGGCCCGGCTACCGCGAGTGCACCCGCTACCATTTTGGTCTATAAATAAGACCCCGCACCCTTGCAAAAAAAAGAGAAAACAAAATAGAAAACGCTCTGAAACTCTGCATATTTTAACCCTTAGCTCTACTTCTAGTACTCCAAACCTTGATTTTATTCTTCCAATACGTTTGCATACATATATTCTACAACATACCTAAAATTAACCGGTGGAAACGTCCATTTGAAGCCGACCAAGTGGCAAAAATCCCATGGAGCAGTCTATTGTAAGTTGTAGTACGATCATAAGTCATTTCTTACTTCATTACGCCTATATGAACGTGAATATATAGTTTCATCTTTTGGTTTTGCCCGGAACTCAGTTTTGTGTCCTTTTTAACTTACTTTTTAGCATATATAAGTTTATATATATATACGTTTTTTTTCTTTTCCACAGCCTGGATCGTTAATTCGGGGCTTTTACTCGCCTTTATATATATATATATATATATATATATATATATATATATATAAAAGCTGCAAAGCGCCACTAATTAATCCAGGCCAGATTGAAATTTAAATATATATATATATATGTATATTTACATTTCTTTGTCGGGCCTGAATTGGAAATCAGTGGCCCTTTACAACTTATATATATATATATATATATATATATATATATATATTTACATTTCAGTCGGGCCTGGATTGGAAATCTGTAGCCCTTTACAACTTTTATAAATATAAATATATATATATATATATATATATATATATATATATTTCCATTTTAGTTGGGCCTGGATTGAAAATCTTTGGCTTTTATCACTTTTATATATATATATATATATATATATATATATATATATTCTTTGCTCACTATGATTAAATATCTGTTTTAAATGTTCATTTGATATGCATTTGTTTTAATGTAAATTTGGCAAATTAGATTTATCTAAATCTAGCCCTTTCTAACTTTCAAACGGTTCAAAATAGGTTCAATCGGAACCGGAAAGCTAGAATGGCTAAGATTTATTTAAATTTAGTTTTTTCTAGTTTTGTAAATATTAATGTGACCTCGCGACCCTAGATCCATATGTAGTGGGACCGGGAAGCTTTGGCTACGCGCATGTAAGGATTTAACTGACGAATCCTTTGTTTTGTGAAGTCTAGAGTACAATTCTCATTCTTTGTGAATATATGTGCTGTGCAGGTTTTCTTGGCCCTTTTTGTTGCGTAAAATCTATACACGCTACATGCAAGTGTACGTGTTGCGCCGTTTCGGTGTTAACAAAATGGACACAGACACGTGCAAGCATACACGGTCAACGAGTAATATAAGATAAGTAAAGATCGTTCCCACGGAGAAAAGAAATTAAGTTTAAACTATCATGCAACAATTCTATAGCTAATTTTGGCTGCTCAAACGAGTATTAAAATGTGTTTTAATATCAAAAATGATTTTAAAGTAAAATTAACTAATTAATAGACGATGGATTCAAATTGGAGAAATATGGGATCCTAACTCCACCTATTGCATCGTTTAGATTACATACCTCACGTCAAGTATAATTAATTATTTAGGATTGCTAGTCGAGAGCACGAATGTAAGAAATGGCTATCTTTTAATAAACCAAGTCCATATCATATAAAATCTAGAAACGAGATAGAATTCACATGAAAATCAATAAAACCTAAATCACTATATATCAATGTGATTTACAAGCAATATCAATTTAAATGCAAGCTCCCAATTGGCTACATATGGCAAGCCGGTATATGTCTTTCCGGATTGCGAATCATAAAATTCATCACATGCAAATTTCATGAACATATGCTAGCATTATAAAATCTATGTTTATACTTTCTCTTTCAATTCCATATAAACTATTACAGTAGATGGTGATCAAGCATCTTTTCAATACATACAACTATGCTAGGCAACCTATATATAATCAATCATTTATATCAATGAGGTATACAAAGCTAGACTAAGCAATAAGATTCATTTGAATCCCATAATGGTAGTTATTTCATCTCTAAACCAATAACCATTATGGGATTCGAGCAAAGCATTTAACCAAATATAAAAGTAAAGAGAGTAGAGAGATGGAAGATGCAAATCTCGTGGTTCCCCTTTCGATAGAAGCTTTCCAGCTCAAGTTCAGACCACAATCAACCTCCCAAAACATGAAACCCTATAAATGAATTCTACTAGAACTAGGAGGGAGAAAGAGTTAGTCTCCAAAACCCGCTCAAGCTCTTTAACCCTAGAAAGTAGGAAAAATGAAACTCAGTTATGAATGCTGGTAATGAATGATATATCCCGCATCTTGCAAATACACCTATATATATCAAATACACTTCAGCAAAAAAAATTAATGAAAAAGTCAATTTGGGGCGCGGGCGCGCGCTTCCCCGAAGCACTCTCTGGATTTTGCATCTTGGCGCGGGCGCACGACTTTTCTTCCTTAACCAGGCGTGACCGCGTGGGTCTGCATTTTCTGCTGGTGTCATCTGATGTAATGCTGATTTCTGTTGGGTTTGTACGAAATCACGACGCAATCAAATTGCAAAAATTAGCGGAAGCATGGTATATCAGAGTTTAAAAAATTTCTACAAAACCATTACCCGGATCATCCTTTATGCAAATTATTAATTTAAAACGATAAATAAGAAGTTATGGAATCATACCCTTGTAGAACGAAGCTTCCACAGGTACTAGTTCAACTCCTTGTTCTTCGTGATCTCCTTGAATTTTCGGGTTAGATTCCTTCCTTTGATCAACGTTAGCCACCCAAGTGTTTGGCCTCTAGAGGTGATCCATCAAGGAAGATGAATTATCAAGAAGGAGGGTGTTTGGCTTAACCTTAGTTTTCTATCCTCTATAGAAAAGGAGTACTCTCCAACAATTGGAATTGCATCAAATTAATATCTATTATAAGACTTCTCTTATATAGACATTGGTCAACCCTTCTAATCCTATTAGACATGGGATTTCTTTTAATTAATTAAACTCCTTTAATTAATTTAGGCTTCCCACCACATGGGAATAATTAATTAAATTCATTTAATTAATTTGTCTCCTAATCTTATTAGGAATAAATGAGAGTACTAAATATTAAATTAATTACTAAACTCCTTTAGAAATTAAAATAATAATAATTGTAATAATATTAATAAGACTCCTCTTATTAATTTATATTTAATATTTCCAAAATATTAAATAATAAACATTAATCTATTTAATTTATTCTATCACCATAGATTAAATTAATTATACTTAATGCATTATTACGATTATGCCATTACCTTCTTAAATATTTATTCTTCCTTTTATGGTATGACCCTTTAGGTTCTCCATATTAAACCGGTTGTGAATAAATCAATTAAAACAATTTTAATCTTATTTAAATAAATAAATTAAACTAATAATCTATTTAAATAAATAATATTTATTCTACAATAGGGATAAGCCTCCCTAGCGATCAACGACTTTCCAGATAATATAGATTTCAACATTAATCATAAAAGAACCTGTGAGTTAATAGTTACCATACAATTCAATCCTTCCACCATACAATGTCCCAATTAAATATAAGACATGGATTTACTGTCAAGTCTTATTTTATTTAATTATATGTATTTCGATTAGAAAATGCACAACTCCAAATAATGCAAATTAAAAACTCCTTTCTAATTTCATTTCACCTTGGCCAAGGATTCCTGGGTTGTCATTTAACGAATCACATGGGACATATCTCCTCTTTTACTAGAGGTGGTAGATTCTTTATTGATCATTCATTATCTCCATATGTAACTCATTATACCCAAGCATACCCTATATATGCCTTAAAAGGTCTTAAGGAATAAGTCAAAGTATAATTTGTTACATACAAGATACTATGATGATCTCAAGTCCAAGGATCACTTGTACTACTATCACATTAGGAATTCCTATTGACATGCGAGTAAAACTCCATTAGGTATTCCATAGCGAATCACGTTCAGTGAACTTATTCTCCAATAAGCACCTACATACTTGCTTTAGTGTCTCCACACAAATGATCATGAGATCAATCATCCTCATCCAATGAGCAAGCAACATATGTACCAATCTATCCGGATTTACTAATCCCCTTTTTAGTAATCCCACGATTGGGAACTATTTTAGTTTTAGAGCTTTCTAAGAATTTAGATCTCATTAGCATGATCATCATCATGATTCTAAAAGCATTGCTTAAAACTATGGGTTATTTACATATTATAAAAACAGCACCATGTAGATAATTAAATGCCTTTAATAAATGAATATTTTATTAATAAATAAATAAGATTGTTTACAAAGTACGTGCTTTATCATCATACATGATTGGCTTGTATGCACACTACTATCAATCTCCCACTTGCACTAAAGCCAATCGTCATGGTATCTCAAACCCATCTTCTCTAAGTGACGATCAAACTGCTGTTGTGTTAAAGCTTTAGTTAATGGATCTGCAATGTTGTCTTGAGAGTCTACACTCTCCTCTTTCAATGATTTGTTTAATCAAAGTGCCGCAACACATGTTTAGATTCAAGATGAGACTTAGGAACTATTCCTAGTTCTGTAATGAACTTTTTATCTAAAACATCAACTTGCAGCTTCACTTACAGTTATATACTCTGCCTCTGTCACTGAATCAGCAACTGTTTGCTGCTTGGAACTCTTCCAACTCACTACGCCTCCGTTCAACGTAAAAAACATACCCCGAAACAGATTTACTGTCATCTTGGTCCGTTTGAAAACTTGAGTCTGTGAAGCCCTCGAGTTTTAATTCAGACCCACCGTAGACAAGAAAAATATCTTTAGTCCTTCTCAAGTACTTTAGGATATTCTTCACTGCCTTCCAGTGCTCTTCTCCAGGATTCGACTGGTATCTGCTCGTTACACTAAGTGCATGAGCAACATCCGGTCTAGTACATATCATACCGTACATGATAGATCCTATTGCAGAAGCATAAGGGATCTTACTCATACGGTCTCTCTCCTCAGGTGTCTTTGGGGCCTGTTTCTTGGAGAGATGTATTCCATGGCTCATCAGCATGAGACCTCTTTTGGAATCTTCCATGCTAAATCTCTTTAGCATTGCATCAATGTACGTTCCTTGGGATAAACCAAGCATCCTTTTAGATCTATCTCTATAGATCTTTATCCCCAAAATATAGGATGCTTCTCCCAAGTCCTTCATGGAGAAGTGTTTAGATAACCAGATTTTAATTGATTGTAGCATAGGAATGTCATTCCCTATCAGTAATATATCATCAACATATAATACAAGGAATGAAACTGCGCTCCCACTAACCTTCTTTTACACACATGGTTCATCGTCATTTTTGATAAAATCAAACTCTTTGATTGTCTCATCAAAACGAATGTTCCATCTACGAGAAGCTTGCTTCAATCCATAAATGGATCGTTGCAGCTTACAGACTTGATTTATTCCAACCTTTGAAACAAATCCCTCTAGCTGTGTCATATACACATCCTCCTCAAGTTTCCCATTGAGGAAGGCCGTTTTCACGTCCATCTGCCAGATCTCATAGTCGTTATAAGCTGCAATCGCAAGCAAAATCCGAATGGACTTGAGCATAGCTACTGGTGAAAAGGTTTCATCATAATCAACTCCTTGTCTTTGTTTGAAACCTTTTGCAACCAGTCGGGCCTTATAGGTCTCCACCTTGCCGTCCGCTCCAGTCTTTCTTTTAAAGAACCATTTACACCCAATAGGCTTAATGCCTTCAGGTGGTGAAACCAAAGTCCATACTTTGTTTTCATACATGGAGTCCATTTCGGATTTCATGGCTTCAAGCCATTTCCCTGAGTGTTTATTACTCATGGCCTGTTCGTAATTCAATGGATCATCATCATTCATGATGTGTACCTCATCGTCATCCTCTACAACGAATCCATACCTCTCAGGTATCTTCGGTACTCTTCCAGATTTACGAACAGGGTGTGGTATAGTAGGTTCTTCTACTTGGTCAGGTACCTGACTTTGATCCGTGGTAATTTGTGGTTCTTGAGCTTCTTCAAGATATATCTTACTCCCACTGACCCCTTCATGGATAAACTCCTTTTCCAAGAAGGCAGCATGTTTCGCAACAAACACCTTTTGATCAGTTGGATGATAGAAATAATACCCTACAGTTTCTTTAGGGTATCCCACAAATCTACACTTTTCGGATTTAGTCTGTAGCTTATCATGTTCAAACTTTTTGACATAAGCTGGACAACCCCAAGTTTTAACATGCTTAAGATTTGGTTTCCTTCCCTTCCACATCTCATATGGAGTCTTTGGGGCAGATTTGGTAGGTACCTTGTTAAGTAGGTATGCAGCCGTTTCTAGGGCATATCCCCAGAAGGAAATTGGAAGGTCGGTAAAACTCATCATGGATCGAACCATGTCTAACAGTGTTCGATTTCTCCTTTCAGATACTCCATTTAACTGTGGTGTACCTGGAGGAGTCCATTGTGAGATTATACCATTTTCTTTGAGACAATTGAGAAACTCACTGCTTAAGTATTCTCCGCCTCGATCTGATCGAAGTATCTTTATACTCTTGCCCGTTTGTTTCTCTACTTCACTTCTGAACTCTTTGAACTTTTCAAATGATTCTGACTTGTATTTCATTAAATACACATATCCAAATCTTGAGTGATCATCAGTGAAAGTAATAAAATAAGAATACCCACCCCGTGCACTTGTTGTCATAGGCCCACAAACGTCTGTGTGAATCAATGTCAACAACTCTGTAACTCTTTCTCCTCTTCCACTAAAAGGTGATTTAGTCATTTTACCCATGAGACAAGATTCACAAGTTGGATATGATTCATAATCGGATAGCTCGAGGAGCCCATCTTTATGCAACTTGGATAATCTTGTTTCATTGATATGACCGAGTCTACAGTGCCACATGTAGGTATAATTAATATCATCTCTTTTCCTTTTCTTAGTTTGTTCAATTTGAAATATATTTTCTTGTAAGTCAAGTGTATAAAGTCCATTTCGCAAATTTCCAATACCATATAAAACATCGTCTTTATAAATAAAACAACTATTGTTCTTTATAACAACGTTAAATCCTTCCATATCCAATACAGAAATTGAAATAATGTTTTTAATAATATTCAGAACATAATAAAAATTATTAAGATAAATGGACTTGCCCGAAGGCATTGCTAAATAATAAGTTCCTACAGCTAATGCAGCAACCTTTGCTCCATTCCCTACTCGTAGGATCACCTCATCATTGTTCAGCTTTCTACTTCTGACCAGTCCCTTCACATTATTACATATGTGAGAACCACAGCCGGTATCCAATACCCAAGTAGAATTTTGACTTTCTGAAAAATTAATTTCAATCATGAACAAACCTTGATTGGAAGTCGAAGCTTCTCCAAGCTTCTTCTTTGCCAGAAACTTCTTGCAGTTCCTCTTCCAATAACCCGGCTCGTTGCAATGGAAGCACATTCCTTTGCTAGCTGGATCAGATTTCTTTTGTTCCTTTATGTTCACCTTGCCCTTGGTCATCCGAGATCGGAAGAGCTCCTTAGATATCTCATATCTAGCTGTCCTACTTTGTTCACCATACAACTCCTTGAGGTGAATCAACATAGTAGGAGCATCCATGTTTTCTTGCTGAAGCTAAAGCTCGTTATTCATGGATGCGAGCATGATGCATTGAGCTACAGATGCATCATCTTGCCACTTTACAATGGTGGCAATCTCTTCCTCAGAGGTTGTTTCTGGAACAGTTCCAGGGACATGTGAGTTTAGGACATAAGAAATCTTTTCAGCAGTGAGAACTATTCTCAGATTTCTTAGCCAGT
Organism: Panax stipuleanatus; assembly: GCA_020205555.1. Classification (NCBI taxonomy): domain Eukaryota; kingdom Viridiplantae; phylum Streptophyta; class Magnoliopsida; order Apiales; family Araliaceae; genus Panax; species Panax stipuleanatus. Next base: position 51,580,666 of record CM035119.1, read on the forward strand.
CCGTATAATTCGGCCCGGTAAGCTTATTAGCATCAAGTATGCTTCGCAGTGAGATTAGTGATTTAGACATTTTTAAAATTCTGCATGTGAAAAATAACATTTTAGCAAACATTCATTTTATTAATTTTGCATACCAAAATAAATTTAGGTCTTTATTTTAAATTGGTATCTTCCACTATTTTCATCAAACTATATTACCCTCACTTATATAGTTCGGCAACATCTAATTAAAGATTTGCTAGTGAGAATAAGGATCTCATTTCAAATGTATATAACCTTGTGGATAGCACAACAAGCGATATACAAATAAATAGGTAGACAACTCTTGTCAATTACAACACTATATAACTCCTTTTTTTTTTTTGCCTCTTAAATCATAATGGTCAAGTGTGTGCACATCCGAACTAAAATGATTTAAGTTAAGTCCAGCCTAGCACTTCCATAAATTCAAAAAAGAAAAATGTTCGTCCTTGTGGATAGCACAACAAGACTAGATTGTTCAATTTTCTTGATAAGCATCAAATGTGATTAATTAACATCTTAAATACGCAATACTCGCCTTGTGGATAGCACAACAAGCTCATATTAAATATTTAATACTCTATTAATTTATCATGCTAGAAGGCGACGTTCGATATTCCAAATATCATTTGAACGCTTCGGACTTAATATTATTTCTTTGAGGGGTTTGTTATTATTTGTCTCATCTTGTTTAGCGCGCATGCACATATATATATAAAATACGCGTCATTTTATTAAACATGCGAAGCATGTTTGCATAAAATATAATATATATAATATTTAGCATGCAATATAGAATATTATATTCTACCCGGATTGATTATGGACTTTTATTCTAGTTTGGTTCACTAGAGCCACCAAGTGAACCAAAAGGTCAAACCTAGGAGTGCAAGAATTTAAATTTAAATATAACTATTACATTTAAACACGGGCTCCATACAAACGGGTCTTCACGCGCTCCTTGCTCCTTGGTCTCCAATTTCTTCAAAATAATTCTAACTATTCTTATTACATTTAACTATTTAATTTAAATAGAAACCTTGATCAACAGTCAAGGGGAAGTACATAGGAGGGAGATAGAATTTTACATCAAGAAAAAAAAATTTAGAGATGACGAGGTACGCAGACCCCATTTAATAAAACCCATTCATTCAAGCATTCAACTAAAATAAAATCCAATCACATTGGTCAAATAGTCCATAATCAATCCCCATTTATTTTCATACATATCACCATATATATCAATAAATAAATATTCATCTCATGAATTAAAACATTCCATATATATATGAGTATCATTTAATGGGCAATTTTAAATTGCATGAAATCCAATTTCAAGATTAAAATAAACTCTTTATTTTAATTATAAAATTATTTAGAATATAATATATAAATATATCATATTTATTTTTTAAAAAGAAGTCACCTTCTTTTATTAAAAGAGTCCTGCAGGTTTATTAAAAAAGTCCTTTCCTGATGGATCACCTTCTTTTTGGAGTAAGAAAGAGAAAACACCTTTTCTTAGCAGAATTCAAGATTAGCACCAAAAAAAAATAATTGTGATTCGTCCCAAAAAAAGTCTTTTTTTTTTTTAAAAAAAATAAAAAATAAAAAAATAAAAAAAATATAATTTTATACAATAAAATTATGCCCAATAAATTATTTTAAATACATACCCATATGTATATGAAATCAAAAATAAATTAATAATTGCATAAAGATTTGGCTTTGATACCACTGTTGGGTTTGTACGAAATCACGACGCAATCAAATTGCAAAAATTAGCGGAAGCATGGTATATCAGAGTTTAAAAAATTTCTACAAAACCATTACCCGGATCATCCTTTATGCAAATTATTAATTTAAAACGATAAATAAGAAGTTATGGAATCATACCCTTGTAGAACGAAGCTTCCACAGGTACTAGTTCAACTCCTTGTTCTTCGTGATCTCCTTGAATTTTCGGGTTAGATTCCTTCCTTTGATCAACGTTAGCCACCCAAGTGTTTGGCCTCTAGAGGTGATCTACCAAGGAAGATGAATTATCAAGAAGGAGGGTGTTTGGCTTAACCTTAGTTTTCTATCCTCTATAGAAAAGGAGTACTCTCCAACAATTGGAATTGCATCAAATTAATATCTATTATAAGACTTCTCTTATATAGACATTGGTCAACCCTTCTAATCCTATTAGACATGGGATTTCTTTTAATTAATTAAACTCCTTTAATTAATTTAGGCTTCCCACCACATGGGAATAATTAATTAAATTCATTTAATTAATTTGTCTCCTAATCTTATTAGGAATAAATGAGAGTACTAAATATTAAATTAATTACTAAACTCCTTTAGAAATTAAAATAATAATAATTGTAATAATATTAATAAGACTCCTCTTATTAATTTATATTTAATATTTCCAAAATATTAAATAATAAACATTAATCTATTTAATTTATTCTATCACCATAGATTAAATTAATTATACTTAATGCATTATTACGATTATGCCATTACCTTCTTAAATATTTATTCTTCCTTTTATGGTGTGACCCTTTAGGTTCTCCATATTAAACCGGTTGTGAATAAATCAATTAAAATAATTTTAATCTTATTTAAATAAATAAATTAAACTAATAATCTATTTAAATAAATAATATTTATTCTACAATAGGGATAAGCCTCCCTAGCGATCAACGACTTTCCAGATAATATAGATTTCAACATTAATCATAAAAGAACCTGTGAGTTAATAGTTACCATACAATTCAATCCTTCCACCATACAATGTCCCAATTAAATATAAGACATGGATTTACTGTCAAGTCTTATTTTATTTAATTATATGTATTTCGATTAGAAAATGCACAACTCCAAATAATGCAAATTAAAAACTCCTTTCTAATTTCATTTCACCTTGGCCAAGGATTCCTGGGTTGTCATTTAACGAATCACATGGGACATATCTCCTCTTTTACTAGAGGTGGTAGATTCTTTATTGATCATTCATTATCTCCATATGTAACTCATTATACCCAAGCATACCCTATATATGCCTTAAAAGGTCTTAAGGAATAAGTCAAAGTATAATTTGTTACATACAAGATACTATGATGATCTCAAGTCCAAGGATCACTTGTACTACTATCACATTAGGAATTCCTATTGACATGCGAGTAAAACTCCATTAGGTATTCCATAGCGAATCACGTTCAGTGAACTTATTCTCCAATAAGCACCTACATACTTGCTTTAGTATCTCCACACAAATGATCATGAGATCAATCATCCTCATCCAATGAGCAAGCAACATATGTACCAATCTATCCGGATTTACTAATCCCCTTTTTAGTAATCCCACGATTGGGAACTATTTTAGTTTTAGAGCTTTCTAAGAATTTAGATCTCATTAGCATGATCATCATCATGATTCTAAAAGCATTGCTTAAAACTATGGGTTATTTACATATTATAAAAACAGCACCATGTAGATAATTAAATGCCTTTAATAAATGAATATTTTATTAATAAATAAATAAGATTGTTTACAAAGTACGTGCTTTATCATCATACATGATTGGCTTGTATGCACACTACTATCAATTTCTTTGTTCTTCCTTTTGCTGCTTTCTGCTTCACTTCTTGCTGCCTTAAGACCATTTGCACATGCCTTTAGCTGCTTCCTCTTACAAATCCATCTTCATACCACCCCACCTTGCCTTTTTGCCATTTCCATGCCTTTTTATGCCATTATCATGCCATTTGAGCTTCTTGACTGAAATCTACAAAACAAAGATAAAACGCATTAAAAGACACTAAAATACTTGAGTTTAAGCCATAATCATAGCAAGTTGATATTCAATAAGTAGGTATAAGACCTACTTATCAGTACGTGGTCAACAAGTAATACAATGATAAGATCACGTATTGTACCCATTGAGATAATAATTTCAATTTATTCAGACAATTACCAATTTTATATTATTTCAGCTTTATTAAACTAATTATTAACTGATGATTTTTATAATAAACGACTACTTAAACCAAAATTAACACTAATTCAGGGTTTTAACGGGTTTTGGAGAAATAAGCCTACAACTTCACCTATTACTTCACTTCGGATAATATACTTTCCTTTAGTTTATATCAATTACTCCAGATTATTAACCAAGAATACATAAGTAGATATAACCATCTCTCGATGCATTAAATCCATACTCAGTCAAATCTACAAATAATGGAATTAAGCAAGACACCTTAATTAACTAACTCACTATATCTCTATGCGAACTATAATTAAGAAAGGTTTATTGGCAAGTTCTCCTCAGATTACATATGATGCATCGATATCTCTATCCTACACATGAATTATGAATCCCAACTAACAGCAAAAATCACAAACATATGTTACTATGGCTAGTTCCAATCTCATATGTCATCTCTCAAATTCATATAAGATAACAGATAATTGGTAATCAAGCAACTATATCAATTATACACAAACTATAGAAAATAACCTGGAAATAATATTCATAAACTGATTTGAAAGTAATTCAATCCTCACTACAAAAAAATGGTCATTTGCCAACGATTTTTCGGGCAACAACTTATAATGTCATTGCCAAAAATACATTTTTAGCAACGAAATTTGTCATACGTTGCAATTTGTTAAAAGCTTTTATTTTTCGTAACGAAATTCATAGGTCGTTGCAAATTTTCGTTGCCAAATCGTTGGCGGGAAGAAAAAATAACCCGCTTATTTACTTTTTTGTTGCCGAAGAGATTTCTTCTCATCATCGGCAACGAAAACATTTTTGTTACTATTTTTCGTTACCTAATATGGGCCACATTCATTGTCAACAATTTATTTTCGTTGATTATTTTATACATTCTTTTGCAACGACTAGTAAATTGTTACCCAAAATTAAGATAAACCCAATAAGCACATTTCGTCCTCTGTCTTTTCAAAATTTTGTTTTGATGTTCAAATTTGTAATTAGCATTTTCTTTTATTTTGTTCCAAAACATGTCCATGCTACTTTTGAAGATTATAATCTTTAAGGTTTTTTATTCATATTTAATTTAAGTAGTGTTCCATTGCTTCTAATAAAAACATTTATATTGCCATATATTTACAATATGATTACAAATATTTTATCTTAATTGGATTTAACTAGCTCTCAAAATTCCAATCACCATATGCCCATATCATAAAAAAGATCTTTTACTTTTCTTTTTTTAGTAGCGACTGTTGTTTTACCGCTAATTACTTGAAGTTCTATTGTTCGTGAAAGAATTATTGTAACGATCAGGAATTTTAAGCTCCTTATTAATTTTATATGTGATTTAAAATTTTTAGGAGTTAATTTTTAAACCTTATGTGGTTATATGCTTATGTGAATTTAATCTATGTGAAGAAATGCTAGGAATTTTTTTTAAAGGGAATCACTAATGGTCATTTAAATTAGTAGATTAACCCTGAGACTTCTATATCAGAGTATTGATAAAAGTGTTAGTAATTATATATTCAAATTTCTTGAATATGATGTAGAGATTTAATCGTGATTAATTATTTATATTTGAGTAATTAATTGATAACGCATGAAATTATTACTGTTGTTGATTTATAATTATTATGATTAAATAATAGTTAATTAATTGGTAATGTGATGTTTAATTATTATTATGAATAAATAATAATTAATGAGTAAGAGATTAATAAATATAATAATATTATATTTACTTGATTAATTATTTTATAAGAACATATGTTATATAAATGGTAGTTAACTATAAGGTGACCTTTAATATGGCTATGTATATTATATATAAACTTTATAGTAACCTTAATTGTATTATGTGAGGTTGATGAATTGAATGTGTACATAAGAGCATGTAACAATACATGGATAGACAATAATATGTATACCCTATTACCTTATATTATATAAATAATATTATTAATTGATAAATGATTTCAATAAGTTATTATAATTATTATAATAACAGTTATTATTATAATAATACCCAATTATATTATATTTGGTGTTAGTAGGAAAATGTACATAGATTATATGTTGGTATATACGTACTTATGTGATACATGATATTATTTATTTCTTATTTGGAGTAACATTGGGACTTAAATGTATTTAGAATGAATATATATATAGCTTAGTTTATACTATGTGTTTATATATTATATGACTTTAGTGTTGTATTGCACTTTGCATTTTGTTGAGGATTCCTTGTCCCATATTATGTGCCCAATTGCTCCCTTATTTCTCATACACGTGAACCCACATGCTAGCTACTCTACTCTCCTCCTCAAACTCAGTAAAGCTATAGCAATCATCAATGGGGAAGTGGGAATAATGATGAGATATACCAACTCCTCACCTACTATTTGATAACCATTAGCTAATTGCATATCCCATTAGTTTGATTTGAGGAACAATGTCAAGAACCGGGTAAGAAATTGGCTATATATAGAGCCCTCTCCTTCTTCTTTGTTTTGCTGAGATTTTATGAAAGTATAGAATTGATAAGTGGAGCTTGTATTCTGAAATTTTCAATTGAGTTAAGGGAGAGAAATATTGCAGCTAGCCCATTCTATAACAGAGGTATAATCAATTGCATTCTTATTTTTTTCAATTTCTGTAAATTTGCTAAGTTCTTGATTATTGAATTATTCATGAATTGTTGGTAATTGAATTATGAGATATGAGTATTAAAGTGTTATATGATGATATAAACTTGTTGAAACTGTTATATGAATATTTGAAGAGATTTTCAAAATTATTTTCTGAGATGGGCTGAAGGAACTGCCAAAGCAGTTCAGTCTTGGCTGGATCAGGAGCCGGCGCAGCTGCGCCGGGTTTATGCCTGGTAGCAGCGCAGCTGCGCAGGCCCTGCAATCCAGTTTTTATTTTTTGCTTCTGTTAAGCTGCTGTGATAACAATTGGTATTAATTTGGACATGCATGCAAGTTAGTTTAACTCATATATATATATATATATATATATATATATATATTTGTTCCTTGATGTCTATATACAAAATTTTGACCATGTAGTACATGTTATGGAAAGAAAGCTTTATAGTTTTTTAAATGAACCTAGACTAGTTAAAGTGGACTTTGTCGTAAACTTAGCATATGTACATTCTAATTTTTGCAAGCATGTTAGTGTGGTTTGGAAATGCATGAATAATCCATTGAATTGTGTTTATATGACTTGTAATGAATCATTAGCATGTTGAACTCATTAGTGAACGTTACTAACAACATAAGCTTTAAATGTGAACTGTGACGTATACGTAGTATGTATGAATTCTGATTTCATGGTCATGATTGTTTATTCTATAAACATGAGACCTAAGTCTAATATGATAGAACACACTAGCATACTTGATCGTAAGTTATGACTTTCAAAGGAGAAACTTAAGACTTTCAAAGTAAACTTAACCAATACTCGTGTCTTTAGATTGTGACCACTTAAATACATGTATGTGACTTATTATATGCATGCTAATACATGTGAGTAACGGTTACGAGATGCTTTACATGTACCGTGTTGTCTTTTTGACTTAGTGTACTTTACAAATAGGAACTTAGAATGTGGAAGCTAACTAGCAATGATTACCATGTGAATGATATTATGATCATGCGAGCATGTGTATTAAAATTCATTATACCTATAGACATAGTAACATGACCATCATTTGTTTATATACGAATTTCATATATGCATGCCTAATCATAGAAAATAAATTATGTGACTAAAGTATATGTGTGTAGTATACTCGAGCATACATATTATATATTGTTTAGCCTTGTTATATGAAAACATGACTTTAGTAATCAACTTTGAAGCATGAGCATATATTAGTTAAAGTATGTGAATTACCAGCATGAAAACATATAACTTCAAAATTGGATTAGGACGAGCATGCTAGTTTCGAATGGGAGATTATAACTTGATAAGCATGTGTATTGGTTTAATGGCAATAGTTACATGCTAGAGTTACGGCGGGACACTTTCAGACCCGAACAATTTGCTTAAGTCGGATTTTAACAGTTAACATATTATGATGCTATAAATGGTATGTTTGATATTGAACGTGATCTTATGTGATAGAATTATATAATGATTAGATTCTTGTATGTGTGAACTTATACTAATTGGAGAGATCGACTTGTTAATATTAGGTCGTTCCAACGCCGTTTAAATTAAAGCTAGAATTTATTTGTAGCTGAGCAAACAGGCAAGTTCCCTGACTTACACTCCTTATTTGTGCAAGTTCCCTATCTTCCTCAAGTTATATTTGAGCAAGTATCCTAGACCCTTGTATTACTTTATTCAACGGATATTGTAAACTAGTATCCGAACCCTACTTTTATTGTGCAAGTATTTTAAATCCTTGCACTACTTTATTTAATTACTCGAGTAAGCGAGATTCTAAACTTCACCTTTATTGTGCAAGTTCCTATCCTTCTCATATTGTATTTTGAGTAGGTTATTATTGTATTGTGAAAGTTCCCCGAACTTCACACTTTGGTTATTGTGAAAGTTCCCCGAACTTCACACTTTGGTTATTTTGCAAATTTTCAAACTTCATTTCTTTATTATGCAAGTTCTCTAAACTTATACAAACTTATATATTGTGCAAGTATCTTATCTTTGTGTTTACTTTACTCAAAGAACGTTGTAAGCAAATGTCCTACCCTATGCATTTACTTTATGCAAGGGATCTATTTTGGTGAAATTCCCTGAATTTCACTCTTTGATGTTGTAAGTGTTTAAGCATATGCATTTATTATATGCAAAGAATCTATTATTGTGCAAGTTCTCCGAACTTCACACGTTGAGTATTGTGCAAGTTCCCCGAACTTCACACGTTGAGTATTGTGTAGGTTCCCCGAACTTCACACGTTGAATATTGTGCAAGTTCCCCGGACTTCACACGTTGAGTATTGTGCAAGTTCCCCGAACTTACACAAATTTCTATATTGTGCAAATTCTAAACTTCACTTTGTGCAAGTTCTCTATCCTTCTCATATTGTATTGAGTAGGTTATTGTTGAATCGAAAGTTGTTTACTTGATTGCTTGAACCTTATTTCCAAGCATGTTATTTAGTGGTTTAATTACTTATCAATTATCCCACATTGATATTATTGATGTCCGCACCTAGTACATTTTAGCTCGTACAGTCTTGGACTTGTACATTATTCAAGGTCCTAAATTTCTTGAAACATGTCAGTAAGAGTCTGAACCTTTGCTCGGTCAGACTAGTGTATGATATTTTCTTTGAAGCTATCCAAACCAATTGATGGTAAGGATTCTTAGACGGAACAGAACACCCCTCATATGTAGGAGTGTGCCTAGGTATCTAATATATATGATATGAGTAAGCAGATATAGATGTGATGCATATTCACGTTGTGCCCGGGGCTGATCTCCTCGAGGTACTTAGTTTCTGTAGCCAGAAGCCAGTAATTCTAAAAGGGTCAATTATCTATTGAACCCATTGGAAAGTTATAGTTCAGAGTCTACTCGACTATCAGTCATTCTAAAGGCAATTATTATCTTTGCTTTTAATATTCATATTGTTGAATTGTTCAGATGTTCCTAGTGTTGAATCATGCAGGTTGTTGAACCTTACAAATATTCATATTATTGAATCATTCTATTATTCGTATTGATTCATTCAGATATTCATATTATTGAATCGTTCTAATATTCATATTGTTGAATCGTTCAGATATTCATATTATTGAATCGTTCTAATATTCATATTGTTGAATCGTTCAGATATTCATATTATTGAATTGCTTTAATATTCATATTGTTGAATCTTTAAGATATTCATTTTATTGAAATCATTGTCAGATATTTTTTCATTCATCATGATATATCCTTTTTTGTTGTATTTAAACTTACTGAGCAAACTTGTTGCTCATTCTTGCTATATCATAACTTATATTGCAGTTAAGCCCGAGCCCTCAGGGAAGGACAAGGGTAAAGGAAAGATTTAGGATGGTTTGCAAGGAGCAGACTTTGTCTTTGTTATTTGTTTAATTACTGTTAATGTAATATGAACCCTAATATTTATTCTAGGGTATGTTTGTATTGATGTATTAAGGTTATCGAATCTTGGAACTAGTAACACCTTTTGAATGAACGACGTACGTTTGTTATATTCTGCATTTTTAGTTATCGTATGTTGTTAGAGGTGGATGTTAGTATTGTATCGTGGCGACCGGACCGGGGTCAGCGGACCCGGATTCGGGGGTGTCACAATTATTCATTGTTTGTGACTTGAAAATTATATTGAATATATTTTTAAAGTGACATGAACTTGATTATACCTCTTTTTAAGTACATGAAAATGGTTTCTACTTAGTTATATAATTTCTTATTTCATTTTTAAGAAGAGCAGGTAAAACTGAAGCCTGTTGTTGCATTCAATGCTGGTATATTCATTCTCTTGAAGCTATTCTTGTTATAGATTTATTATCTTGAAATGTTGATGGATAGCATTTTCTGATATTAAGGTTGAAATTATAGCTAGATTGTATTGTTATTCTAATCAACGAGATAATTTTAAACAAGCATTGAATGCGCTCTGTGATGTTATGAAAACTTTTTGAACTGAGAAAACTATATTACTACTTAATAAAGCTGAAAGAGCTTCTTCAATGTATCCAACATACCTAATTCATTCTCAAACATTATATTTAAAAAGTTTTTTGGCCAACTAACATTTGGCCTAAAATAAGTTAAGGATTGTAACAATAGCAAAAAACCAACTGCAACAATAGATTAACTAAATTTTAACTTTCTATCATATTAAACTAAAATAGGAAAATCAGAGTCCAACTATCAGTCATTATACTTAAATTAATGATTTACCAAGTCTAACATAAAATTCAACATTAATATCCAAATTTTTGTAGTGTCCAGGATAAAAGTTCAACAATTTTGATGGTCCATAAATAATGATCAAGAATTATTTTCAGCTCTTTTTGTACTTGAGTTGGCGTTGCGTTGAATCAACCATAGAATTTCTGGATTGTCGGCCAACTTGTTCATTATATTCTCAAGATTATCAATTCTTTTGTCTTGTGCCCGAATGGTTGATTAAAGCTCCTGGATTTTCAACTAAAAATGTCCATGGTAATTTAGCTACCATGTGAGGTTTACTTTTGATTTTAATTCATAAATATGAACTGTTCATGTTTTTAGGAAGGTGTGCAACTGATTGGCCACCTAGACATGCCTATGTGCATGCGGACAGTCCATTTTTCAAAGGAGACTGGCAAAAAAATTTCAAAAACCTGAGCATTTTAAAACATGCAATTTTAACTCTATTGGGGATTTTTGACTGACCCCTGCTGTTTTAGGACATATCTTTTGAAAAACATGCAGTTTTGACAATACTGGGACGCCCCCGAAATAGGTTCAATACTCAACTCATTCTGAGTCGCCACATACATGGTACAGAATCCAAATACAATCTTTTATATCAAATGGTCTTGCAAAATACGACCACACAACTGTGAATGTCAATACAGACATGTAAAAAATATAAACACTCAAACTAAGTCCTTAGTTCATTTATTATCACACTATTTTACAAAAAAATAGTGATAACTTCTACAGTTCTAACTTGGACCATCACTCCATTCCCCGACAAGTACCCGCGATATTCTCATTTTCTGAAGAGAACAATGGAAGAAAAGGGTGAGTTCAACTAGCCAAGTAAAGAATATTATGACTAAGATAATAAAAAATAATTTATCGTTAATCGTCAACACATCAGATAAATTATTATGGACAACAAGTTTTAAATCAACAACTGTAGCGGAATTAACAATTCATTAGAAGAGTTACGTAGAGAATGATGTCTACTATCTTCTATAATTTAAAAGTCCATCATCAATATTTTATCCCTGTAACATCAATCAATATATATCTCAAATCAAATATTCATCTTTGCACTATGGGTCAAAGATATTAATTTGTATCTCTAATGATCATATTCATCTCAACACCTGTCCATCTTTGAACTACGGGCCAAAGATATTCATCAGGTAATCATTCATCTTTGCACTACAGGCCAATGATATTCATCAAGTAATCATTCATCTTTGCACTACAGGCCAAAGATATTCATTTCTATCATCATTTAAGACTGAGGATGATGAAAAATATTTTACAGAACGAATCCAGTGAGATAAAGCACAAAGATTAGGGATTCATAAGTTAGTTTATTCAAGTTCAAGAATACTCCATAATAATCAATTGTGGAGAAAATTTCAATAATGAAGATCAAAGCATTGATACAATCAAAGATAATTTGGTTAGAAAAAAAATATAAATTTTTTTTCTCGTGAATAGTAACTTGTCATGAAAGGATAAAAATTTCTTAAAAATTTCAGACCAATATTCCAGTAAAATGATATTAAATGAATCGCAAAACTCAAAGAAATTGTGATCATTTCAGGAATTATAGAAGCAATAGTTACCGTAGTAAGTTCAAATTTAGGAATATGAAATGAAATATTATCACTTTCATAATATGGAATATGAAAGAAAATAATATTTTTTAGTAATATTGAAAGGAAATAACTTCGTTTATGAGAAAAATAATATCATTTACCCTAGTAAAATACTAGATCTAATTGGAATATCGGATATTTTGTTGAGAAAAATCTTGCACCGTAATCCACACTCAAACTATCCTTATACTCATAAAAAATACGCTTAATATTATAGAGAGAAAATTTTGTGATTCTGGTGTGATTTTTATTTCTAACTAAGCACCCTATTTATAAAAAAATACAAGAACACCAATGTTGACTTTATATACCCACGGACGAATTTTTCAAGCCTCCACCTTTGAAAATAACGACTCAGCACACCAAGGATGATTTCAACAAAGCCTCCACCAAATTCAATTCTCACATGTTTATATAATATATATATATAATATTAAAACATTTATAAAAATTAAAAGAATTCTAATTCCATTTTTTCTCTTTTACACCTCATTTTATTTTTATACCATAAAAATAATGTCATCATTTAAAATATAAAATTATATTATTATATTATCACATTATACTATTATAATGTAATATTATAATAATATATTTGAATAAATATTTTATCGGAGAAGATAAAATACCAACTTTCAACAAATGTCTCATACTAAAAATTCTTCCCTTTATATCAAAATTGAATAAATATTTACTTATTATTTTATCAATAATTAATTATTGTTCACAAATAATATTACAGAATCACAATAATGACAAACAGGTAGTTCCCAGGAAAGAGGGAGCTTTCCGATAAGAATTTCTCCTTACTGGCGCGCAATTAGATTAACTAACCCCCTTCCTAGACAGAACTTCTTAGACATTATCAATAATGCTGTCGAATAATATTATTCAAATAATATGAATTATTGATTTGATAATATAAAATATTGTGTAGTAGTTACTGTGACAACTATTGAATCAATAATATAAAATATCAACGTAGGAATTATTGGTATAAAATATCAACGTAGCAATTATTGAACCAATAAAATATTATGCAATTGTAGCAATTATTGAATCAATAATATAAAATATTGAACAGTAATTACTGTAATAATTATTGAATGAGTGATTTCTTACGTAAGAACCAATAGTTCAAAATACTGTGCAATAACGTGTGCTACTGTGCAACAATGCGTATTACTGTATTTTTATCACCAGGTATTTCAACAGTTTAACAGTAACAGTTTTACCGTTATTTTTATAAAAAATTTACTTCTGTCGCTTTCTATTTTCGAAATTCATTCCGTTGTGGAGTCCACTAATGACTGCGCCGTCGTACGAATATTCTCCGACAAAAAGAATATTGCTCGACCAAACGAATATTCCCCGGTACAACGAATATTTTATAACCACTTGCTTACTTTGTAAAATTTGCATATTCCACCCATAACTTACCACATTTATCAGATCAACACCCTACTATTTCAAAATAATATATAAAAAAATTAAATATTTATTCATAAAAATTGGTGTCTTACAACCTCCCCTCCTTAAGAAATTTCGTCCTCGAAATTGACGTACGTACCTAGTATGTCAAAAAGGTGAGGATACCTCTCCTTTATTTTCGATTCTAACTCCCAGGTCATTTCCTCGATATCATGGTTCCTCCACAAAACTTTAACTTGAGATATAATCTTTGAGCGTAGGACATGTTCCTTCTTATCTAAGATCTTCATAAGTACCTTCTCGTATATTAAATATTCGGCTATCTCGTCTGGCTTTAACTCAATAATGTGGTTTGGGTCTTTCACATATTTACGAAGCATAGATATGTGAAAAACGTTATGAACACGAGACATGCTTGGAGGTAAGGCGAGTCTATAGGCTACAGTTCCTACTCGGTCAAGGATCTCAAATGGACCGATAAATCGTGGGTTTAGCTTTCCTCTCTTTTCGAATCTCGTAACTCTTTTCCATGGAGCAACACGTAGCAATACATAGTCTCGTAAATCGCTTCGATGAAGATCAGCGTAACCTTTTTTTTGATCTTGTGCAGTTTGTATACATTGCCGGATCATTTGAATCTTTTTCATAGTCATACGTACTAACTCCGGTCCCAACAATGTTGCTTCACCCACCTCGTCCCAGTATACTGGAGATCGACACTTTTGTCCATACAATTCCTCGAATGGAGCCATGCCTATACTTGCCTAATAACTGTTGTTGTAGGAGAATTCCACCAATGGTAAGTACTTATCCCAACTTCCTTTGAAGTTTAGAACACAATGTCTCAATAGATCTTCAAGAGTTTGAATAGTCCTTTCCAATTACCCATCCGTTTGAGGATGATATGTAGAGTTGAATCGTAAATTGGTGCCCATAGCTTTCTGCAAACTGACCCAAAATCGTGAAGTGAATCTTGGGTCTCGATCCAAAACTATGGATACTGGCATGCCATACAGTCTCACAATCTCATATATGTACATTCGAGCGAAACATTCAAGTGAATAAGTCTCTCGTATAGGCAATAAATGAGTAGACTTGGTTAATCTATCGACAATAACCCAAATTACATCTATGCCTTGAGAAACCTTAGGAAGACCTATAACGAAATCCATGGTGATGTGTTCTCACTTCCATTTTGGAATATTAAGTGGTTGTAATGGACCCTTTGGCACATGATGCTCCGCCTTAACACATTGATACTTTAAACAACTCGAGATAAACTCCGCGATCTCTCCCTTCATATTGCTCCACCAAAATGTATGTCGAAGATCACAATACATTTTGGTACTCCCAAGATGGATTGCAAACGGTGTGTTGTGTGCCTCCATCATAATTCTATACTTCAGATCAGAATCATTAGGAACACAAAGTCTGGAGTTGACTCGAAGTATTCCTTCTTCATCGATTCTTGCTTCTGAAATAGCACCTTCTTGCACTTTCTTCTTCATCTTCATCAGCTCCGGGTCTATAGCTTGGGCAACTTTAACTTTATCAATTAAAGCTGGTTCTACACGTATACTTGACATCATCACGTGGGTCCCTGGAGTCTTGAACTCTATCTCCATCCTTTGTAAGTCACACAAAATGGAACTTTGTGTTGACAACATCGCACTCATTCCCGCATATGATCTTCTACTCAACGCGTCAGCTACCACGTTTGCTATTCCAGGATAGTATTGAATGGTATGGTCGTAATCTTTCAACAGCTCAAGCCAGCATCGCTGCCGCATGTTGAGTTTCTTTTGAGTGAAGAAATATTTAAGGCTCTTATGATCCGGATAAATCTCCACTTTCTCCCTATACAGGTAGTGTCTCTAGATCTTCAACTCGAAAACGACAGTTGCCAACTCTAGATCATGAGTAGGATAATTCCTCTCATATTCTTTGAGTTGTCGCGAGGCATAGGCTATGACTTTCCCATGTTGCATGAGAACACATCCTAACCCTTTGCCCGAAGCATCGCTGTAGATGATAAATCCATCCGAACCAGATGGTATTGTCAGAACAGGTGCTCAAATGAGTCTCCTCTTGAGCTCTTGGAAGCTCTTCTCGCATTCCTCGTTCCATCAAAATTTTGTATCTTTTCGAGTCAGCTGAGTTACTGAAGTAGCGATTCGTGAAAATTAATCCACGAATCTCCGATAATAACTAGCTAAGCCTAGAAAGCTACGTAATTCGGTTACTAACTTAGGTTTCTCCCAACTATGTATTGCTTAAATCTGTGCTGGGTCAATTGATATTCCATGTTTCAATACCACGTGCCCAAGGAATGCTACTTCCTCAAGCCAGAACTTGCGTTTCTTCAACTTGGCATATAACTTGTTTTCACAAAGCTTTTGAAGTATCAGCCTCAAGTGTTGTTCATGATCTTCACGGCTTTTGGAGTAAATGAGGATGTCATCAATAAAGACAACCACAAAATGATCCAAATATTCCTTGAATATCTGGTTCATTATATCCATGAAGGCCGCAAAAGCATTAGTCAATCCAAAAGACATGACTAAGAATTCATAGTGCCCGTATCGAGTTCTGAACGCAGTCTTCGGAATATCATCAGTTTTAATCTTGAACTAATGATATCCAGAACGAAGATCGATCTTTAAAAAGAATTGTGCACCTTGCAACTGGTCGAACAAGTCATCAATGCGAGGTAGCGGATACCTATTCTTGTTGGTGACATGGTTCAACTCCCGATAGTCAATATAAATTCGCATACTCTCGTCTTTCTTCTTTACGAATAAAATAGGAGCACCCCAAGGAGATGTACTAGGACGTATAAAATCGATGTCTAACAACTCCTGTAGTTGGACCTTTAAATCCTGAAGTTCAATAGGAGTCATTCGATATGGGGTTTTAGAAATGGGTTTTGTACCGGGTTCAAGGTCAATAAATGAATTCAACTTCACGTTCTGGGGGTAGACCGTAAAGTTCTTCGGGAAATACATCTGGACACTTATTAACAACATAAATATCAGTCAAATCTGACGTATTCTGGTTTAAATTAGTGACATGGGCTAAGAAAGCTTGACATCCATTTTTCAATAAACGAATAGCCTTATGACTTGAAATGACATTGATTGATTTTAGTGGTTTGGTTGTTTGAATTCGCACAACAGGTTGGTTAGGAATATAAAAACTAAAAACCTTACGAAAACAATTAATTTTGACATGATAAGTGGTTAACCAATTAATTCTTAAAATCACATCAAATGTAAGTATTTTCAAAGATATAAGATCAATAGGTAGGGTGAGGGTGCCAGTTTGAATCAAGCAAGATTTGTAAACCGTAGATGTAACGAAGGTTTCCCCTAACGGAGTTTCAACAGATAAGTCAAAGTCTAATTTCTTAGAAGTCAAGTTCAAACGTTGAGCACATGCAGGTGAAATAAAAGAATGGGTAGAACCAGTATCTAATAAGGTATAGACCTCGCAAGAGTTTATGATTAGCTTACCCGTAATGACCTTGTTCGGGTTCCTCACTTTTTGGGTAGTCACAACAAAAGCTCTTCTAGGAACCACTGACTTTGACTTGTCCGGGACAGCCTTTGGAGTCACCATCCCCGCTGGACTTGGTTTCATTACAGGACACACTCCAGCTATGTGACCTTCCTTCCCACAGTTATAACACACCTTGGATTACTGTGTGCAATTGGGACTGATGTGTCCCTCTTGTCCGCATTTGTAGCATACGACCGGTGGTCGTTCTCCTCCCCTAGAAACAGTTGGTGCTGCTGTCGACGTCTTCACGTTCTCATTGTTGTACCTTCTCTTCTTGAAATCTCCCCCCAACTCACTTCTTCTATTATCATGGCCACGATTACCACCGGAGTAGTTACCGTTTCTGTCATGATACTTTTTTCCCCGCTGGTTGTCATTGTTTCAATGACTGCTGCCACCGGTACGACCTTGGTTGTTGTCCCTTGGTTGATCATAATCATTATTCCGTTCTAATTATTGGGCACTGTTCACCACATTTGAATACAAACAAAGTTTTTGAGAAATGAGGTACTAACGAATTTTGAGTTTCAAACCTCTCAGAAACATCTGCATCATACGTTCCTCATTATCCACCAAATGAGATGCGAACCGGGATAACTCCGCGAATTTAGCCTCGTACTGGGACACAGTCATGTTGTTCTGTTCTAGTTTGATAAACTCTACCTCCTTCATATGACGAATACTTTCTGGAAAGTACTTGTTATTGAACAATTTCTGGAACTCCTCCCAAGACATCTTGAGTGCGACAGGCTAGAAACGCTTCACAGATTCCCACCAGTAATCTGCCTTTCCACGGAACATAAAGGTGGCGAATGGAACCTTTTGTTCCTGCGTGCATCCCAAGATATCAAATATCTTGGTAATTTGCTTAACCCACGTTTTTGCCTTGATTGGATTTGGCTTTCCCAAAAACTCTAATGGTCCCAACTCTTTGAACAGCTTGGCAGTGACAAGCCGCGAATTGCCATTATTTCCACTTGTATTTTAAACACGAGTCTCCCTTGTCTGGTTTTGCATGAACTGCAAAAAACTTCAAAACATCCCATCATCCATCGTTTGATCGGTGGTGTTGTTTACATGAGGAATATTGCCTTCCTGTTGCACGTTATCTTAGTTGGTCATTAAAGGTGTCTTAACGGTCTCATTCACTACATTGTTTAGATTTTCGGCTGCCATTCTCAAATACTGTAATAAAACAAGGGTTAATTAAACAAATTAACATATCACATATTAACCCTATGTTCCGACCGATCAATTAAATATCAAATAGCTTAGGTAGGACACACTAGCGAAGGATTTACTCGTCCCTCCCCTCCTAGTTCTATTCCCATATCTCCGCCAGAGATCATATCCCTAAGCTTTGATACCAACTGTGACGCCCCCAAAATAGGTTCAATACTCAACCCATTCTGAGTCGCCAAATACATGATACATAATCCAAATACAATCTTTTATATCAAACGGTCGTGCAAAATACCACCACACAACTGTGAGTGTCAATACAGACATGTAGAAAATATAAACACTCAAACTAAGTCCTCATTACATTTATTATCACACTATTTTACAAAAAAAATAGTGAGGACTTCTACAGTTGTAACTTGGACCATTATTCCATTCCCCGACAAGTACCCGCGATATTCTCATTTTCTGAAAAGAACAATGGAAGAAAAGGGTGAGCTCAACTAGCCAAGTAAAGAATATTATGACTAAGATAATAAAAAATAATTTATCGTTAATCGTCAACACATCAGATAAATTATTATGGACAACAAGTTTTAAATCAACAACTGTAGCGGAATTAACAATTCATTAGAAGAGTTACGTAGAGAATGATGTCTACTATCTTCTATGATTTAAAAGTCCATCATCAATATTTTATCCCTGTAACATCAATCAATATATATCTCAAATCAAATATTCATCTTTGCACTATGGGCCAAAGATATTCATTTGTATCACCAATGGTCATGTTCATCTCAACACCTGTCCATCTTCGCATTACAGGCCAAAGATATTCATCAGGTAATCATTTATCTTTGCACTACAGGCCAAAGATATTCATCAAGTAATCATTCATCTTTGCACAACAGGCCAAAGATATTCATTTGTATCATCATTTAAGACTTAGGATGATGAAAAATATTTTAAGAACGAATCCAGTGAGATAAAGGACAAAAATTAGGGATTCGTAATTTAGTTTATCCAAGTTCAAGAATACTCCATAATAATCAATTGTGGAGAAAAATTCAAGAATAAAGATCAAAACATGGATACAATCAAAGATAATTTTGACAGAAAAAAAATATTATTTTTTTTCTCAAGAATAATAACTCGTGAATAGTAACTCGGGAATAATAACTCGTGAATAGTAACTCGTCATGAAAAGATAAAAATTTCATAAAAATATCAGACTAATATTCCGGTGAAATTATATTAGATGAAGCGCAAAACTCAAAGAAATTCTGATCATTTCAAGAATTATAGAAGCAATACTTACCGTAGTAAGTTCAAATTTAGGAATATGAAATGAAATATTATCACTTTCATAATATAAAATATGAAAGAAAATAATATTCTGTATGAATATTAAAAGGAAATAACTTCGTTTATGAGAAAAATAATATCCTTTACCTTAGTAAAATACTATATCTAATTGGAATATCGGATATTTTGTTGAAATTTTTTTTGCACCGTAATCCACACTCAAACTATCCTTATACTCACAAGAAATAGGCTCAATATTATAGAGAGAAAGTTTTATGATTCTGGCCTGATTTTCATTTCTAACTAAGCACCCTATTTGTAAGGAAATGTCAAAACACCAATGTTGACTTTTTATACCCATGAATGAATTTTTCAAGCCTTCACCTTAGAAAATAGTGACTCAGCACACCAAGGACGATTTCAACAAAGCCTCCACCAAATTCAATTATCACATGTTTATATAATATATATATATATATATATTAAAACATTTATAATTAATAAAAAAATTCCAAATCCAGTGTATTTTCTCTTCCACCTCATTTTATTTTTATACCATAAAAATAATGTCAACATTTAAATTATAAAATTATATTATTATGTTACCACATTATCCTATTATAATAATATATTTGAATAAATATTTTGTCGGAGAAGATAAAATGCCAACTTTTAACAAAATGTCTCATACTAAAAATTCTTCCCTTTATATCAAAATTGAATAAATATTTACTTATTATTTTATCAATAATTAATTATTATTCACAAATAATATTACAGAATCACAATAATGACAACCAGGTCATTCCCAAGAAAGAGATGGCTTTCCGATAAGGATTTCTCCTTATTGGCGAGCAATTAGATTAACTAACTCCTTTCCTAGACAGAACTTCCTAGACATTGCCAATAATGTTGTCTAATAATATTATTCAAATAATATGAATTATTGATTTAATAATATGAAATACTGTGCAGTGGTTACTGTGATAATTATTGAATCAATAATATAAAATATCAAAGCAACAATTATTGATATAAAATATCAACGTAGCAATTATTAAACCAATAAAATATTATCCAATTGTAGCAATTATTGAATCAATAATATAAAATATTGAACAGTAATTACTGTAACAATTATTGAATGAGTGACTTCTTACGTACGAACCAATAATTCAAAATACTGTGTAATATCGTGTGCTACTGTGCAATAATGCGTGTTACTGTATTTTTATCACCGAGTATTTCAACAGTTTAACAGTAACAATTTTACCGTTATTTTTATAAAAAATTTACTTCTATCGCTTTCTATATCCGACATTCATTACGTTGTGGGTCCACCAATGAATGTGCTATCGTACAAATATTCTCCGACAAAAAAAATATTCTTCGACCAAACGAATATTCCCCGACATAACGAATATTTTATAACCACTTGCTTACTTTGTAAAATTTGCACATTCACCCATAACTTACCACATTTATCAAATCAACACCATATTATTTCAAAATAATATATAAAGAAAATTAAATCTTTATTCATAAAAGTTGGGGTCTTACAAATACTGGATATTTTTGACTGACCCATGCATTATTTAAGACTTAGAAATGCATAAAATACTGATTTAAACTAATAAGCCACAGGTTTTAGGCTTACCACACACTTTCTGAGGTGATTTGGAGATTTTGTCCAGGTGATGGATCGAGACAGACCCGATAGTGCTAGCAGGGTAGTTTCAGGCGTTAGACGGATGCGAGCTTCTGACATTTCTCAACCACGTCTTGCTCGACAGCCTCGCAGATTGGCAGAGTTAGTGATTCGTCCAGCCCAAGACGAGCTGCCGATTTATATTGATGATGAGCAGGCTCTTTTTGCTACTCTTGCTCCTGCTCAGGCACCAAGAGCGGAGGTTCCATGCATTATTGTGCAGACTCGGGAGCTGTTGGGAGACATGAGTCATCATCCGTTGAGATTTCTCCACGCCAACGAGGTGACTTGCTATTTTTTTCTCTCTAGATTCTCTTTCTTTCTTTTGCCATTCTTAGGGCACATGTTTTTGGCATGGGTTGGTTTTTGATGCAGGTTCCCGGCTTTACGCAGCCTCGAGGGAACTGGTTTAATGTGCACTCCCTCTACCATACTTTGCATCTGGAGTACAGGGACATCATTGATGGTTAGGGGTTTTAGGCCTTCTTCTCTATTTTTCCCCGTCGTTGCCCCTAGGGGTATATGAGGGCTTTGTCTGAGCGTTGGTTCCACCAGACTCGGTCCCTTCATTTGTTGGACTGTAAGGTGATGATGACCCTTATGGACTGAAGATTCATCTGTCATTGAGTTCGAGGGTGAGCCAGTGCCTGTCGTGGCTGACATCACACCTACTGTCGTTCGGTCTTTGCTGGGTGTTCATGCGATGGTGATCAAGGGCCGGACGGTTTGACCTGGTCCCTTGAGTATAGATGCCCAAAGTGGGGCTTTACTTGAGCCTCTGCCTGATGATCAGAGGGTTCGGGATCGCATCTTGAGGTGATTATTCCTGGTGATCATCAGGGGTTATTTTGTGGCGGACAACTCCTTGACTATGTTCTTCGCTCTGGTCAGGGCTACCCGATATGTAGAGTGCCTCAGCGACTTTGATTGGGGTTCCTACACCATTGCCTATTTTCTCCGGGGCATGTGCATGCTTTCAGAAGGTTTGACGGAGGCTTGGTAAGGGTTCTATCCATTTTTGCTGGTGAGTACATATTTCTTGTAACTTTTAGATTTCTACATTTTTATTTGTCAGTCTTGGTCACGGAGGACTTTTGATAGTTACATGGCCAGTTCTGGGCCCTTCACTACTTTAGGTCTGGAGACGCATCCCCGGGGACGGCGTTGGCATCACTCCACCCTGACGGAGGTCCCTGTTGCTGAGGGCTTTACTCATTCCCGCCTGCAGTTGGAGCTTTTGATAGCCGGAGCGATCATATGAATCCCATATACCTCTGAGTTTTTGGCTGTCAGATTTGAGGGAGGCTTCACCACTGGTTGGGAATTTGCGTTGTCGACCCGCAGAGTCCCGTTGTTGACAAAGGGAGGATGGGAGCTCTATTTAAGAGAGCGGGCTATCAGAAGCATTACGGGGTAGATCCTCATTTCCATTGTTCCTCCTTCTTGGCATCATTGTCCATTGATCCAGCCACTGACAAATATCCCTATGGAGGGCATAGATGGTTTTACCCTATCAGAGGGCCCTTATAGCAAGAAGGCATTTAGCAGCTGGTGGAGTCCTCGCACGATTGGAGCTCAGACTCGAGCTACCCAATTTATGGCAGACAAGGTTCCTGGGTCTATGATGATGACAGAATGGATAGCTTGCCTAAGGGAGCCCACTAATTCATACCAGCGGGCCCTTTTTAATTCCATTTTCCAGTAGTATTGCAGGGGCTGATCCTCCCTTGTACCTCCCAGACATGCTTGATGACTGCGACTTTGTGTCCACGGAGGAGATAGAGTAGTTTAACCACCTGAGCGTAGATGTTTTGCATCTTTTTAGATAACTATTGTAGCTATATCTTTTGGTCAAAAACTATTTTGGCTTTTGGGCTGCTGTGTCCCATTTTGATAGACCACTGTTAGTAGCTGGGTAGTGCTGCCCCATATTCCTATAGTTTTTAGTTTTCTTTTATTATTAGAGAGGGATGATGCTTGCAGTAGATAGTTTATTGTAGATATGCATGATATTTCCTATCTATCGCATCATGTTTATCATTGTCATTATACATGTATTATATCATATGTATGCAATTAGACAGATGAGTTCAGATTTGACCCCTGGATGGACTTGTGATACAGTGATACAGATGGCATCATCTACCGTTAGCCGTATCGAGCATTGAGATCGTGGTACGAGAGCCTGCCCTTCTCAGCCTGAGGGACAGTGGACCAGATGATGGGGCATTCGTTGGTCCTTGTAGTTTTTCAGGTGCTATACGGGTTCGTAGATGGCATCTTATCCTGTTGGATACCCGATAGACATGTCTTTCTCTTTGAACATCATGAGTTGACTCCGACCCTTGATGAGTACCAGCGGTTTACTGGCTTAGCTTCAGAGGTGCCATGCGCTCGTACGACTATCAGTGATATGAGGAGACCATCTATACGGATGTTAGGTATTCGCCAGAGCATCATTATGGATGAGATTATCTCTGGACGTGTGATCTCCATCGACTTTTTGATCGATCTTAGGTGAGCTAGACAGTTACGATCGACATGCTGGGGATTTTATTGTATCGGCAGAGGCATGACATTTAGCCAGGATAGACATTTTGCTGATGTGCATCGTATCCTCTGTCTATATGCCGCTACGCATGGACCACTTGGATGTGGGATTGATAGTTATGGATCGGGCCCTTAGGCAGGGTAGCACCATTATAACGATGATAATGGCTGAGATGCTGAGATCAGCCACCCACTGCAGTACCCACTTGGAGGGGTTTTTCAGAGGCAGTTCGGTCTTGTTGTATATATGGCTTATGTCCCATATTCAACCAATTGGATTTTTCAGGCATCAGGGGTATTATTTTTCCCATGATATAGCTATGTCCTACTCCTTTCAACCGGTAGAGTGTACCGATTCAGAGACATGGTCAGCATTTCTATCTAACATTGTGCATCCATTTTCGATTCTACCCTGCGCAGGACTAGTCTCCGCATATAGCTTTATTACCTATGCATCTGGCATGGATTATCTGCCCCTAGCGGGATTGAGGGGAGTGACTACTTATCATCCTCTGGCTATTATGGGCCAGTTCGATCAGTTTCATTGCCTGCATCATTTTGAGGGGGCTATTGATCAGAGGATGTCAGCTTCGTCTATGTCATCTGCTGACTTGATTCGAGTGTATAAGTGTTGAACTCACAGAGAGAGGGCTGATTTCTCCAGTAGCCATCCGGATCGTTCTCCAAAGTACTTAGCGTGGTTAGAGGCATATATCGCATCAGTTGCATTCAACCAGTCAGCTCTGATTGTAGAGTCAGACGAGGAGGAGCCTATGGAGGATCCTGAGTCTCCTACCAAGGATGAGTTATTCATGGGTTAGATAGCAGCACTAGTTAGTTATCCGCTGATCATTCCTATAGGGACAGATCTGGCTTTGGCGGACTCAGTAGCTAGGATGACCTTTGAGAGGGATCAGGCTAGAGCTCTAATGTTTACCACCTTGTCTGGCAGAGACATAAATTTGGTAGAGAGAGATGCGTCTCAAGGCGCTCAGGATGCAGGATTTATTAAGCGAGAGGAGATCCGCTCTGCCAAAGACTCAACTTTTGTGGAGATCGAGGAGACTTTGATTGCTAGGGATGCAGCTTTTGTGGAGGGATGAGGCTATAGCTTCCCAGGATTTCCACAATGCCGATAGTACTACTTTTTGGTCTTATAGTCATGGTTTGGTTACCGAGATGAGTTCCTATATTGATGATCATAGTGCCACACTACAGATGACTGTGGATATTTTGAGCCGTATGGAGGCTGAGGGTATTGCACTTGCAACTACTCCTTCATCTTTAGAGAGAGATGCCATATGGCATTACTGGCCCGCTTATCCTTGGGTCTATAGACTAGCTTTATTTTTCCTGCACATACTAGATCAGCCATTTTTTGTCATGTAAAGTAAACTATGTATATATCAAACAGGTTTATATATCAGAGAAATATATTTTTGATTCACTTCCCTGTTTGGATATATATTGTTATTGCTGATTGATTACCATTTCTTTCATGACTCACTGTTGTTGATGTATCTTGAGCTTCGCCTTTATGGACTGACAGTGAGATGTCAAAGAGTAGCTCAGCAGGGCCTGTTGATTAGGGTAGCTTGATAGGACTTAACATTTATATGGTTTCGGTGTCTTGGAACTGGTTTTTCTTAGTTTGTATTTTTTCTTGAAGCTCAAACTGCACCGTAAATGGCTGCTTTACGTACTCTCGGGTGTAGGGAGTTCAGGTTATTCATAGTTCACTTTTTATGTGAGAGAGGTTTGAAAAGTATTTTTCTTGGGTTTTGAGTTTGGTTTGATGAGTTTTTGAATTTTTTGTTTGGTTTGACTGCACTAGAAATTGCTACCTACGTACTCCCGGGTGGAGGGAGATCAGGTCATTCGTAGTTTCGACTTCTAGTGAAAACCGAACCTGATTTGATTTGTAGGACCCGGATGAGGGTATGCATGTGTTTCAAACATAGTACCTTTTTATGGTGTATGAGTTGATGAGTTGGGGAAATTCGGTACCGTTAATTTCTAGTAATCTGATATCTCCTTCCGTTAACACCTCTATGACAATGAAAGGGCCTTCCCAATTAGGGGTGAACTTTCCTTTAGCTTTATCTTGATTGGCCAAAATTTTCTTCAGCACCAAGTTATTTTCTTTGAATTGCCGTATTCAGACTTTCTTTTTATAGGATCGAGAAATCCTTTGCTAATATAACTATCCATGGAAAATGGTTATAGCCCTGTTTTCATCTATTAGGGAGCGTTGGTAATGCCGGTCTTGAAACCACTGATCTTCGTCCATTTGAGCGTCTATTAACATTCACAAGGACTCCATCTCTACTTCTATGGGAAGGACTGCTTCCATGCCATAGACTAATGAATAGGGGGTAGCCCCAGTAGAAGTGTGCATTGACGTCCTGTATGCTAACAGGGTTAGAGGCAGTAGGTTAGGCCATTCTTTGTGATTAACGGACATTTTCTACAAAATCTTTTTAATGGTCTTGTTGGCCGCTTCAACAACACCATTCATCTTGGGCTGATAGAAGATGAAATTGAAATGCTTGATGTGGAACTTACTGCACAGTTCTTTCATCATTTAAATGTTCAGGTTCTTGGCGTTTTCTGATACGATTACCTCCGGTTGTCCATATCAACAGACGACATTATTTCTGATGAACACAATGATTACCTCTTTGATGACTTTGAGAAATGAGGCAGCTACAACCCATTTGGCAAAGTAATCGAACATGGTGAAGATGAATCAATGACCATTGCTGGCTTTGGGTTCTACTGGACCTATCACATCCATTCCCCACATGGAGAAAGGCCATGGTGAACTCATGCTGTGTAGCTCATTTGGAGGATCATGTATGGCATTTCCATGTACTTGGCATTGAAAGCATCTCTTGACGTGATCATCACAGTTAGCTTTGAGCGAGATCCAGTAATGTCATGTTCTTAATATCTTTTTAGCCAGCAGGTGACCGCTCATGCGTGGACCACAGATTCCATCGTGGATTTCATCCATCAACCTCTGGGCCTGCTCTTTATTAAGGCATCTTAACAGGCCTATTCCAGCATCCCTTTTGTATAGTTCATCTCTGCTCAAATAGAACTTCATAGCCATCTTGTGAATGCGCTTTTACTCAGATTGGCTTACTCCAACGGATGTAGATTCATCTCAGAGATATTTCATGATGTCTTGATACCAAGGCTGATTGACAGGAGGTATTTCATCTAATATGTCTCCAATGTAGTTCCCGTATATCGAGGCCTTTTGATTTATGAATTTGTTACAGGGAAATCCACTCCTATCGGATATGCGGATTAATGAAGCCAACGTCGCCAATGCATCAGCGAAGTCATTCCTACCCTGAGGAATATGGCTGAAAGTTATGTCTTCAAACTCCAGGGATATTTTGACGACCTGCCAATGATTGGGCAGCAAATGCAGTTCTTTGGTGTAATATGCCCCAATGGTTTGTCTGATGACCAACTCAAAGTCTCCAAAGACCAGTAAATGTTTGATACCCATGAATTGGGCTAATTTCAACCCCATTATACAGCCTTCATACTTGGCTGTATTGTTGGTGTTGCCAAATTGATGTTTGGTAGCCACAGAATACTGTTCTCCTGTACCAGAGATAGGGACTGCCCCAACTTTGGCACCTTCCATGTTTACCGCTCCACCAAAATACTTTTTCCATGGTTGAACTGTATTCTCTTGCTGGAGTTGTTGAATTTCCATGATCTCATCATCCCGGAAATAAGTCTCTAGGGGCTCGAACCCTCTTGAAGGTGCTTCAGCTAATTGATTTGCAATTCCTTGACCCTTGATTGACTTCTGAGTCACATAGACAATGTCAAACTATTATAGGATCAACTGCCATTTGGACAGTTGATAATTCAACATTGGCTTGTTGAATACGTACTTTAGGGGATCCATACGGGATAGGAGGTAGGTTGTGTGCCCATGAAAATAATGTTGCAACCTCATAGCGGCCCATGCTAACGCACATCATGTCTTTTCGATCAGGGTGTACTTCTGTTTACCACTGCTGAATCTTTTGCTGATGTAGTAGATGACTCTCTCTTTGCTACTATCATCCTTCTGTCCTAGCATGCAGCCCATTGCATTGGCATTGACGGACGGGTACATGAATAAGGGAACTCCATCCCTTGGGGGTACCAAAACAGGTGATTCGATCAGCTGTTTCTTGATGGCAAGGAAGCCTCATTGACAATCCTCATTCCATTTGGTCGAGGAATTCTTCCTTAATAGCTTGATGATGGGTTCACAGGTTGCTGTGAGCTAGGAAATGAATCGGCTTATGAAGTTGATCCTTCCCAGGAACCTGCGTATCTCCTTTTTTGTTCGAGGTACTGGCATCTCAGTGATGGCTTTGATCTTGGTAGGGTCTAGCTCGATGCCTCAATTACTCACCAAGAATCCCAACAGCTTGCCTAATTTGACGCTAAAAGCACATTTGGCGGGATTTAGCTTGAGGTTGTACTTACGCAACCTGTTGAAGAGCTTCCTAAAATGGTCTAGGTCATCATCCTCCCTCTGGGATTTGATGATGATGTCATCCACATAGACCTCTATCTCCTTCTGCATCATGTCATGGAATAGGGCCATCATGGCTTGCTGATATATAGCTCCGGTATTAATGAGGCCAAAGAATAGTTATCTGTAGTAGATGTTTCCTCAGGGAGTGATGAAAGCTATTTTCTCCATGTCCTCTTCAACAACCATGATCTGATGGTAACCAGCAAAGCAATCTACGAAGGAATACATGCCATACTGTGTCGTATTGTCGATCATGAAGTGGAAGAAAGGTGCTGGGAAATTGTCCTTAAGACAGGCTTTGTTCAAATCTCGGTAATCCTCGCAGACTCGTACTTTGCCTCCTGGTTTAGGCACGGGGACTATGTTTGACAGCCACTCCGGGTAGGTTGATACCATGATGATTCTGGCTTTGAATTGTGTAATAACTTCTTTAACTTTCAGACACCATTTAGGTTTCAATCACCTGAGCTTTTGTTTAACTGTCTTGAATCCATCTTTGATGAGCATTCGATGGATGACAATGTCAGTAGACAGGCCAATCATATCTTCATGTGACTATACAAATAAATCTTAGAACTGTGTTAGGAGTTCAATCAGGTCAGATTTTTGGTCTGGTGTGAGGTCTACGCCTATCTGGATTTCTTTGATGTTTTTGGAGGTTCATATGTTGATAGTGGTGGTTTAGTCAAAGTTTGGTTTGGGTTTGTCTTCAACCCATTCTTTGATCTCCTCGGGCACCCCATAGTCATCTTCCTCCTCTTGATCAATATCCATCAAGTCGAAGTTTAGTTCTATATCAAAGTTGTAGTCACTTTGACAGTTTGGCATCTCATCAGTAGAGACAAACACATCCAATGCTTGAGTCCTAAAAACAAAAATGCTTTCATTTTAATATATACAACTGCTTAAATATACAGAGCATTTGGCAAAGCATGACAAAAGTTACTGCTATAGCTTTGCAATCAAAAGTAAGCAGTAAATAAAAATATGTTTAAAGGGCAGACATACTATATGCCCCTTTACCCTTTTTGACTGAGGCAAGGGACACTGTTCCAGTTATCCAGGGTTAGATCCTCATGAACAAGGATGATAAAAGATTTTTGGTTATCTGTCTCTTCTCGGATAACGACTGAGACATCCTTTATAATAGGGCCTGGGTTTTTCTTTGAACTGCCCCCTTTTTCCTTCTTGATGCGAGAAATTTGAATTTGATCCTTGTCGTCGCTGTCTGGGATTTTATCATTCATACCCTCGTTGTTTATGATAATCCACATGTTAGCAAATGTGTCTCGTCCTTTGTACATGATCTTTTCTTTTCCCTTTTTGCTATCTATCTCGGTTCAAGGAGTTGTTCTCTCACTTCCTGGAATAATGGAAGGAAATAACATGGTTGATACCACATCTGGTATTTTCCTCATGGGTTTCACCCATCCGACACCCGTAAGGTTTGGCAGCAAAATTATGGAAGCATGAGCCTTAGTATGCTTGTGTGGGTTCCGGCGGCTTAACCAGGATGAATAACCCAATCCGGCTCTCCCTGTCTGGCTCGGGATTTGAACAGGACTTGTGATATCTTGTTGGTTCTTTCCAAACCCTTCTCCAGGTTGGAAACCCACAGATACCATATCTTGGCCCACTGTCATCACCTCGGTGGAGACCTTCGGTTTCAGGGCTGGTGCTCCGATAGGTAGATACTGAGTATCACTCTCCTCCAGGGCTTGAAAACTTGTAGGTTCAATCCCTGCATCCAGGCTAATCATTGGCATGTCTCCCTGTATACAGATAGGGTATTCTGGTTTGGTGTTGACCGTGATAAGGTTGCCGTTGATAATGTATTTGAGTTGTTGATGAACGGTGGATGGCACTACCCCTGCCATATGGATCCATGGCCTGCCTAGCAACAAGTTGTATCCGGTGGCAATGTTGAGCACCTGAAAGGACATATAAAAAGTGTGTGGGCCAATCTCTAATGGAAGCTCTATCTCTCCCATAGCTTGTCGGTGAGATCCATCGAATGCCCGGATGGCCACATAACTGGATTTATTCCGGTTCGGGTTGATCTTCATCATCTCCAAGGTATCGTAGGGATAGATGTTAAGGGACGATCCTCCGTCTATGAGCACACCTCCGATCATATACCCGGATGACATTATAGCTATATGTAGGGACTTACAATTGCCCGTCCATTCTGCAGGGATATCATCGTTTGTGAAAGATATCACATTGCTGTTGAAAATGTGTTCTAACACGTGAAGAAATTTTTCGGCATCCACGGTATGTGGAAGATGGGCTTCTTCCAGTACTTTCACTAGATTGTTGCAATGATCCACTAATGACAAGACCAAGTTTAGGATGGACATCTTCTTGGGTTAATCTTTTAAGCTTTGCGCTATTTTGATTTTATTGTGTCCCATTTTACTGAGGAACTTTTTGATTTTCTCATCAGCCACCTTTTCTTTGGCTTTGAGGACTAGTTTGATCACCCGTTGAGGCAGGTACAATGGATTATCGTTCGGTACGATGGAAATATTGTTTGAAGTGGAACCTTCATCATTCCCGTAGTTCCATGGGACCCTCTTCAGACTAATAATTGGATACTGAGGTCTGAAGGGCAAGATTAAAGGCTCAGGTGCGGCCACCTTCACATGATTTTGTGTTTCTTTGACCCCTTTCCCTAGAAGTAATAAGGGTGTGAGAGATGACTCCTTATCACAGGAAACCACAGCCACTGTATCTTGATTTCACTCAGTGGGAATAAAGAGATTATCTTCATCTGGGAGGCCATAATCCCGATTCTCTTTTATTAATTCACCGCTTTTAATCATATTCTGAGTCAAGTTACGAAGTGCCCAGCAATTTTCAGTATCATGGCCAGGTGCATTGGAGTGGTACTGACAGATTTGGTCAGGCTTGAACTTCCTGGATCGCGGCTTTAATGGTGGTAATAAATCTACAACCATTCCCT
Source organism: Panax stipuleanatus (assembly GCA_020205555.1). Lineage (NCBI taxonomy): Eukaryota > Viridiplantae > Streptophyta > Magnoliopsida > Apiales > Araliaceae > Panax > Panax stipuleanatus. Next base: position 51,612,504 of record CM035119.1, read on the forward strand.
CGTTGATTAACATATGGAGGATTTCCTCCATTGGCTGGTTCAGGTTGATGAAATTCCTTTAAAATAAGAATTTTCTACCAGCTTGGGAATTCTCATCTTTGGAAATCTTGTCGGCCCAGGGTTCATGCTCATTAGACCGGTATTAACCTTTCTTGGAGATGGGACTGATATCCTGTGTGGGAGGACCATCGACATCAAATTGGTTGGTTTGGTTTATCAGCTGCCTGGTAATTTGATGTTGGTATACTACCAGTTTGGCTAACTGTTTAATTTGTTCCTTGATAGACCTTATCTCCTACTCTATCAAGAATCATCTTTCTAAGGCTTCCCAACTGTCTGGGCTGTTGTTACTGGATTGAGTTGATTCTCTGACATATTGGAGGTATAAGGATCCTCCTCCATTTCTGTACTGATCATGTTGACACTCTCCTCTTTGTGTTGAGGGATGGGATTGTCTTGTACGTGTGGTTGTTCTGGTTTGGTCACCACAAGCTCTCCATTGTCAATCAAGTCTTGGATTTTATGCTTGAGAGACCAAAAGTCTTGAGTGTCATGGCCCGGGGATCCGGAATGTTAAGCACACTTCTTGCTAGGATTGAAATTCCGTCCACCAGTATTGGTTGGTGGAAGGAGTTGGATAATCTTATTCTGTGCGGTTAACAGTTTTAGCACATTCTCGAGTGAATCACGTAAAGGGGTGAAAGTTCTTCGACGCCTGACCTCCATAGTTTTTTGAAATGGAGGGTTTGAAGGTTGTGCTGAAGCTTGGAAAAGGGGTTTAGTTCCTCCTTTGAATGGGCATACTATTTGACTCGCCTCTTTGACTCTGTCCTTATAACACTAAGGACACTTCTTCATCTTTCTTTCTGTGTACCCTCCGGGGATGACTCCTGTAATTTTCGGACTGGATATGTTCAGCAATAGCTTTGAGGGCGGTTAGATCCTTTATCTCTCCTGACTTGAGCCCCATTTCTGTCATCTCGTCGTGTTTGATCATTTTAGAGAACGGTTTTCCTATGCCTGCTAGGACCCTCTCGTAATATGGAACTTCTTGAATATCGATGAAGGTCATGACTATCTCAATCTCATTCATAGGTGGAATGACTTGTGCTGCGACCAGCCTCCACTGTTGAGCATATTCTCTGAATGACTCAAAACTTTGTTTCTTGATTTTGGTTATCTAGTATCTGTCTGGAGCCAGCTGAGATTGGAAGCTGTATTGACTGAGGAAGGTATGGGCCAACTCTTCCGAACTGTGAATCTTAGAGTTGTCCAGACTGGCGTACCAGGCTCTACCCTCTCCGGTCAGACTCTTCTAAAATAACTGCATTTGAAGTGTCTCGTCCTCTTCATAGGATCCGAGTTCTCTAATGAATAGTTTTAGGTGAGTATAAGGGTCTACCAATCCATCATATTTCTCAAAATCCAGAGTTTTAAATTTTTTGGGATAACGAGCCCCGGGGAATATATACAGAGGTCAGAGTAATTAACACTGCCAACGGCCCCAGTCCCTTTGATAGATCGGATGGTTTCCTCCATCTGTTGTACTTTCTTCAGAATGTCACCAGCTTTCTGCTCTTTGTTGAGGATGGTGATTTCAGGGGTTTTGCTGGTTGGATCCTGGTTTTGTGATCTAGGAATTTGAGTCTCTTCTTTTTTAGTCTCTTGACCGCCACCACCACCACCAGGTATTCCCTGTTCAGTGTGAGCTTGGGCTTGCTTCCCTTTAAGGGCCTTGCTTTGTTCTCTCATAAAACTGGCCAATCCAGCTATCTGATTCTTTAGTCTTTAAAAATCTTCCCTAGATACACGGGTGGATTCTGGTTGAGCACTAGAAGTCATGTCCGTGGATGTACTTAGTGCTTTCTTAGACTTAGATCTAGTGACAGGACCAATTTTTCACCTACAACAAAACGTAGGAGTGTCAATTTCCTGATGTAGCTAGGGATATGATGCATACCATGATATATTTTTGTGGGTTTTTAATCTTATCCTGCAAAACAGAGGTTAGTTGTTTTGATGACAGGATGACCAGATGTATATGACAGGAAATGTAAATCTTTCATTATGATATTTACATTGTGTTTCTTTACATTGGAATTGAAAACATGACATTAAATTAAAAGAGGAAGGCATGAAGAAGCTTCCCATCGAATTTGGTTAATAAGAGGCTGACCTATCTTAGGTTACTCTCACGGCTTTTTAGCATGAAGGTCCCCAGATCATCACAATCTACTAGAGGGGAAAATAATCCGATCTTTCAACTGCAGCGAATTTGGGTGGTGCATTGTCATGAGCCCCCAGAGACTTAGCTGTCCCCAGAGTCATTACTTATCACCGACGGGTTTTGCCTCCCGAAGGAGGAATCACAACATACATTAACATACATCGTGTCTCACCGTTATACATATGATAACATTGGTGCGAAGCACTAATATGGGTGCGAAGCACTAAAAAAGCAAGAAAGCATTCATTCACATTCATTTAATGTAAATACGCAGCATTCATGCATTCATTCAATGTACAGACGCAACATTCACACATACGTAGTTTTGAAAGGGAAATGTTTGAAAAGATTTGAACGCGGCCTAAGCCCTCTACTGTCCGCAGAAGAGTCGCCACCTGTCGACGTCGGGAAAAAAATCCGCGATTCGAGTCACAACCCGAATCTTTCTCTCTTCCTAAGTTATCTCTACCCTTACTCTTTTTATTGTGAAAAAGGTTTTGATGGGTTTTTTTAAGAAAAGGCCAGCATGTATCATGTCGACGATTTGAACGTTTTATAGAGTCGCCAGTTGGTGGATTGTAAATAGTTGTACCAACTCAACCAAATTTTGTTTGAAAGGAGGCCCAATTAGTGGACACTATTGAAACTTGATCTTTGAAATCGAAGTTTTTAGTTTGGGGCTTGGTTAAGTGTGGGGAAGGTGTTAGCTACCCCACAACTCCCGTGTAAACACGGTACCACATCTTTTTAATATTTCCCTTAAAAACTGAAATGTTTTTGTGAATGCTGTTTCAAAATTGGGCCTATGTTTGATTGAAAGAATGTCTATGCATCGTTGAACCTATATACGAAGGGTTTGATTTGATTTGCAAAAGTCTTTGATTTGATTTGCAAGAGCTTCTTTTCTTCGAAAAGATTATTGAACGATGTTTTGAAAGAAGGTTTTCAAACCCTTACGCTAACATAGGAATTGAAGCATATCGATACTTCAATTTTATCTTTTTCAGCCTTAAGACATAATTTGAATGGTGATTGTCGGGCTGTGAAGCATCCTCGACCACAACATATATACAAGTATCGGTCTCTTCATGGGCATCACAGCCATCAGAGGGACTCTGACACGACAAACCGTTGTTGTCATTATTTTGAGACCTTAAATCCGAATAACCGTTTTAAGATCTTCTGTATGTACATTTTACAGAAAAAATTGACAGGGTACATTTGTAAAGTGTAGTTTTTCTATCGTGGAAATCAGATTCTGATCTGTTTGATCATGAATCCCATAATTCCTAGGCTCACATAGAGTTGCCAATAAACCTGCACAGCTCAAATTTTTACAAAAACAGATATAAATCCAAATATTGCCAAAACCAAGGATTCATCAGTAAATCTTGGTTCACACCTGGTTGAAGCGTCTCGTTCCCACTAGATAGCGATCTAAGGGCCGCGAGGTAGCTTTTACAACTAAAACTAGAAAAATGCTAGATTTAAATAAATCTGAACCATTCTAGCTTCCTGGTTCTGTCTGAACCTATTTTGAACCGTTTTAAAGCTAGAGTTGGCGAGATTTAAATAAATCTAGTTCGCCCGCAGAAATGTCAATGCTGATTCCTATACAATGAATATTTAAAGCGACAATTTAATAAAAACGAGTAAAGCAATATATATATATATATACAATTATATATACAAAAGCTGTAAAGGGTGATGGGTTTTCACACCGGTGTCCGGACTGGAATTAAAAAAATATATATATATATATATATATATACACACTTATAAATGCTGTATAAAAGCCACAGAATGATCCAGACAGGAAAGAATTGAAATATATAGAGGAAAAACAGTAAAAATGGCAATGGGTTTTCACGCCTGTGCCCCAACTAAAATATAAATATATATAGAAACGTAGTTAACCAGGACTGGGAAAATAACCCAGTATGGTGAATGGTGAAAAAACAATAAATAGGCCACAGAATGATCCAGGACGAACAGGAATGTAAATATATATATATATATATATATATAATAGAAAAGTAGTCAACCAAGACTTGGAAGATAATCCAGTGTGGTGAATGTTGCTTATATATACATAAATATATATAAAAGAAGTAAAAAGGCCACAGAATGATCCAGGCCAAACTGGAATGTAAATATATATATATATATATATATGTATATATATATATATATGTACATAAAAGTAGTCAACCAAGACTGGGAAGATAACTAGTGTGGTGAAGGCGGCTTATATATGCATATTATATATAAAAGCAGTAAAAAGGCCACAGAACGATCTAGGCCAAACTAGAATGTAAAATATATATAGACAGAAAAGTAGTCAACAAAGACTGGGAAGATAACCCAGTGTGGTGAAGGTTGGTTATATATGCATATTTATATATAAAAGCAGTAAACTACCGCGGATTTGACATTCAGGCTTGACAGAATTGAAAAGTTAGTATATATACAAAAAAAAGCCAAACTCTCACTGAGAAGATAACCCAGTCCGGCGAAGTTGCTCAAAACGCAGATATTAGTATTTAAAAGCTGCTGGAAGCGATGGATCGTCAATCCGAGTTGTAGAAATGCCAGAAAATGAGTTTATGCACAAAAATGTACCAAAAGTTTATAAAACGGCAACAGAACTGAGTTTCGGGCATATTTAGAAAACAAAACTTGATATGCACGTGTATAAAAGTGCGAAAAAGTAGTATTGACTTGTTGATCGTAAAAATACTTACAATGAACTGCCACACGGGCTTTTTACCAAATCGTAGGCTTTACACGTGCGAATCTACTGGTTATTTTTTGATATATGGTAGTATGTGGGTGTATCTACGTGTTAGAGTGAAATTTTTTGGGTTTGCAAGACAAGAAAATAGATAGAAAACCAAACAGGCAGGGGTTCAGAGCGTTTCTGAATTCTTGAAATGAGAGGGGGTGCACCTCTATATATAGGCCAGGGAGCCTCCACTCTACCTATTGCTACCGCAGGTAGAGGTGGGGCTCCACATGGCAGGGCCCACGTGGTGGCTCCCATTGTCTCAAAGTACGTGCACTCCAAGCAATGCGAGGTTAATTCGAAACTTTGTAACTTTTGATCGGAGCGTCCGTTTAAGGCGTGCTATACCTTTTTGAAAAGCCCTCGTCGAGAGTGTCACAATTATATAGGATAAAAAAAAATTCGGGTCCAAGAAGACGGGTTCATAACCAGGTCTTTGATTCCCCGCAGTTTGTCCGTTAAGCTGTCTTTTGCTGTTTGCACTTGGGATCATTGTTATGGGTTAAACCCACCCATTAACCCATTGGTTCGACCCATGGGTTTAAGAATTCACTTTAATTCATTTTAAAAGTATTGGCTTCGTACAAAATTTGTATTATACGTCATACAAATTTTTGTATTTATTCCGTATTATACTCTTATAATAATTCGTATTATACTCGTATTCATACCATATCATAATCATTATTATTATACATAACCAGTTAATTCATAGGTTTTAATCTCTCTAACCCTTAGGGTTATAAGTCCTAGGGGAAAACTTTGTAAGCCATAACTGGAATTTTATCAGATATTTCATCTCGTCATCAAATCCTATGATTACACGTTTCTTGGAATTTCACTATTCATTCCCAATCAAAAATTGATGAATAGTGATTTCTTAGAAAACCTTCGTTTTTGTCTTAAAAATTCGTATGATTCAATTCTAGCACGAAGCCAGAATACTAACCATATTCACATCTTCTAGTTCATAAAACGATCGAGAATAAGCTTACTCACTTGAATAAACATTAAATATAATTTTATTCAAATAAGCAAAAAAAAAAATTCCTTTGCATAACGTCTGAATTTCTCGGGCGTTACAATCTCCCCTCCATATAAGAATTTTGTCCTCAGAATTATAATACAAGTTAGTCAAATAAATAGGGATACATCTTCCTCATCTTATCTTCGAGTTCCCACGTTGCTTCCTCGGCATTGTGGTTCCTCTATGTCACCTTCACTGAAGGTATAACTTTATTTCGCAAAACTTGTTCTTTCCTATCAATTACTTGAATAGGAACTTCTTCATACGTTAAATCCTTCTCAACCTGTATAGGTTCATACTCGATTACGTGCTTGTAATAAGGCTTATAGGGATGCAACATCGATATGTGAAACATGTTATGGATATGCCCCAACTCTGGAGGTAATGCTAACGCATAAGCTACCTCGCCTACCTTCCTTAAAATCTGGAAAGGTCCTATAAACCTAGGACTTAACTTTCCCTTCTTCCCGAAGCGTATCTTCCCTTTCTAGGGTGAAACCTTCAAGAATGCATATGAACCAACTTCAAACTCTCTATTCTTCCGATGCGGATCGGCATACTTCTTTTGTCTACCTTGAGGAGCTACTTGCCAAGTTCGTATCAACTTAACCACTATCGCCGTTTGTTGTACCATTTCAAGTCCCAACATCAGACGTTCTCCCACTTCATCCTAGCACAGAGGAGTTCTACACTTCCGGCCATACAACGCTTCGTAAGGTGGCATTCCTATACTAGCGTGAAAACTATTGTTGTATACGAACTCTACTAATGGTAGATGATCGTCCCAACCACCCCTGAAATCTATAACGCAGGATCTTAACATGTCTTCTAGCGTTTGAATTGTCCTCTCACTTTGTCCATCCGTCTGTGGATGATAGGCCATGCTCAACCTCAGTTGTGTTTCCATCTGCTCTTGCAAACTCTTCCAGAAATTCGATGTGAATCGCCGATCGCGATCTAACACAATGGAAACTGGTATTCCATGTCTCAATACAATCTCCCTGATATAAAGCTTAGCTAGCTGATCCAGGTTATACTTGACTTTTATGGGCAAGAAATGAGCCGACTTTGTCAAACGATCCACTATTACCCAAATAGCGTCGTATCCTTTCTGCGTTGTTGGAAGTCCTACCACAAAGTCCATCATAATATTCTCCCACTTCCATTCCAGAATCTCCAATGATTGTAACAAACCACTAGTCATTGTTGTTCAGTCTTAACTTTTTGACAAGTTAAACACCTACTTACATACTCTGCTATCTCCTTCTTCATGTTAGACCAACAGAAAAATGATGACGAAGGTCTTGATACATCTTGGTACTACCAGGATGAATCGAGTACCTCTAGTGATGAGCTTCATCCATTATCTCCTCTTTTAATTCAGGTTTATACGGAACCCAAATTCGTCCTTCAAATCTTAATAACCCTTCGTTATCGAGACTATACTTATCCTTCGTATTGTCCGTAATTCTTTTCTTAATCTGATTGCACTCCACGCTGCTAAGTTGTACTTCCTTTATCTTTTCTACAATAGTAGGCTGAATCTCCATTGCAAACAACTTCTCTTCTTCCCCCCTTGGACAACTAACTTCTATTTCCATTCTGGCCATTTCTGCTATCAACTCCTCCTGAGTTGTTACCATTAACACCTTCTCCCGACCCTTCTTGCTCAAATCATCGGCTACCACATTCGCCTTTCTTGGGTGATACAGGATTTCGCAATCATAATCCTTTATCAACTCCAACCATTTACGCTGCCTCATGTTCAACTCCTTCTGAGTGAAAATATACTTTAGACTTTTATGGTCTGTGTAAATCTCACACTTCTCTCCATAAAGGTAATGCCTCCAAATCTTTAAGGCGGGTACTACTGCGGTAAGTTCAAGGTCATGAGTAGGATAATTCCCCTCATATTCCTTCAACTGCCTAGATGCTTACGCAATGACCTTGCCATGCTGTATGAGCACGCAACCCAGTCCTTTATGCGACACATCACTATAAACTACAAAATTTCTCGTCTCATTCAGTAGGGACAATACCGGTGCTTGACTTAATCTTTTCTTCAGTTCTTGAAAACGGCCTTCACATTTCTCCGTCCACTCATACTTCACAACCTTCTGAGTTAAATTTGTTAATGGAGTAGCTATCTTCGAGAAGTCCTGAATGAAACTCCAATAGTATCACGCTAACCCTAGGAAACTCCACACCTCAATTGGCATTTTCGGTTGCTCCCAGTTCATCACGGATTCCACCTTCGCTGGATCCACTGAAACCCCGTCATTGTTGATGACGTGACCTAGAAACTACACACTTTCTAACCAAAATTCACACTTAGTGAATTTTGCATACAACTTCTCCTTTCTTAGTGATTCCAACACTAATCTCACATGTTCAGCATGATCCTCCGTCGTCTTAGAATAGACTAGGATATCGTCAATGAACACCACAACGAACTTGTCCAAATATTGTTTGAACACCCTATTCATCATGTCCATAAATGCGGTCGGCGCATTCCTCAACCCAAATGGCATCACTAGGAACTCGTAATGGCCATAACGAGTCCTAAATTCTGTTTTAGGTACATCCTCACTCCTCACCTTCAACTGGTGATACCCCATCCGCAGATCTATCTTGGAAAAATATTTTTCCCCTTTCAACTGATCAAAAAGATCATCGATCCTGGGCAATGGGTACTTATTTTTGATCGTCAACTTGTTCAACTCCCGATAGTCGATACACAATCTTAACGATCCATCCTTCTTCTTTACAAACAATACCAGCGCTCCCCATAGAGAGACACTCGGTTGACTGTACTTCTTATCCAACAGTTCTTGCAACTGAATCATTAACTCCTATAATTCTACTGGCGCTATACTATATGGTGCCTTTAAAACTGGTGCCGTTCCCGGTGCAAGGTTTACAACAAACTCAGTCTCTCGATCAGGTGGAAGACCTGGTAAGTCATTCAAAAATACATATGCATACTCATTAACTACATGTATCTGTTCCAATGTCGCTCTCACTCGCTGGGTATCAACAACATGGCACAAGTACCCTTCACATCCCTTCCTCAAGAAATTTCTGTCTTGTGTCATGGTTAGACAACAGGATCGTCCCGGTGTTTTACTACTGTAGAACACTACCTTGGGTTTCTTAGAAATCTGAAGGTTTACACATTTATTTTGGCAATCTATGATCGCCCCATGGTTCATCAACCAGTCTATTCGGAGAATTTCATCGAATTCTCCAAATTTTATCGGTATAAGATCTACCGATAATGTGTTACCTCCAATCTCTACACAACACTCCCTATAAATGAAGTCAATAGGAATAAATTCCTCGTTTGCTACCTTAACATTCGTGGTACTACAAGTCTTTTCAGGAATAACCCTAATCGTTTAGCAAAATCACATGCTATAAAGGAACAAGTAGCACCCGAATCAAAAAGCACATATGCATTCACATCGTTGACCGGGATAATACTTGCTACAACATCACTCGATTCTTCCGCATCTTGGATCGTCATATTAAAAGTATGGGCCATTGGCTTAACCGGCTGTACGGGTCCACCTATTTCTAGCTTAACACCACTAGCTCCCTTCCCACCATTTGTCCCCTTCTTCGGACAGTTTCGTGCTAGGTGATCTGGGGACCCACACGTAAAGCATACTGGATTTTTTTTCAGGCTAGGACAATTAGACGAGAAGTACCCTTCCTGTCCACAGTTATAACACACCGATTTCCCCTTGAGGCAGACTCCCAAATGAGTCTTACCGCAAGTCTTGCATGGCTCGAATCTTCTCTTAGGATCTCATTTCCTTGCCCCGGTATTCCCTCCCAGAAACACCTTCCTCTTTGGCGTGCTAACCACCATGTTTGCATTCTCTGGCCTGACGCTTCTGTCACCCTTATTCTTATTCTTCCTTTCCTTCTGGTATAGGCTCAAGGCCTCATTACCACCCTCGGTTATTATAGCCTTCTCTAGTACCGTTCCAAAGATTTCACTCTGGAAAATAGAAATTCAGTTGTAGAGACAAGGATTCAACCCTAGCTCAAACCTCTTCGCCCTTCTTGCTTCGGTGTCCACTTGGTGTGGCGCAAATCTGGCTAGTTTATTGAACCTATCAGTATATTGGGGAACAGTCATATCCCCCTATTTCAACTCTAGAAATTGGACCTCCATCTTATTCTGCATGCTAGTAAGGAAATAGTTCTCAAAGAATATGTTTTTGAACTGTTCCCATGTAGCGTCGACTAACTCGGCCCTACTCTGGTTTGCCTCCCACCAGCAGTTAGCCTCTCCTTTCATCATATAAGTGGCGAACTGTTTCTCTTTGACATTCGTTATCATAAATACCTTCTCAACTTCCTTCACCCAAGCTTGGGCAGCTATAGGATCCGTAGTTCCCTTGAACTCCGGAGGACCTACGCTTTTAAAATCCTTAAAGGTAGTTCCGGCTACTACCCCCAAAATTATTCTAACCCCTCCTCCAGCCCCTCTAAAGGCTGTAGTCGTGAGGTTTACAAACTCTTGCATGGGGTATGCGAAACCCCATCTTCTTCCACATTATGTGGCTCAGCTTGACAAGTTCATTGCTGTCTCTTTGGTGTCATTTTCCTGTTAACGTAAATAAAGTTTCATTATTATTTACTTCTTTCTGTTGGTTAGTATTCATGAAAAATAATAACACAACCACATGGCCAAGTACTTCCAAGAAACTTCTTATATTAAAATACTTCTTCATTACATGGCCAGAGCCATTTACAAACTACCTCGCCATTGGTTGTCAAAAGTTGGGATTTACAAAAGACTACCCTTTTACTATATAAAAGTGGGTTTTACATTTGCTCTAGCTACACTACTATATACAAGCTACAACTATCAGACTACATCTGCCTCACGGCATTCGCATAGTCCACCTTTGCCATACTGGTAACTATGTCCAGACTAATAGTATATCGGGTTTGTCCATGCTCCACCGGATACCCAGCAATCTGGTGCTGGTAATCCTCATACGAACTCCTATGGATATAGGACATCCGACTTATCTTCTGCTTCTTATTCAGAAGCTCAATTTTGAGTTCATGGACCTCTAGCTTTAGGTCCTGAACCTTGTCCTTAGCGAGCACCTTTTCATCATGCTCCTTCTTCAAGAAGACCTCTATGTCCTCCCTATCTTCCACTACGTCGTCGACAACTGTTTTGAGGTCACGGACCTCTTTGCTCAGTTGGACATTTATGTCCTGGATTGTCATGAATAGAACCTTCATGGACTCCTCGGGTGACATCTCCTCCTCCGTAGGTACTACCAGATCAAATGTCACCATCTCTACATCCTCTTACATACCATCAAATATGGTGGCATAATCAAAGTTATCCTCAGAAGGATCTTCTTCCTCCGTATCAAACTCATCTAGTATCACTAGTGGCACTCCGGCTTTTAACATTGGTTCCATATCTATGAAGTTGACTGACGCTTCACTTATTAACTATAGTTTGCTAATTGAGTTCATAACTCCTGTTATCTACAATAAGATAAAATAACTTGATTAGTACACAATCAAAATATTAAAAACACATAACACATTTAATATGTTTATGGTTAATTTTCTTCGTTAAAACTCTACTTTATTCCTTCCCCAAGGTAATGGCTTAAGGTTTTTTCTCCTTAAGTTTTATAACCTAAGGCTTTGATACCAACCTATGAGGCCCCCAAATCCGGGTACCTTCACCCAGGACATGGTGCTTCACTGTACAACTAGCTACTCATACATTCCACTGAAATATTTAATAGCTTATATAAGTTCAACTAACATTCATAACAAACTTTCTTCTCAAAATCTAATTAATAATTACATCCATTCAGTGTCTTAATAGCGTTTATTACAACAGAATACTATACTATTACAAAAGTAGTTAAGCATTCATCTTGGATTTTTTCTTGTCATTAACGGAGCTTTTGGTCCGACTGCTATTAGCTGAAAACATATGATTTTAAGCAAGGATGAGCATAACTGGCTCAGCAAGTCTAACAATTTATGTTGCTACCACAAAATCAAGAATCATATGTGTCGTCTTATATAACTGTACAATAGTTATGAAGAAATAGGAATAATCAAGATAATGTGTTAAATTCCTTTAAAACATTCTCAAGGACACAAAGTCACTTAAGAATCTGAACTGGTCCAAAGACCATGAACATTATCTTTCATAATAGGGCAAACTGGTAAAAGTTCGTAAGCCCAGCTTCACTTATGAGCACGTCCAGGTGATCATCCTATAGTACTCTGCTTTGATCAACACTACATTCGTAAACGTTTTCATGTTTACAAGGCAACACAATGCCTAGTTGAATTAACGACAATAAAACCTTTGTGTAGTCATACTCAGGTTTTCTTTCAGAATCCGTACCAAATTAATTGGCATAGGATAGCTCATCAATAATACTTTAAAGAATTTATGAAAAATTAATCAAAGTACTTTACATATACGTCTAGCCGAAGAAAATGGCATCGACTATCCAATAACAATTCATGCATAATGACAACTTGCCCGACCTTGTGTACATACAAGAGTTCATGAAAACTTGCATAACATATCGTTAGTACAAGAATTAGGAACTTGTATCAAGTAAATCTTGAACAAGGTTAGAAGCGCTTGCATTCATATGAAGTGAATGGAGTTAAGAAAACTTGCCTTTGCGTCTTTAGTCTTGTTAGATATAGTTGTCTTTAAACTTCTATAAGATATAAGCACAAAGTATATCTATTAGATTACCACAAGTGATAGACCTTGTGTAACCTATCTTCTCATTCTCGTATAACTTAACCGAGTTGTTACTATGATAACATTCGTTTCAAGTTATTAACATTATTACGGCTTATTAACCTTCAGGTGTTATAAACCGAACACTTACAAACCATCATCGACTACCCCTTAATCTTTATGAAAAAAGTTAAGTAAATGAATGTTAATGTCTAACAATTTCCCATGCTTGCGCTGTAGCGCCAGCTTTTCCTCTAGGAACGGCGCGGCGGCGCTACCCCTCCAGCAATTTCAACTCTGGCCTGGCGCTGCGGCTTTAGGTTTACTCTCTGTAGCCGCACTGCGGTGCTGACCATGCAAGGAACCAAGACTCCGGTTTGGCGCGGCGATGCCAATAAACAAGGCTTGGGCGGTGCTGAGGCGCCGGCCTTGTGCCTCAGAAATATTTCTGGTTTTCTAAGTTTCTCTGGCTCGTAACACAATCGTTATAAATTGTAATTGGCTAATTCCAGAGCCGATAGTTCACAAATCCTATGTTCTATCATTCCATTACGTCGGAATTCATTTCTAAATTCGTCGGCGAGAATTTAGCCTATTAGTCCATTTTTATATTTTCGTTAAATGTTCGTAAACGTTTGACGCTCCATTCTTCGTTTTAAGTCAAAATTCGTTTGTTCTTGCTCCCGCAAGTCCTATTTACCTAATTACACGTGTTACAATTGAAAACCAACGTTTACGACACACACGACGACTTTTGACTTCTAATCCGAGAAAAATACGCTTTCGACGATTATCGTCTAATCGCGTAACTTTCGCCGAATCTTCGCTTTTCATTAGTCTTACTTCGAACCAATTGGAATCAATCCAACGGTTGATTAATATCAATTCTAACCATTGTAGTTATTTATGTTCAATGGTTCACATGTTCATCATTGAAGTTCTGGAATCATTTCTTTATGATATCATGGTTTAGGTCAATTACCTTCTAAGGTTCCATTATTAGGTTCTTCATCACTTACTCATGGTTCCATCATTATAGGTTTGTTAAGGTTTATACTTCCCCAATAACCCATTATCACTACTTAGTTTTCCTACTTCATCAACCCTTCTCTACCAAAACTTATTGAAGGAAGATGAAAGAATTGAAGTTAAAGGAAGTGTACCTTCTTGTGTTCTTAGTAGTTCTTCATTGTTCAAGGGAGTAGCTCTTCTTCTTGGTTGCTATCAATACTTAGCTTCTCTTGCTTTCTCTCTATTTGCTCTCAAATCAAACAACCCACAATTGAACTAGGAAACTCTCTATTTATAGGCTTTGCAAAACATGGGGTAAAATAGTCATTTAGGCCCCAAACCTTCTTATTCTTTCTTTGGCCCCAAGTTTGTACCACCTACTTATTATTACTTTCCCACCAAGTTTATGAGTCACACACATGACATCACACACTTAATGACTCACCATTTGGGTTGCTCTTATCGGTTAAACCCACCCATTAACCCATTGGTTCGACCCATAGGTTTAAGAATTCACTTTAATTCATTTTAAACGTATTGACCTCGTACAAAATTTGTATTATACGTCATATATAAATTCTCGTATTTATTTCATATTATACTCGTATAATAATTCGTATTATACCCGTATTCATACCATATAATAATTATTATTATTATACATAACCCATTAATTCATAGGTTTTAATCTCTTTAACCCTTAGGCCCCAGGCGAAAACTTCGTGAGCTATAACTGGAATTTTATTAGATATTCCATCTCGTCATCAAATCCTATCATTATGCGTTTCTCAAAATTTCACTATTCATTCCCGATCAGAAATTGATGAATAGTGATTTCTCAGAAATTTCTCAAAAAACCTTCGTTTTCGTCTTGAAAATTCATATGATTCAATTCTAGCACGAAACCAGAATACTAACCATATTCTCATCTTCTAGGTCATAAAACGACCGAGAATAAGCTTACTCACTTGAATAAACATTAAATAAAATTTTATTCAAATAAGTAAAAAATAAAAATTCCTTTACATAACGTCTGAATTTCTCGGGCATTACAACTGCGCTGCACCCAAGGCCAAATTGGGCGTAGCTGCGCCGTGCACCAGATGCTGATTCCTGCCATTTGCTGCTGTAACTTTCTGCTACCTTCCCATAGCTTTGACACTTGATCCTTTTATTCTTCCCATCATCATCATGCCTAGCTTCAATTGCAGCAAGAGAGTTCCCATTTATGAAAAGTTACAAAATCACATGAGACTAAATAACAAATTAAGTTAGTTGATATCCAAATAAGTGGTTATAAAACCACTTATCAAATACCCCCAAACTTAAACTGTTGCTTGCCCTCAAGCAACCAAAACAAAACCAAACAAAAAATGCAATGCAATAACTCCCATGTATACAACCTACACTATCATAAAAGAAAATCGAAGTATCAGTCAGACATGAAACTCAAATGAAACGCCTTACAAAAACTACAAGATAATCAAACAAAAAAGCTGCCCAAGAACAAGATCATAAAGCATATCACTCTGTAAATCCAAACATGTCAGCACTGATGTAGTGTGTGAGTGTGAAGGAACCATTAAACATGCTATTGAACAAATTCTTCACATACTATGCTTCTTAGGGGGAAAAATAAAATTTTAATTTCAAGAAAAGCAGTAAACCAGATAAGCTCTAACCAAGACCATGCATTACTTAAGCTAAGAGTCAATAGGGGGTTTATCATGATATTATTTACTCACGAGGGTAATTTTTGCACTTTCCCGTGTTACACTCAACTGTGCAATGCCTAGTCCTCTTAGGCTTTTCAATGACACCCGTGTAACGAGCTTTCGACCAATGACTCCCAGACCAAAAGGCCTTAGGGCGCTGGGTGTAAAGATACGCGTAGGGCTTACTTGCTCGAATATTAAACGCCACAGAACTCGACGTAGCCGAAGTGTTTATTCACATTCTATTTTTTTCTTTTTCTTTTCTTTTCTTTTTCTTTTTTTATTTTTAATTTTTTCCACATATAGCATGAATACCCCTTGTTTTCCCCCAAACTTATGTTTTTGTATAGTCTAGCTATTACTATTGGCTTACTAACTTTTTTTTCATTAAAATAAAGATTTTTCGTCAGAAGACAAGTATGTGAAAATTTAAACTAAGCAAATCATGATGGTTACTTTAGAGTGCTATCCGGTGACATCAGTATCAGATAGATAAGGATTTACATTATGATATGACAATACAACCAAGCCTAAGTCTCAAATCAGTTTAAAAATTAAGTAATTTCAATTTACTCATAGGCCAAATAAATAACAAACCAACCAACAACTAGATTCATGCAATATGTCCTAACACAATCAACTAAAATAAAACAATTTTTTTTTTGAAACTTTATACAAAATATGCAAAATACGTCCTAACATGCACTATATGAACTAACACAATATGCAATATGAAATAAATATGCCAAATGCAAAATAAACTTAATACCCCCAAACTTGAAAACTACAATGTCCTCATTGGAGATAAAAGGTTAAGGAAACTCCCTTAGTCGGCCTCTTCATCGTCCTCCTCGTCAGCCTGCTCTGGTGGTATGTCTAGGGGAGGATATTGGCTGCCTGTACCAAATATAGGGAACTGTGCATGCACGTCAGTCATCTCGAAGGCACGAGACAAGGCTTGAGAGAACTCAGATGTATAGGTTTGAAAATCCATATATATCGTATCCATCAATCTCCTCAACTGTCGTATCTCCCTCTTCTGAGTAAAAAATTCGTCGGGAGTTGGCCATGCTGCCTGCTGAGCATAAAGTGGAGCACAATCGTCTTCTTCTTCCTCTTCGTCATCTGAATCTCCCAGTATAAATCCCAGTCCTCGAGGATGAGACTCTTCACCATCCCAAATGTTGTAATGCTGAATGGTTGTATGATCAATGTCTCACATCGGTTGCTGCAAAGCCCCATTATCCTATACCACTCCCGCAGTTAGGCATAGACATGTGATAACTGAGCCATGCGGGATCCCTCCTAAAGTGCTTCCTCTCATGAATCTGTGCATGGATTGATTAAAGACATGCCTTTTGTCAATTGACTTTCCTTTGAGGATGCCATAAAGCAACACAGCCTTGTCAATAGTAACATCTGCATGATGGCTGGAGGGAAGTATGCTCGCGCATATGAAACTGTACCAGGCTTTTGCATAGCGACTCAAAGCAGTCTGTGGGAACTTCACTTTTTTGTCTGTCCCTGCTTTGGTAGTCCACTTAGTTCCTGGTTTGCATAATTTTTGATCAGTTTGTCTAGGTCAGTCTCCAGTCGATGGGATTCAGCCCAATTGGTTGGACCAGAAGGGACAGTTGCCACACGAAATATAGGATTGATCGCCTGCTTTGTATACGACACCTGTTTCCCTCTGACATAAGATATGCCATTCTACGTCTCCCTCGCATTGGCATAGAATTCTCTGATAAGGGGCATGGGAGCGGGCAGTGGCTTGGGTACAATAAGTGCCCAACCATGTTCAATGATCTACTTCTTCATCAGCCCATCATCATTCCCTGGTTTCAAGCCCCTTTCTTTCACAAAAGTTTTGTTGTCCAAAACGTCCACATAGTAGTGCTGGGCCAAGAGATTTATAAATCAAAAACTGTCTAGCACATCTCTAGTACTGCCTTCGCAGTGATCACTGCTGGGAGGAGATGGAGTGCAAATTCGTTTACGCATGTTGATTGGACTTGAGTAGATGATTGAATTAATGACTGAATGCAAGCCCAAAGATCTCTTTGAACTTTGATCAAACAATTGGAGTGCACCCTAACTATTTTGAATTCTAAGAAGTTCAGGTTTGTAATGGAAGAGAGGGGCAGTTAGGGTTTTAATAGGAATGGATTTGGGGAGGTGTGTATGTGGATGGGAGTTGGGAATTAGGGTTTATATCAGAATGGAGATAGATTGAGAAGGTTTTTGAATAATGTAAGAATTCTATTATGTTTAGGCTTAAGAGAGAGGGTTGCCAAAATCAAAAATTATATTGGGAAGGATTTAAACCGAGAGCCGGTCTTATTTTAAAAAACAGACGTCAGTCTTGGGCGGAGCTGCGCTTCTCATGCTCTTGATTGTGGCGCAGCTATTCTGTGACTTTTACGCCTGATCTTACCCTGGCGCAGCTGCGTAGGGATACAGTACATACGAGGCGCAGCTGTGCTTCCCTGTGGATTTCAAACTTCTATAGATTTTCAATTGCAACTGGCCATAGATTGTTCACCAGCTGGATTTAACCTGAGTAAGGCACACAAACATTTATTAAACTACTAAAACTACCAAAAACTATTATTGACTAAATAAAAATAGAAAGAATGAAACACGGGGGGAGAAAATGATAGAAAGTATGTAATGGAGAATTAAACAAAGAGGGAGAGAGATTGGATAGGGTGCCTCCCATCGAGCGCTCGATTTATAGTCCGTTAGCTGGACTTTTTCTTGCTACCGCTATCCGATTCCTCTACGATAAGCGAGGAACCCTCCATCCATTAGGACGGATATATGCTTTGATAGGTTCCCTTTAATGAGAGTTTTCAAATTAAAGTCACCTAGCTCGCTTCTTGTAGATAAGTTCTCAATTTCTATTATCAAATAGCTAGGCGCTTCCTCTATTATGTTTGTAAACCGATTGGGGCATTGAGGCATATACAACACAATGGGCTCTTCTTTTATTTTCTTTTCCTTTGCCCACCATGACTTCAAGAATGTAATATCTCTCATATCATAAAGATCCTTTCCTTCGATGTGACTACCAATGGGACATGGGTGTGCAAAATTGATTGGATTTCTCAACTTTGGAGGAGAAGGAACTTGGGTTATTATCAAGGTTGGCTTATATTCATCATTTTCCATATCCCCATTTGTCTCCTCGATGTCCACTTCTTTCAGTTCATTTAGTTGCATATACACTTCGGGCTCTCCATCAGTTTCAGCATCCATGTCATAGCACCAATTATTTTAATGACAATTGTTCACGGCTTCAAACATTTGATATAATTGATTCTGAAGATTTTGAATTTTCATCCCTTGCTCAATTAATTTCTCCTTAATTACTGCCATGAACATTTGATTCATCCCATTCTGAAGATTTTTAATTGACTTTGCTTGCTCAATCAAGATCTCCTTTGTTGATGCTATGAATTTGGACCACCAATCCTCCAATCTTGAATTTTCTATTTCAGCCTTGGAATTCATGTATTGCTGACCATTGATTGGAGTGTTGATGAGTGGATCCATCTAGTTCTGGAAATTTTGGCTCGACATTGCTTGACTCATCATCATCTCCTCTTGGTTTGCTAAGAGCGTATACATAAATTCTTTCCTTGACTGTTCTTCTTGTAGCAATGGAGATTGATTTATGAATTCTGGTGCATAGGTTGGACTTGGAGCACAGTATTGGTCTTGATAATGATAGCTGTATGAAGAATCTGGGTGATATCCCCACTCTTGATGATAATCGGGATAGGCGTAGTGATTGAGGTTATCACCCCTATACTGAACTTGTCCAACACTGATGGTGCACTGCTGACTCGGATGATAGCCATCACAATATTCACATATAACTACTATCTCTCGAGTACGTTGGCTTGCAACAATGTCCAACTTCCTCGAAAGTATCTCAAATTGTGCTGACAATGCCAAAATTACTTTGAGTCCTTCAACCCCTATTTCCCTTGGTTGAGTCATCCTCGTGTATGGCTATTGATAAGCACAATCGTCCATGGTACCTGAAAAGAGAGAAATATAGGAAGATAATTAAAAACTAAAATAAAATGTTTAAATTAAGACTAATTTGATTGAAGCTAATGTTGGCAACAATTATTAAACTAATTCCCCGGCAACGGCGCCAAAAACTTGTTGGTTGTTGTCCCGATCAATATATGAGTGCAAGTATACACGGTCAACAAATACTCCCTCCGTTCCTTAAAGACTGCAGTTTTAGGGAAAAAAAATTTTCCTTAAAGAATGCAGTTTTAGGATCCCAATATAGTTTTTGTATGTTTTTTTCAAATATGCCCTTGTTCAACAATAACTAAGCAATTAATGCTTACTTAAAATTCTCACTTATTGGTAAGGCTAGCTTTGTCATTTTATCCAACCTATTGGTTTGTGTGTTTTTTGCTAAAACTGCAGTCTTTAAGGAACGGAGGGAGTAATAAATAGTAAGTAAAGTATCGTTTCCACGGAGAATTAACTAATAAAATTCACCAAGCACAAACCTATAACCATTTCAATCTTATTTAAACGAATGATTTAATATATTGATTAAACTATGAAATTAAACTAATTCTAATTATCCCTAGAATGAAACTAGGTAATGAAGACATGAGATTACAATTTCCCCTATTGATTCATCTAAATCAACACACTTTCTGTCAAGTCAAATCAATTATCATAAATTGTTAGCCGAGAACACGAAAGTAAGACAAGACCATCTTTCGATGTACCAAGTCAATATCACATATAATCCACAGATGATATAATACACATGAACACCCTAATTATATAAAACACTATATTTCTATGTGATTTATCAATAACAAGGGTTTAAGTGCAAGTCCTCAATTGACTACAAGCGGTGCTTCGGTATATGTCTATCCTAAGCATAAATCATACATTCCATCACCATGTAGAACATACAAACACAAGCTATTATGATCAGATCTAAATTCATACTTCGTCTTTCAAGTTCATATGAATTATCACAGTATTTGATGGCTAATCAAGTAAGCAATTTACGCATTAATCATAATAGATAATCCCATAACAATCATTAAGACAAACTAAGAAGTGTATCAACATCAACTATTCAATAGATTCCATTGCAAACCCAAAATAGAGTTTAACTCATACTTGAATCAAATTTACCATCTACAAATAGAATAAACATTGAAAGAATACAAATATGAATCAAAGAGAGAATATAAATATAAATTGCAAATCTGATCTCCCTTGCTCCAAGATTTAATCTTCAATGATATCCAATTGCTTCAACCTTCATGTCTAATATAATGTAAAGACTAGCTACCTTAAACTACTTTAATCTAAAGATGAAAATTAAAGAGAAGAAAAGTAAGAGTAAGCTAAATGTCCCCCGAGGGAGGAATATCTGAATAATATGAAATAGATCTAATATAGGTCTCTATCTCGTTTGCCTCCTTCTACAAGCAACAACCTAATTGGTTACTTAAATAAAATCAGCCTGCAAAAATCTTGACTGGCGCAGTTGCGCTCCCTCAAAGCATGCAACTGGCGCAGCTGCGCTACAGAGTTCCCGACCAAGTCTTGTAGCGCAGCTGCGTTGCACCAAAGGCCAAATTGGGCGAAGCTACACCATGCACCAGATGCTGATTCCTGCCTTCTGCTGCTGCAACTTTCTGCTACCTTCCCATAGCTTTGACACTTGATCCTTTTATTCTTCCCATCATCATCATGCCTAGCTCTAATTACACCAAGAGAGTTCCTATTTATGAAAACTACAAAAGAAAGCAAAAATGCATGAAAAGCTACAAAATCACATGATATTAAACAACAAATTAAGTTAGTTGATATCCAAATAAGTGGTTATAAAACCACTTATCAATACACACTTTATAACCTATCTTCTTCTTCTTGTGTAACTTAGCTAAATTGTTAAAATAATAACATCCGTTTAAGTTATTTAACATTTGTTACGGCTTATTAGCATTCATATGTCATAAACCGACTCTCGTCAATCATCGTTAGGCACAACGACAGATGAAACCCTAATCGGTTCGCTAAGTCAAACACATTTCCATCGGATTACTATTATCAGACTCCGTATAGAAATTACATAAGTTTTAACTTCATTTCATATCATTCTTGTACTACGCACCTCTATTACATATCATATAACCTTACGACATGCATTAAACTCGACCACAATTCACGGTTTACGTTTTTGGATTTCAAATTTTAAATTTAAATACATTTATTCAACGTTTAATTCTTAAACCCAATGTTAAACATGTTGTTTAAGAAGTTTCTCTTCATATATATTAACCATATCCTTGCCCCATAATTACCATATAAAAAGTTGGGTTAACAAACCTCCATGCCGGAAATTTTTTGTTAAGGGCCCTGCAGTGCCAACCTTAGCTACAAAGGCAGCGCTGCTGCGCTGTCTCACAGTATCTCAGCCCCGTCCCGGCGTTGCGGCATTGGAAAACAAAGCCTGGGTGGCGCTACAGCGCCGTCCCTCAGCCTTAGATTTTTTTTCAAATGTTGAGATTCACAAGCTCGTAACACGATCGTTACAACTCAGAATTGGCTCGTTCCAAATCCATTAGTTCACATATCTCATGTTCTACGATTCCATCCTATCGAAATTCATTTCTGAATCTGTTGGCGAGAAATTCGCCGTTTAGTCTATTTTTACACGTTCATTAAACGTTCGTGAACATTCGACTCTCAATTCTTATTTTTAAGTCCGAATTTGTTCGTTCTTGCTCCTGCAAGTCTTATTTACCTAATTATACATTACGCCATCAAAAACCTAGGTTTCTGAATTAAATGGCAACTTTTGACTACTATTCTGGGAATTTTACGATTTCGATGTTTAACGTCTAATTCACGTAACTTTCGCCATAACTTCGTTATTCAAGATTTTTACTCCGAACCAAATGGAATTAATCCATTGATTATTCATTAGTGATTCTAACCAATATAAACTTCTATGTTTTAATGGTTTCACTTACTCATCATTAAAAATCTCAGAATTTTAATAGTTTCTTCATTAAGTTCTTAATCAATCATTATGATTCCACTTTATTCATGGCTTATTAGTGTTTTAAGTCCACTACAAGGCCATCGTTATTACTTCTTACATATCACGCTCCACCAATTCACTTCTCTATCAATTATATATTGAAGGAAGATGAAATTTAAAGTTTGAATGTTATACCTCTTGGTGTTCTTGAGTGCTTGGACTTTTGTTCTTAACAAAAGAATTAGCTAGCTTGCTTTACTTTTTCATTGCTTGTTTCTTACTATCTTCTCTCTCTCAATATGCTAGTTGTTCAATTTTGTTAAACCATCAAATGACCAACCAAGCTTCTCTTATATAGGTTTGCAAGACCAAGGGTAGTTTGGTCTTTTTGGCAAACCTCCTCAACCCATGTCAAGCCCATGTGCTACCATGTGCTATACATGTCACCCACATGTCTCTTCATGTCTCCCCATGTGCCCCTCATGTGTTAGCCCATGGATTTAACCCACCCGTTAACCCATCGGTTTGATCCACGGGTTTAGTTATTAGAATTAATTAAAATTGGACACATTTACTTCGTATAAAATTCGTATTATACGTCGTATTAATTCACATATCATACTCGTATAGTACCTATTACTATACTTGTATTCATTCCATATAATAATCATTATTATTATACTTAACCATTTCGTTCTTAGGTTTTACTTTTCCTAACCCTTAGGGTTTTAAGTCCTCACGTGAAAACTTCGCGAGTCATAACTGAAATATTATTAGATATTCCATCCCGTCTTTACATCCTATCATTACGTGTGTCTCAGAAATTCAAAAATAATTTTCGAGCATAAATGGATGAATAGTGATGTTACGAAAATTCCTTGAAAAACTTTTATTTTTGTCTTGGAAATTCAAATCATTTTTTTCTATCACGTAGCCAGAATCCTAACCATATTCGCATCCTCTAGGTCATAAAACAACCTTTAATTAGCGTACTCACTTTAATAAACATATAGTATAATTTTTTTTCAATAAATCAAATAAAATTTATTTCCATAAAAGTTTGATTTTCTCGGACGTTACATGTGACGCCCCCAGAATAGGTCCATTCAACCCAACCCATTCTGAGTCGCCAAATACATGGTACAGAATTCAAATACAAACTTTATATCATACGGTCGTGCAAAATACGACCACACAACTGTGAGTCTCAATACAAATATGTAGAAAATATTAAGATTCAAACTAAGTCCTCATTACAATTATTATCACACTAGTTATCAGAAATAGTGAGGACTACTACTGCTCTAACTCGGACCATCACTCTGTCCCCCGACTAGTCCCTGCGACATTCTCATTTCCTGAAGAGGACAACAGATGAAAAGGGTGAGCTCAACTAGCTCAGTAAAGAATATTATGACTAAGATAATGGAAAATAAATTATCGTTAGCCTTCAATAAATCAGATAAAATATAATGGACAACCAATCTTAGATCAATATTCGCAGCGGAAATAACAATTCATTAGAAGAATTAAGCAGAGAATGAAGTCTACTATCTTCTATGATTTAAAAGTCCATCATCAATATTTTATCCCTGTAACATCAATCAATATACATCTCGAATCAAATATTCATCTTTGCACTACAGGCCAAAGATATTCATTTGTATCATCAGTGGTCATATTCATCTCAACACCTGTCATCTTTGCACTACAGGCCAAAGATATTCATCAGGTAATCATTCATCTTTGCTCTACAGGCCAAAGATATTCATCAAGTAATCATTCATCTTTGCTCTACAGGCCAAAGATATTCAGTTATATCACCTTTTAGGACTGAGAATGATGAAAAACATTTTTAAAAAAAAATGAATCCAGTGAGATAAAAGACAAAGACTAAGGATTCGTATTTTAGTATATCCAATTCAAAAATACCTCGTAATAATCAATTATGGAGCAAAATTCAAGAATAGAGCTCAAAACTTGGATACAATCAAAGATAGTAACCTTAACAAGCAATTTGGACAAATAGAAGAAAATTTAATTTTTCCGTGAATAGTGTCGTATACGTGAATAGTGGCGTATACGTGAATAGTAACCCCGACGGAAAAAAGTAAGAATTTCAACATAAAATCCATGACAATATTTCTGTATAATGATATTGAAAAGAATAACATCATTTACGAAAGAAATAACATCCCTTACCTCAAAAGAATAGTACCTCTGACTGGAATATCGGATATAATACCGAAGGAAACTTGCGCTGAATACTAATACTCAAAGTATTGAAATACTCACAAAAATACGCTCGATATTATAGAGAGAGAAAACTTCTGATTCTTGTGTGATTTTTAATTCTAACCTAAGCACCCTATTTATAGGAAAAGCTTAGGATGCCAAAGGAGACTAAAATAATAAAATATTATTTTTTTTTATTTCCTCCGCCGCCGGCTGCTGCCCAAAATCAGATTTTCAACAAAAGTGGGGCCCACCCATTAAATAATATATATATTTTCTGAAACTTCAATAATTCATAACAAATAGCCCCTTTGTCAGAAAAATACAAATTCTATGTACTTCCATAGGAAATTTAATTCTCTACAACTTTGCAGAAGGAAGTTTTTTCAAATTCCTAACATAAATTATCCGAAATCCACAAACAGATGATTTCTCACACCAAAATATTGATAAAAACTCACCAGCGCCAATTCCTTCTTTAATATCCACAAAATAAATATTTCCTTATCATATAAATCAATAGTTAATTATTCACAAATAATATTATAGAACTACAATATTAACAACCAGGTCGTTCCCAGGACAGAGGGGGCCTTCCGATAAGGACTTCTCCTTACTGGCGCGCAATTAAATAACCCCTCCTAGACAGAACTTCCTTAGACATTGTCAATAATGCTATCTAATAATATTATTCAAATAATATGAATTATTGAGTTGATAACGTGAAATACTGTGCAATACCGTGTGCTACTATGCAACACCGTGTATCACTGTATTTTAACCACCGGGTATTTCAACAGTACTAACGGTAACAACCACGCCGTTATTTTGTAAAAAAGTTATTTCTGTCGCTTTCTATATCCGACAGTTATTCCGTTGTGGGGCCCACAAATAGCTGCGCCGTCGTACGAATATTCCCCAACAACAAGAATATTCCACGACCAAACGAATATTCCCCGACAACAAGAATATTTTATAACCACTCGCTCATTTTAAAAATGTTTGCACATTTCACCCATAACTTTTATATTTATCAAAACAACACCTTACTGTTTCGAAATAATATATAAAGAAAACTAAATCTTTATTCATAAAAGTTGGGGTCTTACATTACATGTTCTCGTGTTGTACGAAATCCGGGTGTGAAGATAGATCAGATTTCGGGGCGTCACATTCACTCTAAAAACGATTATATATATTTTTGATTTTTCAATTTTTTGAATAATGCTATATTGTTTATATGTTATCACGAGACGTAATATCTAATAAAATTTAAAAATGAAAAACACGATTTTTTAGCTAATCTAACGAATTTCGAACGTTAACAAAAAATATTATGAGTATAATACGAAAATTATATGGTAGGAATATGAAAGTAAAAGTCAACAATTACAACTAACTAATAGTTGGAATACACAAACTAAGCAAAGAAAACCTGGTTAAGCTAACCAATTTGTAACTTAATCCAAGTGAAATCAAATATACCAATGAAAAGAAAACGAGTGCTAAGGAAGCTTGCCATCTCATCTCCCACCTTTTAACCTTAGTTAGATGATGGTTAATTAGGCAAATGACCATTATACCCCAACCCTTGATTCACCTATAAATAAGAGCTCATTTCTTCTTCATTTCTCACCAATTCAACAAGTTAAGAAAGAAAATTCTTCCAATATTGAGAGAGAAGTGAGACGCTCGAGAATTTAAATAAAAAAGAACGAGGACGCAAGCCTAATCCATACATTATCAAGAACTATAAAAAACTTCGAAGGTAAAACCTCTAAACTAACTTCTTTAATTTAAAGCTTTTCGTATAGTTATAAAGTGCTTTTTCTGGTGGTTGTTGTTGGTTCATGTGAATTATGAAAAATTTGGAGAAATAAGGATGAAATTAGTGGACTAAAATCACAGTAATATATATGATAAGTGAAATTGTAATCAAAATAATGAACTAAACCATGATTGCAAGAAAAACGTATTAATTATTGTTTAAACGGGCTAGTTGCTATCATAGTTCGTAAGCTAATAATGGAAATCCAGAAAGAAAGTAATATACATATGTAAGTTATGGAAATGTTCTAAGTGGAACAAACTAAAAATATGTTATAATGAAGTTATGGACAAAATTTTGGTAAAAGATGTTAAAACACGAAAAACTTAGGTTGGTAAGACTTTTGGACCAAGTTTATGGGTAATTATCACTTTCGAAAAAGTTATGTTGTCTAGGGTTTTTGTAGAGAGTAGTAAATGTGAGTAATATGCTTAAGAACGAGCTTAATTCGACTTCGTATGAGCGGTTTACGTAAAATTGAAGGTTCGACCTTAAAACGTCATTTAATGAAGAAAAACAGGCTCACAAAGGATTTTTGAGCCAATATTTCGGCTAGTTAGAGAATTAAAAAAGTTAATCAGTCCCGGGGAAGTTTAGACAATGTTACGAGCTTGAATATGGGTCTAGATGATAGTAGTGTGCATACAAGCCAATCATGTATGATGATAAATCACATACTTTGTAAACAATCTTATTTATTTATTAATAAAATATTCATTTAAGGCATATAATTATCTACATGGTGCTGTTTTTATAATATGTAAATAACCCATAGTTTTAAGCAATGCTTTTAGAATCATGATGAGATCATGATAATGAGATCTAAATTCTTAGAAAGCTTAAAAACTAAAATAGTTCCCAATTGTGGGATTACTAAAATGGGGATTAGTAAATCCGGATAGATTGGTACATATGTTGCTTGCTCATTAGATGAGGATGACTGATCTCATGGTCATTTGTGTGGAGACACTAAAGCAAGTATGTAGGTGCTTATTGGAGAATAAGTTCATTGAACGTGACTCGCTATGGAATACCTAATGGAGTTTTACTCGCCTGTCAATAGGAATTCGTAATGTGATTGTAGTACAAGTGATCCTTGGACTTAAGATCATCATAGTATCTTGTATGTAACAAATCACACTTTGACTAATTCCTTAAGGCCTTTTAAGGCATATATAGGGTATGCTTGGGTATAATGAGTTATATATGAAGATAATGAATGATCAATAAAGAATCTACCACCTCTAATAAAAGAGGAGATATGTCCTATGTGATTCGTTAAATGACAACCTAGGAATCCTTGGCCAAGGTAGAATGAAATTAGAAAGAGGTTTCTAATTTGCATTATTTGGAGTTGTGCATTTTCTAATCGAAATACATATGATTAAATAAATTAAGACTAGACAGTAAATCCATGTCTTATATTTAATTGGGACATTGTATGGTGGAAGGATTGAATTGTACGGTAGCTATTAACTCACAGGTTCTTTTATGATTAATGTTGAAATCTATATTATCTAGAAAGTCGTTGATCGCTAGGGAGGCTTATCCCTATTGTAGAATAAATGTTATTTATTTAAATAGATTATTAGTTTAATTTATTTATTTAAATAAGATTAGAATTGTTCTAATTGATTTATTCACAACCGGTTTAATATGGAGAACCTAAAGGGTCACACCGTAAAAGGAAGAAAAATTATTTAAGAAGAAAATGGCATGATAGTAATAATACATTAATTATAATTAATTTAATCTATGGTGATAGAATAAATTAAATAGCTTAATATTTATTATTTAATATTTTAGAAATATTAAATATAAATTAATAAGAGGAGTCTTATTAATATTATTATTATTATTATTATTTTAATTCTAAAGGAGTTTAGGAATTAATATAATATCAGTATTCTCTCTCAATCCTAATAAGATTAGGATATAAATTAATTAAAAGAGTTTAATTAATTAATTAAATAAAATCCTATTCAAATTGGATTAGGAGGGTTAACCTAATATCTATATAAGAGAGTCTTATATCAGAAATAAGGTACGTGAATTTTTCCAAGAGTTGGAGTACACATATTATATAGAGATAGAAACAAGGGTTAAGCCAATAACCCATCTTCTTGAGTTCTTCATCTTCCTTGGTGGATCACCGTTAGAGGCCAAACATTTGGGTGGCTGACATTAAGCAAGGGAAGGAGCCACTACAGAGGAATCAAAGGAATCAAAGGAGTAGAACTTGTGCCTGAGGAAGCTTGGATTTTCAAAGGTATAATTCTATTTTTTCTCCTTCTATATTCACTTTAATTGATGCACAAGAATGATCATGGTTATGGGTTCGTATAAATTTTTGAAAATCTAATTTTTGCGCTTCCGCCCAATTTATGTGATTTGATTGCATGATTGCGTTACGTACAAACCCAACACTAGATTGGACTCATTCCGATAACGGAGGGTCGAGTTATAATGTTGTAAAGTAGGTACGACGAACTCGAACAACTGCTTGTTTTCGCTTCAAGTCCTAGGAGTTTTGTACTAAAGTAAACACCCAATCCTGCTGTCTGATTTATGATGGCGTCAAATACAGTAGGTGTTAGGAATAATTAGACACCTAAGCAGACTAGCTAGAATTTAGTCTAAAGTAGACACCAAAGTAGACTGGTTATACTATTTGACTTATGTTGAAGTAAGGTGTAGTAGGTTTTGGTCTAAAGCAGATACCCAGTCCTGCTGTCTGATTTATACTTGTTGTGACGCCCCCAAAATAGATCCACACAACCCATTCTGAGTCGTCAAATATATACTACAGAATTCAAATACAAATTTTCATATATACAATGAAAGTAGTATGCATACAAGCCAATCATATTTGATGATAAAGCATATACTTTGTAATAATTTTATTCATTTATTAATAAAAGTATTATTTAATTAATGGCATTTATTTATCTGCATGGTGTTATTTTTATAATATGTGATAAACCCATAGTTTTAAGCAATTATTTTAGAATCATGATAAAGATCATGCTAATGAGATCTAAATTTTAGATAGCTTAAAAACTAAAATTGTTCCCAATCGTTGGATTACTTAAAAGAGAGTTAGTTAATCCGGATAAATTGGTACATACGTTGCTTGCTCATTGGATGAGGATGATTGATCTCATGATCATTTGTATGGATACACTAAAGCAAGTATGTAGGTGCTTATTGGAGAATGAATCCACTGAACATGGCTCGCTAAGGAATACCTAATGGAATTTTACTTGCCTGTTAATAAGAATTCCTAATGTGATAGTAGTGCAAGTGATCCTTAGACTTGAGATCATCATAGTATCTTGTGTATGATGAATTATACTTTGACATGTCCCTTAAGACCCTTAGGGTATATCAAAGGGTATGATTGGGTGTAATAAGTTATATGTGGAGATAATGAATGATCAATAAAGAATCTATCACTTCTAGTAAAAGAAGAGATATGTCCTATGTGATTCGATAAATAACAACCAAGGAATCCATGGCCAAGGCGGAATGAAATTAGAAAGGAGTTTCTAATTCACATTATTTGAAGTTGTGCATTTTGGAATCGAAATACATATAATTAAATAAAATAAGACTTGACAGTAATTTCATGTCTTATATTTAATTGAGACATTTATGGGGGAATGATTGAATTGTACGATAACTATTTACTCACAAGTTCTTTTATGATTAATGTTGAAATCTATATTATCTGGAAAGTCGTTGATCGCTAAAGAGGTTTATCCTTATTGTAGAATAAATGTTATTTATTTAAATGAATTATTAGTTTTATTTAATTATTTAAATAATATTAGAATTGTTCTAATTGATTTATTCACAACCGGTTTAATATGGATAACCTAAAGTATCACACCATAAAAATAAATAATATTTATTAAAGAAGCAAATGGCATAATCGTAATAATAAGTTATGTATATTTAATTTAATCTATGGTGATAGAATAAATTAAATAGATTAATATTTATTATTTAATATTTTGAAAATATTAATTATAAATAAATAAGAGAAGTCTTATTATTATTCTTATTACTATTATTATTATTTAATTTATAAAGGAGTTTGGAAATTAATTGATAATATACTTTCTCTCTCTCTCTCTCTCATATATATATTCTTAATAAGATTATGAGGCTAATTAATTGAAAGAGTTTAATTATTCTCAATTGGATTGGGAAGCCTAATTAATTAAAGGAGTTTAATTAATTAATATGAAACCCTAATCCTAAATTGTTTAGGAAGGTTGCCTAAATCTATAAGTAAGAAAGTCTTATTATGGAACAAGGTTAGACATTTTTTCCAAGAGTTGGGAGAGCACTCCTTTTCTAGAGAGAAGGAAACTAAGATTTAGCCAAACACCCTTCTTCTTGAATTCTTATTCTTTCTTGGTGGATCACCTCTAGAGGCCAAACACTTGGGTGACTAACGTTGATCAAAGGAAGGAATCAACCTTGCGGATTCAAGTAGAACGCGAAAAGAATTTGGAGTTGAACTCGTACTTGAGGATGCTAGAATCTTCAAGGGTATGAATCTTAATCTCCATCTATTTCGTTTAATTAATAACTGTGCATAAAAGATGATACGGGTATATGGTTTGTAAAATTTTAAAACTCTGATTTATCATACTTCCGCTTATTTTATACAATTTGATTGTATCCATGAATCTTACAAAAATAACATACAACTATTAAACTGCCGTGCAAAATACGACCACACTATTTTAATTCAAATATTGTAACGTATATAATACAAAAATATCCACACTCAAATTATATCCTCATAATTATTGTCGCACTATTTTACAATATAGTGAAGACTTCTAGTAACTATCTCGGATCATTACTACATTCCCCGAGTAGTCCTAGTGACACTATCATTTCCTTAGAATAACAATAGAAGAAAAAAGAAAAGGGTGAGCTCAACTAGCTCAGTAAATAATATTATGACTAAGATAATGAAGAATAAATTATCCATAGTCTTCAACGATGAAAAATCAGAGATTAAAAGGCAATATAAGTTGTGACGCCCCCAAATCTATACACCCGCGGCATCCGATTCGGTGAACACATCAAACTGAATTAAAGATAATTTCTCGATAAGATATAATTCCTATTCATCCAAGGTTCACAGTATCCCATAACAGATGGTGATCCTTTATCAGGACAATACATAGCTGTGTTTGGATACCCTCACTTGGATGTGTATAGACTGTATCTTATGAATATCTATTATCCCTAAGGCCTACATAACCGAAATCCAGAATATCAGCAATAACATGATCATTCCATATTGCCAATATCCTCACTCGGATAGATAGTTCTTAGGGATGCTGTATTCATTCTACTATACTACTCAAACATCTATGAATGTAAAGAAACACGATTGCGAAAATAAAAGATGATAGTATATATATAATAAGTTTGATTACATGGTTTTCATCATTGAGTACTGAGTTACAAAAAGGTCTTTAAAAGACTTTACAATATCAAGACGATAATTTAAACTAATTAAAACAAGGCATCTTCCCCTTATTTGTTTTAGACGTTCCAGGGTTACCATCTAAAATTGCAAAGGAAATGATTTGCAAGAATGAGCTAATAATACTCTCAGCAAGTGTATAATTATAAACAAATAGATTTTTGATATGAAAAAATGGCAGTTCAATAAGTATTTTTAACTGAGGGTTGATAACCGAATCAGAGTCATATCAACCATTTCTGTCAGTCACAAGGACTTAGAAATATATATATTTCATTCGGATATGATATAGCGGATTAGCCCATTCAATATCCTAGGAGTATGCATATCATCCTAATCGTGCCCGTGTGCACTTAAGTGTTTTATTAACACAATAAAAGTCCCATTTAAGGGTAATTTCATCTCAGTATAAGATGTCTTACCAAAATAATTTGGTTTGACTAACAGTTTATGCTTTGATAAACAACAGTGTAATTTCACATGAACAAGTAATTCATTTCTTAAGTTATGCCAAAGCAAAAGAAATAACTTCACAATAGTTGGTATCAACTTGGTTCGGTATAAGATATTGAAAATAACTCAAGATAGAAATCTTGATTAACAATAAGGTTCAATAACTTACGTAAAGTAAACCGATAGGGTTTAGAATACTTGCTTGAGCGAAGAACAATTATATAATGTTACTTGAAGTATTGGTAACACCTAAATATATTAAAACATATTTATATAACTCGTTTGTTTCGATAACAAACCCTAAGTACTTAAACTATTTAAGTTCGGTCTAAGTTTGACATGATTTCGGTGTTCTAAAACAACATTATTTATTTATTATGTCAATTTTATAGTTAAACTTTATTTATAAGCTTTTATTATTATTTTTGATAATTCATTTGTCATTTATAATAATTTCTAGAAGCTTATAATAATTTTTAAACATTTAATTATCTTTTTAAATGATTTTTAAATTATTTATTTTATTTTTAGATAATTAATATTTACTTAGAATAATTTCTTAAAACCTTAGTTTTATTTTTAATTAATTAATAATCATTTATTATATTTTTTAGAATATTAATATCATTTTTAAATAATTTATTATTATTTATAAATAATTTATTTAATTAAATTATTAAATAATTTAATTATAAATAAATAAAATATTTATGGAATTTATGTCAAAATATTAAAAGTTAATTTTTGTAATTTAAAATAATTTTTAAAACTGATTTCATAATTATTCATAATTTTTTTTAATTTTTTTAATTTTCTAAAAATAAATTTGATCCTGTCCGTCGCTATAGGCCTTTAGCGACGGAAAGTGTTGCTATAGGTGTTCTTCGCCTCTGAAGAACAGGTTTGGTCAACGCCGAGTGGTCAGTTTGACCACTCTTGATCTTGTCGGTTTAATTAGTTCCTAGGTCTCTTAGTGCATCAATCATGTAGTGTTCATGTAGTACTACGACATGATATACATTTTGGACTCTAATCATGACATAATCAGAAGTTATTAATGTTCAAAGTGGCTGTCAGGCCTGTTCTTCAGTTTCTGGGTAACCCAGAAACACGATCAATGCCGGTCAACGTTCTTGTGGCTTTTAGATATCTTATTTCGTGTGATAGGTTTGTGTTTTGATTGTTGTAATATGTAGTCTATATATCAAGGTACATATATGTTACACCGATTTGGACAGAGTATGACTCTAAGATCTAGATCTAACTCGGTCAAAGTACAGCCGAAGGTTTTTCTTCATGTTCATCAGTTTCTGGGTAACCCAGAAAACTCGATCATGCTCGGTCAACGATATTTGACCATTAATTCCGGTAAACCTATGAATTCTTTATGTGTTTAAGTGCTTCAATAGTGTACTCTACATGTTAGACTAGAACATAGATACAAAATATAACACTAACAACATTACAATTGAAATATTCATGCCGGTCAAAGTACCCATGCTCGGGCTGTCTTTAAGATTTCTGGGCAACCCAGAAATCAGACTAGCGTGAACGAGTAGGCACCTTGAATCGATCATATCTTTCAACCTGTTGATCCGATTAACATGATTTCACTTCCAGTTTACTAAGGTCATGTCATACTACAACTACAATACAAATAACACATCAAATAATTAACAGGTAAAGATCTATAGGCTCTGACATTAGGCTGTCGGGCCTATTTTAAAAATTTTCCAGATTCGTTTAAAACCTCTTTTTGATGCATCTAAACGTTATAGAAACATGTTCTATGAACCCAAATCACTAACTAACATGTTATTATAAATATCTAAACATCTAAACAACAACTTAAATATACCATCAAAGATCTAGCGTGTAATTAGGGTTTGTACCTTTCTTGCTTGATTTTTGATTTCTAGCTTCTGATTCTGATCTAGTGGTTGCTTGGGCTTCTTATATCATGTACTATGAGTGTTTTGGCTTGAAGAATTCGTGGGTTTGTCCAAGGAAAAGGGCTGCTTTTTATAGAGTTTAGAAATTAGGGTTTTTGGTCTTTTTTTCACCAACTTGCCTCCACAAATATCTTGCTATGTTACTTGTGCTGCTTTGGGGAGGTTTTCTATCTGATATTTGGTGCATTGAACCTGGTCTTGATTGGTGGCACCTACTTGTGAGCTAGTTCACTTTGATTAGTAGCTTAATCCCACTTTAATTAACCCTAATCGCGATTAGGGTTTTATTTTTCATGATTAGGATGTTATAATTAAGTAATTAACACCTAATTGAGGTTTAATTATTATAATTAGAGTTATGGATAATCTAATTAGGGTTTGTACGAAGTTATTTAAGGTTTGTAAATTAGGGTTAGGGTTTTTAAGTTTAGGTTTAGGGTTTCCTAACTTGAGATTACGGTTTCCTAATCTAGGGTTTGCAGACATTCTAATAAGCACGACAAAGTGTTTTGTCAGTGTAAGCACGACAAAGCAGCTTGAAAAATCAAATATACCAAAAAGTCCAAATACGGAAAAAAATATTTAAGCACGAGGTGTCAAGCACGTCAATTTTCGGACAAAATTTTGTTTGACCTTATTTCTTCAGTAGTGTATATAATAACACAATACGCATTCAGAAAGGAGAGATTTACATAACCGGTTCTGATTAGGGTTTTGGGATCTTACATAAGTTTTCAACGATAGCTGCAATGGAACAATCAATCTATTAGAAGAGTCAAGTAGAGCATGATGTATACTATCTTTTATGATTTTAAAATCCATAATCAATATTTTATCCCTGTAACACTAATCAACATTTCTTGTTCATAATCATACAAATTAATAGTTTATCTTTGCACTACGGGCCAAAGATATTCATTTTAGCATCAATGGTCATGATCATGCCAAACACCTGTCCATCTTTGCACTACGGGCCAAATAGAACTTTTATCACAAGCCTTTATCTGTAACATTAAAAGTCATAATTATACCAATACACAATTCTTGGTCATAATCATACCAATCAACAGTTCATCTTTGCACTATAGGCCAAAGATAACTCTTCACCACATTTTAAGATTGAGGATGATGACATTAATATAAAGGATGAATAAAAGTGAGATCAAAGATAAATATTAGAGATTTATAATTCAATTTATCTAGAGTTCAAGAATATCAAAATTGTCAACATGACGATAAAAACATGGATTCAAATTTAAGAATAAGATTCATATTTCAAAGATAATTTGGACAAAGAAAAGAAACTAAATTCCATCGTAAATAGTACTCTGGCATGAATAGTACCCCTAGATGAATAGTACTCTGGTATGAATAGTACCCCGGATGAATAGTACTCCTTTTCTAGAGATAAGAAAATTAAGATTTAGCCAAACACCCTTCTTTTTGAATTCTTATTCTTTCTTGGTGGATCACCTCTAGAGGCCAAACACTTGGGTGGCTAATGCTGATCAAATGAAGGAATCAACTTGGTGGATTTAAGTAGAACGCGAAAAGGATTTGAAGTTGAACTCGTACTTGAGGAAGCAAGAATTTTCAAGGGTATGAATCTTAATCTCCATCTATTTTGTTTAATTAATAAATGTGCACAAAGGGTGATCCTGGTATATGGTTTGTAAAATTTTAAAACTCTGATTTACCATGCTTCCGGTTATTTTATGCAATTTGATTGTATCCATGAATCTTAGAAACATAAAACTGGCATCAGAGCCAAACTTTTATGAAAGTTATTAATTGTTCAGATTTGATATGTGTTTAGAATAATTTTTTTGGGCATAATTATTGGCATATAATCATATTTTTTGGAGAAAAATTGCACAATTTGCGAACTGGAAAAATAGTTTCTGGAGACTGGCACCGCAGCGCCGGCTCTGTGTTTTGACACTGATGACGTGACGTCGCAGCGCCTAATCCTAGTTCACT
The DNA here is from genome assembly GCA_020205555.1 of Panax stipuleanatus. NCBI lineage: Eukaryota > Viridiplantae > Streptophyta > Magnoliopsida > Apiales > Araliaceae > Panax > Panax stipuleanatus. The sequence continues at coordinate 51,649,046 of CM035119.1, forward strand.
AGCGGCGCCACAATGCCACTCTCCAGAAACAAAATTTATATTTTTTATTTTTAATTAAGACAAAAGGTTTATTTTAATTAAAATAAAATTATATTTTTTTTAGTAATTCTAAATTTAAATAAAGTACTTTATTTTTATTTAGAATTGGATTAAAATAAAGATGTTTATTTTAATTAGAATTTAATTTTATGCTAACTAATTAGAGTTGGAATTAGATTTCATGATAACAAATTGAAGATGAAATTGAATTCCTTGTTTCCTAAAAATAAAGGAGTTTATTTGTGAATTAGGAAAAGGGCTTTCATGTTTTTTTAAATAAAGGAGTTTATTTAGATATGAAATAGGATTTCGTATTAATCAAAATAAAAGAGTTTATTTTGATAAGGAATTGGATTCAATATATTATGTTTTTTCCATAACAGTTTTAAAAGTTAAAATAAAGTAATTTATTTTGACTTGGAATTAGATTCCATATTAATTAAAATAAAAGAGTTTATTTTGATTAAATAATTTGATTAAAAATAAAGGAGTTTATTTTTATTCAAAAATGTATAAATTAAAATAAAATTTTTATTTTGATTTAAATTTGGATTAAAATAAAAGAGTTTATTTTAATTCAGAATTGAATTTTATGTTAACAAAAATTGTACATTAAATTAATATCAATGTATATATTAAATGTTTATTATTCATGAGATCAATGTTTTATTTATTCATGCATATTTTGATGTGTATGATAATAAATGGGGTTTGTAGACACTCGAAATTTTCTTCAATGTTGTAGCAGACACTCGAAATTTGGCATTCCTGTTACTAACCTTGCAGGAGGGCAAAATCGTCTATTTTAACTCAGCACTGGTCTCAACCCGGGAAGTACAGGTCAGCCCTGGTCTCAACCCGGGAAGTACAGGTCAACCCCAGTCTCAACCCGGGAGGTACAGGTCCACCCCGGTCTCAACCCCGGGAAGTACAGGTCAACCCCCGTCTCAACCCGGGAGATACAGGTCATCCCCGGTCTCAACCCAGGAGGTACAAATCAGCTTCGATCTCAACCCGGGAGACGCAGATCAACCCCGGTCTCAACTCGGGAAGTACAGGTCAGCCTCGGTCTCAATTCGGGTGGTAGAGGTCAGCCTCGGTCTCAACCCGGGAGGTACAAGTCATCCCGGGTCTTAACCCAGGAGCTACAGGTCATCCCGGGTCTCAACCTGGAAGGTACAGGTCATCCCCAGTCATAACCCGGGAAGTACAGGTCAGCCCCGGTCACAATCCGAAAGGTACAGATCATCCCCGGTCTCAACCCGGGAGGTCAGGTCAAGCCCCTATTACAACCCGGGAGGCCAACTCAACTTTGGAGTTAACCTTGAAGCCTCACATCATCTCTAGAGACAAATCTTGAAGAACCAAGTTAGCCTCAGAGACAACGCTGAGGAAAAATAGAATCGACTGCGATCCAAACCTTAGAGACAACCAAGGGAAGTTAGCCGAAAGCCATGCCAGCACTGAAGGCAACCCCGAGAGAGGCGAAATGGTCATTTTACCAACTTAAAGCCGATTCGGTCAAACTTGAGCCGAATTGATGACACCAAGGTCAGAAAGAACCATAACATTGATCCCGAGTTGAAACAGCGCAAGACAGCTCAACGGATAAACTGCGAGGAATCAAAGACCCTATTATGAACCATTTTTTGGACTCAGAAAAGGTTTAATCCTATGTCATTGCGACACTCTCGGCGAGAGATTTTTGGAAAGGTACAACACGCCTGAAACGGACGCTCCTATCAAAAGTTAGAAAGTTTCGAATCTGGCATCGCCTTGCTCGGAGTGCACGTACTTCGATGCAACAAAACCTTCCATGTGGGCCCTGCCATGTGGAGCTGCACCTCTACCCATGGCTGGTGCAGGTAGAGCTGCTTCCACCAAGCCTACATATATGAGGGCACCCCTAGCTCATTTTATATCAAAAAACGCTCTGAACCTCTGCCCGTTTGTTTTCTCAGCCCCCCTCTTGTACTCCAAACCCAGATTTTATCACTCTAACACGTAGATATACTCATATACTATCACACATAAAAAATAAACCAGTAGAAACGGACGTTTAAAGCCTACGATCTAGCAAAAAGCTCGTGTAGCAGTCCATTGTGAGTATTTTCACGATCAGAAAATTTATATTACTTCCTTGCACTTTTATACACTTGCACGTTAATTTTTACTTTCTGATTATGCCCGGAACTTAGTTCTGCGGCCGTTTTGCTTACGTTTTCGTACATGTTAGTATATAACCTCATTTTCTGGCATTTCTACAGCTCGGATCGTCGATCCGTCGCTTCTAACAGCTTTTATATACATATATCTTTATTTTTAGCAACTTCGTTGTACTGGGTTATCATCTCAGTCCAGGTTTGACTTTTTAATGTACATATTTAACTGTATATATATTAACTTTTCAATTTTGTCAAGCCCGGATGTTAAATTCGAGGTAGTTTACTTCTTCTATATATATAACTATATAACTATATATAATTTTTTTATGACTTATTTGGGACTGGATTTATAATTTGTGGCCTTTTTATTGCTTTAATATATATATATATATATATATTAACTATATATCTTCTTATTTACATTCCAGTTTGGCCTGGATCATTCTGTAGCCTTTTTACTACTTTTTTAAATATATATATACTTACATTTTCTATCTAGGCAAATGATAGAATGTTTGTTGTCATGCCCTCAAATTCGGACCGCCACTTAGTCACTCAAATTTGATTCGTCACGTGTGTTGGTCCGATTAGATGACACAATTAACGCGCAAGTATACGCGGCTAACGAGTAATAAAGAGTGAGTAAAGATATCGTTCCCATGAGGAATTAATAGATAAAGGGTCGCCAAAACACTAGCACATAATCATCTCAGTCTTATTTAAACGGATGGTAAAGATAATGAATTAAAACTAAGTTAAACTAGGCAAGCAATTAAACTTAAACTAATTAATTCTAGAGTTAAAATCAGATAATGAAGATAAGAGGTCCCAATTTCCTCTAATGATTCGTCTAAGCCGATACACTCCCAAGTTAGGTCAAATCAATCATTATAGTTATTAGCCGAGAACACGAAAGTGGGAGTAGGCCATCTTTCGATGCACCTAAACCGTATCACGTGCAATCCACAGGTGATAGATGCACGTGAACACCCACATTACCTAAACCACTATATGTCTATGTGATTTACAAATAATTAGGGTTTAAGGTCAAGTTCTCTATTGACTACGAGCGGTGTTTCGGTATATGTCTATCCTAAGCACAAATCATAAGTCCAACGCCATGTGAACCTACAATCGGCCGCCCAGCATTTGGCTTTGGTCTTGGCCCGGCCGCGGGAGCACAAAAATTGGAACTCTGGTCTGGGGGTTGGCACGGGCACGCGGGCTGGCTGGCTTAACACGGTGTGGCCGCGCGTGCCATAAAATTCTGCTGGTGCGTTTCTTTGTTACTGCACTTGGCTTCCGCTCCGCTTCCTTGCACTTCTGCACTTTTAGCCTCGCAACATCTTCATCTATCATGCTATCATGCCTTTAACGCTCAATATGCTCTCGGAGAGTTCCGAAACATAAACGCTGCAAACAAGGGAAAAACATATTAAACGTACAGGATTACTTGAGTTTAAGCAACAGAATGAGCTGGTTATTATCTGAATAAGTGGTCATAAAACCACTTATCAAATACCCCCAAACTTAAATGTTGCTTGCCCTCAAACAACCAAAACAAAACTAAACACATATGCAATGCTGTATCTACAATGTATGCAACCTACGCTATCATGAATGTGAATCCAAGCTTCAGTCAGTATCGAACTTTCTAAGCAATGCCTCAGAAAACCACAAGATAATCAAACAGAAAAGCTACCCAAGACAAGATCCTAAGGCATATTCTGTAAATCCAAAACTGTCAGCACTGATGTATTGTGCGTTGTGTGCCTAGCAACCATTAGATATGCATTTAGATAAATAACTCACATACTATGCTTTTTAGGGGAAAAACAAGCTTGAACTTAAGAAAAATAGTAAATCATATAAGCTCTAACTAAGACAGTGCATTACTAGAGTTAAGAGTCAACAGGGGGTTTTCATTAAGCTTTTATTACTCACAAGGGCGTATTCGCACTTTCCCATGTACACATTCGACTGTGCAATGCCTAGTCCTCTTAGGCTCTTCAGTGATATCCATGTAGCGAGCTTTCGACCAACGACTCCCAGAACAGACGGCCTTAGGGCGCTTGGTGCAGAGACACCCCGAGGGCTTACTTTCTTGAATATCAAAGGCCACAGAACTCGACATAGCCGAAATGTTTATTCTATTTTTTTTTCAATGCATTTTCTTTTATTTTCTTTTTCTTTTTCTTTTTCTGCAAGGGAGTGCGTCTTACGCTCCATCTCCCCGCATAAATCATGCATGTCCCCTGTTTCCCCCAAACTTAAGCTTTTAACAGTCTAGTTATTATTATATGTGAACTGAAACTCTTTTATTAAAATATAGTTTTTCCACCAGAAGACAAGTATGTAAACATTTAAACTTAGCATATCATGGTGTTTACTTTATCGTGCTTACCGGTTACACAGTATCTGACAGGTAAGGATTTACATATATGACCATGAAATCAGACTTAAGTCTTAAATCAGTTCAACAATCAAGTGATTTTAGTTTCCTCATAGGCAACATACATAACTAACCAACTGAAAACTAGATTTATGCAATATGCTCTAACACAGAATGCAAAAAAAAGAGAAAATTTTTAAAATTTTCACAAATTTTAACTATTTACAACCTACATGCACTAAATAAACAAACACAATATGCAATATGAATGCAACTACCCTATATGCAAAATAAAGCCAATACCCCCAAACTTAAACTATTCAATGTCCTCATTGAAGGTAAAGGTAAAAAGAAAGAAACTCCCCTACTCGGCTTCTGATACTGCATGAAATGAAGTGGCATCCTCTTAGAAGTTTCCCCGTCTCTCTCTGCTCTTGGTAAAATAAACCCCGCTCAGCACTGTACTCAATGAACCAATCCAACTCCAAATCAATCTTGCTCTGCTAGAGATCCCACACTCACTGTCTCAATTGATCAGGTTGAGAGGATGAGGTGGATGGGAATTGGTACTTTGGATTGAGGAGGTAGGAGGTTTTCAAAACTAAGGCTTGTAGTGGGGGGGAATTGCATAAAATGGAAGAGATGAGGGATTTCATGAAGGAACTTGAGGGTTTGGGATAAGAAGGGCTGAGGCTTGGGTGCTGTTGATAATTGATATGAATTGGTGCCCCCAAAAGCTGCCAGAATTTTCCTTAAGTCAGGCCCAGTCTGTGAGAGGCGCGGCCGCGCACCAGCTCAGGCTTATCCTGGCGTGGCCGCGCGGCATGCCATATCCTGTTTTCTGCAGAATTTTTCTAGGCACAGAGGCTATGACATTTGAACTTTGCTCCCAAGCAGCTTTTAACCTGAAATATACAAACAAGACTTATTAAGCCCTATAAAACCCTCAAAAGCTAATACTTAATATTTACATCAAGAGAATTAAACATGGAAAGATATATGCATTTAAATTCCCAAAAATTCTCTAAGTGCGTATAAACAATGTAATTGCATCAAAAATATGCTATAAGCTTTTTAATCTCAAAAAATTATACGCATTCATGCCTAAGTTCAAAAATATAGGCAATGAACTCCTAATTCCTAAGGGCATTCAAAAAAATTTAAACTAAATACTAAACTAATAAGAATTAAACGAGCGGGAGCGAAATGTGATAGAAAGCATGTAAACGGAGAATTAAACAAAGAGATAGAGAGAGGGATGATGGAAAGTAGGTAATGGAGAACTAAACAAAGAGATAGAGAAATGATGGGGTGCCTCCCATCTAGCGCTTGATTTATAGTCCTCTAGCTGGACTGTGTCTGACCACTGCTACCCGACTCCCCGACGATATTTGAGAACCCATCCATCCATTAGAATTGCTATATGCTTTTGGAGGCTTCCCAATAAAGAAGGACTCAGAATTAAACTACCTAGCATTGGATAAGTAAAAGAATTCCCCGTCCTGAAGGTTGGGGAGCTAGGCAAGGGTTCCGTTGTGTAGGTGAAATGATCGGGGCATGGAGGTATAGACCACACAACGGACTCTTCTTCGATTCTCTTCTCTTCTGACCACCATGGTTTGAAGCTTGCGGACTCTCTCATATCATCGAGATTCGGCTCTGAAATGTGGCTACCAAGGGGGCAAGGATGTGAAAACTTGACTGGATTCTCAAACTTCGGCGGAGAAGGCTCTTGGGGTATTATCATTGTTGGTTCATACTGTTCCACATCCCCAATTATCCCCTCTTGTTCCATTGCCTTAGGCTCGTCCAGTTGTAACTGCACTTCGGGCTCTTCATCAGTCTCTGCATCCATCTCATAGCACCATGTATCTTGGGGTTCATAACTTACGGCTTCAGTCATTGGAGGCATTTAAGCTTCATTTACTTGCTCAATCACCTCCTCATTCCTTAAAGCTGTGCTAATTTGCTCTACCCAAGTTTGAAGATCCTCAATTGACTGCTCTTGTTCGACCAAGATCTCCTTTGTTGATGCTAATGAGTTCCCCCACATAATTTCCAATCCTTCCTTTTCAGTTTCAGTCTCGGGCTCCATGTACTGAGGCTCATTGGTGGGAGCATTGTGGATTAGGGCCATCTGATTCTGAAAATTTTGGCTCGATTCTTCTTGGCTCCTAAGCATCTCCTCTTGGCTTTCTAAGCTTCTATGCCAGAAGTCCATTGTAGACTGTTCTCCTTGTAAACATGGGGATTGATATGGGGGTTCGGGGGCACAGTTTGGACTTGGCTCATATTGTTCTTGATAGCTCACAGTATGGGTCTGCCCTAGCTCATCCTCTATCATCAAGGCCCTACTAATTTGCTCTGCCCAGTTCTGAATATTCTTGACTGACTTCTGTTGCTCAATCAAGATGTCCTTCAGTGATATGTCACCTCCATCCTCCAAGCTTGCATTTTCTATGTCACCCTCAAAATTGTGTTGAGGCTCGAAAACTGGAGTCTGGAAGGTGCATTATGGGGCATATGCGGGATTTGGATCCCAGTGTTGGTCTTGATAATAGCCTGATGAAGGGTCTGCTGAAGGGTCTGGGTGATACCCCCAATCTGGCTGATAAGCGGGATATGTCTCGGAGTAGGAATAACCACCCCCATACTGCTCTTGTCCAAAACTGATAGGCTCCTGATGGCTCATGCAGCTCCCAGCACCATACTCATGAGAAATAACTGGCTCTTGACTCTGTTGAGCTGAAACAATATCCAGCTTCCTCCAGAGCTCCTCTAGCTATGCTGAAAGTGCTGCGATTGGGTTGACGCCATCAGTGTATGCTTCCCTTGGTTGCTCTTGCCTTATACCATTCCATGGATAGAAATTCAAGTCCATTGTACCTGAAAAGAGAATATGAGAAGAGAATTAAACAAAAATAAAAATAAAAAGTTTAAAGTAAGACTAATTTGATTTAAACTAATGTTGGCAAACAGTTATCCAAATAATTCCCCGACAACGGCGCCAAAAACTTGTTGGTCCTATTAGATGACAAAAATTAACGCGCAAGTATACGCGGCCAACGAGTAATAAAGAGTGAGTAAAGATATCATTCCCACGAGGAATTAATAGATAAAGGGTTGCCAAAACACTAGCACATAATCATCTCAGTCTTATTTAAATGGATGGTAAAGAGAATGAATTAAAACTAAGTTAAACTAGGCAAGCAATTAAACTTAAACTAATTAATTCTAGAGTTAAAATCAGATAATGAAGATAAGAGGTCCCAATTTCCTCTAATGATTCGTCTAAGCCGATACACTCCTAAGTCAGGTCAAATCAATCATTATAGTTATTAGCCGAGAACACGAAAGTGGGAGTAGGCCATCTTTCGATGCACCTAAACCGTATCACGTGCAATCCACAGGTGATAGACGCACGTGAACACCCACATTACCTAAACCACTATATGTCTATGTGATTTATAAATAATTAGGGTTTAAGGTCAAGTTCTCTATTGACTACGAGTGGTGCTTTGGTATATGTCTATCCTAAGCACAAATCATAAGTCCAACACCATGTGAACCTACAATCGCCCGCTATTGCGATTAGATCTAAACCTATGCTTCGTCTTTCGATCCCACATAGGTTATCACAGTAATTGGTAGCTAATCAATCAAGCAATTAAAGCATACGTCGCAATAGATAAGCATATAACAATCAACTAAGACCAACATGGAAGGGAAATCAACATTGACTAGTCAAAAGGTTCCATTGGAACCTCAAAATAGATTTAAGGCATAGACAACCCAAATATATTATCCACAAGTTGATTATACATTATCCAAATACACAATGATAGCAAGGAGAGTAAGAGATAGAGAAATGCAAATCTTAGTTCGTTTCTCCGAGCTTGGATCTTGGTGTACACACTTGCTTCAATCTCCTTTAACTAATCTAACCCTAGAAACTACACTAACTAATTAACCCTAAGCTTACCTTAATCTACTCCTAATCTATACAAAATAGAAAGGAAAAGGAAAAGGAAAACTAGGGCTAAGCTAAGGGAGAGCTCCCTATTGGAGATATTCGGGCAAATGAAGGCTCAAGCCCTTATATCTCTGCCTCTCCCGATCTGCTAAGTCGAAAGTTAAACTTGGTCAAGCTGGGAGTCGCCGCGGCCGTGTGGCATTTGACTTTGGTCTTGGCGCGACCGCGCGAGTTCAAAAATTAGGACTCTGGTCTGGGGATTGGCGCGGGCGCGCGGGCTGGCTACCTTAACACGGCGCTGCCGCGCGTGCCATGAAATTCTGCTGGTGCATTTCTTTGTTGCTGCACTTGGCTTCCGCTCCGCTTCTTTACACTTCTGTACTTTTAGCCTCGCAACATCTTCATCTATCATGCTATCATGCCTTTAACGCTCAATTTGCTCTCGGAGAGTTCCTAAACATAAACGCTGCAAACAAAGGAAAAATATATTAAACGCACAGGATTACTTGAGTTTAAGCAACAGAATGAGCTGGTTATTATCTGAATAAGTGGTCATAAAACCACTTATCAACGTGCTCATGGTAATACGATAATAACTAAAATCACACATTCACAGCGGAAGATCTAATCTAGAATAATGTACAATGATTTATTATAATTATTACCCCAAGTCTCGCAACCTACAGTACTTAATAGATTACATAATAATATCAAATGAAGACTTATTATATAATCCTACTTAAGCTTAAACATAGTCCGAAGACAGTCTTAATACAACATCAGAAATTTAAAACATAAAGGAACAAGCTAGTCGGTAGCCTTGCCCTTGCCCTTATCTTTCCCAGAGATACCTCCATGTTTCGTCTTGACTAAAAGGTTTTAAATAAGCAAGAATGAGTACAAATTGCCCAACAAGTAATAATTTTATCCCACGAATTTGAAATATCAAAGTATAATCTATAAGATAGTCCAGAGTTTCAGAATAATATCATGAATAACGAGTATCAACAATTCTCAAAATCAAATCTTTGGAATATGAAATGATAGTTCAATATAGATCAACAAATATATATGAATTCAAAGGCTATCAACATCCAACTGGATAAAATAATTTATACTGAGTAGTCACTAAGGACTATTGACCATCTACTAGAATTACCAATATTAAACTGATAACCCAAAAGAATTAAGTATGATAGATGATCAGTCTATAATACTCTATGTTATGCATAACACCACAGTAATATCCACGCGTGTGTTGGGGCTTCCAACAATATACACTCCCCTTACCAAAAGGGTTGTTCAACTCAGTTTTCAAAGATGCCGCACCAATCAATTGGTTTGGACAATTTTATAAACATGCATATAATGTAGCCGAATCAAATAGCATAGACACTTTCACGATATTCAAGAACAATACCAAGTTCAACACGAATAATAACTTTCATAAAGCCTAATGGAATAATAGTTATTCATTAAGTACGCTATCTCAATTTAATCGAGTAAGTAAGAAAACTAGCTCGCAATATACAAGGATAGAATACTTGCCTTATGCGTAGTCTATCCACGAAATTAATCTACACTTTCAAATCCTATTGTAATATAGTTACGTATATATATGATATCCATTAGTCATATATTTTAACATCATATCTTATCTTGGATATACAATCAACACTTAAACTAAGTTTTAATCCTAGTTGTCCTGTCATAGCATCATATTAATTCACATGTCTCGACTAATATACTTTTATCCTTAACGTTCCTCTTTTTGAGTTTAAACAAGTTTACATATCGTTATTATCACATACGATCACAACAAATAGCAAACATATTCTTTTTTAGCATGTTATAGCATTATTATAAGTTAACAGTCAAATATCGGATTCGAGTATCAACATATGATATCATATAACGTATATGCATATTAAAGAATACTTTCATGCTTGTATAACTTTTTCAAGTTCAATCATTCATTATATAGTACTAAGGGAATACCCTTAATAACTTAAGGCCGTTCAAGGTTATAAAGTCACAAAGTCTAACATGCTCGCCTGTAAAATACAGAAGGTAACCATATAACTTGTATTAGGCATGTTCATGAGTATTCATATTGCATATATGTAGCTAGCATTGTTATTATTTTGAAAATATGGTTCGTTTACGCTAAACTTGAATCACGACACCTAATCATGGTATATACACATGTATGATACACGTGTGAGTCTAAAAGTACTATCACATATGTCCATAAATTTCAGAATTCAAATCTCGAGGTAGCATGTTAACGTTCACGTTTAAAGTTCGTATTTTCATTCGTAAAGCTCACTAATACGGTTCGCATGTTCACATTACATTATGAAACCTATATACATAAGTTAATATGTCCGACATGCATTTCACGGCCATATAAACATGCCCGAAAATCAGAATACATATATGATCTTTACATGTCAAAGTTCGCCTTTAAAAACGTATATTTTGGTTAAAAATGTTCACTAGTGAGTCCATTATGTGCATGTTATACTATGAAGCATATATGTACATGGTATCACATTCTTCATGCATTTCTAGGTCATGCTAACATGTATCAAAATCAGAACATAATCATGCTTCATAATGTTAATGTTCATTTAAGAAACTTTAAGTTCATTTCCAAAACTATATGTCGTTTCATATACCTTGCATGCAAACATAACAATACATGTTCACACTAGGTCTAGGTATATCACTATACACGTTTAACCAGACACCAAGCTTGTTTAAACTTATACGAGCAAGCCATGACTTAACATATTGCAGCAGGATGTAGAAAACAATTTCTAGAGGCCGGCGCAGCTGTGCTGCGTCCTAGTTTATTACAGGCGCAGCTGCGCCACGTCTGGTTCAAGCCAAGAACAGCCTGGTTCGGCAGGATTCCAGTCCAACCACAGAAATCATTCACAAATTTGATTCAAAGCATGCTACATTACATACTAACATATATAACAGCCCATATATCAACTAACAAACAATACTTGATAACAAAATCATGAATTTCATGCTAAATTCAAGAATCAAAATCTGGACAGCAAACTTGAAGGAAGAACAAGAATGAAGAATTTTATACCTCTGCTATGAATTAAGCTAGCTCAAATTGGATTCCCAACTCTCTATAACTATTATGCTATCAACTATCAATACACTCTTAATCCAACACTTAAACAAAATCTCAGCAAATAAAATTGAAGGGGAAGAGCTTATATATATAGAGAAATTAATGTCCAGGCAATGCTATTATTTCCCAAACCAAACTAACGGGTTGAAGGATTGCATGAGGGCTATGAAAGAGTAGGTAAATGGGTTGGTAAATCTCATCATCAAAACCACTCCCCATTGATCATTACTAGCAAAGGTTTGTTGAGTTTGTGGAATATAGGCTTTAGACTTCATAATGCTATTCACATGAAGGAGGGAATAAGACTATTATTTTGGGACAAGCCAAAGCCCAGAATTTATACAGCATTAATGTACATAACACTTAGTTTATACAAATGTTATATATATATTTAGGCATACAAGTATACTTAAGTTATCATATATATATATATATACATACTATATATTTAGATTACAATTAGAATTACAATGTAATCCCAATAACAATATTACCATGTAATTCACATAATATAGTAAGTATAATCCACACACATATAATCCATGTATATTTTTATCTTATCTATATAATTTAATCGGATGTTATTACATTACATTATCTCATGTATTATTAAATTCTTCATCATATATTCATGATGTCTCACTTTAATGTATATTCACACATCATTGTCACGTAAGCATAAATCATGTAACTCACATAGTTTAATTAATCTTAATACATGGTCCCTATATATAGTATAGTCACATAAATGTTGCACCACACTATATAATATAGTTGTATACCTTATACTTACTACGTTTAATATTTGTATACTTGCACTGAACAATTAGTATAATCTTATTATATTAATAACTTACTTATTTGTTTTATTATTCATAATGGCAATCAATCAATTATTAATTAATTCATCCCTCATATATTAATGTAATTATTAATCTCCATAATAATTAACTACCATTTACATGATTAATTATCACGTTGAATAAATATAAAACTTATTATATTTATAAACAAGTTACTTATTATTATTCCATTTCTCGCAATAATAATAATTATCATACCATTAGTCACCACCAATATGATAATAATTAATAATTAATTGTTCACTTAATAATTCCTTCATTTAATTAATATAATTATTAATATTTCTCATCACTGTGCCACACAAGGCATTCAACGAGTCTATCGCAACCTCCATATATTCTCAATTATTATAAATATTCAATTTAATATAATTAAGTTAACTCATCTCATAACACAAAATCATTTATATTCAAGTAAATTCTCATTCCCATTAATATATTCATTTAATAATATATGGAAATTCTCGGGTATTACATCATCCCCCCATATAAAAATTCCGTCCTCGAAATTGCTACAAGGTTACACAAATAGATGAGGATAATCTCTCATCATCCTATCTTCTAACTCCCACGTAGCCTCCTCGACATCGTGGTTACGCCAAAGTACTTTTACAGATGAAATAATTTTATTTCTCAAGGTTTTCTCTTTCCTATCTAATATTTGGATAGGAATTTCTTCATACGCCAAGTTCTTCTCCACTTGAATGGGATCATAAGAAATCACGTGCTTGTAGTCGGCCTTGTATGGTCATCACACAGAAATGTGGAACACGTTGTGGATGTGCTCCAACTCGGGTGGTAATACAACTTTGTATGCCACTTCGCCCACTCGCTTTAGTATCTCGAACGGTCCTATGAATCTTGGACTCAATTTTTACTTGTTGCCGAAACGAATCTTTCCCTTCCATGGAGATACCTTCAAGAATACGAAACTGTCGACTTTGAAGTCTCGGTCCTGCCAATGCAAATCTGCGTATTTCTTATGGCGGTCTTGAGCCGCTACTAGTTTGGCTCTTATCACTGTCACCACTTCCGCGGTATGTTGTACTAACTCTGGCCCGAGTATTCGTCGCTCTCCGACTTTCTCCCAACATAATGGTGTTCTGCACTTTCTTTCGTAAAGAGCTTCGTACGGTGGCATTCTGATACTCGCATGGTAACTATTATTATATGCAAATTCGACTACGGGTAGGTGGTCGTCCCAATTTCCATTAAAGTCCATCACGCAAGTTCTAAGCATGTCCTCCAGCGTTTGTATAGTTCGCTCACTCTGTCCATCTGTCTGAGGATGATAAGCGGTACTCAATCTCAACTGTGTTCCCATCCTCTCTTGAAAGCTTTTCCAAAAGTTCGACGTGAAGTGCGGATCTCGATCAGAGATAATTGACATCGGCACTCCATGTCGTGAAACAATCTCCTTTACATACAGACTCGCTAACTGATTTAAACTATAGCGGATCTTGATCGGTAGAAATTGTGCAGTCTTCGTTAATCGATCCACGATAACCCAAATGGCATCATATCCCTTCTATGTGACTGGAAGTCCTACCACGAAGTCCATTGTAATAGGATCCCATTTCCACTCTGGTATTTCCAACGGTTGTAGTATACCACTCGGTCATTGGTGCTCTGCTTTAACGCGTTGGCAAGTCAAACATCTACTAACCCACTCTACGACTTCCCATTTTAGATTAGGCCACCAAAAATGTTGCCTCAAATCTCGGTACATCTTTGTGCCTCCCGGATGAACGGAATATATCGTATTGTGTGCCTCGTGCAAAATCTCTTCTCTCAACTCGATTACCGCTGTTACCCACACTCTTCCTTCGAATCTTAAAATACCATCTTTATCCATTCGGAATCTCTCTTCTTCATTTTTTGCGATCCTCTTTTTGATTTTCTCCCACACTTTGTCTTTCTCTTGTGATTCCTTTACTCTATCCAACAATGTCGGACAAGCTTCCATTACAAACAACTTCTCTTTAGCCCCTCTGGTCCCTTCACTTCTATCTCCAATTTCTCCATCTCTCTTATCAACTCTTCCTCAGTAGTCGAATGAAACAATTTCTCCTTTCCTTTTCTGCTCAGAGCATCAGCAAAAACATTTGCCTTACCCGGGTGATAAAGAATATCACATTCATAATCTTTGATCAATTCTAACCACCTCCTCTGACGCATATTCAACTTCTTTTGTGTGAAGATATATTTCAGACTTTTGTGGTCCGTGTATATCTCACATTTCTCTCCTTACAAATAATGCCTCCAAATCTTCAACGCAAAAACTACTGCCGCTAACTCTAAATCATGAGTAGGGTATCGTTTTTTGTAATCCTTTAATTGTCGTGTTGCATACGCAATGACCTTGTCATGCTGCATAAGAACACAGCCAAGTCCCTTGTGCGATGCGTCACTATACACCACAATATTTCCCGCATTATCTGGTAATGATAACATGGGCGCTTCGCTCAATCTCTTCTGCAGTTCTTGAAAACTCTCTTCGCATTTGTCTGTCCATGCAAACTTTATCGTCTTCCTCGTCAAATTGGTTAACGGGGTTGCTATCTTAGAAAAATCCTAGATGAATCTTCGATAGTACCCAGCTAACCCTAAGAAACTTCTCACCTCTGTCGGTGTTCTTGGCTGCTCCCAATTACTTACCGCCTCGACCTTTACAGGGTCTACTGAGATTACATTCTTATTCACCATGTGGCCTAAGAATTGAACCTTCTCCATCCAAAATTCACACTTAGAAAACATCGCATACATCTTCTCTTTCCTTAGTGCCTTTAAAATAATCTTCAGATGTTCGGCGTGCTCTTCTTCTATCTTAGAGTAGATCAATATATCGTCGATGAAAACTACTACGAACGTATCCAAGTATGTCTTGAAGACTCGGTTCATCAAGTCCATAAATATTGTCGGAGCATTAGTCAATCCAAATGACATTACCAAAAACTCGTAATGTCCGTAACGGGTTCGAAACGCAGTCTTTGGTATATCCTCATCCCTTACCTTTAGTTGGTGATATCCCGTCCGTAGGTTTATCGTTGAGAAAAACTTCGCCCCTTTCAATTGATCAAATAAGTCGTCTATCCTCGTTAGCGGATATCTGTTCTTGATCGTTACTCTATTCAATTCTCGATAATCGATACAGAGCCTCATCGATCCGCCCTTTTTCTTAACGAATAACACTGGTGCTCCCCTAAGAGACACACTAGGTCGAATGTAACCCTTATCCAACAACTCTTGCAGTTGTATCATCAACTCCTTCATTTCTACCGGCGCTATACGATATGGAGCTTTTGAAATCAGTGCCGTTCCCGGTGCTAAGTCAATTACGATTTCGATTTCTCTGTCTGGCGGAAGACCAGGCAAATCGTCCAGAAATACATCTTGAAATTCATTCACTATGGATATATCCTTAATTTCTACTCCCTTTTTTCGAGTATATATGATGTAAGCTAAATAACCTACACATCCTTTCCTTAACAATTTCTTGGCCTGCATAATCGTAACTCAACACGATTACTTAAGCGATGAGCCACCATAAAACACTACCTTAGACTTACTCGGAGTCTGAAGGTTCACACATTTGTTCTGACAGTCAATTATAGCTGCATGGTTATACAACCAATCCATTCCTAGTATTACGTCAAATTCTCCCAATCTAATAAGAATCAAGTCTGCGCTCAGTTCATATTCTCTAATGTTTGCGCGATAATTTCGATAAACGTATCCTACGAGGATTACTTCCTTATTCGCAACTTCTACGTTCAAGGGATTTTCTAATCGTTCTCGGGGTGTGTTAAGTTTACTAGTAAATTCTTCAGATACAAAAGAACAGGCGGCACCCGAATCAAATAATACATAAGCATTTATATCATTGATTGGGATTATACCTGACACCACGTCTTTCGCAGCTACTGCGTCTTGGATGGTCATGTTAAAGGTTCTGGCGGTTGATCGGTTAGGCTGCGCGGGTCCACCAATCATTAACTTGCTACCTCCTCCCTGACCTCCGTTAGTTCCACCACTTCCTTTCTTTGGGCAATCCTTTATCTGGTGCTCATTCAATCCGCAAGCAAAACACCCCCTGATCTTCTTCAGTTTTGGGCAATTTGGCGATATGTGCCCCTCCTGGCCGCGATTATAACACGTGCTCTTTCCTTTCCAGCACTCCCCCTGATGACTTCTCCCGCAGTTATTAGAAGTCTCACTCTTCTTCTTAAAGATCCCTTGGTGACTCCCACCTTGATTGTTGCTCCGGTTGTTGTTGTTTTCCCATTTTCTCTTTTCGGGATTACTCTCTCCGCTGCTGCTTCCTCCACGATACTCACTACCAGTGTTCTTGTTTTTCTTCTCCTTATGATATAGACTTAAGGCCTCACTGCCACCTTCCGCAATGATTGCCTTCTCCAACAATGTCGCAAAGGAATCAATTTAGAGAACTAATACCTTATTGTACAGCCACGGCTTCAGCCCTTGCTCGAAGCGTCTTGCCTTCCCCTATTCATCTCCAACTTGGTGTTTCGCAAATCGTGCTAGTTCATTAAACTTAGTTGCGTATTGCGCCATCGTCATGTCGCCTTGTTTCAGTTCTAAGAACTTTACCTCCATTCTATTCTTCATGCTTTTCATGAAGTAGTTCTCGAGAAACAACGTCTTAAACTTATCCCATGTTATCGTTCCTTCTCCCGCTCTCTGCTGATTAGCCTCCCACCAATAGTTCACTTCTCCTCTCATCATGTACGTAGCAAACACCGTCTTTTGGTCTTCGCCCACACGAGCTATAGTGAAAGCCTTCTCTATCTCCTTGATCGAGGTTTGCTCAATGATTGGGTCGGTAGTACCCTCGAACTCTAGGGGTCCTACGCTTCTAAAGTCTCTGAAGGTTTTTACTGGTATAGCTTGATGGTTTGGGCGAACGGGTTCATTGTTCCTTTCCCTTAGAGCTTCTCCTAACAAGTCTACCAGTTTCTGGATCGGGTCTACTTGTTCCCTCTCGTTATTAACTGATTCTTCGGGTGCAGTCAATCTACGTCTTGGTGCCATGATCTGCATCACAAATTTTCATTATATTATTGCTCAGTTATTCTACTAAGTATTTCTTTTAATATTAAAAGAATAAATTTATAACACGTTTCTGAAATAAGCTTCATTTATATTCATATGCCAAATCGTTTCATTACATGATTTTTCCTAGCATATTTCTATAAATGTTATCACATATATCCCCTAATATCACAAAAGACGGGGAAAATACCAACATACTACCATACTACTCCTCTAACAAAATCTTACTCGGGGTTTACATCACTATCCCATACTTTACACAAAAAGTTGGGATTACAACATAGTATATACATCACATAAAGTAAATACTACAACTAGACTGACTAAAAGTCTCATCCCATCATCCCACGCTCCACAACGCACTTATACTCGATCTGCGATAGATACGGCACTAACTCTCGGCTCATAGTATGTAGGGTCTGTCCCTGCTCTGCTGGGTAGTGGTACACACCATCAATCACCCTCTCAAACGCTGAACGGAACACATACCCCATCTTATTCATCTTCTTCTTCTTGTATCTGACCTCATCCTCTAGGTCTTCAGCTCTCTCATTAGCCGCTTCCCACTTCTCCTCGAAGTGGATCCTATCCATCACCTCCAACTCTAACTGAGTACGGAATGCTTCTGTTTTTGTCTTCTCACTCAATTCCCTCTGTTCTACCTCTTCTAGCTTTCCTGCCAGATCCACGTTCCTAGCCACTGAATTGTGAAACAAGGTTCCCATCTAGATCCCTGCCTCCTTGTGCTAGGCAATCTCTACTTTTAGCTCCTGCATGGCCAGCTTCCTTTGATGGTCTTCTTCCCTCAGTTTCTGGAACTCAGACTCTCTCTCTTGGGCCTCGGCCTCCAGCTTCTAGACTCTGCAGTCCGACTCTAGGATCCGCTCCTCATACTCGCCTAACATCTGCTCCTATATAGTTGCCTCATCAGAGTCCTCCACTGGCTCATCCTCCATCGGCTCGTCCCCCATCGGCTCATCCTTTAGATCAGACTCTATCTCAATCTCGTCCTCGTCGTCAAACTTGAACGGTGCAATAGCCTGCACTGGCACAGCCTCTAGAGGTTCCTTGTATACTACATGTATATCCCTGGGCTCCTCCTCTGCCACTCTACTAGGTACTCCCATATCTGCCATCCTACAATCAAAACACAAGATAAACATACAACAACTCCATTAGAATGTTAAATAAAACATAAGTTTATTGTATAGAATGAAGTTATATTTCATAACACACTAAGTCTCCCAAGGAAAACTCTACATGAGTTATATCACTTTCTAACTTCTAAGTTCTCCTAAGTTATAATCTAAGGACACTTGCTCCTAAAGTTTATAACTACGACTCTGATACCAACCGGTGACGCCCCCAAATTCGGACAGCCACTTCGTCACTCGAATTTGGTTCATCACGTGCTCATGGTAATACGATAATAACTAAAATCACACATTCACAATGGAAGATCTAATCTAGAATAATGTACAATGATTTATTATAATTATTCTCCCAAGTCTCGCAACCTATAGTACTTAATAGATTGCATAATAATATCGAACGAGGACTTATTACATAATTCTACTTAAGCTTAAACATTGACCGAAGACAGTCTTAATACAACATCAGAAATTTAAAACATAAAGGAACAAGCTAGTCGGTAGCCTTACCCTTGCCCTTATCTTTCCCAGAGACACCTTCCTCTTCTGTCTTGACTGAAAGGTTTTAGATAAGCAAGAATGAGCACAAATTGCCCAACAAGTAATATACAATAAGGGTGAAGAGTTTTATCTCACGAGTTTGAAATATCAAAGTATAATCTCTAAGATAGTCCAGAGTGTCAGAATAATATCATGAACAACGAGTATCAACAATTCTCAAAATCAAATATTTGAAATATGAAATGATAGTTCAATATAGACCAACAGATATATATGAATTCAAAGGCTATCAACGTATCCAACTGGATAAAATAATTTATACTGAGTAGTCACTAAGGACTATTGAACATCTACTAATATTACCAATATTAAACTGATAACCCAAAAGAATTAACTATGATAGATGATCAGTCTACAATACTCTATGTTATGCATAACACCACAGTAATTGTGACACCCCCAAATCCGGGTACTTCGTTTCCACATGATTTGGTGTTCACTTTCTAATTAAAACATACATCTACCCAAATAAAATTTCAAACTAATTACAACCTTCATAAAACCTTAATAAAATCTTCCTCTAGAAAGAATGGCAACTTGTTCAACAAAAATCCCAGGGTTATCTAAACCTTAACATCATTCAAATAACGTAAATGCGGAAATATAAACATAACCAACTAAGTCTTATTACAAAAGCAACTTGACGTCACAAGCCTTCACTTATTCATCTTTCCTTTTCCTTTACTTGTTGATGATATGTCAACATTCTTGGTCTCAACTGCAAATGGTGATAAAGCAGGCAAGAGTGAGCAAACAAAAGCTCACTTGGATATACAACAGTGATATGACATAAGTGAATCGTTTCAAAAGAGTTTGAATAACTTTACTTTCATCAATATAAAGAATGGAAATATAATTCTTTCATCAATATATAGGATTCGAATATGAAATCATCTGAGGGTCATAAGACCTTGAACCATTGTCCTAGGTTATAAATATTTCTATTTAAACCTTTAACAGTCAATAAGACTATGGACCCTTAAATCGTACTCAGGGGGATCAACCCTTTGTACCATGAATTGTGCACAACCATTTAACGCTTTCGCATAAATTTCCCCTAATTAATAGGGTTGTTCCTTCTCAGAAATTGAATACAAGTCCGCACCAAAGAAAGTTCGGTTTGGATAGATAAGGGAACTTTAGATTTCAACTATCATCAACTAGGAGTAGTTGAATCGACTTACAGTCCTTTACAGTTCAATCATGAACAAATTGCAAAATATGACAATAAACTTCATAATAGATAGGCATGCTTTTAGAAACAACTTAAAGCATTCGATAGACTAAGTAGATCTTGCTTGAACAACTAAGTCAAGATCATATTACTAAAATAACGCTTTAATACTTACGCTTTATGAGTATGGTATAACTTGTACCACACATAACAATTTAAAGAACGTAAATGAACTTTCGTGATTTCTTGAGCAAGGGTTAGGAAACTTGCACAATGAAAATATACAATGAATAGGCTTGTATAGCATTCAAGAGTAGATTAAAGAACTTGCACAATATAAATAACAAGTTTAGAAACTTGTTTAACAAAAGAGAATAAGGGAAAGAGAACTTGCCTTAAGCGCAAGCTACACTTTAACAACTATGCGCACTTCACAAACACCATACACATTTATATTACATTCAAACCATCTATTAGTATCCAATTATAACATTTAAACCATCGAACTTCATATCCAAGTCCAACTCATATTATAATTTACCACATTGGTTACTAATTAGTCAAGTACGTGAGTTTATACTCACGGCATGCATTAATAAGCCTATACTTCAATGAATCGTGTTGTGTGCCTCGTGAAAGCAACACACAAACGCACACATGTAACATATTCATAATATACTTCAATCTAACTTAAACACATCAAAAACATGTTATCTTATTATACATTTCACTTTCCAAGTCTTATAAACAAGTTAGCTTAACAAACGGGGCATAAAAACTCAAAAACAAAATTCCTGATTTTCTTGGCAGCAGCCCCACCCGCTGGGGCGGGTGTTCCCCCTGCCACAGCGCCCGGCTCGCGAACTGGTGGAGAATTAAGCCAATTTGGCTTATTTCTTCACACCGAATTCGATTTTTCCCAACATGATAAACATAAAACATGATACTAACAATATTTTAAACTTATTATCATGCTCATAACATATATAATCCATAAAACACATAATCCAAAACAAGATTTCATGATTTTCAAAGAAAAATACAATTTTAAGCGTTCTTGACGAAAATTGCTACTACGAATTCGTTTTTCATCCAATTTAAGTGATTCCAATTGTGTTAACTCATATTCTTAACACATTAACATAATACATGATCAATTTTAACAATAAGTCAAAATCAAACATCAATTTGATAGTTTCAAAAGCCATTTTTCAGAAATAGTTTCACCAAAAATCACTATGAACATGCTTCTTATTGTTTATCAAAAATTCATGGATTGAATTGCTAGAATCATCATATAACTCATATATAATCATGTTATATCACATATTACACATAATTCATGCTCACCTCAAGGATTTAAGGATATTTTCCACATAACTTCATAATCTAACACTATGAACATGAATTTCATAGTGTTCATCATATACTTGTGAATTGAAATTCTTAAACAACTATGAAACTCTCATGTAAACATATATATATATATATATATATATACATATCCCATTCACATATCAAAATAAATAGCTTTCACAAAGAGACTTTCACATAGAGTTCTAAAACCATGAAAACATAAAAGAATATGCTTTGAAAACTTGTTTTACAACAATTGTATTTTGAAAACCATTTCATGGCATACAATTTCATATGAAAACATATAACATCATATAACACATATAATTTCATGATTGTAAAGACCTAATTTGGCAAAGAAGAAAACACAACACATAAGAATTAGTTTTAGGGTTAAGATTATAACCTTACTAGTTTTGGGTTAAGAGAGATGAACTTGGGCTTGCTTTCCCTTCTTCTTCTTCTTCTTCTTCTCTGAGAATTCTCTAACAATTCTCTCTAACCCTCTTCTTCTTTTCTTTCTTTGTTTTGTAAAACTAACGTAACTTTGTTTTTAACTGACATATATAATATTATACATATAATCATATACATATATGTAACCTATAAATAATAAGTATAATATTTATAACCATAATAAGTATTATTAATTACATAGGTTATAGAATTTGAAAAGAGTAAGGCCATGTTTGGCAACCTCTTAGAAAAATAGGTTTTTAGTGCTAAGGCCTTGTTTGGGTAAAATAAGATTAAACAAGTACAAGGGCCTTGTTTGGCAAAACACTTTAAAATCCTTTTCTAGTCTTTTAATAACTCTTTAAATCCATAGATTAAATATTACACTTATTTAATTAAATTACAACACTCTAATTCAATTAAATAAACTAACATTCACATAATATCAAATTGTCACACAATTGAATTTCCTTTATTAAACATAATTCGTGTACAAATTATTATCAATTAGCACATAACATTAATCCTATTTAAATTATTCCCAATTAAATTAAAATGATGCTACACCATTGCTAGTATATCAATTTAATTAATCATATAGCACTTAATTAAATTGTCCACAACAATCGCACAATTTATTTATTTATCTTCACAAATAAATTCTATAAAATATTTATTTACTTCAATAAATATTTATAATTAACATATAAAATTCTCAATCATTACAGTCTTCCCTCCTTAAAAGGATTCTGTCCCCAGAATCACAACATAAAAAAAAATCTCATAAAAATTCTCATCTGTTACATTCTTTCCCCTTAAAAGGATTCTGTCCCCAGAATCGATATCTAAGGGGTTACACACTTCAATTAAGCAAATAATTGAGAATAAGACTTCATTATAACATCTTCGAGTTCCCACGTAGCTTCTTCAGCACTGTGGTTCCTCCAAATTACCTTAACAGAAGGTATCACTTTATTCCTAAGTACTTGTTCTTTTCTGTCAATAATTTGAATAGGCACTTCTTCATGCGTTAAGTCTTTATCAAATTGTAAAGGCTCGTATTCTATTACATGTTTATAGTCATGTTTGTAAGGCCATAACATGGAAATATGAAATACGTTATGTATATTCTCGAGTTCCGGAGGTAATGCCACTTCGTAAGCTACCTCGCCAACTTTTCGTAATACCTCAAATGGTCCAATAAATCGGGGACTCAGCTTCCCCATCTTGCCAAATCTAATCTTCCCTTTTTAGGGAGACACCTTCAGGAAAACGAAGCTTCCTGGTAAGAATTCTCGGTTTTGTCGATGTTGATCGGCATATTTCTTCTGTCTGTCCTGAGCAGCAACCAATCTTGTTATGATCAGCTTCACAATTTTCGTAGTTTGTTGTACCAATTCCGGTCCCAACAGCTGACGTTCACCAACTTCATCCCAGTATAAAGGAGTCCTGCACTTTCTGCCGTATAACGCTTCGTAAGGCGGCATGCCAATACTCTCATGATGACTATTATTGTAGGAGAACTCTACCAATGGTAGATGATCATCCCAGCTCCCTTTGAAGTCCATCACACATGCTCTCAGCATATCCTCAAGCGTTTGAATTGTTCTCTCGCTCTGACCATCGGTTTGAGGATGGTACGCTGTACTCATTCGCAACTGCGTTCCCAAACATTCTTGTAAACGCTTCCAGAAATTTGACGTAAAACGCGGATCTCTGTCTGACACAATCGACACTGGGACACCATGTCGAGAAATGATCTCCTTAACGTATAATTTAGCTAATTGTTCCAAGTTATATTTAATCCTGATTGGTAAAAAGTGGGCTGACTTCGTCAGTCGATCCACAATAACCCATATCGCATCGAAACCTTTCTGAGTCGCTGGAAGACCCACCACGAAATCCATCGTGATATGCTCCCATTTCCACTCTGGAATTTCTAATGGTTGCAGCAATCCGCTAGGTCTCTGGTGTTCTGCCTTGACTTTCTGGCACGTTAAGCATTTCGCAACGCATTCAGCAACGTCCCTCTTTATATTCGGCCACCAAAAATGATGCCTGAGATCCTGGTACATCTTCGTACTCCCAGGGTGAATTGAATATTTCGAGCTGTGAGCTTCGCTCAAGATTTCCTCCTTAACTTCCGGTACTGGCGGTACCCAGATTCTACCTTCAAATCGTAGTAGTTTCTCACTGTCGATCTTGAATTTAAACTCTTCGCCATCAGCTATTCTCTTCCGAATCTTCTCGCATTCTTCATCGTGAAGTTGAGCTTCTTTTACCTTGTCCACAATAGTAGAACCAGTGGTTACTTGAAACAACTTCTCATCCAATTCCTTTGGAAACATTACTTCCAGCTCTAATCTAGCCATCTGCTCTATTAACCGATTCTGATCAGTTAACATATTCAGCTTCTCCCGACCTTTCCTGCTCAAAGCGTCGGCGACAACATTAGCTTTACCCGGATGGTAAAGTATTTCACAGTCGTAGTCCTTGATCAGTTCCAACCATCTCCTTTGGCGCATGTTCAAATCCTTCTAGGTGAAGATATACTTCAGACTCTTGTGATCTGTATATATTTCACACTTCTCTCCATATAAGTAGTGTCTCCAAATCTTTAGAGCAAACACTACTGCCGCCAATTCCAAGTCATGGGTCGGATACCCCTTCTCGTAGTCCTTCAGCTGACGTGACGCATAGGCAATGACTTTTTCGCTTTGCATCAACACACAGCCTAATCCTTTATGTGAGGCATCACTATATACCACGAAATTCCCCGAACTATCCGGCAAAGATAATACAGGTGCAGTACTCAACCTTTTCTTCAACTCTTGAAAACTCTCCTCACACTTCTCCGTCCAAACAAACTTAACTGTTTTACTAGTCAAATTCGTCAACGGAGTTGCGATTTTAGAAAAGTCTTGGATAAATCTTCGATAATAACCAGCCAATCCCAAGAAACTCCTCACTTCAGACGGCGTCTTCGGCTGATCCCAATTCATTACCGCTTCAACCTTCGACGGATCTACTGAAATACCCTCCTTGTCGATCACGTGGCCAAGAAATTGCACACGTTCCAACCAAAATTCGCATTTTGAGAATTTAGCATAAATCTTTTCTCGTCTCAATACTTCTAAGGTTAGTCTTAAGTGTTCAGCATGCTCCTCCTCGGTCTTGGAATAAACCAGGATGTCATCTATAAATACTACCACGAACTTATCCAGAAATAGTTTGAACACCCTGTTCATTAGGTCCATAAATGCAGCTGGGGCATTCGTGAGACCAAATGACATCACCAAAAACTCGTAATGACCATACCGAGTCCTAAAAGCAGTTTTCGGTATATCTTCCTTCCTCACGTTCAACTGATGATACCCGCTTCTCAAATCAATTTTTGAGAAATACCTCGCACCCTTCAGTTGATCAAATAAGTCATCGATCCTAGGTAAAGGATACCTATTCTTGATCATAACTTTATTCAATTCCCTATAATCAATGCAAAGACGCATCGATCCATCCTTCTTCTTCACGAATAAAACAGGCGCTCCCCACGGCGAAACGCTCGGTTGGATATACTTATTGTCTAACAGTTCCTGCAGTTGAACCATCAGTTCCTTCATCTCAACTGGAGCCATTCGATATGGAGCCTTTGAAATTGGAGCAGTTCCTGGCGCTAAATCCATCACGAACTCTGTCTCCCTATCTGGCGGAAGCCCTGGCAAATCGCTCGGAAAAACATCCACAAACTCCTTAACTACCGATATCTCTTCTACCTTCGGGCTCTCCTTACGCGTATCTACTATATAGGCTAAATATCCTACACAGCCTTGCATCAAAAGTTTATTAGCTTGCATCACCGTCAGACAATTTACTTGTCTAGGCGATTTACTGCCATAGAACACTACTTTCGACGAAGTCGTAAGGTTTACCGACTTTTTCTGACAGTCGATTACCGCCCCATGGTTGAACAACCAGTCCATACCCAATATAACATCGAATTCCCCAAGTTTAATCGGAATTAAATCTACTCTAAGCTCCTGACCTTTAATGTCCAGTTTACAATTCCTATAAACACTCCTAACAGGAATAATCTCCCTATTCGCAATTTCTATGTTCAAAGGGTAAACTAACTCCTCTACAGGTAAGTCTAGGGTTTTAGCAAAATCATCAGATATGAATGAACAAGTAGCACCCGAATCAAATAATACATATGCATTTATACTATTGATCGGAATAATACCTGCCACCACGTCTTTTGATTGCACCGCGTCTTGCACCGTCATGTTGAATGTGCGGGCAGTGGGTCGAACGGCCTGTAGTGGCGAAGGTCAGGCAAGAGTCATAGTTCTGTCGTTGTCCTTTCCTCCATTCCCTATTAACCCTGCCGCTGGCTTCTTAGGGCAATTACTAGCCATGTGATCCTTGGATCCACATGTATAACAAGCTCCTTTTTTGAGGTTTGGGCAATATGGCGCGATGTGGCCTTCCTGACCACATTTGTAGCATACGCGTTTCCCTTTTATGCACACTCCAGTGTGAATCTTTTTGCATGTAGCACACTCTTCAAGCTTCCTCTTCTGATGGCCTTCCTGCTGACTCCCAGCAGAGTTATTGTCATTCCACTTCCTTTTCTGATGAATAGCCCGCTACCACTAGCCTTAGTTTCCATTTCATTCTTCTTTTTCTTATCTTGGTTGAATTTATTCATCGCTTCGCTTCCCCCTTCAGTTAGAATAGCCTTTTCCAGCACGGCTGCAAACATATTTAGCTGGAACATAGAGACCTTGCTGTAGAGCCAGGGTTTCAGTCCCCGCTCAAACCTCCTCGCCTTCCTAGCATCTGTGCTGACCTGGTAAGTAGCGAACCTGGCCAGTTCATTAAACTTTGTTGCGTATTTCGATACTAACATCGTTCCCTTCTTCAGCTCTAAGAATTGGACCTCCATCTGATCTTGTGAACTCACTGGGAAGTACATCTAGTAGAACATCTCTTTGAAACTTTCCCACGTTATGACTCCTTCTCCCTCTCTAGTCTTATTCGCCTGCCACCAGAAGCTAGCATCTGCCTTCAACATAAAAGTCGTAAATGCCATTTTTTGGTCTTCACTGACCCTAGCCACGTCAAATACCTTTTCTATTTCCATAATCCACGTCTGAGCATCTATAGGGTTTGTCAGTCCCTTAAATTCCGGCTGTCCTACTGCCTTAAACTCTTTAAACGTCGTGGCTTGCACTTGCGGCTGATTCGCCACTGCTTTTGCCAGCAGGTTTACTAATTGCTGAACCGCGTTAGGGTTTGTTGCATCGTTATTGTTGTTGTTTGTTGAACCCTCAGGGTTTTGACATGTTACTCTTCTTCTAGGAGGCATTTTTTGATAAGAAAATATTATTATTAGATCCTTTATTCAAATCTTAAGTATTCAAGTTCACACTTAAAGGTTTGAATATCTCAGTTCACATAGAACACAAAGCACGTCAATAGACTTCTTTTATTCCTTAGTCGTAGTAAAAAAAATATCAACCAGATAGCATTTCTGCCATTTACATCATCCTTCCTGAACTGAAAAAGTTACAGGATTACATTATTAACTTATCCCATTCTTATCTCAATAATGGGATTTAGTTGATCTATTTCAAAAGCAACACATAAACAAAAGCTCTACTACTACTGCTACTACTACTATTACTGCTATTGCCGTTACTGCCTAGGCATATTAATACGTCGCACAGCCTCTCTGCGTTCCTCTTCCATTACCCGTAATGCCGTTCTTCGGTCCACCACATACCACGGTAAACCTTGGAACTGAGCTGGGTAGTAGAAAATACGGTCCTGAGCTCTTTCTATCGCTGTATGAAAAGCATATTCCGTTTCCCTCAGCTTGGCCCTCTTGGCTTCAGCTTCATCTTCAGCTCGATCAGCTCGTTGATTAGCCCTCAATCTTGACTCTTCAGCCCTGGTACGCTTCCTCGACTCCTCCTGGATGTCTTGCTTTAGCTTTGCCAGTTCAAATCGAGCAGTATCTCTTTCAACTTCCATATGTATCAAGTTCCACTATGCATCTCCCAGGTCACTTGCAATTTCCTTGATCGTATTATCTCATTGCTGGATAGTTTCCTCGAGATCTCCTACTCGTCCATGAAGCTCCATGTTGCTATCGTAGACTGCCTCGTACATCTCAACACTAGTAGAGTGAGGTGGGAATTCCTCTTCGGGATCCTCTTCCTCCTCTTCCTCCTCTTAAGACTCGTCCTCGTCCTCGTCCTCTGGAATAGGTGTCAGCTCACGCTTCCGACCAGCTATGGTGATCACTGGAGATGGCTCTCTCCTAACCAGCTGCTCCCAGACAACATGTATGTCACGGGGTTCCTCCCCTCCAGGCACCTGAGATACAACCTCTCTAGCCTGACTAGATTCTCCAATGTTTGTCATCCTGACAAAAGAATTTTAAAGTTTATTATTACGTGATATCGAGTCGTCACCCTTCGAATACCTGAACGTAAACACATAACACATAAGGTAGTTTATTATCTTTACCTATCACATCTATCTTTTCGATCTTACCATAAGGCTACTACCTAAGGTTTTCCCTCACCTAAGTTTTCATAACCAACAGCTTTGATACCAACCTGTGACACCCCCAAATCCGGGTACTTCGTTTCCACATGATTTGGTGTTCACTTTCTAATTAAAACATACATCTACCCAAATAAAATTTCAAACTAATTACAACCTTCATAAAACCTTAATAAAATCTTCCTCTAGAAAGAATGGCAACTTGTTCAACAAAAATCCCAGGGTTATCTAAACCTTAACATCATTCAAATAACGTAAATGCGGAAATATAAACATAACCAACTAAGTCTTATTACAAAAGCAACTTGACGTCACAAGCCTTCACTTATTCATCTTTCCTTTTCCTTTACTTGTTGATGGTATGTCAACATTCTTGGTCTCAACTGCAAATGGTGATAAAGCAGGCAAGAGTGAGCAAACAAAAGCTCACTTGGATATACAACAGTGATATGACATAAGTGAATCGTTTCAAAAGAGTTTGAATAACTTTACTTTCATCAATATAAAGAATTGAAATATAATTCTTTCATCAATATATAGGATTCGAATATAAAATCATCTGAGGGTCAGAAGACCTTGAACCATTGTCCTAGGTTATAAATATTTCTATTTAAACCTTTAACAGTCAATAAGACTATGGACCCTTAACTCGTACTCAGGGGGATCAACCCTTTGTACCATGAATTGTGCACAACCATTTAACGCTTTCGCATAAATTTCCCCTAATTAATAGGGTTGTTCCTTCTCAGAAATTGAATACAAGTCCGCACCAAAGAAAGTTCGGTTTGGATAGATAAGGGAACTTTAGATTTCAACTATCATCAACTAGGAGTAGTTGAATCGACTTACAGTCCTTTACAGTTCAATCATGAACAAATTGCAAAATATGACAATAAACTTCATAATAGATAGGCATGCTTTTAGAAACAACTTAAAGCATTCGATAGACTAAGTAGATCTTGCTTGAACAACTAAGTCAAGATCATATTACTAAAATAACGCTTTAATACTTACGCTTTATGAGTATGGTATAACTTGTACCACACATAACAATTTAAAGAACGTAAATGAACTTTCGTGATTTCTTGAGCAAGGGTTAGGAAACTTGCACAATGAAAATATACAATGAATAGGCTTGTATAGCATCCAAGAGTAGATTAAAGAACTTGCACAATATAAATAACAAGTTTAGAAACTTGTTTAACATAAGAGAATAAGGGAAAGAGAACTTGCCTTAAGCGCAAGCTACACTTTAACAACTATACGCACTTCACAAACACCCTACACATTTATATTACATTCAAACCATCTATTAGTATCCAATTATAACATTTAAACCATCGAACTTCATATCCAAGTCCAACTCATATTATAATTTACCACATTGGTTACTAATTAGTCAAGTACGTGAGTTTATACTCACGGCATGCATTAATAAGCCTATACTTCAATGAATCGTGTTGTATGCCTCGTGAAAGCAACACACAAACGCACGCATGTAACATATTCATAATATACTTCAATCTAACTTAAACACATCAAAAACATGTTATCTTATTATACATTTCACTTTCCAAGTCTTAGAAACAAGTTAGCTTAACAAACGGGGCATAAAAACTCAAAAACAAAATTCCAAATTTTCTTGGCAGCAGCCCCACCCGCTGGGGCGGGTCCTCCCAGTGCAAAACACCCGCTGGGGCGGGTGTTCCCCCTGCCACAGCGCCCGGCTCGCGAACTGGTGGAGAATTAAGCCAATTTGGCTTATTTCTTCACACCGAATTCAATTTTTCCCAACATGATAAACATAAAACTTGATACTAACAATATTTTAAACTTATTATCATGCTCATAACATATATAATCCATAAAACACATAATCCAAAACAAGATTTCATGATTTTCAAAGAAAAATACAATTTTAAGCGTTCTTGACGAAAATTGCTACTACGAATTCGTTTTTCATCCAATTCAAGTGATTCCAATTGTGTTAACTCATATTCTTAACACATTAACATAATATATGATCAATTTTAACAATAAGTCAAAATCAAACATCAATTTGATAGTTTCAAAAGCCGTTTTTTCAGAAATAGTTTCACCAAAAATCACTATGAACATGCTTCTTATTGTTTATCAAAAATTCATGGATTGAATTGCTAGAATCATCATATAACTCATATATAATCATGTTATATCACATATTACACATAATTCATGCTCACCTCAAGGATTTAAGGAAATTTTCAACATAACTTCATAATCTAACACTATGAACATGAATTTCATAGTGTTCATCATATACTTGTGAATTGAAATTCTTAAACAACTATGAAACTATCATGTAAACATATATATATATATATATATATATATATATATACATATCCCATTCACATATCAAAATAAATAGCTTTCACAAAGAGACTTTCACATAGAGTTCTAAAACCATGAAAACATAAAAGAATATGCTTTGAAAACTTGTTTTACAACAATTGTATTTTGAAAACCCTTTCATGGCATACAATTTCATATGAAAACATATAACATCATATAACACATATAATTTCATGATTGTAAAGACCTAATTTGGTAAAGAAGAAAACACAACACATAAGAATTAGTTTTAGGGTTAAGATTATAACCTTACTAGTTTTGGGTTAAGAGAGAGATGAACTTGGGCTTGCTTTGCCTTCTTCTTCTTCTTTTTCTTCTCTGAGAATTCTCTGACAATTCTCTCTAACCCTCTTCTTCTTTTCTTTCTTTGTTTTGTAAAACTAACGTAACTTTGTTTTTAACTGACATATATAATATTATACATATAATCATATACATATATGTAACCTATAAATAATAAGTATAATATTTATAACCATAATAAGTATTATTAATTACATAGGTTATAGAATTTGAAAAAAGAGTAAGGCCACGTTTGGCAACCTCTTAGAAAAATAGGTTTTTAGTGCTAAGGCCTTGTTTGGGTAAAATAAGATTAAACAAGTACAAGGGCCTTGTTTGGCAAAACACTTTAAAATCCTTTTCTAGTCTTTTAATAACTCTTTAAATCCATAGATTAAATATTACACTTATTTAATTAAATTACAACACTCTAATTCAATTAAATAAACTAACATTCACATAATACCAAATTGTCACACAATTGAATTTCCTTTATTAAACATAATTCGTGTACAAATTATTATCACTTAGCACATAACATTAATCCTAATTAAATTATTCCCAATTAAATTAAAATGATGCTACACCATTGCTAACATATCAATTTAATTAATCATATAGCACTTAATTAAATTGTCCACAACAATCGCACAATTTATTTACTTATCTTCACAAATAAATTCCATAAAATATTTATTTACTTCAATAAATATTTACAATTAACATATAAAATTCTCAATTGTTACAGTAATATCCACACGTATGTTGGGGCTTCCAGCAATATACATTCCCCTTACCATAAGGGTTGTTCAACTCAGTTTTCAAAGTTGCCGCACCAATTAATTAGTTTAAAAAGTTTTATAAACATGCATATAATCTAGCCGAATAAAATAGCATAGACACTTTCACGATATTCAAGAACAATACCAAGTTCAACATGAATAATAACTTTTATAAAGCTCAATAGAATAAGAGTTCTTTAATAATTACGCTATCTCAATTTAATCGAGTAAGCAAGAAAACTAGCTCGCAATATACAAGGATAGAATACTTTCACCGTAAAAGAGTGTAAGTTAGGAATCTTGCCTTATGCGTACTCTATCCACGAGAATAATCAACACTTTCAAATCCTATCGTAATATAGTTACGTATATATATATAATCCATTAGTCATATATTTCAACATCATATCTTATCTTGGATATACAATCAACACATAAACTAAGTTTTAATCCTAGTTGCCCCGTCATAGTATCACATTAATTCACAAGTCTCGACTAATATACTTTTATCCTTAACGTTCCTCTTTTTGAGTTTAAACAAGTTTACATATCGTCATTATCAAATACGATCACAACAAATAGCAAACATACACTTTTTTAGCACATTATAGCATTATTATAAGTTAACCGTCAAATATCGGATTCGAGTATCAACATATGATATCATATAACGTATATGCATATTAAAGGATACTTTCATGCTCGTATAACTTTTCCAAGTTCAATCATTCATTATATAGTAAGTGAATACCCTTAATAACTTAAGGCCGTTCAAGGTTATAAAGTCACAAAGTCTAACATGCTCACCTTTTAAATACATAAGATAATCATATAACTTGTATTAGGCATGTTCATGAGTATTCATATCGCATATATGTAGCTAGCATTGTTATTATTTTGAAAACATGCTTCGTTTATGCTAAACTTGAATCACGACACCTAATTATGGTATATATACATGTATGATACACGTGTGAGTCTAAAAGTACCATCACATATGTCCATAAATTTTAGAATTCAAATCTCAAGGTAGCATGTTAACGTTCACGTTCAAAGTTCGTATTTTCATTCATAAAGCTAACTAATAAGGTTCGCATGTTCACATTACATTACGAAACCTGTATACATAAGTTAATATGTCCAACATTCATTTCAAGGACATATAAACATGCCCGAAAATCAGAATACATATATGATCTTTACATGTCAAAGTTCGCCTTTAAAAACTTATATTTTCGTTAAAAATGTTCACTAGTGAGTCCATTATGTGCATGTTATACTATGAAGCATATACGTACATGGTATCACATTCTTCATGCATTTCTAGGTTATGCTAATATGTATCAAAATCAGAACATAATCATGCTTCGTAATGTTAAAGTTCGTTTAAGAAACTTTAAGTTCATTTCCAAAACTATATGTCGTTTCATATACCTTGCATGCAAACAAACAATACATGTTCACACTAGGTCTAGGTATATCACTATGCACGTTTAACCAGACACCAAGCTTGTTTAAAGTTATACGAGCAAGCCATGACTTAACAGATTGCAACAAGATGCAGAAAATAATTTGTAGAGGCCGACGCAGCGCAGTCGCGCCACGTCTGGTTCAAGCCAATAACAACCTGGTTCGGCAGGATTCCAGCCCAACCACATAAATCATTCACGAATTTGATTCAAAGCATGCTACATTACATACTAACATATATAAAAGCCCACATATCAACTACCAGACAATACTTGATCACAAAATCATGAATTTCATGCTAAATTCAAGAATCAAAATCTGGACAGTAAACTTGAACGAAGAACAAGAATGAAGAATTTTATACCTCTGCTATGAATTAAACTAGCTCAAATTTGATTCCCAACTCTCTGTAACTATCTTGCTATCAACTATCAATATACTCTCAATCCAACACTTAAATAAAATCTCAGCAAATGAAATTGAAGGGGAAGAGCTTATATATAGAGAGAAATTAATGTCCATGCAATGCTATTATTTCCCAAACCAAACTAAAGGGTTGAAGGATTGCATGAGGGCTATGAAAGATTAGGTAAATGGGTTGGTAAATCTCATCATCTAAACCACTCCCCATTGATCATTGCTAGCTAAGGTTTGCTGAGTTTGTGGAATATAGGCTTTAGACTTCATAATGCTATTCACGTGAAGGAGGGAATGAGACTATTATTTTGGGACAAGCCAAAGCCCAGCATTTATACAGCATTAATGTACACAACACTTAGTTTATACATATGTTATATATATATATTTAGGCATACAAGTATACTTAAGTTATCATATATATATACATACCATACATTTAAATTAGAATTAGAATTACAATGAAATCCCAATAATAATATTACCATGTAATTCACATGTAGTAAGTATAATCCACACACATATAATCCATGTACATTTTTATCTTACCGATATAATTTAATCGGCTGTTATCACATTACATTATCTCATGTATTATTAAATTGTTCACCATATATTCATGATGTCTCACTTTAATGTATATTCACACATCATTGTCACATAAACATAAATCATGTAACTCACATAGCTTAATTAATCTTAATACATGGTCCCTATATATAGTATAGTCACATAAATGTTGCACGACACTATATAATATAGTTGTATCCCTTATACTTACTACGTTTAATATTTGTATACTTGCACTGAACAATTAGTATAATCTTATTATATTAATAACTTACTTATTTGTTTTATTATTCATAATAGCAATCAATCAATTATTAATTAATTCATCCCTCATATATTAATGTAATTATTAATCTCCATAATAATTAACTACCATTTACATGATTAATTATCACGTTGAATAAATATAAAACTTATTATATTTATAAACAAGTTACTTATTATTATTCCATTTCTCGCAATAATAATAATTATCATATCATTAGTCACCACCAATATGATAACAATTAACAATTAATTTTTCACTTAATAATTCCTTCATTTAATTAATATAATTATTAATATTTCTCATCACTGTGCCACACAAGGCATTCAACGAGTCTATCGCAACCTCCATATATTCTCAATTATTATAAATATTCAATTTAATATAATTGAGTTAACTCATCTCATAACACAAAATCTTTTATATTCAAGTAAATTCTCATTCCCATTAATATATTTATTTAATAATATATGGATATTCTCTGGTATTACATCAGTCGCCCTTTACAGCCTTTTTATATATATATTTATATTTTGTCAAGCCTGGATTACTCCGTGACATTTTACAACTTATATATATATATATATATATATATTTATATATTTCAATTCTGTTCAGCCTGGATTACTTCGTGGCTTTTTACAGCTTTTATAAATATATATATATATATATATATATATATATATATATATATATACATTTTAGTTCGGGCCTCGGAGTGAAAACCCACCGCCCTTTACCACTTTTATGTATATATTTCAATTATGTCCAACCTGGATTACTCCATGGCTTTTAACAGCTTTTATAAATATATATATATATATATATATATATTTCCGTTTCAGTACGGGCATCGGAGTGTAAACCCATCGCCCTTTACAGCTTTTATATATATATATATATATATATATATTGCTTTACTCATTAAATTTAAATTGTTGCTTTAATATTCATTTGACATGAATCGGCATTGATATTTCCGCGGACGAACTAGATTTCTTTAAATCTCGCCAACTCTAGCTTTCAAACGATTCAAAAAAGGTCCAGACAGAACCGAAAAGTTAGAATGGCTAAGATTTACTTAAATCTAGTATTTTTCTAGTTTCAGTTATGAAAGCTACCTCGTGGCCCTTATATCGCTATCTAGTAGGAACGAGATGCTTCAGTTATATGCAAGCCAGGATTTACTGATGAATCCTTGGTTCTGGCGACATCTGGATGTAAATATATATTTCTGTACATATTTGAGATGTGTAGGTTTTATTGGCTGCTCTTTGTGAGCCTAGGAATCGTGGGATTCATGATCAAACTGATCATAATCTGATTTCCACGATGGACAAACTCCACTTTACAGTTGTACCCTGCCAGTTTTTTTGTAAAAGTATACATCCAAAAGACCTTAAAATGGTTATCCGGGTTTAAAGTCTCAACATATTGAGAATAATGGTTTGTCATATCAAAGTCACTCTGGTGGCTGTCATGCCCATGAGAAGACCGACACTTATTTATATGTTGTGGTCGAGGATGTTCGCAGCAAGACAATCACCATTCAAATTGAGCCAACAGGCTAAAAAGATAAAACAGAAGTGTTGCCATGCTTCAATTCCTATGTTAGCGTAAGGGTTTGAAAACCTGCTTTCAAAACATTATTTTAATAATCTTGTCTAAATAAGAGATTTTTGCAAATCAAATCAAACTCGTCATATATAGGTTTAACGAAGCCTGTCCATGCTTTCAATCAATCAAACGTAGACCCAATTTCTTTCAGCATTCACACACACACATTGCAGATTTAAAAGGGAAATATTGAAAAGATGTGTTACCGTGTTTACACAGGAGTTGTGGGGTGCCTAACACCTTCCCCAC
The DNA here is from genome assembly GCA_020205555.1 of Panax stipuleanatus. Lineage (NCBI taxonomy): Eukaryota > Viridiplantae > Streptophyta > Magnoliopsida > Apiales > Araliaceae > Panax > Panax stipuleanatus. The sequence continues at coordinate 51,686,025 of CM035119.1, forward strand.
ACTTAACCAAGTCCCCCGGACTCAGAACTTCGGTTTTAAAGATCAAGTTTCTACAGTGTCTAACAATTGGGCCTCTTTTCAAACAAAACTCGGTTGAGTTGGTACAACTATTTCAAATCTACCAACTGGCGACTCTGTAAAATGTTCAAATTATCGACATGACACATGTTAGCCTTTTCCTAAAAAACCCTTCAAAACCTTTTTCACAATAAAAAGAATAAGGGTAGACAAAACTTAGGAAGAGAGAAAGATTCGGGTGCAACCCGACCCGTATTTTTCCCAGACGTTAACAGGTGGCGACTCTGCTAGGGATAGTAGAGGGCTTAGGTCGAGTTCAAATCTTTTCAAAGTTTCCCATTTGCGTGTGTGTGAATGCTGTGTCCTTACATTGAATGAATGCGTGAATGCTGCGTCTTTACATTGATTGAATGTGAATGAATGCTTCCCTGCTTTATTAGTGCTTCGCACCAATGTCATCATATGCATACGGTGAGACGCCATGTATGTGAATGTATGTTGTGTGATTCCTCCACCAGGAGGCAAACACGTCGGTGACAGAGTAATTATTTCGAGGACGGCTAAGTTTTCAGGGCTCATGAAAAAGCACCACTCAGATTAGCTTCAGTTAAAAGATCAAATTAATTTTCCCTCTAGTAGATTGCGATGATTTGGGAACCTTAATGCCGAAAAGCCGAGAGAGTAACCTAAGATAGGTCAGCCTCTGATTAACCAAATTCGGTGGGAAGCTTCTTCATGCCTTCCTCTTCAATTCAATGTCAGGTTTTTAATTCCAATGTAAATAACACAATGTAGATATCTTAATGTAAATGTACATTCCATATTTTGTAAATCCTGTCATGTTATCATGTCATCAAAATAACTGACCTCTGTTTTACAGGATAAGATAAAAAAAACCTCAAAAACACATCACAGCATGCATCCTATCCCTACCTACCTCAGGAAATTGACATTCCTACGTTTTGTTGTAGGTGAAAAATTCATCCTATCACTAGATCTAAGTCTAACAAAGCACTAAGTCCATCTCCGGACATGACTTCCAGTGCTAAACTAGAATTCACCCCTTGTCTCTAGGGAAGAATTTGAAGGAATTAAGAACTAGATAGCCGAATTAGCCAGTTTCCTGAGAGAGCAAAGTAAAGATTTTAAAGGGAAACAAGCACATGGTCACACAGAACCTAGTACACCCGGTGGCAGTCAAGAGACCTAAAAAATAGACACTCAGATTCCTGAATCACAGAATCAGGATACAACCAACAAAACCCCTAAAATACCCATCCTTAAAAAAGAACAGGAAGATGGTGACATTGTGAAGAAGGTCAAACAGATGGAAGAAACCATCCAGTCTATCAAAGGGATTGGGGCATTTGGCATTGTTAATTATTCAGACTGATGAATTTTCCATGGGGCTCGTTACCATAAAAAAAAATTAGGTCCCTAATTTTGAGAAATATGATGGATTGGGAGACCCCTATACTCACTTGAAGGTGTTCATTGGAGAGCTCGGATCCTATGCAGAGGACGAGAAACTTCGAATGCAGTTATTCAAGAAAAGTCTGACTAGAGAGGCTAGAGCTTGGTATGCCTGTCTGGACAACTCCAAGATTCATAGCTGGGAAGAGCTGGCACATGCCTTCCTCAATCAATACAGTTTCCAGTCTCAACTAGCTCCGGACAGATATTAAATAACCAAAATCAAGAAAAAAAGTACTGAATCATTCAGGGAATATGCTCAACACTGGAGACGAATGGCAGCACAAGTCAATCCACCTAAGACTAAGTCTGAGATAGTCATGACCTTCATCGACACCCCAAGAAGCCCTGTATTATGAAAGGGTCCTAGTAGGCATAGGAAAATCATTCTTAGAAATGATCAAGCAAGACAAGATGGCAGAAATGGGGCTCAAATCTGGGAAGATAAAGGATCTAACAGCCTTAGAAGCTGTAGCCGAGCTTATTCAATATTGGAATTATGGGAATAATCCCTGGAGGGCACACAAGAAGAAAGATGAAGAAGTTTCCTTAGTATTGCAAGGAGAGAATTATAGGGGTGATTCAAGAAGCATGCCCATTCAAAGAAGGAACTATTCCCCTTTTCAAGCTTCAGCAAGACCTTCAGACCTGCCATTCCTGAACCATTTGGAGGCTAGGCATCGAAGAACATTCACCCCCTTTGGGGATTCACTCGAGAATGTGCTAAAACTGTTGACGATACAGAAAAAGATTGTGCAACTCCTTCCACACACCAATATTGGTGGACAAAATTTTGACCCAATTAAGAAGTGTGCCTACCATTCCAAATCTCCGGGCCATGATACACAAGACTGTTGGTCTCTCAAGCATAAAATCCAAAACTTGATTGACAATGCAGAGATTGTTGTGACCAAACCGGAGCAACCACACGTACAAGACAATCCCCTCCCTCAGCCCAAAGAAGAGGGTGTCAACATAATTAGCACACAAAATGGAGAAGGACCCAAATACCTCCGATACGTTAGAGAATCAACTCAATCCAGCCCAGACAGTTGAGAGTTATCAAAAAGGCGATTACTGATAGAATAAGAGATTAAGTCTATTGAGAACAAATTGGATAGTTAGTAGAGCTGGTTGTATATCAACATCAAATAATTAAGCAGCTGATAAACCATTCCAACCAGGCTGAAGCAAGTCCACCAACCCCTGAGATTATCCCCATTGCTATGAGGGATCACTACCGATTTCATGAACATGAACCCTAGGGTGACAAGATGGCCAAGGAGGAGAAGTTTCAGGCTGGTCAAGAATTCGCCTTTCAAAGGAATTTCACCAATTTAAATCAACCATTGAAAGAGATCCTCCAAATGATGATCAATGAGGAAATGGTTACAGACTTATTGCCCCCCGTAAATCCTCGATCCAGGAAATTCAAGCCTGACCGAATCTGTCAATATCACTCCAATGCTCTCAGTCATGATACTAAAGATTGCTGGGAAGTTCGTAACCTGATTCAGAATATGTTTGAAAGCGGTGAACTGGTAAGAGGGAATCAAGATTATGGCCTTCATGATGAAGAAACTCTCTTTATTCCTACTGCATGGAATCAGGATACAGTGGCTGTTATTTCATGTGATAAGGAACCAACCCTCACAACCCTAATTCTACCAAGGAAAGGGGTCCAAGAAACAGAAAGCCTTGTGAAGTTGGCGGTGCCCGAACCTTTGATATTACCATTCAGACCCCAGTATCCAGTGATAAGTCTGAAGAAAGTCTCGTGGAAATACGGGAATGATGAAGGTTCCACCTCAAACAACATTGCCATTATACCAAAGGAGAATCCATTGTACCTGCCTCAGCGGGTGAACAAAGCAGTCATCAAGGCCAAAGAAAAGGTGGCCGAGGATAAAATCGAAGAGTTCCTCAGTAAAATGGGACACAATGAAATCAAAGTGGTGCAAAGCCTAAAGGATGCACCCAAGAAGATGTCTATCCTAGATCTGGTCTTATCATCAGTGGATCATCACAACATTTTGGTGAAAGTACTAGAAGAAGCCCATCTGCCAAAGACAGTGGATGCAGAGAAATTCTATCATGTGATAGAACACATCTTTAATAGCAATATAATATCTTTCACTAACGATGATATACCTGCAGAGGGGACGAGTCATCGCAAATCCATGCATATAGCAGTGTTGTCATCAGGGTATGTAATCGGAGGTGTGCTGATAGATGGAGGGTCGTCCCTAAACATCTGTCCCTACGACACTTTGGAGAGAATGAAGATCAACCCAAACCGGATCAAAAACAGTCATGTGGTCATCCGGGCTTTCGATGGATCTCTCCGAGAGGCTGTGGGAGAGATTGAGCTTGCTCTGGAGATTGGTTTACACACTTTCTATATATCCTTCCAGGTGCTCAACATCACCACATAATAAAACTTATTGCTGGGAAGGCCATGGATCCACATGGCAGGAGCTGTGCTATCCACCCCCCATCAGTAACTCAAATACATTATCAATGGAAACCTAATCATAGTGAATACCGAACCAGAATACCATGTCTGCATACAGGGAGACATGCCAGTGATCAGCCTGGATGCAGGGATTGAACTTACTAGTTTTCAAGCCTTGGAGGTGAGCGATACTCAGTACCTACCAGTTGGGGCACCAGTCTTGAAGCTTAAAGTATCCCCCGAAGTAATGACGGTGGGCCAGGAGATGGTATCTTTGGGTTTCTACCCTGGAAAAAGGTTAGGCAAGAATCAACATGGAATCAAGAGCCCGGTACAAATCCTGAGTCAGTCAGGGAGAGTCGAATTGGGTTACACATCAAGGTCAAGCCACCGGAACCCTCATAAGCATCCTAAAGCTCATGCTTCCATCATAATATTGCCACACCTCATGGATGCTGGATTTGTGAAACCAATGAGGAAGGTTTCTGTTGTAATATCAGCCATGCTGTTTCCTCCAATCATACCGGTAGGTGAGAGAAAGACCCCAAAGCTTAAGGGGGATAGCAAAAAGGGAAAAAAAAGTTCCTGTACGAAGGACGAGAACCATTTGCCAACATACGAGTTCTTATACACTACGAGGGTATAAATGATGATATCCTAGACAGTGATGAAGAGGATCAGATCCAAATTCCTTTCATCAAGAAAGAAAAGGGAGGCAGTTCAAAGAGAAACCCCGGCCCTATTTTAAAGGATGTCTTAGTCATCATCCGAGATGAGGCGGACAAGCACAATTCCTTGATCCTCCCTGTTCACGAGGATCTGACCCTGAATAACTGGAGAAGCATCCCTTGCCTTATTCAAAAAGGGTACAAGGGCAGAGAACCTATCTGCCCTGTAACATGGTTTCATTTACTGTTTGTTTTATTCCACAACTATAGCAGTAACTTTTGCCATACTTTTACCTAATGCTTTGTTTGTTTAAGTAGTTGTATATATTAAAGCGAAAGCATTTTGTTTTCACGACTCCAAGATTGGATTTGTTTGTCCCTGCTAATGAGATGCCAACCTGTCACAGTGACTATAACTTCGATGTAGAACTTAACTTCGACTTAATGGAAATTGATTAAAAGGAGGAACATGACTATGAGGTGCCCGAGGAAATCAAGGAATGGGTAGAAGACAAACCCAAACCAAACCTCGACCAAACAACCACTGTCAATATCGGAACCTCAGAAAACCTCAAAGAAATCCAAATAAGCACAAACCTCACACAAGACCAAAAAAATCGACTTGATTGAACTCCTAAAATAGTTCCAAGATGTGTTTGCATGGTCACATGAAGACATGATTGGCATGTCTATGGATATTATCATCCATCGAATGCCCATCAAAGATGGATTCAAGCCAGTCAAGCAAAAGCTTAGGAGAATGAAACCTGAATGGAGTCTAAAAGTCAAAAAAGAAGTTGTTAAACAATTCAAAGCCGACATCATCATTGTATCAACATACCCGGAGTTTCTATCAAACATAGTCCCCGTGCCAAAACCCAGAGGGAAAGTATGAGTATGTGTAGATTACAGGGATTTGAACAAAGCCTGCCTAAAAGATAATTTTCTGGTACCTTTCATCCACATCCTGATCGACAACACGGCGCAGTATGTCATATATTCTTTTATGGATTGCTTTGCTGGTTACCATCAAATCATGGTTGTTGAAGAAGACATGGAGAAGACAGTTTTCATCACTCCTTGTGGAACCTTCTGTTATAGATTTTTTGTCCTTCGACCTCATCAATATCGGGGCCACATATCAACGAGCCATAATGGCCCTATTTCATGATATGATGCATAAGGAAATAGCGGTCTATGTGGATGACATCATCGTCAAATCCCAGAAGGAGGACGATCACATTGACCATCTCAAGAAGTTGTTCAACAGGTTGTGCTAGTACAACCTCAAGCTGAATCCAACCAAATGTGCTTTTGGCGTCAAGTCAGGAAAGTTATTAGAATTTCTGGTGAGTAATAGAGGCATTGAGCTGGATCCTGCCAAAATTAAAGCCATCACTGAGATGTCAGTACCTCGAACAGAGAAGAAGATACGTGGGTTTCTAGGAAGGATTAATTTTATAAGCTGATTCATTTCCCAGCTCACAGCGACTTGTGAACCCATCTTCAAGCTACTAAGGAAGAATTCCTCCACCAAATGGAATGAGGATTGCCAAAAAGCCTTCCTTGCCATCAAGAAGCAGTTGATTGAAGCGCCTGTCTTGGTACCTCCAAGGGATGGAGTACCCTTATTCATGTACTTATCAATCAATGCCAATGCCATGGGCTGTATGTTGGGAAAAAAAGACGATAGTAGCAAGGAGAGAGCCATCTACTACATCAGCAAAAGATTGAGCAGTGGTGAACAGAAGTACACCCTGATCAAGAAGACATGTTGTACGTTAGCATGGGCCGCTATGAGGTTGCAACATTATCTACATAGACACACGACCTACCTCATATCCCACATGGATCCTCTAAAATACGTATGCAACAAGCCAATGTTGAATTATCAACTATCCAAATAGCAGTTGATCCTGCAACAGTTCGACATTGTCAATGTGACTCAAAATTCCATCAAAGGTCAAGGCATTGCAGATCAACTAGCCGAAGCACCATCAGGAGGGTTCGAACATCTAGAGACTTATTTTCTGGATGATGGTATCATGACAATTCAGCAAAGTTTTCAAGGAAATGTAGTGCGACCATAGAAAATGAATTTCGATGGAGCAGTAAGCATGGAAGGTGCCAGAGCTGGGGCAATCCTTATCTCTGGTATAGGAGAACAATATCCTATGGCTACTAAGCTATAGTTTGTCAACACCAACAACACAGCTGAGTATAAAGGCTACATAATGGGGTTGAAGTTAGCCCAATCCCTGGGTACCAAACATCTATTGGTCTTTGGAGATTCTGAGTTGGTTATCAGACAAACCACTAGGGCATATCACACCAAAGAACTGCATTTGCTACCCTATCATCGGCTGGTCTTCAAAATATCCATGGAGTTTAAAGACATAACTTTCATCCATATTCCTCGGGGTAGGAATAAATTTGTTGAATCATTGGCGAAGTTGGCTTCCGTAATCCGCATATTCGATAGGAGTGGGATTCCCGACATCAAATTCACAAGCCAAAAGACCTCGACATACGAGAGTTACATTGGAGAAGTAATAGATGAAATACATCCTATCAAACAGCCTTGGTATCAAGACATCAGATAATATCTTCGAGATGGATCTACACCCGCTGGGACAAGCCAATCTGAATGGAAGCGGATTCATAAGATGGCTATGAAGTTCTATCTGAGTAGAGTCACACTCTACAAAAGGGATGTTGGAATAGGGATCTTAAGATGCCTTGATAAAGAGCAAGCCCAGAGATTGATGGATGAAGTCCACGGTGGAATCTATGGTCCACACATGAGCAGTCATTTACTGGCCAAAAAGATATTGAGAACACGATATTACTAGATCTCCCTCAAAGCTGACTGTGACAACCACATCAAGAGGTGCTACCAATGCCAAATCCATGGAAATGCCATTCACGCTCCTCCAACTGAGCTACACAATTTGAGTTCGTCATGGCCTTTCTCTATGTGGGGAATGGATGTGATAGGTCCAATAGAACCCAAAGCCAGCAATGGACATCGATTCATCTTCACCATGATCGATTACTTCACTAAGTGGGTTGAAGCTGTCTCTTTTCCCAAAGTCACCAAAGTGGTCATCATTGGTTTCATCATAAACAATGTCGTCTGTCGATATGGATAACCGGAGGTGATCGTATTAGACAATTCCAATAACCAAAACAATCAGATTATGAGAGAACTATGCAGCAAGTTCTACATCAAACATCTAAATTTTGTCATCTATCGGCCCAAGATGAATGGGGTTGTCGAAGCGGCCAACAGGAACATCAAGAAGATTATGAAAAAAATATCTGCTAATTATAAAGAATGGCCTGACCTGTTGCCTTTAACCCTGTTAGCATACAGGACGTCAATGCGTACTTCTACTGGGGCTACCCCCTACTCATTGGTCTATGGCATGGAAGTAGTACTTCCCATAGAAGTAGAAATGGAGTCCCTGAGAGTGTTGATAGATGCTTAGATAGAGGAAGACCAGTGGTTGCTAGATCAGTACCACCAACTATCCCTGGTAGATGAAAAGAGGGCTACATCCATTTTTCACGGACAGTTATATCAGCAAAGGATTGCTCAATCCTATAACAGGAAAGTCCGAACATGGGAATTCAAACAGAACGACTTGGTATTGAAGAAAGTCATGGCCAATCAAGAAAAAGCCAAAGGAAAGTTCGCCCCTAATTGGGAAGGCTCTTTCATTGTTGAGGAGGTGTTGACAGGAGGAGCTATCAGATTACAAGAAATGGACGGGAGCGAATTTCCCCAACTCATCAATTCAGACACCGTAAAAAGTTACTATGTCTAAAACACATGCATACTAGCATCGTGGTCCTGCGAATCAAATGAGTTCGTCTCTCACAGAAAACACAACTACAAGTGACCTGATCTCCCTCAACCCGGGAGTACGTAGGCAGCCATTTCTGGTGCAGTCAAACCAAACAAAAAACTCAAAAACTCATCCAACAAACTCAAAAGAGACACTTTTAAAGCCTCTCTCACACAAAAAGGAACTACGAATGACCTGATCTCCCGTAGCCCGGGAGTACGTAGGTATCCATTAATGTTGCAATTTGACCTTCAAGAAAAAATAAAAAACCAATAAAAACCAGTCCTAAGACACTAAAATCATATGAAACCTAAATTTTATCAAGCCTCCATGGTCAACGAGCCCATCTGAGATATTCTCCGACATCTCAATGCCAATCCGTCAAGGAAAAGCTCATGCTACATCAACAACAACAAGTCAGGAAAGAAGTGGTAATCACTCAGGAATGACAATACATATCTAAACAGGGAAGTGAATCAAAATATAGTTCTCTGATATATAATACTATTTGATATATACAATGTGTCCTGTATATGACAAAAATGGTTGATCTAGTATGTGCAGGAAAAATAAAGCTAGTCTATGGACCCAAAGATAAATGGGACAGCAGTGCCAACATGGAATCTCTCACTGAAGATGGAGGAGCTGCTGCAAGCACAATACCCTCAGCCTCTATACGGGCCAAAACATCCACAACCATCTGCATAGTGGCACTGTGATCATCAATGTAAACACTCATATCGACAACCAGACCATGAGTATATGATCGAAGAGCAGTACTATCGGCAATGTGGAAATTTAGAGAAGCTATGGCCTCATCCCTTTCTACAAAAGCAGAGTCTCTGGCAATCAAAGTCTCCTCAATCTTGACAAAAGCAGCATCTCAAAAAGATCGAGCCTCATCTCTCTTGACCAATGCCGTATCCCGAGTGGCTCGAGCCTTATCTCTATCACCGAAAGCTATATCTATGCCAGACAGGGCAGTCTACATCAGCGCCCTAGCCTGATATCTCTCGAAGGTCATCCTAGCTAGTGAATCTGCCAAAGATGTATCTGTCCCGGCAAGAATGATCGGTGGGTCACTAACTAAGGCTGCTGTCAGATCCATGAACAAATCGTCCTCTGTAGGAGAATCAGGATCCTCTATAGGCTCCTCCTCGTCTGAATCCACAATAGGAGCTGACTGGATGAGCACGGCTGCTACTATATCAGTCTCCAACCACGCTGAGTACTCTGGAGAATGATCCGGATGGATAGTAGAGAAATAAGCCCTCTCCCTATGAGTACAACACTCATAAATCCTGATCAGGTCGACTGACGACAAAGAAGAAACTGACATCCGTTGATCAATAGCCCCCTCAAACTGGTGCAGGCTCTGGAGCTGATTGAACTGACCTATAAGTGCCAATGGATGGTAGGTGGTCACCACTCTCAATCCTGCTAGGGGCAAGTAATCTATGCCAGATGCATGTGTGATGAAGCTATAAGGGGAGACTAGCCTTAAGCATGGCAGAATCAAAAAAGGATGCTCAATATCCCACAGAAAAGCTGACCAGGTCTCTACATCCGAACCCTTTGCTGGCTGAAATGAGTAGGGCATAGCTTTCTCATGGGAGAAGCAGTACCCCTGATGTCTGAAGAAGCCAATCGGACGCAAATGGCTCATGAGCCATACATACAAAAGAATAGAGCTACCTCTAAAAATCCCTCCGAATGAGTACTGCAGTAGGTAGCTGACCTCAATGTCTCGGCCAATATCATCGGCAGGATGGTGCTACCCTGTCTAAGGGCACGAACCACGACCATCAAGCCCAAGTCCAAATGGTCCAAATACAGTGGCATGTATACATAGGCCACGATACACATCAGCAAAACATCTATCCTGGCTGAATGCCACGCCTCTGTCGAGATGATAAAATCCCCAGCATGTTGATCGTAGCTGTCCAGCCTACCAAAATGATCGATCAATAAGTCAATCGAGATCACCCGTCCGAAAACGATGGCATCCGTGACTACACTCTGAAGAAGACCCGACATCCGCAGGAATGGTCTCCTCATATCACTAATAGCAGTATGGGTGCACGGCAAGTCCAAAGCAAAACCAGTAAGCCGCTCGTACTCCTCTAAAGTTGGAGTCAACTCGTGCCGCTCGAAGCAAAAAACCTACCTCTCAGGTATCCAACATGATAAGAGGCCATCTAGGAATCCATATGGGACCTGGAAGTCCACAAGGGCTAATGAATACCCTAACATCTAATCTATTGTCCCTCTGGCTGGGAAGGGCAGGCTATCATACCACGACCTCATGGACAATGCCACCACAGATGGTGGTAGCTGCTCAATGCGACTAACTGTCGAGGACGACATCTGTATCATCGTATCACAAGACCATCCAAGGGTCAAATCTGAACTCAACTGTCTAAATGCATATCCATTACATAATACATAAATAATGACAATAATAAACATGATGCAATAGATAGGAAATATCATGCATATCTATAATAATCTATCTACTACACGCATCATCTCTGTCTGCTAATAAATTGTAAAATAAAAGTACAAAGATATGGGGCACAACCCCTCAACTACTAGCAGTGGTCTATCAAAATGGGGCACAGCCGCCCAACAGCCAAAATAGTGGCCTATCAAAAGATATAGCTACAATAGCTATCCAAAAAGGTCAAGATAATCTACGCTCTGGCTGTTAACCTGCTCCATCTCCTCCGTGCATACAAAGTCTCGGCTATCAGGAATGTCAGGGCAGTACAAGGGAGGATCAGCCCTTATAAAAATTACTAGAAAATGGACCCGTGGTAGGACCTACTCGGGAGCCAGAAGGATCAAAAGAAGACGCCTCTGATGGATCTCTACCAAGATGCCTGATAAACAAATGAGCTCTCTCCAACTGCTGGGGCAGTCCTATAATCTGGTCCAAGTGAGTAGGCTCCCTGAGGTAAGCTATCCAGTCTGTCATCATCACAGACCCCCCCTCCATCGGAATGTTTGTGAGTGGTTGAACTAGTGGCCAATGGTGCCAAGAAAGAGGAACAATGGGAATGTGGATCTGCCCCGTGATGGTCCTGATGGCAAGCTCTCCTAAATAGAGCTCCCAACTGCCCTCTATCAAAAATAGGACTCTGCGCATAGATAATGCATACTCCCGATCAGTGGGGTAACCATCCTTAAACCTGACTGTCAAAAACTCTGAGGTATACGGTACCCATGTTATCGATACGACTATCAAAAGCTCCAGCTGCAGGCGGGAATGGGTGAATCCCTTAGCTACAGGGACCTCCATTAAAGTGGAGTGGTGCCAACGCCGTCCCTGAGGATAAGTCTCCAAGCCCAAAGTAGTGGCGGGACGTAGGCAAGGAAGCCTCTCATATGCCCAGAACTGGCCAAGTAAATATCAAAAGTCCTTAGTGACTAAGACTGACAAATGTAAATGCAAAAATCAAAAAGGTACAAGAAAGATGTACTCACCAGCAGAAATATGTAGAACCCTAACCAAGCCTCCGTCACACCCTCCAAGCGCATGCGCATACCTTGGAGAAAATAGGCAAAGGTGTAGGTACCCCAATTAAAGTCACTGTGGTACTCCACATGTCAAGTGGCACTAACCAGGGCAAAAAACACCGTTGCAGAGCTGTTTGCAAGGAAACAACCCCTGATGATCACCAGAAATAATCGCCGTAGGATGTGATCCCTAACCCTCTGATCATCAGGTATAGGCTCAAGCAAAGCCCCACTCTAGGCATCTACGTTCAAGGGATAAGATCGGACCGTCCGACCCTTGATTAACGTCGCAATAACTCCCAGCAGGGACTGATTAGTAGTGGGTGTAATGTCAGCCAAAACAGGCACTGGCTCACCCTCAAACTCTATCCCAGTGATTAACCTCCAATCCATTGGCGTCATCATCACCTCGCAATCTAGCAAATGGAGAGACTGAGTCTGGTGGAACCAGCGCTTGGACAAAGCCCTCATGAAACCACATGGGCAATGGCGGGGAAGGAAAGAAAAGAACGCTTGACACCCCCAGGTGTTAACAATGTCCCTATAATCCTGGTGCAGAGTGTGATAAATAGAATGCACATTAAACCAGTTCCCTCGAGGCTGCGTAAAGCCAGGAACCTCCATCAAAAGCCAACCCATATCAAAAACCTGTGCCCCGAGAATGGCAAAAGAAAGAAAGAAAATCTAGAATAAAGAAAACTTTGGTCACCTCGTTGACGTGAAGGAACCTCGATGGATGGTGACTCAAATCTCACAGCAGATCCTAGACTTGCATAATAATGCCTAGGAGATCCGTACGTGGAGCATGAGCTGGGGCAAGAGCAGCAAATGGAGCCTCCTTATCATCTATGTCTACCAGCGGCACATTCCGGATCGGACGGATCATTGACTCAGCCAATCTACGAAGCAGCCGGGCTAACCCTGGCTAAGGAACATTAGAGTCTCTCCTCCGTCTAACTCCTGAAATGACTCGGCTAGCACTCTCGGGTCTATCTCGGTCCATCACCTAGACAAAGGCTCTAAATCACCTCAGAAAGGGTGAGGTAAGCCTAAAACCTATGGCTAATTAATTTAAAGCAATATTTCATGCATTTTTAAATCCTAAAACATGCATGGGTTAGTCAAAATACCTAGTAGAGTAAAAATTGCATGTTTATTAAATGCTCAGGCTTCTAAAAAATTTTTGTCGGAGTCTCTTTTGTAAAATGGACTGTCTGCATGCACACAAACATGTTTAGGTGGCCATTCAGTAGCACACCTTCCTAAAAACAAAAAACAGTTTATATTTATTAAATAAATCAAAAATAAACTTCACATGGTAGCCAAATTACCATGGACATTTTGAAGTTAAAAATCCAGGCTCGCTAGGCCTCAAAAAAGATGAGTAAACTGATCAAAAAGAGCTGAAATTGACTATATAAAAATTCAAATTTTCTTACATCAAAATGTGCATTATGGTAAAATATTCATACTTATGAAGTCAGAAATTTTTTAGCAAGTAATATAAGCATACATTTTTGATACATTGCGTTCAAAAGCACCCTACGTGATTTACACAGTTCTAATGGTCAAAACATGAAAATAAAGAATGTAAACGTTACCTAAGATGTGCAAAACGCGTGGCCACTGATGAAATCTGAAAAAAGCTGTCCGAATTCGGTAGATCTGACAAAGAAAATCAGTTTTCTACAGAAACTCAAAACTCAAAATGAGTTAGAGAGCTCACCGCTGCCTATTTTAAAACCACAGGAAAGAGCGAGCCCACTTGCAGGTGCCGCACCCCTACATGCGGCTCCCCAGGGTGGATGCCGCACCCTTTGGCTCGGTCCAGTTTGAGTTGAAACGGAGTTTATATGAGCTAAAAAGTCAAATCTGAGAAAAAAACGCTAAGCAATTGAGCAGTTTGTTCTGAAATCCTGCGTTTACTTGGTGGATTACTGACAGAAGTTGAAACTTCATGAAAGCCATTGGTATTCATCCCAAAGTAATATTCGGGGACCAATGATGAAAACGGCTAAAAAACTGCTAAAAAATTGCGTGAAACTGTCGAAAACTGCCACTTTCGAAGCGTTGGGTACTGATCGATGACAGTTCAGCCTTTGGTACAACCCCAGTGAAGCATCGGGTCCTGATCGATGACAGGTCAGCCGTTGGCGATACCCCAATGAAGAGTCGGGTCCTGACCGATGACAAGTCAGCCGTTGGCATAACCCCAGCTAAGAGTCGGGTCCTGACCGATGACAGTTCAGCCGTTGGCACAACCCCAGCGAAGTGTCGGGTACTGACCGATGATAGTTTAGCCATTGGCACAACCCCTGCGGAGAGTCGAGTACTAATCGATGACAGTTCAGCCATTGGCACAACACCAGCAAAGTGTCGGGTACTGACCGATGACAGTTTAGCCGTTGGCACAACCTCAGTGAAGCGTCGGGTCCTAACCAATGACAGTTCAGCCGTTTGCACAACCCCAACGAAGCGTCGGGTACGGACCGTTGACAGTTCAGCCATTGCCACAACCCCAATAAAGCATCGGGTACTAATCGATGACAGTTCAGCCGTTGGCACAACCCCAGCGAAGCGTCGGGTACTAACCGATGACAGTTCAGCTGTAAGTAACTATTTACATTAAGCAAGTTTTTTTACCCTAACTCAATTATGTTCACGCAAGTTTCTTAATTATACTCTTTACATTGAGAAAGTTTTTTTGTTCTGCATTGGACAAGTATCTTATTGAAGTTCATTATTGAAATTAACGTAACGTTGACTTAATTGTTTAAGCAAGGTTTTATTGTATCTTTCAAATGCTTTAAGTTTATTTCGAAAGCATGACTGTTGAATATGATGTCTATTGTTATGACTCATAGTTATTTCATAATTATTTTTTCTCGAACTCTTAAATCGTTGTAAGTTAATTCAACTACTCCCTAGTTGATGATAGTTGAAACCAATGAGGAAAATACCAGCTTTGGTATCAACCATTTTATTTCCTCCTATTATACTAGTAAGTGAGAGAACAACTCTCAGATCCGAGATGGATAACAAAAAGGGAAAAGAAAAGATCTTGTAGAAAAGACGAGACCCATTTGCTAACATGCGGGTTACCATAAACTACGAGGGTATGAATGATGAGATCCCAGATAGTGACGACAAGGATCAGATTCGAATTCCTTTCAGCCAAGAGGGAAAAAGGGGCAGTTCAAAAAAAAACCTTGGCCTTATTTTGAAGGATTTCTTAGTCATCATCCGAGATGAAGCAGATGATCACCAATCCTTGATTCTCCCTGTTCACGAGGATCTAACATTGGATAATTGGAGCAGTGTCCCATGCATCAATCAAAAAGGGTAAAGGGGCAGAGAGTCCATCTGCCCTTTAAACATGCTTTCATTTACTGCTTACTTTTGATTTCACAATTATGTCATGCTTTGCCAAATGCTCTATCTATTTAAGCAATTGTATATATTAAAGTGAAAGCATTTTTGTTTTCAGGACTCAAGCATTGTATGTGTTTGTTTTTCTTGATGAGATGCCAACCTGTCAAAGTGACTACAACTTTTATGTAGAACTCAACTTCGACTTGATGAATGTTGATCAATAGGAGGAAGATGGCTATAAGGTGCCCGAGGAGATCAAATAATGGGTCGAAGACAAACCCAAACCAAACCTCGACTAAACCACCACTATCAAGATAGGAACCTCTGAAAGCATCAAAGAAATCCAGATAGGCATAGACCTCACCCAACAACAAAAAGATAACCTGATCGAACTCTTCACACAGTTCTAAGATGTATTTGCATGGTCACATGATGACATGATTGGCCTATCTACTGACATTGTCATTCATCGAATGCCAATCAAAGATGGATTCAAGCTAGTCAAGCAAAAGCTCAAGCGATTGAAACCTGAATGGAGTCTGAAAGTCAAAAAAGAAGTCGTTAAACAATTCTATGCCGGCATCATCATGGTATCAACATACCCGGAGTGGCTGTCAAACATAGTCCCCGTGCCTAAACCTAGAAGGAAAGTACGAGTATGCGTGGATTACCGGGATTTGAACAAATCCTGCTTCAAGGACCATTTCCCAGTACATTTTATCCACATCATGATTGACAATACGGCGCAGTACGGTATGTATTCCTTCATAGATTGCTTTGCTGGTTACCATCTAATCATGGTTGCTGAAGAGGATTGGGAGAAAATAGCTTTCATCACTCCCTGGGGAACTTTCTGCTACAGGCTACTATCCTTCGACCTCATCAATGCCAGAGCCACGTATCAGCGAGCCATGATGGCCCTGTTTCATGATATGATGCACAAAGAGATAGAGGTTTATGTGGACGACATCATCATCAAATTCAGGAGGGAGGATGATCACATTGACCATCTCAGAAAGCTGTTCAACAAGTTGCGTAAGTACAACCTCAAGCTAAATCCCGCCAAATGTGCTTTTGGCGTTAAAGCAGTCAAGCTGTTACGATTCTTGGTGAGTAATCGAGGCATCAAGATAGACCCTGCCAAGATCAAAGAGATCATTGAGATGCCAGTACCTCGAACAGAGAAGGAACAACTTCATAAGCCGATTCATTTCCCAGCTCACAACAACCTGTGAACCCATATTCAAGCTACTAAGGAAGAATTCCTCCACCAAATGGAATGAGGATTGTCAGAAAGCATTCCTTGCCATCAAGAAACAGCTGGTCGAAGCACCTGTTTTGGCACCTTCAAGGGATGGAGTTCCATTATTCATGTACCTGTCCGTCAATACCAAAGCAATGGGCTGCATGTTAGGACAGAAGGATGATAGTAGCAAGGAAAGAGCCATCTACTACATCAGTAAAAGATTCAACAGTGGTGAATAGAAATACACCCTGATCGAGAAGATATGATGTGCATTAGCATGGGCCGCCATGAGGTTGCAACACTATTTTCATGGGCACATGACCTACCTCATATCCCGTATGGATCCACTCAAGTACGTATTCAACAAGATATTGTTGAATTGTCAACTGTCCAAATAGCAGTTGATCCTACAACAATTTGACATTATCTACGTGACTCAGAAGTCAATTAAAGGTCAGGGCATTGCAGGTCAATTAGCTGAAGCACCTTTAGGAGGGTTCGAGCCCTTGGAGACCTATTTCCCGGATGATGGGATCATGACCATTCAACACCTCCAACAAGAGAATACAATCCAACCATGGAAAATGTATTTTGATGGAGCAGTAAACATGGAACGTGCCGGAGTTGGGGCAGTCCTTATCTCTGGTACAGGAGAACAATATCTTATGGCTACCAAACTTCAATTTGGCAACACCAACAACACAGCCGAGTATGAAGGATATATAATGGGGTTAAAATTATCCCAATCCATGGGTCTCAAACATTTACTGGTCTTTAGAGACTCTGAGTTGGTCGTCATAGAAACCACTAGGGCATATCACGGCAAAGAACTGCATTTGCCGCCCTATAATCGGCAGGTCATCGAAATATCATTGGAGTTTGAAGACATAACCTTCAACCATATTCCTTGGGGTAGGAATGACTTCGCTGATGCATTGGCGACGTTAGCGTCCTTGATCCGCATATCCAATAGGAGTGGGATTCCATGCATCAAATTCATAATTCAAAAAGCCCCGACATACGAGAATTACATTGGAGACATATCAGATGAAATACCTCCTCTTAATCAGCCTCGGTATCAAGACATCAAGGAATATCATCGAGATAGATCTACACTCGTTGGGGCAAGCCAATCCGAGCAAAAGCGGATTCACAAGATGGCCATGAAGTTCTATCTGAGCGAAGATGCACTCTATAAAAGAGATGCTGGAATAGGCCTGTTAAGATGCCCTGATAAAGAGCAAGGCCAAAGACTTATTGGATCTAGCTTAAAGCTGACTGTGATGATCACGTCAAGAGATGCTTTCAATGCCAAGTACATGGAAATGCCATACATGCTCCTCCAAATGAGCTACACAACATGAGTTCACCATGGCCTTTTTCCATGTGGGGAATGGATGTCATCGGTCCCGTGGAACCCAAAGCGAGCAATGGTCATCGATTTATCTTCACCATGATTGATTACTTCACCAAATGGGTTGAAGCAGCCTCTTTTCCCAAAGTCACCAAAGAGGTCATCATTGGTCTCATCAGAAACAATGTCATATGTCGATATTGACAATCGGAGGTGATCATATCAGACTACGCAAAAAACCTGAACAATCAAATGATGAAAGAACTTTGCAGTAAGTTCCACATCAAGCATTTCAATTCCGTCATTTATCAGCCCAAGATGAATGGTGCTGTCGAAGCGGCCAACAAGACTATCAAAAAGATGATGCAGAAAATGTCTGTTAATCACAAAGAATGGCCTGACTTGCTGCCTCTAACCCTATTAGCATACAGGACGTCAATGCACACCTCTACTGGGGCTACCCCCTATTAATTAGTCTATGGCATGGAAGCAGTCCTCCCCATAGAAGTAGAGATGGAGTCCTTGCGAGTGTTAATAGACGCTCAGATGGACGAAGGTCAATGGTTGCAAGACCGGTACCACCAACTGTCCCTGATAGATGAAAAGAGAGCTACAGCCATTTTCCACGGGCAGTTATATCAGCAAAGGATTGCTCGATCCTACAATAGAAAGGTTCGAATATGGTAATTCAAAGAAAATAACTTTGTGCTGAAGAAAGTCTTGGCCAACCAAGATGAAGCCAATGGAAAGTTCGCCCCTAATTGGGAAATCCCTTTCATTGTCAATGAGGTGTTGACAGGAGGAGCTATCATACTACAAGAGATAGATGGGAGTGAGTTTCCCCAACTCATCAATTCAGACACTGTGAAAAGGTACTCTGTCTTAAATGCATGCATACCCGTATCTGGGTCTTATAAATCAAATCAGGTTCAGTTTCACTAGAAGCCGGAACTACGAATGACCTGATCTCCCTCCACCTGGAAGTACGCAGGCAACCATTTTTGGTGCGGTCAAACCAAATAAAAAATTAAAAAAGTCATCAAACCAAATTTAAAACATAAAATAAATACTTTTTAAACCTTTCTAACACATTTGAACTACGAATGACCTGATCTCCCTCAACCCGGGAGTACGTAGGCAGCCATTTATGGTGCGGTTTGACCTTCAATAAAAAACAAAAACAAAATAAAAAAACCAGTTCCAAGACACCAAAGCCATATAAAACCTCAAAACTATCAAGCCTCCTTGGTCAGCAAGCTCATCTGATATACTCTCTGACATCTCAACTATCAGTCCATTAAGGAGAAGCTCAGGATACATCCACAACAGCTAGTCATGAAAGAAGTGGTAATCACTCAGCAATGATAATACATATCCAAACAGGGAAATAAATCAAAACATATTCCTCTGATATATAACATTATTTGATATATACATAGTGTCCAGTACATGACAAAAATGGCTGATCTAGTATGTGCAGGAAAACCAAAGGTAGTCTATGGACCCAAAGATAAGTGGGCCAGTAATGCCACCATGGCATCTCTCTCTGAAGATGGAGGAGCAGCTGCAAGTGCAATACCCTAAGCCACCATACGACTCAAAATATCCACAATCATCTGCAGTGTGGCACTGTGGTCATCAATATAGGCACTTATCTAGGTGACCAGACCATGAATATAAGACCGAAGAGCAGTATTATCGGCAATGTGGAAATCCCGAAAAGCTATGGCCTCGTCCCTCTCCATAAAAGCTCCATCCCTAGTAATCAAAGTCTCCTTGATCTCCACAAAAGATGCGTCTCTGGCAAATCGGATCTCCTCTAGATCAATCAATCTTTAATCCTGAGCTGCTTGAGCCGTGTCTCTCTCAGCCAAAGCTATTTCTCTGCCAGACAGGGCGGTCAACATCAGTGCTCTAGCCTGATCCCTCTCAAAGGTCATCCTAGCTAGTGAGTCCGCCAAAGCCGGATCTGTCCCTGCAGGAATGATCGGTAGATCACTAACTAGTGCTGCTGTCAAACACATGAACAACTCATCCTCAGTAGGAGAATCAGGATCTTCTATAGGCTCCTCCTCGTTTGAATCTACAATAAGAGCTGACTGGATGAATGCAGCTGATGCTATATCAGCCTCCAACCATGCCGAGTACTCTGGAGAACGGTCTAGATGGCTACTAGAGAAATCAGCCCTCTCCCTGTGAGTCAAACACTCATACACTCGAATTAAGTCAGCAGATAACATAGACGAAGCTGACATCCTCTGATCAACAACCCCCTCAAATAGATGCAAGCTCTGATACTGATCAAACTGGCCCATAACAGCCAGAGGATGGTAAGTGGTCACTTCCCTCATTCCCGCTAGGGGCAGATAGTCCATGTCAGATGCATGGGTAATAAAGCTATAGGGGGAGGCTAGCCCTGAGCATGGAAAAATCAAGAACGGATGCTCAATATCCGACAGAAATGCAGACCATGTCTCTGTATTAGTACACTGTCTAAAAAATCCAATCGCTCGTATATAGGACATAAGCCATACATATAACAAGACCAAACTGCCTCTGAAAAACCCAACCAGGTAGGTACTGCAGTAGGTGGTTGACCTCGGCGTCTCAGCCAATATCATCAGTATGATAGTGCTACCCTGTCTAAGGGCCCGAACCACGACTATCAACCACACATCCAAATGGTCCAAGCGGAGCAGCATGTAAACGTAGGATACGATGCACATCAGCAAAATATCTATCCTGGCTAAATGTCATACCTCCCCTGAAATAATAAAATTCGAGGTATGTCGACTATAGCTGTCGAGCTCACCAAAATGATCAATCAAAAAGTCAATAGAGATCACCCGTCCAGCGATGATCACATCCCTCACCACGCTCTGGCGAAGACCTGACATCCGTGTAAACGGTCTGCTCATATCGTTGATCACTGTCTCAGCGCAGGGCAACTCCAAGGCTAAACTGGTAAATCGTTGGTACTTCTCAAGAGTCGGCGTCGACTCATTCTATCCAAAACAGAAGATATATCTCTCGGGGATCCAGAAGGGTAAAAGACAATCCACGAACTCGTACGGAACCCGAAAGTCTGCAAGGGCCAATGAATGCCCCAACATCTAATCAACTGTCCCTCTGGCTGAGAAGGACAAACCGCTATACCACGATCTCAAGGATGAAGCCACCTCAGATGATGGCAAATGCTCAATACGACTGACGGTAGATGATGTCATCTGTATCACCGGATCACAAGATAGTCCAGGGGTTAAATCTAAACTCATTTGTCTAAATGCATACATATAAGATAATACATGTATAATGACAATGATAAACATGATGTGATAGATAGGAAATATCATGCATATCTACAACAAACTATCTACTACAAGCATCATCCCTATCTGATAATACAAAGAAAAATGAAGAGAACAGAAATAGGGGGCACCACCACCCAACTACTAATAGTGGTCTATCAAAATGAGGCACAACTACCAAATAGCCAAAACAGTGGCTAACCAAAAGATATAGCTGTAATATCTATCCAAAAAGATCCAAAATATCTATGCTCAGGTAGTTAACCTGCTCCATATCCTCTGTGGACACAAAACCATTGTCATCATGCATATATGGGTGGTATAAGGGAGGATCTGCCCCTGCAAAACTGCTGGAAAATGGACCTAAAGAGGGGCCAGCTCCTGAACTAGAAGGGTCAAAAGAAGATGCCTTTGACGGATCTCGATCAAGATGCCTGATAAAAAAATAAGCTCTCTCCAACTCCCGGGTCAGCTCTGCTATTTGGTTTAAATGAGTGGGCTCCCTGAGGCAAGCTATCCAGTCTGTCATCATCACAGACCCAAAAACTATGTCTGCCATAACTGGGTAGCCCGAGTCTAAGATTCGATAGTGCGAGGACTCCACCATCTACTGAATGCCTCATGGCTGAATGGGCGCTCTGATAGGGTGAAGCAATCGATGCCATTCATAGGTATATCTGTTAGTGGCAAGAGCAATGGCCAATGATGCTAAGAAGGAGGAACAATGGGAATGCAGATCTTCCCCGTGATGCTTCTGATAGCACGCTCTCCTAAATAGAGCTCCCAACCTCCCTTTGTCAAAAATGGGACTCTGCGGGTCGACAATGCAAACTTTCGACCAGTGGGAAAGCCTCCCTCAAATCCAATGGTCAAAAACTCGAAGGTATACGGTATCCATGAGATCGATCCAGTCGTCAAAAGCTCTAACTGTAGGCGGGCATGGGTGAATCCCTCAGCAACATGGACATCCATCAGAGTAGAGTGATGCCAACGCAGTCCTCAAGGATAGGTCTCCAGACCTAAAGTAGTAGCGGGTTGCAGGCAAAGAAGCCTCTCAAATGCCCAGAACTGGCCATATAAATATCAAAAGGCTTCAGTGACCAAAACTGACAAATGTAAATGCAAAAATCAAAAAGGTACAAGAAAGATGTACTCAACAGCAGAAACGGGTAGAATCCTATCCAAGCCTCCGTTAAATACTCCGAAAGCATGCGCATGCCCCGGAGAAAAAAGGCAAAGGTGTAGGAACGCCAATCAAAGTCACTGAGGTGCTCTACATATCGGGTAGCATTGACCAGGGCGAAGGACACCGTAGATGAGTTGTCTACCACAAAACAACCCCTGATGATCACCAGGAATAATCGCCTCAAGATGCAATCCCTAACACTCTGATCATAAGGCAAAGGCTCAAGTAAAGCCCCACTCTGGGCATCTATACTCAAGGGACCATATCGGACAGTTCGACCCTTAATCGACATCGCAGGGACTCCCAACAAGGACTGAACGACAGTAGGTGTGATGTCAGCCATGATAGGCACTGGCTCACCGTCAAACTCAATACCGGTGATGAACCTCCAATCCATAGGGGTCATCATCACCTCACAGTCCAACAAATGAATGGACTGAGTTTGGTGGAACCAGCGCTCAAACAAAGCCCTCATATACCCCAAGGGCAACGGCGGGGGAGAATAGAAAAGAACGCCTGAAACCCCCAGTCATCAACGATATCCCTGTAGTCCTGGTGCAAAGTATGATACATGGAGTGCACGTTGAACCAGTTCCCTCGAGGCTGCGTAAAGCTGGGAACCTACATCAAAAACCAACCCATATAAAAAATATATACCCCGAGAATGGCAAAAGAAAGAAAGAGAATCCAGAAACAAAAAAATTCAAGTCACCTTGTTGGCATAAAGAAATCTCGATGGATGGTGACTCAAGTCACCCAACAGCTCCTGGATCGGCATAATAATGCTCTGAACCTCTGCACGTGGAGCCTGAGCAGGGGCAGGAGCAGCAAAATGAGCCTTCTCATCATCAATATCGATCGGCTGCTCGTCCTGGGCTAGACGAATCACCGACTCTGCTAGTCTGCGAGGCAGCCGAGCTGGACATGGCTGAGGAACATCAGAAGCTCGCCTACGTCTAACGCCTGAAACTACCCTGGTAGCACTGTTGGGTCTATCTCGGTCCATCATCTAGACAAAGTCTACAAATCAACTCAGAAAGGGTGTGGTAAGCCTAAAACATGTGGCTTATTATTTTAAATCAGTACTCTATGCATTTTTATGTCTCAAAACATGCATGGGTCAGTCAAAAATACCCAATAAAGTTAAAACTGCATGTTTTTCAAAAGATAAATCCTAAAAATATACATGGGTCAATCAAAAATACCTAGTAAAGTCACAACTGCATGTTTTTTAAATTCTCAGGATTTTAAAAAAAAATCGTCAAAGTCTCCTTCGTAAAATGGACTATCCACATGCACATAGGCATGTCTAGGTTCCCATTCCGTAGCACACGTTCCCAAAAATAGGAGCAATTCATATTTATGAAAAAAATCAAAAGTAAACTTCACATGGTAGCCAAATTAGCATGGACATTTTTAGTTAAAAATCCAGGCTCACTAGGCCTCAAAAAGGATGAGTAAACTGATCAAAAAGAATAAAATATGACTGTCTTAGAATCTGAATTTTCTTACATCCAAACGTGCATTACAGTAAGATATTCATACATATGTTGTCAAATAAAATTTAGCAGGTCATATAAGCATACATTTTTCATACATTGCGTCTAAAAGCCTCCTACGTGGTTCACATACTTTTAACGGTCAAAATTTGAGAAAAAAGGACGTAGAACGTTACCTGCGATGCGCTGAACGCGTAGAAACTGACGGAATCAGAAAAAGGCTGCCCAAGCTCCGTAGATCTGAAATAGAAGATCGGATTCCGTTTGAAACTCGAAATGAAACTTGGAAATTATGAACTCTCACAGCCCAATATAAAGCCACAGGTGGAAGCAGGCCCATCCGTGGAAGCCGCACCTCTACCTGCGGCTCCCCAGGGTGGGTCCCACTCCCCCGGGCTCAGTTTGGTTCGAGTTAAAATGTAGTTTATATGAGCTACCAAGTCAAATCTGAAGAAAAATCTCTACGCGATTGAGCGGTTTGTCCTGAAATCCTGCGTTTAAGCAGCGTAATCCTGACAGAAAGAGGAACTCCCTATAGACCCTTGATATTCATCCCGGACAAATGTCTGGGAACCACTACTAAAAATTTGCCGAAAAACTGTGCAAAATTGTCGAAAGCTGCCACTTTCGAAGCGTCTGGTACTGATCGATGGCAGTTCAGCCGTTGGAACAACCCTAGCAAAGCGTCGGGTACTGATCAATGACAGTTCAGCCGTTGGCACAACCCCAGCGAAGCATCTGGTATAGACCGAGATAGTTCCGCCATTAGCGACAGACCGATGACAGTTCAGCCGTTGGCATAACCCCAGTGAAGCGTTGTGTATAGACCGAGACAGTTCAGCCATTGGCACAACCCCAACGAAGCGTCGGGTACTGATCGATGATAGTTCAGTCGTTGGCTCAACCCCAGCGAAGCGTCGGGTACAGACCGAGATAGTTCAGCCGTTGGCTCAACCCCAGCGAAGAGTCAGGTACAGACCGATGACAGTTCAACCGTTGGCTCAACCCCCAGTGAAACATTGGGTACAGATAGAGATAGTTTAGCCATTGGCACAACCCCAGCGAAGCGTCAGGTACTAAATGATGACAGTTCAGCCGTTGGCACAATCCCAGCGAAGCGTCGGGTATAGACCAAGACAGTTCAGCTATTGGCACAACCCCAGCAAAGCGTCGGGTACAAACCGATGACAGTTTATCCATTGGCATAACCCCAATGAAGCGTTGGGTACTTACCGATGACAGTTCAGCCGTTGGCTCAACCCCAGCGAAGCGTCAGGTACTGACCTAGACAGTTCAGTAGTTAGCACAACCCCAGCGAAGCATCGGGTTCAGACTGGTGATAGTTCAACCATTGGCTCAACCCCAACAAAACATCAAAAGGGATCCGGTGATGGAAGCAATATTTTAATCCATTCTCAATGATGGAATCTATTATACACATCCTCAAAAGGGAGCATCGAGGAGGATTGGTGATTCAAACCCCTGTATCAAACTACAGGTGTAAGTTATCGTCAAAATAAGCACCAGAAACACCCACTGAGGTAAATCTGCAACAAAGATATATTCCCAGCAGAGGACCGCCTTCAGAAATATACAACATCATTAACCGAAAGGAAATATGCCCCAACGAAGAATATCGACGAATGAGGGAAAACCATTGGTCTCAAACCAATAAATTCACCTAGGCTATCATGAGTAACGTCATCCCAGTAGAAAATGACGAAAACAGTTCGCGGTAGCCTAGTAGTGACATCCCCAGCAGAACAAGACAACAGTCTAACTCTAAAAACCTGTCAGTGGTTATTTTACCAGTAATCGTCGGACAGTACTGCCACGAGGGTTATCATAGGTGACATTATCCCCAACAAAAAATAATATAATCAAATCAGTGATAACCCTACCCCCTCGAAGGTATCTAACATTCATGGCATATCATGCCATGCATTGCCTCCCCTTTGCCTATGCATTTCCCGTGTCTACTAATCTTTATCATGTCCATTTCATTGCATTTCATGAACATGATAAAGAGGATCATCTGTAAACACTTAAAAATTTCTTTTCGTATTACTATCACTGTAGGAAATTGTCATCAAATCAACCCCGGTGTAATTATCAGGCCATCAAATCAACCCCGTTCTCAATACTGGGCTGTCAAATCAACTCCGATCTCAATAACAAGCCACCAGATCAGCCCAAGTCTCAACCCGGGAGGTACAGGTCAGCCCCGGTCTCAACCTGGGAGGTATAGATCAGCCCCGGTCTCAACCCGGGAGGTACAGGTCATCCCCAGTTTCAACCCGGGAAATCAGGTCAACTTCAGAAATAAACATGAAGCATCACATTATCTCCAGAGGAAAACCTGGAGCATCCAAGTCAGCCTCAGAGACAACACTGAGGACAAATAGACTTGAATGGGATCCAAGTCTTGGAAACAGCCCTAGGGAGTCAACCGAAGGCCATGCCGACACTAAAGACAACCCCGGGTAGGGGAAAATGGTCATTTTACCAACTCTAAGCTGATTCAGTCAAACTCAAGCTGAATTGATGCCACCAAGGTTAGAACAAACCATAACGATGATCCCGAGTGTAAACAGCGCAAGACAGCTCAACGGATAAACTACGGGGAATTGAAGACCTGGTTATGAACCCATCTTCATGGACCCGAAAAATGTTTTATCCCATGTCATTGTGACACTCTCGGTGAGGCTTTCCAAAAAGGTATTTCACGCCTTAAACGGACACTCCGATCAAAAGTTAGAAAGTTTTGAATCAGACCTTATGTTGCTCGGAGTGCACGTATTTCGAGACGACAGAACCCGCTGTGGACCCTATACCATGTGGAACCACACCTCAACCTATAGCAGCAGCAGCAGGTATAGTGGAGGCTCCCTAGTCTATAAATAAGAGGGCACCCCACCCCCTCATTTCAATAATTCAAAAACGCTCCGTACCTTTGCCTGTTTGGTTTTTTGCCCAATTTATTTTCTTCCAAATCCAAATTTTTTCACTTTAACACGTACATATACCCACATACTACCACATATCAGAAAATAACCAGAAGATTTGGACGTTTCAAGCCTACGATTTGGCAAAAAGCCCATATAGCAGTCCATTGGGAGTATTTTTACGATCAGCAAGTCAATACTACAACTTCACACTTTCATACACTTGCACGTTATGTTTCGTTTTCTAAATATGCCCGAAACTCAGTTCTTTGACCGTTTTCGTCAATTTGTGGTATATTTTTGTACATAAACGCATTTTTTGGCATTTCTACAACTCGGATTGACGATCCGTCGCTTCCAGCAGCATGTATATACTTGCATCTTCATACTAAGCAACTTCGCTAGACTAGGTTATCTTCCCAGTCCGGGTTTGGTTTTTTTTGTATATAATTAACTGTATATATACTAACTTTTTAATTATGTCAAGCCTGGATGTCAAATCTACGGTAGTTTACAGCTTTTATATATAAATATGCATATATAAGCAGCCTTCACCACCAATGGGTTATCTTCCCAGTCTTGGTTGACTACTTTTCCGTCTCTATATATATATTTATATTTCAGTTTAGCCTGGATTATTCTGTGGCCTTTTTACTGCTTTTATATATAAATATGCATATATAAGCAACCTTCACCACACTAGGTTATCTTCCCAGTCTTGGTTGACTACATTTCTATACATTTTAATTTCAGTCCGGGCACAGTCGTGAAAATCCATCGCCTTTTTTATTGTTTTTCTATATATATATTTCAATTCTATCTAGCCTAGATCATTTTGTGGCTTTTATTCAACTTTTATATATATATATATATATATATATATATATATATATATATATATATTAATTCCAGTCTGGGCACCGGTGTGAAAACTCATCGCCTTTTACAGCTTTTGTATATATAATTATATATATATATATTTCTTTACTCGCTATTATTAAATTGTTGCTTTAAATATTTATTTTATATGAATCGACACTGACATATTTGCGGGCGAACTAGATTTATTAAAATCTCGCCAATTCTAGCTTTCAAACGGTTCAAAATTGATACAGATGGAACCAGGAAGCTAGAATGGCTGAGATTTATTTAAATCTAGTATTTTTTTAGTTTCAGTTACAAAAGCAACCTCGCGGCCCTTAGATCGCTATCTAGTGGGAACGAGACGCTTCGGCAAGGTGTGAACCAGGATTTACTAAATGAATCCTCGATTCTAGCAACATTTGGATATATATTTGTTTCTGTACAAATTTGAGCTATGCAGGTTTATTGGCAACTCATATATGAGCCTAGGAATCATGGGATTCATAATCAAACTGATCAGAATCTGATTTCCACAATGGACAAACTCCACTTTACGAATGTACCCTGCCAGTTTTTCTATAAAATGTACATACAAAAAGACCTTAAAATGGTTATCCGGATTTAAGGTCTCAAAATAATGAGAATCATTGTTTGTCGTGTCAGAGTCCCTCTGATGGCTGTTATGCCCATGAGGAGACCGATATTTGTATATATGTTGTGGTCGAGGATGCTTCGCAGCCCGACAATCACCATTAAAATTAAGTCTTAAGGCTGAAAAGATAAAAATTAAAGTATCAATATGCTTCAATTCCTATGTTATAGCAAGGGTTTGAAAACCTTCTTTCAAAACATCACTTCAATAATCTTTTCGAAAAGAGAAGCTTTTACAAATCAAATCAAAAACATTTTGCAAATCAAATCAAACCCTTCGTATATAGGTTCAACGATGTATAGACATGCTTTCAATTAAACATAGGCCCAATCTTCGAACAGTATACACACACACTTCAATTTTTTTAAGGGAAATATTGAAAAGATGCGGTACCATGTTTACACGGGAGTTGTGGGGTGCCTAACACCTTCCCCACACTTAACCAAGCCTCTGAACTCAAACTTTGTTTTCAAAGATCAAGTTTTGACAGTGTCCAGCAAATTGGGCCACTTTCAAACAAAACTCAATTGAGTGAGTACAACCATTTCAAATCTACCAACTGGCGACTCTGTAAAACGTTAAAATCGTCGACATGATACATGTTGGCCTTTTCCTAAAAAAACCTTTAAAACCTTTTTTCGCAATAAAAAGAATAAGGGTAGAGATAATTTAGGAAGAGAGAAAGATCCCGGGTTGTAACCATACCCCGAATTTATTCCTGACGTCGACAATGGGCATGACAGCCATCAAATTGACTCTAGCACTACAAAATATATTTCACTATGTTTGAGACCTTAAATTCGGATAACCGTTTTAAGGTCCCTCAGATGTACATTTTATAGAAAAACTGGCAGGATATGTTTACAATATGGAGTTTGTCCATCGTGGGAATCAGATTTAGATCAGTTTGATCATCAATCCCACGATTCTTAGGCTCACATAAAAGTGATGAGTTGGTTTTATACCTACGAATTAATGTCCTTTATAACTTGATTCTTGGCTACTTCGAGTAGTTTTTGTATCATTTTACTTATTTTTTGATTTGGTAACTGCAGGAAGCAGATTGGATGGAAATCGGGGCTTAAAGGCAACATTTCAGACTTCCATGGAAAAGTGGATGTCCGCTGGGGCGACCCATCACAAGGCAAAACCACCCGCTGAGTCGGGGGTGCAAAAACTCAGCATCACAAAGTGGCTACCCGCAGGGGCGGGTGTACGTAGGCATAAACCCCCGCTGGGGAGGGGGTACGGTAGCAAAGAAGGTAGTTTCCTTCTGAAAGTATGATTCTGCAGCAGCAAGAGATTTTGTTTGGCTTGCGATTAAGGGCCTTTAAAAGGCTATCAAAGATACTTATTGAGACAGACTTAGACAGATTGAAGCCCTAGTTTGTGACTTGGACACGTGAGGAGATTTGACACAGAGCAGAACACGACGAATGCAAGGCGAAGGTGGAGACGAGTAACGACAGAATTTTAGATTCTATTTTTCTCTCTTCATATTTATCTTGTATTCAGAATGTTTAAGACTTTGTGGATTATGTGTTTTATTCATTTATTATAAACTAAATTCTTATTTAAGCCTATGACGGATCTTATTATGTAACGGAGGCAATACAAAAAAATGTTCATTTGGCAACAAACGGTTATCGTTGCTAAATGTGTGAAAATTCGTTGCAAAAGGTCATTTGCAACGATTTTTCTGTCGTTGGACCATTCGTTGCGCAATGAGCGTTGCTAATTGTCTAGCAACGAAATTATTTTTTTCGTTGCAGAAAGTGAGATATTTCGCAATGAAAGTTTGTTATCGTGTAAAATCATATATCATTTAGCAACGAAATATTTTGTAGCAAATTTATTAAGAAATTGTTACTGAAAGCAAAATTTGCCTAATTGGCAACGAAAAGAATCTTTTTTTGTGCCAAGGAAAATGAAATTCGTTGCGTGTGATACACATTTGTCAACGATATTTGTCGTTATTAAATAATATGAAAATTGTTACCTTAACTGGTTTTCGCTTCTGATTGTATACTCTTTGGCAACGATGTTTGTTGATAAATGTGCATAATAAATCGATCATATATTAATTTGCAATGAAATTATTTGTTGTCATTGGTTTTGTTCTAGATAATTATGATTAATTCGCAACGATATTGTACGATGCTAATTGTTTTTCGAAAGCAACGAGAGTTGTTATCATTTAGCAACGACACTATACGTTGTCGTTTGGTTTATATGTGCAACGAAAGTTATTATGATTCGCAACGATATAAATGTTGCCTTTTTCTTTTATTTATAGAAACAATATCCTCCACATAATTAGGTTAATTTTTGTTGCCAAAAAATTGCATTTTAATGTCATTACCAGCGAAAACTTGTTGCTAAAATTAGAAAAAATTGTTGCTAGATCCTTTGTCGTATGCTACTTTGGTAACGAAATAGTGTTTTATAGTATCATTGCCAAATTCATTATTCACAAACCTGTTATGTTACGAATGTAGAAATTATTGCACAAATAAAATAAATTATAGCTCAATGACCCCATAACAAATTATGACAGAAATACAAAAAAACTCAAATATTATTAACTAAATAAAATCATCTAGTACATGATTTACCACACTTGGTTGAATAGTGAACACACTTCACAAATTATTAAAATTTAGTCACATTTATAGATAATGATAACTATGCATTTCCCTTGGAATATTTATGGAGCTAAAAAGTATGTCATACTACATATATTTTGGGTTGTTGATCGCTTTGGGCTGGGGTGCTCCTCCCCTTTCTGTGATACTATTCCTTGTTGCTGTCTTTGTTGCTTCTGGGCGTGGCATCGACGTGTAAAATAAATTAGATGGTTCCCAATAATGAATCTATGATTAACCTTTATTGGAGGATACTTGGAGAATGGTTCATGCCCATGAGCAAGTTCAAGTATTGTTATTCCAAATGACCAGATGTCTAATCTGTCTACACAAAATATATCATCTAAGAATGTAGTATTATATATACATAATAATATAATATACATCCATACACCCCACAAAATAATAGAAACAAATAGAGAAGCATAGAAACATTGATCAGACAAGTCACCCACTCACTTGAAGTCATATCTTGAATTAGGTGTGGGTTATAATTCATACATATAGATCATATAGGAGTAATTGGGTTGAGATGCATTTTAGTATTGTTGTTTGGTGAGTTGCAGTCATTTAAGATGCAGATTTAAAATGGCATAGCACAACCAAGTTATAACTTCATGAACATATCAGTCCAAATTCTTGCAAGAATCAAAGAAAACTCAGCAGCTACACAACTGTCAGTTTGTTTCCACCAAAGATAAAATCTTTTAAGCATAGTCATGTTCCCAATTTCTCTTGGCATGCTGCCACTAAATTTTTTATAGGAAAATGATACATTCTGAAGCTCTTGGAACCTGTCAAATGTAGATGGAATTCTCCTGTGAAAGTTATTGAGATGCATAAGAATTTCTTCCCGTTTAGGAAGACGATAACTATAACGATTGAGATTTTATATAATAATTTTAATATTTATTGAGTTAAATAAATATTTTATGTGAATTATTTAGTGAGTTAAATAAATAAATTATGTGATTTATGGAGTGATTTAATTAAGTGTTATAAATTAATTAAATAAATGTGTATATTAATTCTATATTATAATTGTAATTTAATTGAGATAATTGAATTAGATGAATTATGTGATGAAGTGTTATATGAATTATAATTAGCGAGTAATTATAATTATGTGATAAATATTTATGTGGTTAATTGATTTTAGTTGATTAAAGAAGGATGTTAAATTATTTAATTAATTATAAGGTGACATTAAAATATGTGTTAAATGATTTGTTCAAAAAAAAGATTTTAAATGATTTTAAACAAACAAGGCCTTAGCTAATAATCTTTTTTTAAATAAACTGTTTACCAAACAAAGCCTTAAGGCTTTTTGAATTTTAAAACTTACGTAACTGATATGCTTAATAAGGGTATTATTATTTTGTCAGTTATTATATCGTATTATATCTATTATATGTGTTTACGTTACTATTCTAAGCCTAAGACTAAAGAAGAAGAAGAGAACTATACAGTGTGTTAGAGAGGAAGAAGAAGAAGGAAAAAGGAAGAGAAAATCTTGAGAAGGCTAGAGAAATCATTTTCATATTCTTCTTCAATCTCTAAGCATAAAGGTAATTACTATCTCATAGTTTTAAAAACGTTAAGTAGTTGTTCTTCATTGTTTTTAGTTTCTGTAAATTATAGTTTTCTGTGAATTTTGTGAAGTTGTAAAAATCATGAATTATATATATATGTATTGTATCCATGTGTTGATTGTGGTAATTGTATGACATAAGAGGATTTTCAAGAATTAAACTACTGTTAAAATAAGTTTCATGGAAAAAGTTTGTTCATATGGTTTTATGTATATCGATTAGTTTTAGAATGGAAAATTTAGGAATTTATATGTGTTATTATGCCTAATTAGAATTGGTTATGATGATTATATTCAATTACGTATATAATGTATGTATATAAAGTGGAATTGATGAAGAAAATTTCTTATAGTGGATTATTTTGGAAAAATATGAGTTTTCATGAAAATGGCCAAATTGGATTTTTAAAACTTGTGATTATCATTATTTAGATGGTTGTTATGTTGTAGAAACATGTTTTGTTATGTATTATTGCATGTGTATGGAGTTATAGTGGATACGTTACTGTAATTTTCCGTTTGTTGGCTTGTATGGGTTGTTCGGTAAAGTAGATAGCTGTGGCTGTCTGCGTCTAGCTGAGTTGCTGCGCAGCTGCACCGGCAGCAAGGCCAGGAGCGGCACAGCTGCGCCACTTACCCTTCCCAGATCATTTCCCTGCGCAGCTGCGCCGGTGCCCAGGCTGCTGGCTGCGCAGCTGAGCCGTGCACAGTGTTTGGGCAGTGACTTTAGTTTCTTTTGCAGTTTATTTTAAAGCCTTAGTTTAATTATTCCTTGATAGTGGACATATGTTTAAATGATATAACATGTTGTTATATGATTGTGACAAAATCATATTTGAGAAATAAAAGAGAATTTTGAAAACTTTAATTAGATTATAAATGTTTTATTGTAAATGAGTTACTTAATTATAATTAAGATTAAATATTTAATTTAAATTATAATATGGTTAAATTATAATGTATAGAAATTGATTTATTTTAGTCAATTAGATGTTATTTTAAATTATAATTTAAGTAATTGTAATTTAATAAATGCATGTTTAGTTATGGATTTTAAGTTTATAATTGCATGATTAATTATAATTTGTATAATTATAATGCATGATATAGTTTAATTAATTATTAATTATGAATTGGTGATAATTTAAGAGGTAATTATAATTGAGTAATTATAATTAGATTAAGTGTTTAAATTATAATTGTTTAATTATAATTTAGCTAAATACATAATTAATTTAATTACGTGAGTATGTGTGTGATGTAATTAACTATGTGATAGTTGATTATTTATTTAATTAGAGTGAGTTAACCATGAGGGTTAACCACTTATGTGAATTAGTTATGTGTTAACTGATTTAGATTATTATAATTGAATGTGTATAGGAAGTATTAAAGTACGTGAATTGTGTTAAGTCGCTTGCGCTTGAGGCAAGTCTTCTAACCCTAAACTTTTTAATTCTATACAATTTTTTTGAGTTCATATATTCATTGTTGAGAATGTCTTTTCCATTTCTGTATTGGGCAATTGTTTATTTAATTAAAATGATCTGAACTTATTGTTCAAGTAAGATCCAGTTTATTATTTTAAATGCTTTAAGTTTACTTCTAAAGCATATGTTAATTCATAATTCTTTTATTTATGAATTATTGAAAGTCGATTCAACTAATCTTTAGTTGATGAACGTGAATTCTAAATTACCCTTGTAAGCTTATCCAAACCAAACTTTCTTTGGTGCGGACTTGAATTCAAATTACTCAGTTGAACAACCCTATTTACTAGGAGAGGTTACTACGCATAGCGTTAAGATGTTTGTACACAATACATGGTACAAAGGGCTGATCCCCCTAAGTACGAGTTAAGGTCCATAGTCTTATTGACTGTTAAAGGTTTAAATAGAAATATTTATAACCTAGGACAAGGGTTCAAAGGTCTTATGACCCTCAGATAAATTCTATATTCGAATTTTAATGTTGATAGAGAATTATTATTCAATTCTTTATTGTTGAAGTAAGCTAAGTTATTCAGATCTTTTTAAAGATATCCTTTCATGTATTTATTATTGTTAAACTCTAGTGAGCTGTTGTTTGCTCACTCTTGCATTAAATAACAATTGTAGTTAAGGTTGATAACGTTGATGCCCCGTCTACAAGTAAAGGTAAGGGAAAGATGAACAAGTGAAGACTTGTTTAATTATTTTGAAATGCTTGTAATAAGACTTTTATGTAATGTTTTTATTCTGCACTTTATTGTTTATGTCAAGGTTAGAGTAACCCTGGGATTGATTTTTGAGAAGGTTGTAAGCCTTGTTTTAAGGGAGATTTTATTATTTTGAATAAAGGTTGTAATTTATTTTGAGATATATTGGTTAGATGTTTGTTATAGTTAGAAAGTGAACACCAAATCATGTGGAAGTGAAGTACCCGGATTTGGGGGTGTCACAGGTTGGTATCAAAGCTGTAGGTTATAAAACCTTAGGTGGGAAAAAAC
Organism: Panax stipuleanatus; assembly: GCA_020205555.1. Taxonomy (NCBI): domain Eukaryota; kingdom Viridiplantae; phylum Streptophyta; class Magnoliopsida; order Apiales; family Araliaceae; genus Panax; species Panax stipuleanatus. The sequence goes on from CM035119.1 coordinate 51,721,159, forward strand.
CTTAGGTAGTAGCCTTACAGGTAAGATCGAAAAGATAGGTGTGCTAGGTAAAGATAATAAACTACCTTATGTGCCTATGTGTTTACGTTTTAGTATTCGAAGAGTGTCGATTCGTTATCACGTAATAATGAACTTTAAAATTCTTTTGTCAAGATGTCGAACGTTGGAAAACCTAGTCAGGCTAGAGAGGATGTACCTCAGGTGACTAGAGAGGAGGAGCCTCGTGACATACATATTGTCTGGGAGCAGCTGGTTAGGAGAGAGCCATCTCCAGTGATCACCGTAGCTGGTCGGGAGCGTGAGCTGACATCTATTCTATAAGAAAAGGGCGAGGACGAGTCTGAAGAGGAAGAGGAGGAGGAAGAGGATCCCGAAGAGGAATTCCCACCTCACTCTACTAGTGCTGAGATGTACGAGGCAGTCTACCATAGCAACGTGGAGCTTCATGGTCGAGTCGGAGAGCTCGAAGAAACCATTCAGCAGCGAGACGAGATGATCGAGGAAATTGCAAGTGACCTAGGAGATGCACAGTGGAACCTGATACATATGGAGGTTGATAGAGATGCTGCTCGATTTGAACTGGCAAAGCTGAAGCAAGACATCTAGGAGGAGTCGAGGAAGCGTGCCAGAGCTGAAGAGTCAAGTTTGAGGGTTATTCAACGAGCCAATCAAGCTGAAGGTGAAGCTGAAGCCAAGAAGGCCAAGCTGAGGGAAACAGAGTATGCTTTCCACAAAGCTATAGAAAGAGCTCAGGACCGTGTTTTCTACTACCCAGCTCAGTTCCAAGGTTTATCGTGGTATGTGGTGGACCGAAGAACGGTGTTTTGGGTAATGGAAGAGGAACGCAGAGAGGCTGTGCGATGTATTAATATGTCTAGGCAGTGGCAGTAGCAGTAGTAGTAGTAGCAGTACCAGTAGCAGTAGCGGTAGTAGTAGAGCTTTTGTTTATGTGTTGCTTTTTGTAGTAAATAAAGTAAATCCCATAATTTGAGATAAGATGGGATAAGTTAATAATGTAATCCTGCAACTTTTTTCCAGTTCAGGAAGGATGATGTAAATGCCAGAAATGCTATCTGATTGATGTTTTTAAACTACGACTAATGAATAAAAGAAGTTTATTGACGTGCTATGTGTTCTATGTGAACTAAGTTATTCGAACGTTTAAGTATGAACTTGAATATTTAAAAATTGAATAAAGGGTCTAATAATAATATTTTCTGAACAGAAAATGCCTCCTAGAAGAAGAATAACACATCAAAACCCCAAGGGTTCGACGAACAACAACAATAACGATGGGACGAATCCCAACTCGGTTTAGCAGTTGGTGAACGTGTTGATCGGAGCTCTTGCGAATCAGCCGCAAGTGCAGGGAACAACGTTCAAGGAATTCAAGGCAGTAGGACCGCCTGAGTTCAAGGGATCGAGCAACCTTATTGAGGCTCAGACGTGGGTTATGGAAATGGAGAAGGTATTGATAGTAGTGTGCATATAAGCCAATCATGTATGATGATAAAGCACATACTTTGTAAACAATCTTATTTATTTATTAATAAAATATTCATTTAAGGCATATAATTATCTACATGGTGCTGTTTTTATAATATGTAAATAACCCATAGTTTTAAGCAATGCTTTTAGAATCATGATAATGAGATCTAAATTCTTAGAAAGCTTAAAAACTAAAATAGTTCCCAATTGTGGGATTTCTAAAATGGGGAATAGTAAATCCGGATAGATTGGTACATATGTTGCTTGCTCATTGGATGAGGATGACTGATCTCATGGTTATTTGTGTGGAGACACTAAAGCAAGTATGTAGGTGCTTATTGGAGAATAAGTTCACTGAACGTGACTCGCTATGGAATACCAAATGGAGTTTTACTCGCCTGTCAATAGGAATTCCTAATGTGATAGTAGTACAAGTGATCCTTGGACTTGAGATCATCATAGTATCTTGTATGTAACAAATTATACTTTGACTAATTCCTTAAGGCCTTTTAAGGCATATATAGGGTATGCTTGGGTATAATGAGTTACATATGAAGATAATGAATGATCAATAAAGAATCTACCACCTCTAGTAAAAGAGGAGATATGTCCTATGTGATTCGTTAAATGACAACCTAGGAATCCTTGGCCAAGGTAGAATGAAATTAGAAAGAGGTTTCTAATTTGCATTATTTGGAGTTGTGCATTTTCTAATCGAAATACATATGATTAAATAAATTAAGACTTGACAGTAAATCCATGTCTTATATTTAATTGGGACATTGTATGGTGGAAGGATTGAATTGTACGGTAACTATTAACTCACAGGTTCTTTTATGATTAATGTTGAAATCTATATTATCTAGAAAGTCGTTGATCGCTAGGGAGGCTTATCCCTATTGTAGAATAAATATTATTTATTTAAATAAATTATTAGTTTAATTTATTTATTTAAATAAGATTAGAATTGTTCTAATTGATTTAATCACAACAGGTTTAATATGGAGAACCTAAAGGGTCACACCATAAAAGGAAGAAGAATTAGTTAAGAAGAAAATGGCATGATAGTAATAATGCATTAAGTATAATTAATTTAATCTATGGTGATAGAATAAATTAAATAGCTTAATGTTTATTATTTAATATTTTAAAAATATTAAATATAAATTAATAAGAGGAGTCTTATTAATATTATTATTATTATTATTATTATTTTAATTCTAAAGGAGTTTAGGAATTAATATAATATCAGTACTCTCTCTCAATCCTAATAAGATTAGGATATAAAGTAATTAAAAGTGTTTAATTAATTAATTAAATAAAACCCTATTCTAATTGGATTAGGAGGGTTAATCTAATATCTATATAAGAGAGTCTTCTATCAGAAATAAAAAATGTGAATTTTTCCAAGAGTTGGGAGTACACATATTCTATAGAGATAGAAACAAGGGTTAAGCCAATAACCCATCTTCTTGAGTTCTTCATCTTCCTTGGTGGCTCACCGTTAGAGGCCAAACAATTGGGTGGCTAACATTGATCAAGGGAATGAGCCACTACAGAGGAATCAAAGGAATCAAAGGAGTAGAACTTGTACCTGAGGAAGCTTGGATCTTCAAAGGTATAATTTCATGTTCTCTCTTTTCTGTTATTGATAACTAGCACAAAGCATGATCATGGTTATGGGTTTGTATAAATTTTTGAAAACCTAGTTTTTTGCGCTTCCGCCCTATTTATGTGATTTGATTGCATGATTGCGTTACGTACAAACCCAACAGTGGTATCAGAACCTAACTTTGTGCTAATTATCAATTTTATAATTCCATGTATGAATTGATGTGAGAATTGGATCGTTTTTCTGGACAAAAATCGTTTTCTGCAAGTTTTTGCGACGAACGGCGCAGCTGCCCAGTTCATTACTAGCGCAGCTGCGCCGGTTTGCAAAAACTGCTGCTTCAGGCAACCTGCGCAGCTGCCCAGTTCATTACTGGAGCAGCTGCGCCGGTACCTGGACAGACCCTGAAAATTAATTTTAATTAATTAAGTAAACTGTTTATTTAATTGATAAAGTTTTAAAATAAAGAAGTTTATTTTATCTGAAATATGATTTCAGATTGCTAAAATTAAAGGAGTTTAATTTGGATTTATTTTTGTTTAAAATAAAAGAGTTTATTTTGTTTCAAAAATAAAATTTAGCAAAACTTTTGGCCATTAAATAACATCAATCCATATATGGAATAGCATTGTTATTCATGAGATGAATGGATATTTATTGATGCATATGTTGATGTGTATGGTAATAAAAGGGATTGATTATGGACTATGACCAATGTGATTGGATTTTATTTTGGTTGAATGCTTGAATGAATGGGTTTTATAAAATGGGGTCTGCGTACCTCGTCTTCTCTAGTTTTATTCTCGATGTAAATTCTATCTCCTTTCTATGTACTTTCCCTTGACTGCTGATCAAGGTTTCTATTTAATTTTAAATAGTTAATGTAATAGAGATAGTTAGAATTATTTTGAAGAAATTGGAGACCAAGGAGCAAGGAGCGCGTGAAGACCCGTTTGTATGGAGCCCGGGTTTAAATGTAATAGTTACATTTAAAATTTAAATTGTTGCACTGCTAGGTTTGACCTTTTGGTTCACTTGGTGGCTCTAGTGAACCAAACTAGAATAAAAGTCCATAATCAATCCAGGCAGAATATAGTATTCTATATTGCATGCTAAATATTATATATATATATATATTATATTTTATGCAAACATGCTTCGCATGTTTAATAAAATGACACATATTTTATATATATATATATATATATATATATATATATATATATATATATATATGTGTGTGTGCATGCGCGCTTAACAAGATGAGACAAATAATAACAAACCCTTCAAAGAAATATATTAAGTCTGAAGCGTTCAAATGATATTTGGAATATCGAACGTCGCCTTCTAGCATGATAAATTAATAGAGTATTAAATATTTAATATGAGCTTGTTGTGCTATCCACAAGGCGAGTATTGCATATTTAAGATGTTAATTAATCACATTTGATGCTTATCAAGAAAATTGAACGATCTAGTCTTGTTGTGCTATCCACAAGGACGAACATTTTTCTTTTTTGAATTTATGGAAGTGCTAGGCTGGACTTAACTTAAATTATTTTAGTTTGGATGTGCACACACTTGACCATTATGATTTAAGAGACAAAATAAAAGGAGTTATATAGTGATGTAATTGACAAGAGTTGTCTACCTATTTATTTGTATATCGCTTGTTGTGCTATCCACAAGCTTATATACATTTGAAATGGGATCCTTATTCTCACTAGCAAATCTTTAATTAGATGTTGCCGAACTATATAAGTGAGGGTAATATAGTTTGATAAAAATAGTGGGAGATACCAATTTAAAATAAAGACCTAAATTTATTTTGGTATGCAAAATTAATAAAATGAATGTTTGCTAAAATGTTGTTTTTCACATGCAGAATTTTAAAAATGTCAAAATCACTAATCTCACTACGAAGCATACTTGATGCAAATAAGCTTACAGGCCCGAATTATGAGGACTGGCTAAGAAATCTTAGAATTGTTCTCACTGCTGAAAAGATTTCTTATGTCCTAAATTCCATTATTCCTGAATCTGTTTCAGAAACAGCCTCTGAGGAAGAGATTGCCACTTTCAATTAGTGGCAAGATGATGCATCTGTGGCTCAATGCATTATGCTCGCATCCATGAATAACGAGCTTCAACGTCAGCACGAAAAAATGGATGCTCCTGCTATGCTGCTTCACCTCAAGGAGTTGTATGGTGAACAGAGTAGGACTGCTAGATATGAGATATCTAAGGAGCTCTTCCGATCTCGGATGACCGAGGGCACTGCCGTCGAGACTCATGTTCTGAAGGTAATCAATTTGATTGAATGCCTTGGACAGCTTGGGTTTGTCATAGATGGGGAGTTGAGTCAAGACTTGGTCTTGCAGTCACTCCCTGAGACATTCTCGCAGTTTTTGGTTAATTTTCACATGAATAAGCTAGATGTCAGCTTGCCTGAGCTGCTTAACATGCTGAAAACTGCAGAAGGTCACTTCTCATCCAAAAAGAACCATGTCTTGATGGTGGATTCTTCCAATAAAAGGAAGAGGCCCAAGGTCTCTTCTGAAAAGAAGAAATCTAAGAAGGCTAAGGGAAAAGGGAAAGAAAAGGAGCAAAAGAAACCTGAACCAGCTAAAGGAATGTGCTTTCATTGCAATGAGCCGGGACATTGGAAGAGAAACTGCAAGAAGTTTCTAGCAGAGAAGAAGCTTGGAGAAGCTTCGACTTCCAATCAAGGTTTGTTTATGATTGAAATTAATTTTTCTGAAAGTCATAATTCTACTTGGGTATTGGATACCGGCTGTGGTTCTCACATATGTAATACTGTGCATGGACTGGTCAGAAGTAGAAAGATGAACAAAGATGAGGTGATCCTACGAGTGGGAAAGGGAGCAAAAGTTGCTGCATTAGCTGTAGGAACTTATTGTTTAGCAATGCCTTCGGGCAAATCCATTTATCTTAATAACTGTTATTATGTTCCGAATATTATTAAAAACATTATTTTAATTTCTGTATTGGATATGGAAGGTTTTGACGTTATTATAAAGAACAATGGTTGTTCTATTTATAAAGACGATGTTTTATATGGTATTGGAAATTTGCGAAATGGACTTTATACACTTGACTTACAAGAAAATATATTTCAAATTGAACAAATTAAGAAAAGGAAAAGAGATGATTTTAATTATACCTATATGTGGCACTGTAGACTCGGTCATATCAATGAAACAAGATTATCCAAGTTGCATAAAGATGGGCTCCTCGAGCTATCTGATTATGAATCATATCCAACTTGTGAATCTTGTCTCATGGGTAAAATGACTAAATCTCCTTTTAGTGGAAAAGGAGAGAGAGTTACAGAGTTGTTGACATTGATTCACACAGACGTTTGTGTACCTATGACAACAAGTGCACGGGGTGGGTATTCTTATTTTATTACTTTCACTGATGATCACTCAAGATTTGGATATGTGTATTTAATGAAATACAAATCAGAATCATTTGAAAAGTTCAAAGAGTTCAGAAGTGAAGTAGAGAAACAAACGGGCAAGAGTATTAAGATACTTCGATCAGATCGAGGTGGAGAATACTTAAGCAGTGAGTTTCTCAATTGTCTCAGAGAAAATGGTATAATCTCACAATGGACTCCTCTAGGTACACCGCAGTTAAATGGAGTATCTGAAAGGAGAAATCGAACACTGTTGGACATGGTTCGATCCATGATGAGTTTTACCAACCTTCCAATTTCCTTCTGGGGATATGCCCTAGAAACGGCTGCATACCTACTTAACATGGTACCTACCAAATCCGTCCCAAAGACTCCATATGAGATATGGAAAGGGAGGAAACCAGATCTTAAGCATGTTAAGACTTGGGGTTGTCTAGCTTATGTTAAAAAGTTTGAAAATGATAAGCTCCAGACTAAAGCCGATAAGTGTAGATTTGTGGGATACCGTAAAGAAACCGTAGGGTATTGTTTCTATCATCCAACTGATCAAAAGGTGTTTGTTGCAAAACATGCTACCTTCTTGGAGAAAGAGTTTATCCATGAAGGGGTCAGTGGGAGTAAGATATATCTTGAAGAAGTTCAAGAACCACAAGTTACCACGGACCAAAGTCAAGTACCTAACCAAGTAGAAGAACCTACTGTACCACACCCTGTTCGTAAATCTGGAAGAGTACCGCAGATACCTGAGAGGTATGGATTCGTTATAGAGGATAACGATGAGGTACACATCATGAATGATGATCCATTGAATTACGAACAGGCTATGAGTAATAAAGACTCAGGGAAATGGCTTGAAGCCATGAAATTCGAAATGGACTCCATGTATGAAAACAAAGTATAGACTTTGGTTTCACCACCTGAAGGTATTAAACCTATTGGGTGTAAATGGGTTTTTAAGAAAAAGACTGGAGCAGACGGAAAGGTAGAGACCTATAAGGCCCGACTGGTTGCAAAAGGTTTCAAACAAAGACAAGGAGTTGACTATGATGAAACCTTCTCACCAGTAGCCATGCTCAAGTCCATTCGAATTTTGCTTGCGATTGCAGCTTACAATGACTATGAGATCTGGCAGATGGACGTGAAAACGGCCTTCCTCAATGGAAAACTTGAGGAGGATGTGTATATGACACAGCCAGAGGGATTTATCTCAAAAGTTGGAACAAATCAAGTCTGTAAGCTACAATGATCCATTTATGGGTTGAAGCAAGCTTCTCGTAGATGGAACATTCGTTTTGATGAGACAATCAAAGAGTTTGATTTTATTAAAAACGAGGATGAACCTTGTGTATACAAGAAGGTTAGTGGGAGCGCAGTATCATTCCTTGTATTATATGTTGATGATATATTACTGATAGGGAATGACATTCCTATGTTACAATCCATTAAAATCTGGTTATCTAAAAACTTCTCCATGAAGGACTTGGGTGAAGCATCCTATATTTTGGGGATAAAGATCTATAGAGATAGATCTAAAAGGATGCTCGGCTTATCCCAAGGAACGTACATTGATACGATGCTAAAGAGGTTTAGCATGGAAGATTCCGAAAGAGGTCTCAGGTCGATGAGCCATGGAAAAAATCTCTCCAAGAAAAAGGCCCCAAAGACACCTGAGGAGAGAGACCGTATGAGTAAGATCCCTTATGCTTCTGCAATAGGATCTATCATGTACGGTATGATATGTACTAGACCGGATGTTGCTCACGCACTTAGTGTAACAAGCAGATACCAGTCGAATCCAGGAGAAGAGCACTGGAAGGCAGTGAAAAATATCCTAAAGTACTTGAGAAGGACTAAAGATATTTTTCTTGTCTACGGTGGGTCTGAATTAAAACTCGAGGGATTCATGGACTCAGGTTTTCAAACAGACCAAGATTACAGTAAATCTGTTTCAGGGTATGTGTTTACCTTGAACGGAGGTGCAGTGAGTTGGAAGAGTTCTAAGCAGCAAACAGTTGCTGATTCAGTGACAGAGGTAGAGTATATAGCTGCAAGTGAAGCTGCAAAGGAAGCTGTTTAGATGAAGAAGTTCATAACTGAACTTGGTGTGGTTCCTAGCATCAGAGAAGCAGTTCCCGTATACTGTGACAACACCGGAGCGGTTGCACAAGCTAAGGAACCCAGGTCTCATCAGAAATCTAAACACGTGTTGCGGTGATTTCACTTGATCAGGGAGATCATTGAAAGATGAGACGTCACCTTGGAGCGTGTGGACTCTCAAGACAACATTGCAGATCTATTTACTAAAGCTCTAACACAACAGCAGTTTGATCGTTACTTAGAGAAGATGGGTATGAGATACCATGGCGATTGGCTTTAGTTCAAGTTGGAGATTGATAGTAGTGTGCATACAAGCCAATCATGTATGATGATAAAGCACATACTTTATAAACAATCTTATTTATTTATTAATAAAATATTCATTTAAGGCATATAATTATCTACATGGTGCTGTTTTTATAATATGTAAATAACCCATAGTTTTAAGCAATGCTTTTAGAATCATGATGTTGGTCATGCTAATGAGATCTAAATTCTTAGAAAACTTAAAAATTAAATAGTTCCCAATTGTGGGATTACTAAAATGGGGATTAATAAATCCGGATAGATTGGTACATATGTTGCTTGCTCATTGGATGAGGATGACTGATCTCATGGTTATTTGTGTGGAGACACTAAAGCAAGTATGTAGGTGCTTATTGGAGAATAAGTTCGCTGAACGTGACTCGCTATGGAATACCTAATGGAGTTTTACTCGCCTGTCAATAGGAATTCTTAATGTGATAATAGTACAAGTGATCCTTGGACTTGAGATCATCATAGTATCTTGTATGTAACAAATTATACTTTGACTAATTCCTTAAGGCCTTTTAAGGCATATATAGGGTATGCTTGGGTATAATGAGTTACATATGAAGATAATGAATGATCAATAAAGAATCTACCACCTCTAGTAAAAGATGAGATATGTCCTATGTGATTCGTTAAATGACAACCTAGGAATCCTTGGCCAAGGTAGAATGAAATTAGAAAGAGGTTTCTAATTTGCATTATTTGGAGTTGTGCATTTTCTAATCGAAATAAATATGATTAAATAAATTAAGACTTGACAGTAAATTCATGTCTTATATTTAATTAGGACATTGTATGGTGGAAGGATTGAATTGTACGGCAAGTATTAACTCACAGGTTCTTTTATGATTAATGTTGAAATCTATATTATCTGAAAAGTCATTGATCGCTAGGGAGGCTTATCCCTATTGTAGAATAAATATTATTTATTTAAATAAATTATTAGTTTAATTTATTTATTTAAATAAGACTAGAATTGTTCTAATTGATTTATTCACAACCGGTTTAATATGGAGAACCTAAAGGGTCACACTATAAAAGGAAGAAGAATTAGTTAAGAAGAAAATGGCATGATAGTAATAATGCATTAAGTATAATTAATTTAATCTATGGTGATAGAATAAATTAAATAGCTTAATGTTTATTATTTAATATTTTAGAAATATTAAATATAAATTAATAAGAGGAGTCTTATTAATATTATCATTATTATTATTATTTTAATTCTAAAGGAGTTTAGGAATTAATATAATATCAGTACTCTCTCTCAATCCTAATAAGATTAGGATATAAATTAATTAAAAGTGTTTAATTAATTAATTAATTAAAACCCTATTCTAATTGGATTAGGAGGGTTAACCTAATATCTATATAAGAGTATCTTATATCAGAAATAAAAAACGCGAATTTTTCAAAGAGTTGGGAGTACACATATTCTATAGAGATAGAAACAAGGGTTAAGCCAATAACCCATCTTCTTGAATTCTTCATCTTCCTTGGTGGATCACCGTTAGAGGCCAAACAATTGGGTGGTAACATTGATCAAGGGAAGGAGCCACTACAGAGGAATCAAAGGAATCAAAGGAGTAGAACTTGTACCTGAGGAAGCTTGGATCTTCAAAGGTATAATTCCATGTTCTCTCTTTTCTGTTATTGATAACTAGCACAAAGCATGATCATGGTTATGGGTTTGTATAAATTTTTGAAAACCTAATTTTTTGCGCTTCCGCCCTATTTATGTGATTTGATTGCATGATTGCGTTACGTACAAACCCAACAGGTATTTGGCGTAGCCTGAGTGGGTGAAGACCAGAAGACAGCATTCGCGACTTTCATGTTAAAGTCGGATGCTAGCTTCTGGTGGTAGGCTAATAAGACACGGGAGGGAGAAGGAGTCATAACGTGGGAACGTTTCAAGGAAATGTTCTACGAAATGTACTTCCCAGTGAGTTCCCAGGACCAGATGGAGGTCCAGTTCTTAGAGCTTAAGCAGGGAGGGATGACGGTGTCCGAGTATGCTGCTAAGTTCAACGAACTGGCCAGGTTCGTTACTTACCAGGTCAGCACTGACGCTAGGAAGGCGAGAATGTTTGAGCGGGGCCTGAAGCCCTGTCTCTACAGCAAGGTTTCCATGTTCCAGCTAAACACATTTGCGGCTGTGCTAGAGAAGGCCATACTTGCTGAGGGAGGAAGCGAAGCGGTGACGAAGTTCAACCAATATAAGAAGAAGAAGAATGAGGTAGAAACCAATATTGGGGGAGTCAACAAGGAAGCCAGCAGAAGAGGAAGTTCGAAGCATGTGCTACATGCGGTAAGAATCACACTGGCGTGTGCATAAAAGGGAAGCGGGTGTGCTTCAACTGTGGTCAGGAAGGCCACATTGCACCTAATGGCCCAAACCCGAAGAAGGGAGCTTGCTTTACTTGTGAATCCAAGGATCATATGGCTCGCAACTGCCCTAAGAAGCTGACGGCAGGGTCAATAGGGAGAGGCGGGAATGGAAGCGGCAGTACCGTTACTATCGCTGCACCATTGCAAGCTGTTCGACCCACTACACGAACATTCAATATGACGGTGCAAGATGCTGTGCAATCAAAAGACGTGGTGTCAGGTATTATTCCAGTCAATAGTATAAATGCATATGTATTATTTAATTTGGGTGCTACTTGTTCATTCATATCTGATGATTTTCCTAAAACCCTAGACTTACCTGTAGAAGAGTTAGTCTACCCCTTGAACATAGAGATTGTGAATAAGGAAGTTATTCCTGTTATGTGTGTTTATAAGAACTATAGACTGGACATTAAGGGTCAGGAGCTGAGAGTAGATTTGATTCCGATAAAACTTGGGGAATTCGATGTCATACTGGGTATGGACTGGTTGTTCAACCATGGGGCGATAATTGACTGCCAGAAGAAGTCGGTAAACCTTACGACTCCATCGAAGTTAGTGTTCTATGGTAGCAAATCGCCTAGACAAGCGAGTTGTCTGACGGTTATACAAGCCAAGAAACTTCTGACGCAAGGCTGTGTGGGATATCTAGCCTATATAGTAGATACGCATAAGGAAAGCCCGAAGGTGGAGGAGATATCGATAGTTAAGGAGTTTGTGGATATTTTTTGAGCGATTTGCCAGGACTTCCGCCAGATAGGGAGATAGAGTTCGTGATCGATCTAGCGCCGGGAACTGCTCCTATTTCGAAGGCTCCGTACAAAATGGCTCCAGTTGAGATGAAGGAACCGATGGTTCAACTACAAGAATTACTGGACAAGAAGTATATTCAACCGAGCGTTTCGCCGTGGGGAGTGCCAGTTTTGTTTGTGAAGAAGAAGGATGGTTCGATGCGTCTTTGCATTAATTATAGGGAGTTGAATAAAATTATGATCAAGAATAGGTATCCTTTACCTAGGATCGATGACTTGTTTGATCAGTTGAAGGGTGCAAAATACTTCTCTAAAATTGATTTGAGAAGCGGGTATCATCAATTGAAGGTGAGGAAGGAAGATATACCTAAAACGGCTTTTAGGACTCGATATGGTCATTACGAGTTCTTGGTGATGTCATTTGGTCTCACGAATGCCGCAGCTGCATTTATGGACTTAATGAATAGGGTGTTCAAGCCATTTCTGGACAAGTTCGTGGTAGTGTTCATGGATGACATCCTGGTTTATTCCAAGTCCGAGGAGGAACATGCTAAACACTTACGACTAACCTTAGAAGCCCTGAGACGAGAGAAGCTTTAAGCTAAATTCTCAAAATGCGAATTTTGGTTGGAATGTGTGCAATTTCTTGGCCACGTGATCTACAAGGATGGTATTTCGATGGATCCGTCGAAGGTTGAAGCTGTTATGAATTGGGATCAGCCGAAGACGCCGTCTGAATTGAGGAGTTTCTTGGGATTAGCAGGTTATTACCGTAGATTTATCCAAGACTTTTCTAGAATTGCAACTCCGTTAACGAATTTGACTCGTAAAACCTTTAAATTTGTTTGGACGGAGAAATGTGAGGAATATTTTCAAGAGCTGAAGAAGAGACTGAGTACTGCGCCTGTATTTTCTTTACCGGATAGTTCGGGGAATTTCGTAGTATATAGCGATGCCTCATATAAAGGATTAGGCTATGTGTTGATGTAGAGCGACAAAGTCATTGCCTATGCGTCACGTCAGCTAAAGGATTATGAGAAGGGGTATCCGACCCATGATCTAGAATTGGCGGCAGTAGTGTTAGCCCTAAATATTTGGAGGCACTACTTATATGGAGAAAAGTGTGAAATATACACAGATCACAAGAGTCTGAAGTATATATTTACCCAGAAGGATTTGAACATGCGCCAAAGAAGATGGTTGGAACTGATTAAAGACTACGATTACGAGATACTTTACCATCTGGGTAAACTTAACGTTTTCGTCGACGCTTTGAGCAGGAAAGGTCGGGAGAAACTGAACGTGTTAACTGATCAGGATCGGTTAATAGAAAAGATGGCTAGATTGGAGTTGAAGGTGAAGCTTCTGAAGGAATCGGATGAGATGTTGTTTCAAGTAACCACTAGTTCTACTTTAGTAGACAAAGTGAAAGAAGCAAAACTTCACGATGAAGAATGTAAGAAGATTTGGAGGAGGATAACCGATGGTAAAGAGTTCAAGTTCAAGATCGATAATGAAGGTCTGTTACGGTTTGAAGGTAGAATCTGGGTACCGCCAGTACTTGAGGTCAAAGAGGAGATTCTGTGTGAAGCTCATAGTTCTAGATATTCTATTCACCCCAGGAGTACGAAGATGTACCAGGATCTCAGGCATCATTTCTGGTGGCCGAATATGAAGAGGGATGTTGCTGAATGCATTGCGAAATGCTTTATGTGCTAGAAAGTTAAAGCAAAACACCAGAGACCGAGTGGTTTGCTACAACCGTTAGAGATTCCAGAGTGAAAGTGGGAGCACATCACGATGGATTTTGCGGTAGGTCTTCCAACGACTTAGAAGGGATTTGATGCGATATGGGTCATAGTGGATCGACTGACGAAGTCAGCCCACTTTCTACCGATCAGGGTTAAGTAAAACCTGGATAAGCTAGCGAAGCTATACATGAAGGAAATTATTTCTAGACATGGTGTTCCGATGTCAATTGTGTCCGACAGAGATCCACGTTTTACGTCTAATTTCTGGAAGCGATAGCAAGAATGTCTGGGAACGCAATTACGAATGAGTACAGCGTATCATACTCAGACTGATGGACAGAGAGAGAGAACGATTCAGATGCTTGAGGATATGTTGAGAGCTTGTGTGCTGGACTTCAAAGGAAGCTGGGAGGATCATCTACCGTTGGTGGAGTTCGCCTACAACAATAGTCATCAATCGAGTATTGGCATGCCGCCCTACGAAGCGTTATACTGAAGAAAATGCAGAACTCCTTTGTCTTGGGATGAAGTCGGTGAACGTCAATTATTGGGACCAGAATTGGTACAACAAACCGCCGAAATTGTGAAGCTGATCAGAACGAGATTAGTTGCTGCTCAAGACACACAGAAGAAGTATGCCGATCTTCATCGACAAAATCGATAATTCTTACCAGGAAGTTTTGTGTTCCTGAAAGTATCTCCCTGGAAGGGGAAGATTTGATTTGGTAAGAAGGGAAAGCTGAGTCCTAGATTTATTGGACCTTTTGAGGTGTTGCAAAAAGTTGGCGAGGTAGCTTACGAGATTGCATTACCTCCGGAGCTCGAGAATATACATAATGTCTTCCATATTTCTGTGTTAAGACCTTACAAGCACGATTATAAACATGTAATAGAAAATGAACCTTTACAATTTGATAAGGACTTAACATATGAAGAAGTGCCTGTTCAAATAGTTGATAGAAAGGAAAAAGTACTTAGGAATAAAGTGATACCTTCTGTTAAGGTAATCTGAAGGAACCACAGTGCTGAAGAAGCTACGTGGGAACTCGAAGATGTTATGATGAAATCTTATCCGCAGTTATTTGCTTAACTTTTGTGTGTAACCCCTTATGTACCGATTCTGGGGACAGAATCCTTTTAAGGGGGAAAGAATGTAATAGACGAGAATTTTTTTTGTGTGATTCTGGGGACAGAATCCTTTTAAGGAGGGAAGATTGTAACGATTGAGATTTTATATAATAATTTTAATATTTATTGAGTTAAATAAATATTTTATGTGAATTATTTATTGAGTTAAATAAATAAATTATGTGATTTATGGAGTGATTTAATTAAGTGTTATATATTAATTAAATTAATGTGTATATTAATTCTATATTATAATTCTAATTTAATTGAGATAATTGAATTAGATGAATTATGTGATGAAGTGTTACATGAATTATAATTAGCGAAAAATTATAATTATGTGACAAATATTTATGTGGTTAATTGATTTTAGTTGATTAAATAAGGATGTTAAATTATTTAATTAATTAAAAGGTGACATTAAAATATGTGTTAAATGATATAACATGTTGTTATATGATTGTGACAAATTCATATTTGGGAAATAAAAGAAATTTTGAAAACTTTAATTAGATTATAAATGTTTTATTGTAAATGAGTTACTTAATTATAATTTGATTAATTATAATTAAGAGTAAATATTTAATTTAAATTATAATATGGTTAAATTATAATGTATAGAAATTGATTTATTTTAGTCAATTAGATGTTAATTTAAATTATAATTTAAGTAATTTTAATTTAATAAATGCATGTTTAGTTATGAATTTTAAGTTTATAATTGCATGATTAATTATAATTTGTGTAATTATAATGCATGATATAATTTAATTAATTATTACGTAACTTTAACATATCGTTACCGGTTGTGGCATGATAACACCAAAACTGAAGTTTTGTTATCCTCAAAACATGTTGACAAGTGTGTATGTGTGGACTTCGGGATCCTGACACGTTGTTACCTGTTGAATGATAACACAAACTGATTTTCAAATATTTTTGAACCGTTTAAAAGAAAAGTCTATGCTAATTGTTTTGGCTAGACAAAAATTACTTAAAATATCAAAACGTATTTTATATATCATCAATGCATCATGGAACCTGATGCAAGGATGATAAAAATGATGGAGTCATTAATACAGTATTGTCTAGTGTTGGATGTGATCTAAAGATCGTCAGCCCACTATGGTATATTATTATATGACAAAGTCATAAAATGACAGAATCTTCAACGGACTGTAAATACAGTGCGTTATAATGACGTCATAAAATGATTTCCAGAATTTTAAAGAATATTCAAGTGCCAATTAAATTTGGCCAGATACATTTTGATTGATGTTCGAATTATTGGTATATGTCTAAAGATATTTGATTCAGCTAGATAAATATTTATGAAAATTCAAGTATCTCTTTGAGAACTTATCCCAAACCATATTGTTTTGATTCAGAATCCAGGCTGAGTATGAACATCCCTAAATTGGGAAATATTTTTGCGCCAATGGCGGTGATGATGAACGCAAATGTCGTTCCAGCATGTAGCATCTGATCAATGCAGGGCATACGGGCTGATCACCCAATGTGTCTGTAAGTCCAGAGCGGTTTACAAATGAATTTTAGTTTAAACCTTTTCAAAATTGAAAATGAAAGTTCATGGCCACTCAGCATTTTATGAAAAGTTATTTAACTTCTCGGGGAGAAGTCTGGGTAGAATGTGATGATAGAATAGTTCCTCATAGAAGGAAGCTTTATGTATTCATTAAATGAGAATGAAATTAGATAAAGGTTAAATTAAAAACCTAGTTTTTATGAATAAAAAGAGTAGGGATTAGTAGGCTGTAATTTTGAGGACGAAATTCTTAGAAGAAGGGGTGAATGTGACAACCCGAGAATTTATAAGATTTTAAATGATTAAATAAAGGTTAAATAATAAGACCTAGACTGGAAACAGAGTATGGATTTAAAAATTTTGTGACGGACTTATATGGTTTTGTGTATTGTTTATATATTTATTTAACATATAATGAGAATTAAGAATAAATTCTTGTAACCTAATATATATATATATTAGGTATGAAAATTAAATAACTTAAGGGTTATAATATGTAAGGATGTTAGTATTTAAAATTTTTACTAACTTAAGAGATTAAGTTTATTATCTCAATTAATTAATATTATTAAAGCAAGTCTAATTGGGATAAGTAATTAAATGTGCATGAGTAAGAATTTATATTACAATTGAGTGAATAGAAACCCTAATTAAATGATTAGGGTAGAATATAATTAAAAGTATTGGACCTAATCTATTTTTATGGTACATTTATTTTGTTATCAAGCCTAAAGTAATAAATTTGGTGTCCAAGACTTTAACCCAATAGAAGAGGAAGTTGAACATTTAGTTAGTTTAATAAAACAATAAAAAGAAAGCAAAATTGATCAATTATTGGGAGAGAGGAGTGGCCGGTTATAACAACGAAGAAAAAGAAGGAAATTGAGGGGGAATGTAAGTAATGATTACTTACTTTATTAGGTGAACAACTCCCACCAACTCACCTTATATGTCAAGCTCTCCTTTTAACAACTCATTTCTCTAAGAGTGCAAGCAAACACCTTAGTAATGAGAGAGAGAAAACAAGATTAGTGGGAGATTTTATACGTATATATGATATGTATGTATACATTTTATCTAACTATTATTATTTTTTCTTCTCTTTATTTCTCTTTCATCTCATCTCACTTCCCAGCTTAGCAAACAAAACAAGAAAGAGAGAGAGAGAGGAGAGGGACGGTGGGAAGAGAGAGAGAGGGGGAAGCTTTGATCTTTCTTCTACTCAAAATCATCATCTACTTTGAAAGATTATGAAAGGCTAGCAAGAGATTAAGGTATAAACCACCTTTGATTTAAGTTATTCTTAGTTGTTTAAACCAAAATTTGGATTTATGTTCTTGAACTTCAAAACTCTAGATCTACATGATCTAGAGTGTGTTAGGTGTAGATCTAACCATTTGGTGTATCAAAAGTTAGATCAAAAGTAAGAAAAAGGAACTATGTTTTAAAAAGTTAAAAAACTATAATTTTCTTAGCATAAATTATGTTGAGAATGTATGAATGTATGACTAATGGATATAAATCCATGATTATATAATTGTGTAGCATTACACGAAGCGCAAATATCTTAAGCATTTAAGTCGTAATTGTTAAACTACGAATCAGGCAAGTCTTTCAGTTCCTATTTGATATATGAATTCAATAACTGTTAGTTGAATTATATTATGCTATGATGATGTGAACTTATATATGAACTGTATATGAGAATTGTATGAGATTAAAAGTTGATCTTTGATGATATGCTTGTTATGTGAGAAGTAACAGGCGTAGTAAATATAAATTATTTATAAATGCATGAACTGAGTATGATGTTATATGTTATGTGATGCATGAAAACTGTTAGAATTACTGAGCTGTCGAGCTCACTCTTGCAAATAACCACTTTTGCAGGTTAAGGATTTACGATAAAGACTTCGTGCTTCTTGATTGATAAAGATAGATAGTATCGCAATGAAGAATGCTGTTTAGATTATTACTTGAACCACGTTTAGGTTCTAGGAGTGTGCTTGATATATACTTACGATGTTTAATACTTGTTGCATTGTAAATATGTATTAGTTAATATATAGAGGATATCGAGTTGAGTTGTAAACCTTTATATGGTAATTCGAATCATATTATATAGTTGATTCAAGAATTGTAATTGATTCAAAGTTATGGAATCAATAAGAAGAATTTATTCAAAGGATATTGAAAAGTTTAAATTATTCCGCATTTTAGTAACATCGAATATGATGTAAAGACGAGATCTTGGATATGAATTGAATTTATATTCTAAATTGCAATAAGCAAAGTTGTATTCTTTTACTAATGATTAAAAGATGTAATAGTTTCGCGTTAGTATTTGGTTAGTAGTATCGTGACTGCACCGGATCTGAGGAAAGAGAGGAACTCGGATTTGGGGGCGTCACAAGTTGGTATCAAAGCTGTAGGTTATAAACCTTAGGTAAATGTACCTTAGACTATAACCTGAGAGAGGGAAAGATAAATATTAAAATATATACTTGAAGATTCAAAAAAGAATCTCAAAATACCTAGAGAATGAAAATCAGGAGTTTCCTAACTCCGGTAATAAAAATGTTAAGATGATGTCTATAAGATGTATCTGACAAAAATAGTGAGAATGAACTCAAATGGAGTTTAGTTGATAGTAGGGAAAGAACCCTGAGGTAAAGCGATGATCACGACATGATCAGATTGAACTGTGAAATGATAGATAGTCTGTAACGACTAAGTGTGTATAGCTTGATGCTATGAGGGAATGTACTATAAAAAGTACGAGATGAATTCATGAGGAGTTGTATGTGGTGAAACCTATAAAGTTCGTAACGAGGAAGTGATAGAGTAAGATAGAGTTAAGTGTTGGACTTTCATTGAGGACTCATATGATGGCTTAGTTGTACAAACTTTTGTATGGGCAAAAGTTTTGTGCTTGCACTGAGTGCGTCACATTGATAATCGTTGGAATGTTAGTGTCGTGGTATCATTATACATATGGCGGAAAGGTGATTCTTTTCTCACGTTTATTTTGATAGATAGAGATTTCTAAGATTAATTTAGATAATACTAAGATTAGGTGCGAGTTCTTAAGCCTCATGCCTATAACGAGTTCGTGACTCATAATCGTATGGTGGGACCCCTCAGCGAATGGACGACTTTGGTCTGACTAGGATAAGTTATTACACCCATATGATTGTAGTAAGTTCCTGAACTTCCATGATGTGGTAAGTTGGTGAACTGTACTGAGAATAG
This sequence comes from Panax stipuleanatus, assembly GCA_020205555.1. NCBI lineage: Eukaryota > Viridiplantae > Streptophyta > Magnoliopsida > Apiales > Araliaceae > Panax > Panax stipuleanatus. The sequence continues at coordinate 51,740,930 of CM035119.1, forward strand.
ATATATTATATAAGAGTTTTGGAATAGTGAGCATTGATGGTGGTAAGAGATTGAAGTGATGGAGAAATTGGATTTTCCTAAATCTTCTAGCTACGCTAGATTTTCAATATTTATTGACTTCGTGCTAGTGGTTGCACTTCTATTTTCTTGAGAAAAACATTGGGTCAAGTGACTGAACAAATGAGTTTTAAAAAAAAATAACACCACCGTTATTCGTATGTCTAAGCTACTTGTTTCGGCTAAGACAAAAATAATTTGAAAATATTTCAAAATGTATTTTGACCGTATACATCATTTAATATGGTGTATGATGGTAAACGATGGAGTCATCAATGTAATCGAACCTAGTGTTGGAAGTGATCATAAGATCGTCAGCCCACTATGGTATGATGTATTATGGCAAAGTCACAAAATGACGGAATCTTCAACGTACTATTAAGTGGGTACGACATTTTGACGTCAGAAAACGATTTTTAGTTTTCTTTCAAGTTATGAAAAGTTGATTAAATTATTTCTATTGATGTCCGAGTTGTTGATAAGAGTCTAAGCTATTTGATTCGGCTAGACGATTGTTGAAAAATGATTGTAGAATTCAAACATTCTTGTGTATTTGTGCCAAACCAGATTGCGCTGGTGCGGATTTAAAAGTTGAGAAGCTGAGTTGAACAACCCTATAACGGGAACATATTTTCGTAGACAGTGGTCACGAACATGACTCATATAGTCATTACAACACGCTACGTTGCGGCCCAATGTAGTAGTACAATAGGCTATCCACCTAGAGTACGAATGGAGGGTGTTTCCAGTCCTTGTGATTGATAAACACTCTAGTTTACAGTGTGGAGACTCATGTTGAGACATTTGTAAATGTGGAAGAGTTCACGGTCTTGTGTGACCCCTCAGCATAATTTGAAATCTGAGTTATTCATACTACTTCCCGATTATTGAAAAATCGTGGAAGATTCTTATTCTTCTTAAGGATGAAGGTAAGTAGAATGTTCCTTATAAAGGAGAAAGTGGCAGAATGCGATGGAGAATGTTATAATAATAAAACTTTCAAAAAGAGAATGAATAAAAATTATTAAAGAGAATATGTAATAATCGGAATAGCACCGAGTAGAGGAAGTTTCGGTGATTCCGAGGACGAAATCCTTATACGGGAGAGAGGATGTCAGAACCCGAATTTTCAGAAATTATTAAATAAGGATTTAATAAATAAAATTCTTAAACTGTGAGATGGGTTCGAATAAGAGTATATATATATGTGATATGAGCTATGTAGTATTATATTACATAGGGTAATATGAACTATTAAATATGTAGTATTATAGAGACGATTCAGTGGAGATAAAGGAAGTGGATAAATTCTTATCGATATTAAATAATTTATAGAATTATTTTATTATAGTAAGTTGGTGACATTAAATATCCTTAATGTATAATCACCATATTTTTGTGTATGTGTATTAATAACTAGTATGTTTATAATATAGGTTATTAATAACACTTAAGCTATCCGTGAATAGGTTTGGATAGTGAAGAATGAGTTAGTTAAGGAATTAACTAATAAGAATAAATATTAGTTAATTTAAGTTGGGAGTTATATTATGGAATAATATAATGTTAATATTGAACCTTAATGATATGGTGCAGTGTTTAATTTACTTAAGTAAAGAAATGGATTAATATATGCGTTGAATATATGATTATAGTTGCTACTTTTTATATATATTACTTAGAATGGTAATATATGAGAAAATCTAATGTACGAATAACGTTAATATATATATATATATATATATATATATATGTGTGTGTATATATATATATATATACGTTATTAAAGAGAAATGAAAATCATTATATCTTTAAATGAATATTTGAAGAAATTGTTTTGGGAACAATTTATTGAAAAGAAAGAGAACTAATTACTATATATTTCTAACAAAGGGTATTAAAATAATTTCTAATATTGAATTATTTTAATAAAAGGAGGAAATGTTATTTTTGAATAATAATATTACCTCATATGTTTTTGTATGAGGTGTGATTGGTTAATATTGTAAATATATTAAAACATATTTGTTATATGTAAATAAATTGATGGAAACAATTTATTATAATAGAAAATAAACTTATTATCTATTTTTTATATATAATATATGTCCATGTGTTGTACATATAGTTATTTGATATTATATTAAGAATAATATCATGAGACAATAAGTAAATTATTTTCTAATAATGAATGTCTTTATATGGAGAAAACATAATATTGTATATTATGGCGAAATACAAAACTTCTAATGTATTTTCAAGGGAGTTTAATTTATAAAAGAAAACTAAGTTATTTTAATAACTTGAGTTGCAATATTACCGTAAGTGTTATAAATAATATTTGAATATTTCTATTCGTAATATATTTATATGTGGACCTTGTGACTTAATAGTTCTAATTAAATTGGATATGCGATAAGTAGTAATGTGGTGGGAAATGAGTAAGTAATGAGAATAATAATAAGCTTGAGATTAAGCTTGTGAGAAATGCCTTGTGTGGCACGATAATAGATCCGACGATTAATTAATTTAAGGATGGAAGAATTATTAATTAACAATTAATTCATATTGTTAATTGTTATTATAATGGTATGTTGATTTATTATGGCTAGTGATAGTATAATAATAAAGAGGTTGATTATAAATATAATCGAAAATTGTATTGATAAGAAATGGAATATATTGTCTCACTATATTATTATTATTATGGATAATATAACACTACCAAGTAATTATTTGATAATATGTTGATCAAGGAGTAGATGAATTATAAATATAATAAAATTTATATTTATTTATTGTGATAATTAATCATATTAATTGATAGGGAGATTTATAATTTCATTGATTGATGAAGAATGGATTAATTAACATTATTATTAATTAATTGATAAGATAAGTAATTTATTAATGTGCAAGCACGCGATATTAAAAGTATAACGTATGGTAGTTAACTATATATTATACGAAGTGTAAAGTGCGATGTGACAATGTTATTTATGTATATAAACTATATAGTAATGTTTATTGAGTTGTAAGAGTTACACGAAATGTGTGTGTGACAATGTGTATATGAGTATACAATAAAATAATATACCATGGATATAATGTAAACAATTATTGAATTAATAAAATTTAATAATAAAGGAGACAATGTAATGTAATAATAATACCCAATTGTATTATATTCGGTATTAAGAAAATGTACATGGATTATATGTGATGTATATATATGTGTAAATTTACTTGATACATTGTAATTAGAAATTACATTTGTAATTTATTTATAACCTAAGTTATAGGAAATGAAATATGTCTACATGATAGGTAATGTATAACCCAAGTGTGGTAGTACAAATGAATTGCAAATTGCTGAGTTTCATTATTTTCCAACATTGAGTGCCCAATTCTTTTTCACGTGTATACCCACATGGCTAGCTACCCTATACTCTTCTCTCAAATTTATCAAAGTCTAGCATATGATTTCAAGGGGAGTGGGATTCATGATGAGAATCACCAACTCCTCACCAACTACTTGCTAACCATTAGATAATTGCTTCATCCATTGTTTTGAAATGGTAAGCAAAGTCATGAACCGTGTATTCAATTGCCTATATAAGAGCTCTCTTCCTTCTCTATTTCAATTGCTGAGAATTATATTGCTAAGGAAGTTATAGAGAGTGAGTATACTGTCAGTGTGAAGGAGACTAAGAATTGCTTTAGCAGCACAAGTGTTTAACAGAGGTATAACATTTATATCCTTGTTCTTCATTTTCTGTAAAAATTCCAAATTCTTAATTCTTGATTTCATTTGAATTGGATGTTAATTGATTTGAGAAATGTTGTTAAGTGGTATATAAAGATTATAAGCATGATAGGAATGTATTATAGCATGGCTAAGATATAATTTGTAACTATTTTCTGAGATGGGTTAGCAGAACTGCCGAAGCAGCCTATGTCTGCCTCTGGCCAGAGCCCTGTGTAGCTGCGCCAGTTTTGAACTGGCCAGCGGCGCAGCTGCGCCAGTTTCAGATTATGGAATTTTGTTTTCTGTTGCAGTCTGTTTCTTCTAGCTTGGTTGTTACCACTTAGAGCAAGCATGTGGACATAAACAACATGCATACTTTGATACAACATGAATGATTTTAACAATGTTAGAATGTATATCATGAAATGGAAAGTGTATGTTTTAAGGAAAAACTTATAGTTTTAAAATGAAAATATTAGTTTTAAATGTAAACTTTGACATATGTATAACATATGTACATTCTGATTTTGGAAGCATGCTCGTATGGTTTATATTGACATGAAATACATACTTTAATTGTTAATCGTACACTAGCATACATGAGTGAAGGATCCAAGAGGTTTTCAAGAAAAACTTAAAGACTTTTTGAATTAAACTTGACCAAGACTTATGTCTTTTAGATTCTGACCATGTGAGAACATTTATGTGGTTTAGATATGTGTTTCGAGCGCACATGAGTTATATGTTGAGATGCCTTGCATGTACTAAGTTGACTTAGGGCAATTTTCAAAGAAAACTTGGACGTTTTGGAAGAACTAAAGTGTATCAACATGATAGGATAACATTCGTATATTTCTTGACATATATGATAATGTCTTTAGCATCATTTAGATTGGCCTACATGTGTTCATATTATGATAGAAATCATGAAAGTTAGTAAGCATAAATGTGGCATGATTTAAAGCAATTATCGGTACTAGTTATGCGTATATAATAAAAGTAATTGTGAGCATGTGTCTTAACATTATTTTGACCCCTCACATATATACATGATGAACCTAGTGGCCTTGCATGATTAAGTTTAAAGTATGACAAGGGTTTTGAAAGCGTAAACTCAGAAAGTTTAAATGTAATGGTTATATAAAACCCGGGAATTATAAATTCTATAAGAAATGTAAGAGTAATATAGATTATGTATCTATGAGTTTCAAATATGTCGAACACCTTTAGTTAAGTGTGTGATACATGTATATGAAGGATGATAGTAAGTATGTATGGTTAAGATATAGCTATACGTACCTTGCTATACTAAGCGTATAATAAGAGAGTGAAACAAGGTTCTAAGAACCAACATAAAAAACAATGTAATACTTATTATTATATTGAGAATGTATGAATGTATAACTAATGGATATGAATCCATGATTATTTAACTGTGGAGGATTACACGAAGCGCAAATATCTTAAGCAGTTAAGTCGTAATTGTTAAACTACGAATCAGGCAAGTCTTTCAGTTCCTATTTGATATATGAATTCAATAACTGTTAGTTGAATTATATTATGCTATGATGATGTGAACTTATATATGAACTGTATATGAGAATTGTATGAGATTGAAAGTTAATTTTTGATGATATGCTTGTTATGTGAGAAGTAACAGTCGTAGTAAATATAAATTGTTTATAAATGCATGAACTGAGTATGATGTTATATGTTATGTGATGCATGAAAACTGTTAGAATTGTTGAGCTGTCAAGCTCACTCTTGCAAATAACCACTTTTGCAGGTTAAGAATTTACGATAAGGACTTCGTGCTTCTTGATTGATAAAGATAGATAGTATCGCAATGAAGAATACTGTTTAGATTATTACTTGAACCACGTTTAGGTTCTAGGAGTGTGCTTGATATATACTTACGATGTTTAATACTTGTTGCATTGTAAAGATGTATTAGTTAATACATAGAGGATATCGAGTTGAGTTGTAAACCTTTATACGGTAATTCGAATCATATTATATAGTTGATTCAAGAATTGTAATTGATTCAAAGTTATGGAATCAATAAGAAGAATTTATTCAAAGGATATTGAAAAGTTTAAATTATTCCGCATTTTAGTAACATCGAATATGATGTAAAGACGAGATCTTGGATATGAATAGAATTTATATTCTAAATTATAATAAGCAAAGTTGTATTCTTTTACTAATGATTAAAAGATGTAATAGTTCCGCGTTAGTATTTGGTTAATAGTATCGTGACTGCACCGGATCCGAGGAAAGAAAGGAACTCGGATTTGGGGGCGTCACAATCACCCATTGCCATTGCTTTTTCCTTCCTTTGCCCTGCTCATCCTCATGGCATAAGCCAATTTCTGCACTTTTTCCCTTTTTAGCAATCTTTCATCCTTTTAAGCTCAATTTGCACCCGGAGAGTTCCTAAACACGAAAATCACAAAACAAGGCAAAAACACATGAAAAGTGATAGTAGTGTGCATACAAGCCAATCATGTATGATGATAAAACACATATTTTGTAAATAGTCTTATTTATTTATTAATAAAATATTCATTTATTAAAGGCATTTAATTATCTACATGGTGCTGTTTTTATAATATGTAAATAACTCATAGTTTTAAGCAATGCTTTTAGAATCATGATGTTGATCATGCTAATGAGATCTAAATTCATAGAAAGCTTTAAAACTAAAATAGTTCCCAATCGTGGGATTACTAAAAAGGGGATTAGTAAATCCGGATAGATTGGTACATATGTTGCTTGCTCATTGGATGAGGATGATTGATCTCATGATCATTTGTGCGGAGACACTAAAGCAAGTATGTAGGTGCTTATTGGAGAATAAGTTCACTGAACGTGACTTGCTATGGAATACCTAATGGAGTTTTACTTGCCTGTCAATAGGAATTCCTATTGTGAAAGTAGTACAAGTGATCCTTGGACTTGAGATCATCATAGTATCTTGTATGTAACAAATTATACTTTGACTTATTCCTTAAGACCTTTTAAGGCATATATAGGGTATTCTTGGGTATAATGAGTTACATATGGAGATAATGAATGATCAATAAAGAATCTACCACCTCTAGTAAAAGAGGAGATATGTCCTATGTGATTCGTTAAATGACAACCCAGGAATCATTGGCCAATGTGGAATGAAATTAGAAAGAGGTTTCTAATTTGCATTAATCGGAGTTGTGCATTTTCTAATCGAAATACATATAATTAAATAAAATAAGACTTGACAGTAAATTCATGTCTTATATTTAATTGGGATATTGTATGGTGGAATGATTGAATTGTATGGTAACTATTTACTCACAGGTTCTTTTATGATTAATGTTGAAATCTATATTATCTAGAAAGTCGTTGATCACTAGGGAGGCTTATCCCTATTGTAGAATAAATATTATTTATTTAAACAGATTAATAGTGTAATTTATTTATTTAAATAAGATTAGAATTGTTCTAATTGATTTATTCACAACCGGTTTAATATAGAGAACCTAAAGGGTCACACCATAAAAGGAAGAATAATTATTTAAGAAGGTAATGGCATAATCGTAATAATGCATTAAGTATAATTAATTTAATCTATAGTGATAGAATAAATTAAATAGCTTAATGTTTATTATTTAATATTTTGGAAATATTAAATATAAATTAATAAGAGGAGTCTTATTAATATTATTACAATTATTATTATTTTAATTTCTAAAGGAGTTTAGTAATTAATTTAATATTAGTACTCTCATTTATTTCTAATAAGATTAGGAGACAAATTAACTAAATAAATTTAATTAATTATTCCCATGTGATGGGAAGCCTAAATTAATTAAAGGAGTTTAATTAATTAAAAGAAATCCCATGTCTAATAGGATTAGAAGGGTTGACCAATATCTATATAAGAGTAGTCTTATAATATATATTGATTGATGCAATTCCAATTGTTGGAGAGTACTCCTTTTCTATAGAGGATAGAAAACTAAGGTTTAGCCAAACACCCTCCTTCTTGATAATTCCTCTTCCTTGGTGGATCACCTCTAGAGGCCAAATACTTGGGTGGCTAACGTTGATCAAATGAAGGAATCTAACCCAGAAATTCAAGGAGATCACGAAGAACAAGGAGTTGAACTAGTACCTGTGGAAGCTTCGTTCTACAAGGCTATGATTCCATAACTTCTTATTTATCGTTTTAAATTAATAATTTACATAAAGGATGATCCGGGTAATGGTTTTGTAGAATTTTTTCAAACTCTGATATAGCATGCTTCCGCTAATTTTTGCAATTTGATTGCGTCACGATTTTGTACAAACCCAACAGTGGCATCAGAGCCAAACCTTTATGCAATTATTAATTTATTTTTAACTTCATATACATATGGGTATGTATTTAAAATAATTTATTAGGCATAATTTTATTGTATAAAATTATTTTTTTTAAGAAAAAAAAATGACGTTTTTTTTTGGAACGAATCACAATTTTTTTTTTTGGTGCTAATCTTTAATTATGCAAAGAAAAGGTGTTGTCTCTTTCTTACTTCAAAAAGAAGGTGACCCATCAGAAAAGGACTCTTTTAATAAACCTGCATGACTCTTTTAATAAAAGAAGGTGACTTCTTTTTAAAAAATAAATGTGAATTTATATTATATATATATATATATATAACATGATTCGTTATATAAGTATATATAATATATACGGTAATATCAAATGTATATATATATATGATATATTTATATATTATATTCTCAATAATTTTATAATTAAAATAAAGAGTTTATTTTAATCTTGAAATTGGATTTCATGCAATTTAAAATTGCCCATTAAATGATACTCATATATATATGGAATATTTTAATTCATGAGATGAATATTTATTTATTGATATATATGGTGATATGTATGATAATAAATGGGGATAGATTATGGACTATTTGACCAATGTGATTGGATTTTATTTTAGTTGAATGCTTGAATGAATGAGTTTTATTAAATGGGGTCTGTGTACCTCGTTTTCTCTAATTTTTCTTTTCGTGATGTAAAATTCTATCTCCCTCCTATGTACTTCCCATTGATTGCTGATCAAGATTTCTATTTAAATTAAATATTATAATATAATAGAAATAGTTAGAATTATCTTGAAGAAATTGGAGACCAAGGAGCAAGGAGCGCGTGACGACCCGTTTGTATAGAGCCCGGATTTAAATGTAATAGTTATATTTAAATTTAATTTCTTGCACTCCTAGGTTTGACCTTTTGGTTCACTTGGTGGCTCTAGTGAACCAAACTAGAATAAAAGTCCATAATCAATCCGGGTAGAATATAGTATTCTATATTGCATGCTAAATATTATATATATTATATTTTATGCAAATATGCTTTGCATGTTTAATAAAATGACGCGTATTTTATATATATATGTGCATGCGCGCTAAAAAAGATGAGACAAATAATAACAAACCCCTCAAAGAAATAATATTAAGTCCGAAGCGTTCAAATGATATTTGGAATATCGAACGTCGCCTTCTAGCGATAAATTAATAGAGTATTAAATATTTAATATGAGCTTGTTGTGCTATCCACAAGGCGAGTATTGCGTATTTAAGATGTTAATTAATCAAATTTGATGTTTATCAAGAAAATTGAACGATCTAGTCTTGTTGTGCTATCCACAGGGACGAACATTTTTCTTTTTTGAATTTATGGAAGTGCTAGGCTGGACTTAACTTAAATTATTTTAGTTCAGATGTGCACACACTTGACCATTATGATTTAAGAGACAAAATAAAAGGAGTTATATAGTGATGTAATTGACAAGAGTTGTCTACCTATTTATTTGTATATCGTTTGTTGTGCTATCCACAAGCTTATATACATTTGAAATGGGATCCTTATTCTCACTAGCAAATCTTTAATTAGATGTTGCCGAACTATATAAGTGAGGGTAATATAGTTTTGATAAAAATAGTGGGAGATACCAATTTAAAATAAAGACCTAAATTTATTTTGGTATGCAAAATTAATAAAATAAATGTTTGCTAAAATGTTGTTTTTCACATGCAAAATTTTAAAAATGTCAAAATCACTAATTTCACTGCGAAGCATACTTGATGCTAATAAGCTTACCGGGCCGAATTATACAGACTGGCTAAGAAATCTGAGAATAGTTCTTACTGCTGAAAAGATTTCTTATGTCCTAAACTCACCTGTCCCTGGAACTATTCCAGAAACAGCCTCTGAGGAAAAGATTGCCACCATTGTAAAGTGGCAAGATGATGCATCTGTGGCTCAATGCATCATGCTCGCATCCATGAATAACGAGCTTCAGCGTCAGTACGAAAACATGGATGCTCCTACTATGTTGATTCACCTCAAGGAGTTGTATGGTGAACAAAGTAGGACTGCTAGATATGAGATATCTAAGGAGCTCTTCCGATCTCAGATGACCAAGGGCAAAGTGAACATAAAGGAACAAAAGAAATCTGATCCAGCTAGCAAAGGAATGTGCTTCCATTGCAACGAGCCGGGTCATTGGAAGAGGAACTGCAAGAAGTTTTTGGCAAAGAAGAAGCTTGGAGAAGCTTCAACTTCCAATCAAGGTTTATTCATGATTGAAATTAATTTTTCAGAAAGTCAAAATTCTACTTGGGTATTGGATACCGGCTGTGGTTCTCACATATGTAATAATATGAAGGGACTGGTCAGAAATAGAAAGTTGAGCAATGATGAGGTCATCCTATGAGTGGGGAATGGAGCACAGCTTGCTGCATTAGCTATAGGGACTTATTGTTTAGTAATGGCTTCGAGCAGGTCCATTTATCTTAATAATTGTTATTATGTTCCGAATATTATTAAAAACATTATTTCAATTTCTGTATTGGATATGGAAGGATTTAATATTGTTATAAAGAACAATAGTTGTTCTATTTATAAAGACGATGTTTTATATGGTATTGAAAATTTGCGAAATGGACTTTATACACTTGACTTACAAGAAAATATTTTTCAAATTGAACAAACTAAGAAAAGGAAAAGAGATGATATTAATTATACTTACATGTGGCACTGTAGACTCGGTCATATCACTGAAATAAGATTATCCAAGTTGCATAAAGATGGGCTCCTTGAGTTATCTGATTATGAATCATATCCAACTTGTTAATCTTGTTTCATGGGTAAAATGACTAAATCTCCTTTTACTGGAAAAGGAGAAAGAGTTACAGAGTTGTTGGCATTGATTCACACAGACGTTTGTGGACCTATGACAACAAGTGCACGGGGCGGGTATTCTTATTTTATTACTTTCACTGATGATCACTCAAGATTTGGATATGTGTATTTAATGAAATACAAGTCAGAATCATTTGAAAAGTTCAAAGAGTTCAGAAGTGAAGTAGAGAAACAAACGGGGAAGAGTATAAAGATACTTCGATCAGATCGAGGTGGAGAATACTTAAGCGGTGAGTTTCTCAATTGTCTCAAAAAAATGGTATAATCTCACAATGGACTCCTCCAAGTACACCACAGTTAAATAGAGTATCTGAAAGGAGAAATCGAACACTGTTGGACATGGTTCGATCCATGATGAGTTTTACCGACCTTCCAATTTCTTTATGGGGATATGCCCTAGAAACGGATGCATACCTACTTAACAAGGTACCTACCAAATCCGCCCCAAAGACTCCATATGAGATGTGGAAGGGGAGGAAACCAAATCTTAAGCATGTTAAGACTTGGGGTTGCCCAGCTTATGTCAAAAAGTTTGAAAACGATAAGCTAGAGACTAAATCCGATAAGTGTAGATTTGTGGGATACCCTAAAGAAACTTTAGGGTATCATTTTTATCATCCAACTGATTAAAAGGTGTTTATTGCGAAACATGCTGCCTTCTTGTAAAAGGAGTTTATCCATGAAGGGGTCAGTGGGAGTAAAATATATCTTGAAGAAGTTCAAGAACCACAAATTATCATGGATCAAAGTCAGGTACCTGACCAAGTAGAAGAACCTACTATACTGCACCCTGTTCGTAAATCTGAAAGAGTACCGAAGATACCTGAGAGGTATGGATTCGTTATAGAGGATGACGATAAGGTACACATCATGAATAATGATGATCCATTGAATTACGAACAGGCTATGAGTAATAAAGACTCAAGGAAATGGCTTGAAGCCATGAAATCCGAAATGGACTCCATGTATGAAAACAAAGTATGAACTTTGGTTTCACCACCTGAAGGCATTAAGCCTATTGGGTGTAAATGGGTCTTTAAAAGAAAGACTGGAGCGGACGGTAAGGTAGAGACCTATAAGGCCCGACTGGTTGAAAAAAGTTTCAAACAAAGACAAGGAGTTGACTATGATGAAACCTTTTCACCAGTAGCTATGCTCAAGTCCATTCGGATTTTGCTTGCGATTGCAGCTTATAACAACTATGAGATCTGGCAGATGGACGTGAAAACGGCCTTCCTCAATGGGAAACTTGAGGAGGATGTGTATATGACATAGCCAGAGGGATTTGTTTCAAAGGTTGGAACAAATCAAGTCTGTAAGCTACAACGATCCATTTATGGATTGAAGCAAGCTTCTCGTAGATGGAACATTCGTTTTGATGACACAATCAAAGAGTTTAATTTTATCAAAAACGACGATGAACCATGTGTGTACAAGAAGGTTAGTGGGAGCGCAATTTCATTCCTTGTATTATTTGTTGATGATATATTACTAATAGGGAATGACATTCCTATGCTACAATCGATTAAAATCTGGTTATCTAAACACTTCTCCATGAAGGACTTGGGAGAAGCATCCTATATTTTGGGGATAAAGATCTATAGAGATAGATCTAAAAGGATGCTTGGTTTATCCCAAGGAACGTACATTGATGCAATGCTAAAGAGATTTAGCATGGAAGATTCCAAAAGAGGTCTCATGCCGATGAGCTATGGAATACATCTCTCCAAGAAACAGGCCCCAAAGACACCTGAGGAGAGAGACCGTATGAGTAAGATCCCTTATGCTTCTGCAATAGGATCTATCATGTACGGTATGATATGTACTAGACCGGATGTTGCTCATGCACTTAGTGTAACGAGCAGATACCAGTCGAATCCAGGAGAAGAGCACTAGAAGACAGTGAAGAATATCCTAAAATACTTGAGAAGGACTAAGGATATTTTTCTTGTCTACGGTGGGTCTGAATTAAAACTCGAGGGCTTCACAGACTCAAGTTTTTAAACTGACCAATATGACAGTAAATCCGTTTCGGGGTATATTTTTACCTTGAACGGAGGCGCAGTGAGTTGGAAGAGTTCCAAGCAGCAAACAGTTGCTGATTCAGTGACAGAGGCGGAGTATATAGCTGCAAGTGAAGCTGCAAAGGAAGCTGTTTGGATGAAGAAGTTAATAACTGAACTTGGTGTGGTTCCTAGCATTGGAGAAGCAGTTCCCGTTTACTGTGACAACACAGGAGCAGTTGCACAGGCTAAGGAACCGAGGTCTCATTAGAAATCTAAACACGTGTTGCGGCGATTTCACTTGATCAGGGAGATCATTGAAAGAGGAGACGTCACCTTGGAGCGTGTAGACTCTCAAGACAACATTACAGATCCATTTACTAAAGCTTTAACACAATAGCAGTTTGATCGTCACTTAGAGAAGATGGGTATGAGATACCATGGCGATTGGCTTTAGTGCAAGTGGGAGATTGATAGTAGTGTGCATACAAGCCAATCATGTATGATGATAAAGCACATACTTTGTAAACAATCTTATTTATTTATTAATAAAATATTCATTTATTAAAGGCATTTAATTATCTACATGGTACTGTTTTTATAATATGTAAATAACCTATAGTTTTAAGCAATGCTTTTAGAATCATGATGTTGATCATGCTAATGAGATATAAATTCTTAGAAAGCTTTAAAACTAAAATAGTTCCCAATCGTGGGATTACTAAAAAGGGGATTAGTAAATCCGGATAGATTGGTACATATGTTGCTTGCTCATTGGATGAGGATGATTGATCTCATGATCATTTGTACGGAGACACTAAAGCAAGTATGTAAGTGCTTATTGGAGAATAAGTTCACTGAACGTGACTCGCTATGGAATACCTAATGGAGTTTTATTCGCCTGTCAATAGGAATTCCTAATGTGAAAGTAGTACAAGTGATCCTTGGACTTGAGATCATCATAGTATCTTGTATGTAACAAATTATACTTTGACTTATTCCTTAAGACCTTTTAAGGCATATATAGGGTATGCTTGGGTATAATGAGTTACATATGGAGATAATGAATGATCAATAAAGAATCTACCACCTCTAGTAAAAGAGGAGATATGTCCTATGTGATTCGTTAAATGACAACCCAGTAATCCTTGGCCAATGTGGAATGAAATTAGAAAGAGGTTTCTAATTTGCATTAATCGGAGTTGTGCATTTTCTAATCGAAATACATATAATTAAATAAAATAAGACTTGACAGTAAATTCATGTCTTATATTTAATTGGGACATTGTATGGTGGAATGATTGAATTGTATGGTAACTATTTACTCACAGGTTCTTTTATGATTAATGTTGAAATCTATATTATCTAGAAAGTCGTTGATCGCTAGGGAGGCTTATCCCTATTATAGAATAAATATTATTTATTTAAACATATTATTAGTGTAATTTATTTATTTAAATAAGATTAGAATTGTTCTAATTGATTTATTCACAACCGGTTTAATATAGAGAACCTAAAGGGTCACACCATAAAAGGAAGAATAATTATTTAAGAAGGTAATGGCATAATCGTAATAATGCATTAAGTATAATTAATTTAATCTATAGTGATAGAATAAATTAAATAGCTTAATGTTTATTATTTAATATTTTAGAAATATTAAATATAAATTAATAAGAGGAGTCTTATTAATATTATTACAATTATTATTATTTTAATTTCTAAAGGAGTTTAGTAATTAATTTAATATTAGTACTCTCATTTATTTCTAATAAGATTAGGAGACAAATTAACTAAATGAATTTAATTAATTATTCTCATGTGATGGGAAGCCTAAATTAATTAAAGGAGTTTAATTAATTAAAAGAAATCCCATGTCTAATAGGTTTAGAAGGGTTGACCAATATCTATATAAGAGGAGTCTTATAATAGATATTGATTGATGAAATTCTAATTGTTGGAGAGTACTCCTTTTCTATAGAGGATAGAAAACTAAGATTTAGCCAAATACCCTCCTTCTTGATAATTCCTCTTCCTTGGTGGATCACCTCTAGAGGCCAAACACTTGGGTGGCTAACGTTGATCAAATGAAGGAATCTAACCCGAAAATTCAAGGAGATCACGAAGAACAAGGAGTTGAACTAGTACCTGTGGAGGCTTCGTTCTACAAGGGTATGATTCCATAACTTCTTATTTATCGTTTTAAATTAATAATTTGCATAAAGGATGATCTGGGTAATGGTTTTGTAGAATTTTTTTTAAACTCTGATATACCATGCTTCCGCTAATTTTTGCAATTTGATTGCGTCACGATTTTGTACAAACCTAACAGTGGCATCAGAGCCAAACCTTTATGCAATTATTAATTTATTTTTAATTTCATATACATATGGGTATGTATTTAAAATAATTTATTAGGCATAATTTTATTGTATAAAATTATTTTTTTTAAGAAAAAAAAATGACGTTTTTTTTTTGGACGATTCACAATTATTTTTTTTTTGGGTGCTAATCTTGAATTCTGCAAAGAAAAGGTGTTGTCTCTTTCTTACTTCAAAAAGAAGGTGACCCATCAGGAAAGGACTCTTTTAATAAACCTGCATGACTCTTTTAATAAAAGAAGGTGACTTCTTTTTAAAAAATAAATGTGAATTGATATTATATATATATATATATATAACATGATTCGTTATATAAATATATATAATATATACGGTAATATCAAATATATATATATATATATATATATGATATATTTATATATTATATTCTCAATAATTTTATAATTAAAATAAAGAGTTTATTTTAATCTTGAAATTGGATTTCATGCAATTTAAAATTGCCCATTAAATGATACTCATATATATATGGAATATTTTAATTCATGAGATGAATATTTATTTATTGATATATATGGTGATATGTATGATAATAAATGGGGATAGATTATGGACTATTTGACCAATGTGATTGGATTTTATTTTAGTTGAATGCTTGAATGAATGAGTTTTATTAAATGGGGTCTGTGTACCTCGTCTTCTCTAATTTTTCTTTTCTTGATGTAAAATTCTATCTCCCTCCTATGTACTTCCCATTGATTGCTGATCAAGATTTCTATTTAAATTAAATAGTATAATGTAATAGAAATAGTTAGAATTATCTTGAAGAAATTGGAGACCAAGGAGCAAGGAGAGCGTGACGACCCGTTTGTATAGAGCCCGAATTTAAATGTAATAGTTATATTTAAATTTAAATTCTTGCACTCCTAGGTTTGACCTTTTGGTTCACTTGGTGGCTCTAGTGAACCAAACTAGATTAAAAGTCCATAATCAATCCGGGTAGAATATAGTATTCTATATTGCATGCTAAATATTATATATATTATATTTTATGCAAATATGCTTTGCATGTTTAATAAAATGACGCGTATTTTATATATATATGTGCATGCGCGCTAAAAAAGATGAGACAAATAATAACAAACCCCTCAAAGAAATAATATTAAGTCCGAAGCGTTCAAATGATATTTGGAATATCGAACGTCGCCTTCTAGCGATAAATTAATAGAGTATTAAATATTTAATATGAGCTTGTTGTGCTATCCACAAGGCGAGTATTGCGTATTTAAGATGTTAATTAATCACATTTGATGCTTATCAAGAAAATTGAACGATCTAGTCTTGTTGTGCTATCCACAGGGACGAACATTTTTCTTTTTTGAATTTATGAAAGTGCTAGGCTGGACTTAACTTAAATTATTTTAGTTCGGATGTGCACACACTTGACCATTATGATTTAAGAGGCAAAATAAAAGGAGTTATGTAGTGATGTAATTGACAAGAGTTGTCTACCTATTTATTTGTATATCGCTTGTTGTGCTATCCACAAGCTTATACATATTTGAAATGGGATCCTTATTCTCACTAGCAAATCTTTAATTAGATGTTGCCGAACTATATAAGTGAGGGTAATATAGTTTTGATAAAAATAGTGGGAGATACCAATTTAAAATAAAGACCTAAATTTATTTTGGTATGCAAAATTAATAAAATGAATGTTTGCTAAAATGTTATTTTTCACATGCAGAATTTTAAAAATGACAAAATCACTAATTTCACTGCGAAGCATACTTGATGCTAATAAGCTTACCGGGCCGAATTATACGGGCTGGCTAAGAAATCTGAGAATAGTTCTCACTGCTGAAAAGATTTCTTATGTCCTAAACTTACCTGTCCCTGGAATTGTTCCAGAAACAGCCTCTGAGGAAGAGATTACCACCATTGTAAAGTGGCAAGATGATGCATCTGTGGCTCAATGCATCATGCTCGCATCCATGAATAACGAGCTTCAGCGTCAGTACGAAAACATGGATGCTCCTACTATGTTGATTCACCTCAAGGAGTTGTATGGTGAACAAAGTAGGACTGCTAGATATGAGATATCTAAGGAGCTCTTACGATCTCGGATGACCAAGGGCAAAGTGAACATAAAGGAACAAAAGAAATCTGATCCAGCTAGCAAAGGAATGTGCTTCCATTGCAACGAGCCGGGTCATTGGAAGAGGAACTGCAAGAAGTTTTTGGCAAAGAAGAAGCTTGGAGAAGCTTCGACTTCCAATCAAGGTTTGTTCATGATTGCAATTAATTTTTCAGAAAGTCAAAATTCTACTTGGGTATTGGATACCGGCTGTGGTTCTCACATACGTAATAATATGAAGGGACTGGTCAGAAATAAAAAGCTGAGCAATGATGAGGTCATCCTATGAGTGGGGAATGGAGCACAAGTTGTTGCATTAGCTATAGGGACTTATTGTTTAGTAATGGCTTCGGGCAAGTCCATTTATCTTAATAATTGTTATTATGTTCCGAATATTATTAAAAATAGTATTTCAATTTATGTATTGGATATGGAAGGATTTAACATTGTTATAAAGAACAATAGTTGTTCTATTTATAAAGACGATGTTTTATATGGTATTGAAAATTTGCGAAATGGACTTTATACACTTGACTTACAAGAAAATATTTTTCAAATTGAACAAACTAAGAAAAGGAAAAGAGATGATATTAATTATACTTACATGTGGCACTGTAGACTCGGTCATATCACTGAAACAAGATCATCCAAGTTGCATAAAGATGGGCTCCTTGAGTTATCTGATTATGAATCATATCCAACTTGTGAATCTTGTTTCAAGGGTAAAATGACTAAATCTCCTTTTAGTGGAAAAGGAGAAAGAGTTACAGAGTTGTTGGCATTGATTCACACAGACGTTTGTGGACCTATGACAACAAGTGCACGGGGTGGGTATTCTTATTTTATTACTTTCACTGATGATCACTCAAGATTTGGATATGTGTATTTAATGAAATACAAGTCAGAATCATTTGAAAAGTTCAAAGAGTTCAGAAGTGAAGTAGAGAAACAAACGGGGAAGAGTATAAAGATACTTCGATCAGATCGAGGTGGAGAATACTTAAGCGGTGAGTTTCTCAATTGTCTCAAAAAAATGGTATAATCTCACAATGGACTCCTCCAAGTACACCACAGTTAAATGGAGTATCTGAAAGGAGAAATCGAACACTGTTGGACATGGTTCGATCCATGATGAGTTTTACCGACCTTCCAATTTCTTTATGGGGATATGCCCTAGAAACGGCTGCATACCTACTTAACAAGGTACCTACCAAATCCGCCCCAAAGAATCCATATGAGATGTGGAAGGGGAGGAAACCAAATCTTAAGCATGTTAAGACTTGGGGTTGCCCAGCTTATGTCAAAAAGTTTGAAAACGATAAGCTACAGACTAAATCCGATAAGTGTAGATTTGTGGGATACCCTAAAGAAACTTTAGGGTATTATTTCTATCATCCAACTGATTAAAAGGTGTTTATTGCGAAATATGCTGCCTTCTTGTAAAAGGAGTTTATCCATGAAGGGGTCAGTGGGAGTAAGATATATCTTGAAGAAGTTCAAGAACCACAAATTATCATGGATCAAAGTCAGGTACCTGACTAAGTAGAAGAACCTACTATACTGCACCCTGTTCGTAAATCTGAAAGAGTACCGAAGATACATGAGAGGTATGGAGTCGTTATAGAGGATGACGATGAGGTACACATCATGAATAATGATGATCCATTGAATTACGAACAGGCTATGAGTAATAAAGACTCAAGGAAATGGCTTGAAGCCATGAAATCCGAAATGGACTCCATGTATGAAAACAAAGTATGAACTTTGGTTTCACCACCTGAAGGCATTAAGCCTATTGGGTGTAAATGGGTCTTTAAAAGAAAGACTGGAGCGGACGGTAAGGTAGAGACCTATAAGGCCCGACTGGTTGCAAAAAGTTTCAAACAAAGACAAAGAGTTGACTATGATGAAACCTTTTCACCAGTAGCTATGCTCAAGTCCATTCGGATTTTGCTTGCGATTGCAGCTTATAACAACTATGAGATCTGGCAGATGGACGTGAAAACGGCCTTCCTCAATGGGAAACTTGAGGAGGATGTGTATATGACATAGCCAGAGGGATTTGTTTCAAAGGTTGGAATAAATCAAGTCTGTAAGCTACAACGATCCATTTATGGATTGAAGCAAGCTTCTCGTAGATGAAACATTCGTTTTGATGACACAATCAAAGAGTTTGATTTTATCAAAAACGACGATGAACCGTGTGTGTACAAGAAGGTTAGTGGGTGCGCAATTTCATTCCTTGTATTATTTGTTGATGATATATTACTAATAGGGAATGACATTCCTATGCTACAATCGATTAAAATCTGGTTATCTAAACACTTCTCCATGAAGGACTTGGGAGAAGCATCCTATATTTTGGGGATAAAGATCTATAGAGATAGATCTAAAAGGATGCTTGGTTTATCCCAAGGAACGTACATTGATGCAATGCTAAAGAGATTTAGCATGGAAGATTCCAAAAGAGGTCTCATGCCGATGAGCTATGGAATACATCTCTCCAAGAAACAAGCCCCAAAGACACCTGAGGAGAGAGACCGTATGAGTAAGATCCCTTATGCTTCTGCAATAGGATCTATCATGTATGGTATGATATGTACTAGACTGGATGTTGCTCATGCACTTAGTGTAACGAGCAGATACCAGTCGAATCCAGGAGAAGAGCACTAGAAGACAGTGAAGAATATCCTAAAATACTTGAGAAGGACTAAGGATATTTTTCTTGTCTACGGTGGGTCTGAATTAAAACTCGAGGGCTTCACAGACTCAAGTTTTCAAACTGACCAAGATGACAGTAAATCCGTTTCGGGGTATATTTTTACCTTGAACGGAGGCGCAGTGAGTTGGAAGAGTTCCAAGCAGCAAACAGTTGCTGATTCAGAGACAGAGGCAGAGTATATAGCTGCAAGTGAAGCTGCAAAGGAAGCTGTTTGGATGAAGAAGTTCATAACTGAACTTGGTGTGGTTCCTAGCATTGGAGAAGCAGTTCCCGTTTACTGTGACAACACAGGAGCAGTTGCACAGGCAAAGGAACCGAGGTCTCATTAGAAATCTAAACACGTGTTGCGGCGATTTCACTTGATCAGGGAGATCATTGAAAGAGGAGACGTCACCTTGGAGCGTGTAGACTCTCAAGACAACATTGCAGATCCATTTACTAAAGCTTTAACACAACAGCAGTTTGATCGTCACTTAGAGAAGATGGGTATGAGATACTATGGCGATTGGCTTTAGTGCAAGTGGGAGATTGATAGTAGTGTGCATACAAGCCAATCATGTATGATGATAAAGCACATACTTTGTAAACAATTTTATTTATTTATTAATAAAATATTCATTTATTAAAGGCATTTAATTATCTACATGGTGCTGTTTTTATAATATGTAAATAACCTATAGTTTTAAGCAATGCTTTTAGAATCATGATGTTGATCATGCTAATGAGATCTAAATTCTTAGAAAGCTTTAAAACTAAAATAGTTCCCAATCGTGGGATTACTAAAAAGGGGATTAGTAAATCCGGATAGATTGGTACATATGTTGCTTGCTCATTGGATGAGGATGATTGATCTCATGATCATTTGTGCGGAGACACTAAAGCAAGTATGTATGTGCTTATTGGAGAATAAGTTCACTGAACGTGACTCGCTATGGAATACCTAATGGAGTTTTACTCGCCTGCCAATAGGAATTCCTAATGTGAAAGTAGTACAAGTGATCCTTGGACTTGAGATCATCATAGTATCTTGTATGTAACAAATTATACTTTGACTTATTCCTTAAGACCTTTTAAGGCATATATAGGGTATGCTTGGGTATAATGAGTTACATATGGAGATAATGAATGATCAATAAAGAATCTACTACCTTTAGTTAAAGAGGAGATATGTCCTATGTGATTCGTTAAATGACAACCCAGGAATCCTTGGCCAATGTGGAATGAAATTAGAAAGAGGTTTCTAATTTGCATTAATCGGAGTTGTGCATTTTCTAATCGAAATACATATAATTAAATAAAATAAGACTTGACAGTAAATTCATGTCTTATATTTAATTGGGACATTGTATGGTGGAATGATTGAATTGTATGGTAACTATTTACTCACAGGTTCTTTTATGATTAATGTTGAAATCTATATTATCTAGAAAGTCGTTGATCGCTAGGGAGGCTTATCCCTATTGTAGAATAAATATTATTTATTTAAACAGATTATTAGTGTAATTTATTTATTTAAATAAGATTAGAATTGTTCTAATTGATTTATTCACAACCGGTTTAATATAGAGAACCTAAAGGGTCACACCATAAAAGGAAGAATAATTATTTAAGAAGGTAATGGCATAATCGTAATAATGCATTAAGTATAATTAATTTAATCTATAGTGATAGAATAAATTAAATAGCTTAATGTTTATTATTTAATATTTTAGAAATATTAAATATAAATTAATAAGAGGAGTCTTATTAATATTATTACAATTATTATTATTTTAATTTCTAAAGGAGTTTAGTAATTAATTTAATATTAGTACTCTCATTTATTTCTAATAAGATTAGGAGACAAATTAACTAAATGAATTTAATTAATTATTCTCATGTGATGGGAAGCCTAAATTAATTAAAGGAGTTTAATTAATTAAAAGAAATCCCATGTCTAATAGGTTTAGAAGGGTTGACCAATATCTATATAAGAGGAGTCTTATAATAGATATTGATTGATGAAATTCTAATTGTTGGAGAGTACTCCTTTTCTATAGAGGATAGAAAACTAAGATTTAGCCAAATACCCTCCTTCTTGATAATTCCTCTTCCTTGGTGGATCACCTCTAGAGGCCAAACACTTGGGTGGCTAACGTTGATCAAATGAAGGAATCTAACCCGAAAATTCAAGGAGATCACGAAGAACAAGGAGTTGAACTAGTACCTGTGGAGGCTTCGTTCTACAAGGGTATGATTCCATAACTTCTTATTTATCGTTTTAAATTAATAATTTGCATAAAGGATGATCTGGGTAATGGTTTTGTAGAATTTTTTTTAAACTCTGATATACCATGCTTCCGCTAATTTTTGCAATTTGATTGCGTCACGATTTTGTACAAACCTAACAGTGGCATCAGAGCCAAACCTTTATGCAATTATTAATTTATTTTTAATTTCATATACATATGGGTATGTATTTAAAATAATTTATTAGGCATAATTTTATTGTATAAAATTATTTTTTTTAAGAAAAAAAAATGACGTTTTTTTTTTGGACGATTCACAATTATTTTTTTTTTGGGTGCTAATCTTGAATTCTGCAAAGAAAAGGTGTTGTCTCTTTCTTACTTCAAAAAGAAGATGACCCATCAGGAAAGGACTCTTTTAATAAACCTGCATGACTCTTTTAATAAAAGAAGGTGACTTCTTTTTAAAAAATAAATGTGAATTGATATTATATATATATATATAACATGATTCGTTATATAAATATATATAATATATACGGTAATATCAAATATATATATATATATATATATATGATATATTTATATATTATATTCTCAATAATTTTATAATTAAAATAAAGAGTTTATTTTAATCTTGAAATTGGATTTCATGCAATTTAAAATTGCCCATTAAATGATACTCATATATATATGGAATATTTTAATTCATGAGATGAATATTTATTTATTGATATATATGGTGATATGTATGATAATAAATGGGGATAGATTATGGACTATTTGACCAATGTGATTGGATTTTATTTTAGTTGAATGCTTGAATGAATGAGTTTTATTAAATGGGGTCTGTGTACCTCGTCTTCTCTAATTTTTCTTTTCTTGATGTAAAATTCTATCTCCCTCCTATGTACTTCCCATTGATTGCTGATCAAGATTTCTATTTAAATTAAATAGTATAATGTAATAGAAATAGTTAGAATTATCTTGAAGAAATTGGAGACCAAGGAGCAAGGAGAGCGTGACGACCCGTTTGTATAGAGCCCGAATTTAAATGTAATAGTTATATTTAAATTTAAATTCTTGCACTCCTAGGTTTGACCTTTTGGTTCACTTGGTGGCTCTAGTGAACCAAACTAGATTAAAAGTCCATAATCAATCCGGGTAGAATATAGTATTCTATATTGCATGCTAAATATTATATATATTATATTTTATGCAAATATGCTTTGCATGTTTAATAAAATGACGCGTATTTTATATATATATGTGCATGCGCGCTAAAAAAGATGAGACAAATAATAACAAACCCCTCAAAGAAATAATATTAAGTCCGAAGCGTTCAAATGATATTTGGAATATCGAACGTCGCCTTCTAGCGATAAATTAATAGAGTATTAAATATTTAATATGAGCTTGTTGTGCTATCCACAAGGCGAGTATTGCGTATTTAAGATGTTAATTAATCACATTTGATGCTTATCAAGAAAATTGAACGATCTAGTCTTGTTGTGCTATCCACAGGGACGAACATTTTTCTTTTTTGAATTTATGAAAGTGCTAGGCTGGACTTAACTTAAATTATTTTAGTTCGGATGTGCACACACTTGACCATTATGATTTAAGAGGCAAAATAAAAGGAGTTATGTAGTGATGTAATTGACAAGAGTTGTCTACCTATTTATTTGTATATCGCTTGTTGTGCTATCCACAAGCTTATACATATTTGAAATGGGATCCTTATTCTCACTAGCAAATCTTTAATTAGATGTTGCCGAACTATATAAGTGAGGGTAATATAGTTTTGATAAAAATAGTGGGAGATACCAATTTAAAATAAAGACCTAAATTTATTTTGGTATGCAAAATTAATAAAATGAATGTTTGCTAAAATGTTATTTTTCACATGCAGAATTTTAAAAATGACAAAATCACTAATTTCACTGCGAAGCATACTTGATGCTAATAAGCTTACCGGGCCGAATTATACGGGCTGGCTAAGAAATCTGAGAATAGTTCTCACTGCTGAAAAGATTTCTTATGTCCTAAACTTACCTGTCCCTGGAATTGTTCCAGAAACAGCCTCTGAGGAAGAGATTACCACCATTGTAAAGTGGCGAGATGATGCATCTGTGGCTCAATGCATCATGCTCGCATCCATGAATAACGAGCTTCAGCGTCAGTACGAAAACATGGATGCTCCTACTATGTTGATTCACCTCAAGGAGTTGTATGGTGAACAAAGTAGGACTGCTAGATATGAGATATCTAAGGAGCTCTTACGATCTCGGATGACCAAGGGCAAAGTGAACATAAAGGAACAAAAGAAATCTGATCCAGCTAGCAAAGGAATGTGCTTCCATTGCAACGAGCCGGGTCATTGGAAGAGGAACTGCAAGAAGTTTTTGGCAAAGAAGAAGCTTGGAGAAGCTTCGACTTCCAATCAAGGTTTGTTCATGATTGAAATTAATTTTTCAGAAAGTCAAAATTCTATTTGGGTATTGGATACCGGCTGTGGTTCTCACATACGTAATAATATGAAGGGACTGGTCAGAAATAAAAAGCTGAGCAATGATGAGGTCATCCTATGAGTGGGGAATGGAGCACAAGTTGTTGCATTAGCTATAGGGACTTATTGTTTAGTAATGGCTTCGGGCAAGTCCATTTATCTTAATAATTGTTATTATGTTCCGAATATTATTAAAAATAGTATTTCAATTTATGTATTGGATATGGAAGGATTTAACATTGTTATAAAGAACAATAGTTGTTCTATTTATAAAGACGATGTTTTATATGGTATTGAAAATTTGCGAAATGGACTTTATACACTTGACTTACAAGAAAATATTTTTCAAATTGAACAAACTAAGAAAAGGAAAAGAGATGATATTAATTATACTTACATGTGGCACTGTAGACTCGGTCATATCACTGAAACAAGATCATCCAAGTTGCATAAAGATGGGCTCCTTGAGTTATCTGATTATGAATCATATCCAACTTGTGAATCTTGTTTCAAGGGTAAAATGACTAAATCTCCTTTTAGTGGAAAAGGAGAAAGAGTTACAGAGTTGTTGGCATTGATTCACACAGACGTTTGTGGACCTATGACAACAAGTGCACGGGGTGGGTATTCTTATTTTATTACTTTCACTGATGATCACTCAAGATTTGGATATGTGTATTTAATGAAATACAAGTCAGAATCATTTGAAAAGTTCAAAGAGTTCAGAAGTGAAGTAGAGAAACAAACGGGGAAGAGTATAAAGATACTTCGATCAGATCGAGGTGGAGAATACTTAAGCGGTGAGTTTCTCAATTGTCTCAAAAAAATGGTATAATCTCACAATGGACTCCTCCAAGTACACCACAGTTAAATGGAGTATCTGAAAGGAGAAATCGAACACTGTTGGACATGGTTCGATCCATGATGAGTTTTACCGACCTTCCAATTTCTTTATGGGGATATGCCCTAGAAACGGCTGCATACCTACTTAACAAGGTACCTACCAAATCCGCCCCAAAGAATCCATATGAGATGTGGAAGGGGAGGAAACCAAATCTTAAGCATGTTAAGACTTGGGGTTGCCCAGCTTATGTCAAAAAGTTTGAAAACGATAAGCTACAGACTAAATCCGATAAGTGTAGATTTGTGGGATACCCTAAAGAAACTTTAGGGTATTATTTCTATCATCCAACTGATTAAAAGGTGTTTATTGCGAAATATGCTGCCTTCTTGTAAAAGGAGTTTATCCATGAAGGGGTCAGTGGGAGTAAGATATATCTTGAAGAAGTTCAAGAACCACAAATTATCATGGATCAAAGTCAGGTACCTGACTAAGTAGAAGAACCTACTATACTGCACCCTGTTCGTAAATCTGAAAGAGTACCGAAGATACATGAGAGGTATGGAGTCGTTATAGAGGATGACGATGAGGTACACATCATGAATAATGATGATCCATTGAATTACGAACAGGCTATGAGTAATAAAGACTCAAGGAAATGGCTTGAAGCCATGAAATCCGAAATGGACTCCATGTATGAAAACAAAGTATGAACTTTGGTTTCACCACCTGAAGGCATTAAGCCTATTGGGTGTAAATGGGTCTTTAAAAGAAAGACTGGAGCGGACGGTAAGGTAGAGACCTATAAGGCCCGACTGGTTGCAAAAAGTTTCAAACAAAGACAAAGAGTTGACTATGATGAAACCTTTTCACCAGTAGCTATGCTCAAGTCCATTCGGATTTTGCTTGCGATTGCAGCTTATAACAACTATGAGATCTGGCAGATGGACGTGAAAACGGCCTTCCTCAATGGGAAACTTGAGGAGGATGTGTATATGACATAGCCAGAGGGATTTGTTTCAAAGGTTGGAATAAATCAAGTCTGTAAGCTACAACGATCCATTTATGGATTGAAGCAAGCTTCTCGTAGATGAAACATTCGTTTTGATGACACAATCAAAGAGTTTGATTTTATCAAAAACGACGATGAACCGTGTGTGTACAAGAAGGTTAGTGGGTGCGCAATTTCATTCCTTGTATTATTTGTTGATGATATATTACTAATAGGGAATGACATTCCTATGCTACAATCGATTAAAATCTGGTTATCTAAACACTTCTCCATGAAGGACTTGGGAGAAGCATCCTATATTTTGGGGATAAAGATCTATAGAGATAGATCTAAAAGGATGCTTGGTTTATCCCAAGGAACGTACATTGATGCAATGCTAAAGAGATTTAGCATGGAAGATTCCAAAAGAGGTCTCATGCCGATGAGCTATGGAATACATCTCTCCAAGAAACAAGCCCCAAAGACACCTGAGGAGAGAGACCGTATGAGTAAGATCCCTTATGCTTCTGCAATAGGATCTATCATGTATGGTATGATATGTACTAGACTGGATGTTGCTCATGCACTTAGTGTAACGAGCAGATACCAGTCGAATCCAGGAGAAGAGCACTAGAAGACAGTGAAGAATATCCTAAAATACTTGAGAAGGACTAAGGATATTTTTCTTGTCTACGGTGGGTCTGAATTAAAACTCGAGGGCTTCACAGACTCAAGTTTTCAAACTGACCAAGATGACAGTAAATCCGTTTCGGGGTATATTTTTACCTTGAACGGAGGCGCAGTGAGTTGGAAGAGTTCCAAGCAGCAAACAGTTGCTGATTCAGAGACAGAGGCAGAGTATATAGCTGCAAGTGAAGCTGCAAAGGAAGCTGTTTGGATGAAGAAGTTCATAACTGAACTTGGTGTGGTTCCTAGCATTGGAGAAGCAGTTCCCGTTTACTGTGACAACACAGGAGCAGTTGCACAGGCAAAGGAACCGAGGTCTCATTAGAAATCTAAACACGTGTTGCGGCGATTTCACTTGATCAGGGAGATCATTGAAAGAGGAGACGTCACCTTGGAGCGTGTAGACTCTCAAGACAACATTGCAGATCCATTTACTAAAGCTTTAACACAACAGCAGTTTGATCGTCACTTAGAGAAGATGGGTATGAGATACTATGGCGATTGGCTTTAGTGCAAGTGGGAGATTGATAGTAGTGTGCATACAAGCCAATCATGTATGATGATAAAGCACATACTTTGTAAACAATTTTATTTATTTATTAATAAAATATTCATTTATTAAAGGCATTTAATTATCTACATGGTGCTGTTTTTATAATATGTAAATAACCTATAGTTTTAAGCAATGCTTTTAGAATCATGATGTTGATCATGCTAATGAGATCTAAATTCTTAGAAAGCTTTAAAACTAAAATAGTTCCCAATCGTGGGATTACTAAAAAGGGGATTAGTAAATCCGGATAGATTGGTACATATGTTGCTTGCTCATTGGATGAGGATGATTGATCTCATGATCATTTGTGCGGAGACACTAAAGCAAGTATGTATGTGCTTATTGGAGAATAAGTTCACTGAACGTGACTCGCTATGGAATACCTAATGGAGTTTTACTCGCCTGCCAATAGGAATTCCTAATGTGAAAGTAGTACAAGTGATCCTTGGACTTGAGATCATCATAGTATCTTGTATGTAACAAATTATACTTTGACTTATTCCTTAAGACCTTTTAAGGCATATATAGGGTATGCTTGGGTATAATGAGTTACATATGGAGATAATGAATGATCAATAAAGAATCTACTACCTTTAGTTAAAGAGGAGATATGTCCTATGTGATTCGTTAAATGACAACCCAGGAATCCTTGGCCAATGTGGAATGAAATTAGAAAGAGGTTTCTAATTTGCATTAATCGGAGTTGTGCATTTTCTAATCGAAATACATATAATTAAATAAAATAAGACTTGACAGTAAATTCATGTCTTATATTTAATTGGGACATTGTATGGTGGAATGATTGAATTGTATGGTAACTATTTACTCACAGGTTCTTTTATGATTAATGTTGAAATCTATATTATCTAGAAAGTCGTTGATCGCTAGGGAGGCTTATCCCTATTGTAGAATAAATATTATTTATTTAAACAGATTATTAGTGTAATTTATTTATTTAAATAAGATTAGAATTGTTCTAATTGATTTATTCACAACCGGTTTAATATAGAGAACCTAAAGGGTCACACCATAAAAGGAAGAATAATTATTTAAGAAGGTAATGGCATAATCGTAATAATGCATTAAGTATAATTAATTTAATCTATAGTGATAGAATAAATTAAATAGCTTAATGTTTATTATTTAATATTTTGGAAATATTAAATATAAATTAATAAGAGGAGTCTTATTAATATTATTACAATTATTATTATTTTAATTTCTAAAGGCGTTTAGTAATTAATTTAATATTAGTACTCTCATTTATTTCTAATAAGATTAGGAGACAAATTAACTAAATGAATTTAATTAATTATTCCCATGTGATGGGAAGCCTAAATTAATTAAAGGAGTTTAATTAATTAAAATAAATCCCATGTCTAATAGGATTAGAAGGGTTGACCAATATCTATATAGGAGGAGTCTTATAATAGATATTGATTGATGCAATTCTAATTGTTGGAGAGTACTCCTTTTCTATAGAGGATAGAAAACTAAGATTTAGCCAAACACCCTCCTTCTTGATAATTCCTCTTCCTTGGTGGATCACCTCTAGAGGCCAAACACTTGGGTGGCTAACGTTGATCAAATGAAGGAATCTAACCCGAAAATTCAAGGAGATCACGAAGAACAAGGAGTTGAACTAGTACCTGTGGAGGCTTCGTTCTACAAGGGTATGATTCCATAACTTCTTATTTATCGTTTTAAATTAATAATTTGCATAAAGGATGATCTGGGTAATGGTTTTGTAGAATTTTTTTTAAACTCTGATATACCATGCTTCCGCTAATTTTTGCAATTTGATTGCGTCACGATGTTGTACAAACCCAACAAAACGCACAAACATACTTGAATTTAAGCAGTGAAATAAGCTAGTTGATATCCGAATAAGTGATCATAAAAACCACTTATCAATTGTATATACAAAAAAATTTAGCAAAAAATAAAATATTAAAATAATGCTCTCGTTATTAATTATTCTAATTTGATTTTTAGGGAGATCCAATTGAAGGTTACAAAATCACACATCAGAAAAAGGAAACAAACGAGTTGGTACAACCTGAAAATGAATCTGCATACGTATGTTATACAAACCTTACCTTGTTTTTAAATTTGGAATTATCCTTGAATTATTTGCATTTGTTAATAACTTCACAGAATGAAAAGAATCACTTGAGACTGAATGCATCTCTGAGATGGAAGCAGAATTTGGAAATGTTGACAATAATGATAAAAGAGAGATTATGACTAGATTATTGGGCAAGAAGTCAGGGAGATTGATTGGTTTTGGATTTGGTCCTCGAGCAGACAAGTCTTCATCTAGCAAGAAACAAAAATCTGCATTAGTAGTAGAGTTAGAAGAGTCTCGCTCTAATAATGAATCACTAGGCCACAAAATGGATGAGTAAACTGATCAAAAAGAGCAAAATACGACTGTCTCGGAATCTGAATTTTCTTACGTCAAAACGTACATTACAGTAAGATATGCATACATATGAAGTCAAAAAAATTTTAGCAGGTCATATGAGCATACATTTTTCATACATTGCGTCTAAAAGCCCCTTATGTGGTTTACATGCTTTTAACGGTCAAAACTTGTGAAAAAAGGATGTAAAACGTTACCTGTGATGCGTTGAACGCATAGAAACTGACAAAATTAGAAAAAGGCTACCCAAACACCGTAGATCTGAAAAAGAAGATCGGATTCCGTTTGAAACTCGAAATGAAACTAATTCAAATGAACTCCCGCTGCCCAATATAAAACCACAGATGGAAGCGGGCCCACCCGCGACAGCCGCACCTCTACCTACGGCTCCCCAGGGTGGGTCCCACTTCCCCAGGCTCGGTTTGGTTCGAGTTGAAACGGAGTTTATATGAGCTGCCAAGTCAAATCTAAAGAAAAATTGCTACGCGATTGAGCGGTTTATCCTGAAATCCTGTGTTTAAGCATCATAATTCTGACAGAAAGGGGAACATTCTTCCCTTGGTATTCATCTCGAAGCAATGTCCAGGGATCAATGATGAAGAATACTGAAAAACTGCTGAAAACTACTCGAAACAGCCAAAAACTGCCATTTTCGAAGCATTGGGTACAGACTGGTGACAGTTCAGTCGTTGGTATAACCCGAACAAAGTGTCGGGTACAGACCGAGACAGTTTAGCCATTGGCTCAACCCTAGCGAAGCGTCGAGTACAGACCGAGACAGTTCAGTCGTTGGCTCAACCCCAGCAAAGCGTCGGTTATTGATCGATGACAATTCAGCCGTTGGCATAACCCCAGCGAAGCGTCGGGTATAAAAAGAGATAGTTCAGCCGTTGGCTCAACCCTAGCAAAGCGTCGGGTACACACCAAGACAGTTCAGCAGCTGGCTCAACTCTAGCTAAGCGTCGGGTACAGACCAGTGACAGTTCAGCCGTTGGCACAACTCCAGCAAAGCGTCGGGTACAGACCGAGATAGGTCAGCAGTTGGCACCACCCCAGCGAAGCGTCGGGTACAGACCGGTGACAGTTTAATCATTGGCACAACCCCAGCGAAGCGTTGGGTACAGACCGGTGAAAGTTCAGTCGTTAGCTCAACCCCAGCAAAGCATCGGGTACAGACCGGTGATAGTTCAGCCGTTGGCTCAACCCCAGCGAAGCGTCGGGTACAGACCGGTGACAGTTCAACCATTGGCTCAACCCGAGCGAAGCGTCCGGTACAGATCGGGGATAGTTCAGCCGTTGGCACAACCCCAACGAAGCATCGGAGGGGATCCGGTGACGGAAGAAATATAATAATCCATCCCTGATGATGGAATCTGTTATGCACATCCTCCGAGGGAACACCAAGAAGGATTGGTGATTCAAACCCCTGTTGCCAACTACCGGTGTAAATTTTCATCACGATAAGCATCAGAAACGCTCATTGCGGTAAATCTGCAACAAAGATATATCCCTAGCTGAGGACTGCCTTCAGAAATATACAACGGCATCAGCCAAAAGGAAATATGCTCCAACAAAGAATATCGATGAATAAGGGAGAATCCTTGGTCTCAAACCAAGAACTCACCTAACCTATCTTGAGTAACGTCATCCCTAGTAGAAAGTGACAAAAACAGTTCACGGTAGCCTATTAGTAACATCCCCATCAAAATGAGATGAGAACAATCTGGGGTAGCCTTACTCTGATAA
Source organism: Panax stipuleanatus (assembly GCA_020205555.1). Taxonomy (NCBI): domain Eukaryota; kingdom Viridiplantae; phylum Streptophyta; class Magnoliopsida; order Apiales; family Araliaceae; genus Panax; species Panax stipuleanatus. The sequence continues at coordinate 51,773,165 of CM035119.1, forward strand.
CCTGTCCGTGGTTATCCTACCATTAATCATCTAACAGTGCCGCCACAAGGGTTATCATGGGTAACGTTATCCCCAGCAGAAACTAACGTAACCAATTAGTGATAACCCTACCCCCTTGAAGGTATCTAACATTCATCGCATATTATGCCATGCATTGCCTCCCATTTTTATATGAATTTCTCGTATCTACTAATCTTTATCCCGTTCATTCCACTACATTGCATGAACATGATAAAGTGGGGCATCTGTAGACACTCGAAATTTTATTTTTCTGTTACTAACACTATAGGAGGGAAAAATTGTCTTTTGAATCAACCCTAGTCAAAATTTTGGGCAATCAAATTAACCCCGGTCTCAATACCGGGCCATCAAATCAACCCCGATCTCAATACCGGGCCATCAACCCAACCCCAGTCTCAATACCGGGTCATCAAATCAATCCCGATCCCAATACCGGGCCATCAACCCAACCCCGATCTCAATACCGAGCGTATATTTGTGAGTATTTAGATACTTTGAGTGTTGCTATACAATGCAAGTTTTTTTCAGCATTATATCCGATATTCCAATCAGAAGTACTATTCCTTTGAGGTAAGGGATGTTATATTTTTCGTAAATGATGTTATTACTTGAAATATCATTTCATCGAAATATTGATATGAATTTTATTATGAAATTTTTACCTTTTTCGTCGGGATTACTATTCACGTATACAGCACTATTCATGAATACAGTACTATTCACGAGTACTATTCACGAAGTATGATTTTTTATGAAAATTTCTACCTTTTCATGTCGGGGTTACTATTCACGTATACAGCACTATTCATGTATAAGACACTATTCATGAATACGATACTATTCACCGAAAAAATTAAATTTTTTTCTTTGTCCAAGTTTGCTATTATGGTTCCTATCTTTGATTGGATCCAAGTTTTCATCTTCATTCTTGAACTTTGCTCCACAATTAATTATTATGGAGTATTCTTGAACTTAGATAAACTAAATTACAAATCCCTAATTTTTGTCCTTTATCTCTCTAGATTCGTTCTTTAACATAATTTTCATCATCTTCAGTCTTAAATGGTGATACAAAAGAATATCTTTGGCTTGTAGTGCAAAGATGGATGATTATTTGATGAATATCTTTGGCCCGTAGTGCAAAGATGGACAGTTGTTAAGATGAACATGACCAACTGGTGATATAAATGAATATCTTTGGCCTGTAGTGCAAAGATGAATATTTGATTCAAGATATATATTGATTGATGTTACAGGGATAAAATATTGATTATGGACTTTCAAATCATAAAAGATAGTAGACAATATTTCCTACTTAACTTTTCTGATGCATTGTTATTTCCGCTGCAGTTGTTGATCTAAAACTTGTTGTCCATAATATTTGATCTGATTTATTGAAGACTAACAATAAATTATTCTTTATTATCTTAGTCATAATATTCTTTACTGGGCTAGTTGAGCACACCCTTTTTATCTATTGTCCTCTCCAGGAAATGAGAATGTCGCAGGGACTAGTCGGGGGACAGAGTGATGGTCCGAGTTAGAGCAGTAGTAGTCCTCACTATTTTTATAAATAGTGTGATAATAATTGTAATGAGGACTTAGTTTGAATGTTTATATTTTTTACATATTTGTATTGACACTCACAGCTGTGTGGTCGTATTTTGCACGACCCAGTGATATAAAAGTTTGTATTTGGATTCTATACCATGCGTTTGGTGACTCAAAATGGGTTGGTTGGATTGGACCTATTCTGTGGGCGTCACAGTTGGTATCAGAGCTTAGGGATATGATCTATGGCAGAGATATGGGAATAGAACTAGGAGGGGAGAGACGAGTAAATCTTTCGCTAGTATGTCCTACCTAAGCTTATGTGGTATTTAATTGGTCAATCGGAGCATAGGATTAACATATGATATGTTAATTTGTTTAATTAACCCTTGTTTTATGGCTGTATTTGAGAATGACATCGGAACATTTAAGCAATGGAGCATTTGATACCATTGAGGCACCGCTACTCGTAGTCTTACTTATAGCGGTAGTTATCTATGTAGTGATTGAAGAATTAATAGTTGCACCCGAGCTAGTCGTAGAAGTAATAGCTGAGAGTGAGGAAGAAGAGGAACCTAAGGAAGATTTATTAGGAGAATTTTATGATGGAAATGTAGAACTGCAAAATCGCATTCATGAGTTAGAAGAGTAAGGTGAAGAACGGCACACGACCGTGGAACAAAGGGATACAGCAATTCATGATTTTGCTACTCTATATGTGAGGCTTGAACAGAAGCTCTCTCTGGCAAGGTATATGATATTAGAGCTGGAAGCTGAGAATGCAATTGTCGAAATTCTGATGAAAGCAAAAATAACTGAACGAATGAAAACGGAGGATGCATGGGTAAAAGCCGCACGACCCATTGATATTTTAAAGAGAGACGTCCTATCCAAGAAGGCCAAAATAGACGACATGGATTTCACTTTTTGGACAGCAATTGAGATAATCCAACATCGATTTTGGAATTACCCTGTGCAGAGCGGTCAACCCCAATTCGATATGGATCGAAGAGTAATGATTCAAATCATGGATCAGGAGTGTGACGAATTAGTTGAGGGTGGAATGTGCATTATAGCAAAGTTAAGTCCAACTGGAACGGTGACACCAGAGGTTGTTCCAGACAAGTCAAAGTTGGTGGATCCTGGAAAAGCATTTGTCGTGACTACCCAAGAAGCGAAGAACCCGAACAAGGTTATTACAGGTAAGTTAATCATAAACTCTTGCGAAGTCTATATCTTATTAGATACCAGTTCTACCCATTCTTTAATTTCATCTACTTGTGCTCAACATTTGAACTTGACTCCTGAGAAATTAGACTTTGACTTATCTGTTGAAACTCCGTTGGGTGAAACTTTCATTACATCTACAGTTTACAAATCTTGCTTGATTCAAATTGGTACCCTCACCCTAATTGTTGATCTTATATCTTTCGGATTGACCAATGTCCATGTTGCGTTCATGGACATGATGAATCGAATATTTGAGAAATATTTGGATCATTTCATGGTTGTCATTATTGATGACATCCTAATATTTTTTTTACTTAGAACGAACTTAATATGCGACAACGACATTGGTTAGAGTTATTGAAAGATTACGAAAAGCGAACGTGGTAGCTGACGCGTTGAGTAGAAGATCGTATGCGGGTACAAGTGCGATATTGTCAACACAAAGCCCATTTTGTATGACGTACAAAGGATGGAGATAGAGTTAAAGACTGTAGGGACCCACGTGATGATGTCAGGTATATGCGTAGAACCAACTTTAATTGATAAAGTTAAAGTTGCTCAAGTTACAAACCCGGAGCTGATGAAGATGAAGAAGAAGGTGCTATTCCAGAAGCAAGAATCGATGAAGAGGGAATATTTTTAGTTAACTCCAGACTTTGTGTTCCTAACGATACTGATTTATAGAATCATGATGGAAGCACACAACACACCGTTCGCAATTTATTCTAGAAGCACCAAAATGTATCGTGATCTTCGACATACATTCTGATAGAGCAACATGAAGAGAGAAATCGCGGAGTTTATCTCGAGGTGTTTATCATGTTAACGTGTCAAGGCGAAGCATCAAGAGCCATAAGTTATGAAGAGCCCCGAGCCTCTTGCTGATGACTTCTTGTGTGGAATGCACTGAAGCCAGACTCTCCTTAGGGGACGCCATTTTTTTGCGGTGGCAAACTAATAGGTACCATTGTGATGTACTATGGTTGAATCACCATGAGAGTCACAGTTGGAATCAAAGAAATGACCTGGGAGTTAAAATCAGAAATGAAAACAAGGTATCCTCACCTTTTCAATATCCCAGTTACATACGTCAATTTCGAGGACGAAATTTTATAAGGGTGGGAGGTTGTAAGACCCTAACTTTTATGAATTAAATTAAATTTCCTCTATTTATTATTTTGATATAGTAAGGGGTTGATTTGATTAATGTGGTAAGTTATAGGTAAAATGCGCAAATATTTTAAATAATTAAGTGGTTATAAAATATTCATTATTTTCGGGGATTATTCGTTTAGTCGTGAAATATTCTTGCTATCGGAGAATATTCGTACGACGGCGCAGCCAATTATGGGCCCCATAACGAAAAACTGTCGGATGAAAAAAATGACAAAAATGAGTTTTTTAAAAATAACGGCGTAGTTATTACCGTTAACACTGTTGGAATACTCGGTGGGTAAAGTAAAGTAATACGCGTTGTTGTACAGTAGCACACGGTATTGCACAATATTTTTATATTATTGTTAATTCAATAATTATCACTGTACAGTATTTCCCATTATCAGATCAATAATTCAAATTATTTGAATAATATTATTAGATAGCATTATTGGCAATGCCTAAGGAAGTTCTGTCTAGTAAGGAAAAATCCTTATCGGAAAGCCCCCTCTTTCCTAGGAACGACCTGGTTGTTAATATTGTAGTTCTATAATATTATTTGTGAATAATTAATTATTGATTTATATGATAAGAAAATATTTATTCATTGTGGATATAAATGAAAGAATTAGTGCTGATGTATTTTTATCAATATTTTGGTGTGAAAAATCATTCGTATGTGGATTGCGGTCATTTTTTGTTCGGAATTTAGAAAAACTTTCTTCTACAAAGTTGTAGATAATTAAATTTCCTATGGAATGGACATAAGATTCGTATTTTTCTGATAAAGGGCTTTTTATTATGAATTATTGAAGTTCCGGAATAATTATTTTTTGGGGTTATAAAGGCTTTTTTTTAATAAAAAATGTTTTTTTGATGGTGGGCCCCACTTGTGTGGGCTGATGAAATGGTCAAAGAAGTGTGCGGATTTTTTTTATAAATATATTATTTTATTAAATTTTCTGCTTTGGCGTACTAAGCATTTTTCTATAAATAGGGTGGTTAGGTTAGAATTCAAAATCACACCATAATCAGAAGTTTTCTCTCTCTATAATATCGAGCGTATTTTTGTGAGTATTTGGATACTTTGAGTGTTGCTATATAGTGCAAGTTTCCTTAAGCATTATATCCGATATTCCAATCAGAAGTACTATTCTTTTGAGGTCAATGATGTTATATTTTTCGTAAATGATGTTATTGCTTTTAATATCATTTCATCAAAATATTGGTATGCATTTTATTATGAAATTTTTACCTTTTCCATCGGGGTTACTATTCACGTATATGACACTATTCACGAATACGGTACTATTCACGAATTATAATTTTTCTTATGAAAATTTCTACCTTTTTATGTCGGGGTTACTATTCACGTATACGGCACTATTCACTTATACGACACTATTCATGAATATGGTACTATTCACCAAAAATTTTAATTTTTTTTCTTTGTCTAAGTTGGCTATTATGGTTCTTATCTTTGATTGGATCCAAGTTTTGATCTTCATTCTTGAATTTTGCTCCACAATTGATTATTATGAAGTATTCTTGAACTTGGATAAACTAATTTACGAATCCCTAATTTTTGTCCTTTATCTCACTAGATTCGTTTTGTAAAATATTTTTCATCATCTTCAGTCTTAAATGGTGATAAAAAAGAATATCTTTGGCCTGTAGTCAAAGATGAATGATTATTTGATGAATATCTTTGGCCCGTAGTGCAAAGATGGACAGGTGTTGAGATGAACATAATCAACTGGTGATATAAATGAATATCTTTGGCCTGTAGTGCAAAGATGAATATTTGATTCAAGATATATATTGATTGATGTTACAGGGATAAAATATTGATTATGGACTTTCAAATCATAGAAGATAGTAGACAGTATTTCCTACTTAACTCCTCTGATGCATTATTATTTTCGCTGCAGTTGTTGATCTAAAACTTATTGTCCATCATATTTTATCTGATTTGTTGAAGACTAACGATAAATTGTTCTTTATTATCTTATTCATAATATTCTTTACTGGGCTAGTTGAGCACACCATTTTTATCTATTGTCCTCTTCAGGAAATGAGAATATCGCAGGGACTAGTTGGGGGACAGAGTGATGGTCTGAGTTAGAGCAGTAGTAGTCCTCACTATTTTTATAAATAGTGTGATAATAATTATAATGAGGACTTAGTTTAAAAGTTTATATTTTCTATATATTTGTATTGACACTCACAGCTGTGTGGTCGTATTTTGCACGATCGTGTGATATAAAAGTTTGTATTTGGATTTTGTACTATGCGTTTGGCGACTCAAAATGGATTGGTTAGATTGGACCTATTCTGGGGGCGTCACACCCATCTCCCTTTACAGCTTTCGTATATATAATTGTGTATATATATATATATATATATTGCTTTACTCGGATTTATTAAGGTGTCGCTTTAAATATTCATTTTATATGAATCGACACTGACATTTCTGCGGGCGAACTAGATTTATTTAAATCTAGCCAACTCTAGCTTTCAAACGGTTCAAAATAGGTTCAGACAGAACCGGGAAGCTAGAATGGCTGAGATTTATTTAAATCTAGCATTTTTCTTGTTTCAGTTGTAAAAGGTACCTCGCGGCCCTTAGATCGCTATCTAGTGGGAACGAGACCCTTCGACCAGGTGCGAACTAGGATTTACTGATGAATCATTGGTTCTGGTAATATTTGGATATGTATCTATTTCTGTACAAATTTGAGCTGTGCAGGTTTATTGGCCTCCCTATGTGAGCCTAGGAATCGTGGGATTCATGATCAAACAGATCAGAATCTGATTCCCACGATGGACAAACTTCACTTTACAATTGTACCCTGCTAGTTTTTTCTATAAAATGTACATACAAAAGACCTTAAAACGGTTATCCGGATTTAAGGTTTCAAAATAATGAGAACAATGGTTTGTCGTGTCAGAGTCCTTCCGATGGCTATCATGCCCATGAGGAGACAGACACTTGTATATATGTTGTGATCGAGGATGCTTCGCAGCCCGACAATCACCATTCAAATTGTGCCTTAAGGCTGAAAAAGATAAAACTGAAGTATCGATATGCTTCAATTCCTATGTTAGCGTAAGGGTTTGAAAACCTTCTTTCAAACATCATTCAATAATCTTTTTGAATAAAAGAAGTTCTTACAAATCAAATCAAACACTTTTGGAAATCAAATCAAAGACTTTTTGCAAATTAAATCAAACCATTCGTATATAGGTTCAACGATGCGTAGACATGCTTTCAATCAAACATGGGCCCAATTTTCAAACAGCATTCATACACACATTTTAGTTTTTAAGGAAAATATTGAAAAGATGAGGTACCGTATTTACACGGGAGTTGCGGGGTGCCAAACACCTTCCCCACACTTAACCAATCCCCGAACTCAAAACGTCGGTTTCAAAGATCAAGTTTCGACAGTGTCCAACAATTGGGCCTCCTTTCAAACAAAACTTGGTTGAGTTGGTACAACCATTTCAAATCTACGAACTGGCAACTCTGTAAAACTTTCAAATCGTCGACATGATACATGTTGGCCTTTTCCTCAAAAACCCTTCCAAACCTTTTTCACAATAAAAAGAGTAAGGGTAGAGATAACTTAGGAAGAGAGAAAGATCCGGGTTGTGACCCGACCCGCGAAATTTTTTCCCGACATCGACACCTGTAACATCAATCAATAAAGATTTCAAATCAATAATTTATGTTTGCACTACGGGCCAAAGATATTTATTTGTACCGCCAGTGGTCATGAACATGCCAAACACCTATCAATTTTTGCACTACGGCCAAAGATATTCATCAATCAACAGTTCATCTTTGCACTGCTGGCCAAAGATAACTTTCACTATAATTTAAGACTGCGGATGATGAAAAATAATATAAAGAACAAATCAAGTGAGATCAAGGGCAAATATTAGAGATTTATAGTTTAATTTATCCAAGTTTAAGAATGTTCAAATTGTCAACATAATAATCAACTGTGGATAAAAATTCAAGAATGATATTCATATATCAAAAATAATTTGGACAGAAAAGAAACTAATTTTTCTCGTGAATAGTATCCCCGTAAATACTACCGTATAAATAGTACCCCGATATGAAAATATTAAAATTTTATAAGAAAGTTCAAACTAATATTCCGGTGAAATGATATTAGATGAAGCGCAAAACTCAAAGAATTTCTAATCATTTCAGGAATTATAAAAGCAATACTTACCATAGTAAGTTTAAATTTAGGAATATGAAATGAAATAACATCACTTACATAATATGGAATATGAAAGAAAATGATACCCTTGAAGAGTATAAAATAATATCCTTTACGAATATTGAAAGAAAATAACATCATTTACCTTAGTAGAAAAATAGATCTTACTAGTATAACGGATATAATCCTGAGACAATCTTGCACTATAAGCTACACTCAAAGTATTCTTATACTCAAAAGAAATACTCACGATATTATAGAGAAAGAATTTTTTGATTCTGGTGTGAGTTTCATACCTCAACTAAGCAGCCTATTTATAGAAGGATGGTAGCGTGCTACACTTTGATAACCTCAGAATATTAGCTTAATTTATACCTAGCTTCTGCCTAACTCACATTTCCTATTGGTTGAGGGTCCACATTATGGAAGAATGATTTGCAGGAGAAACACTACGCCCACCAACTTGTAAAATAAAAGAATACAAAGCAAACTTTCTCACCTCCACTCACCTTTAACAAATTCACATGCATGCAAATCATATATTATAATAATATTACTATTTAAATAATTTTAATTTATAAAATTATAATATATTATAATAATATATTTGAATGAATATTTTATCGGAGGAGATAATTATAATTCTATAGAAAAATATGTCAAACATTTAACAAATGTCTCATACTAAAATTCTTCCATTTATAACAAAGATTTGACAAATATCCACCACATAATAATTATTCACAATTAATATTATAAGCTCAAAATATTGACAACCAAATCGTTCCCAAGAAAGAGGTAACTTTCCGATAAAGATTTATCCTTATTTGCGCCCAATTATATAACCTAACCCATTTCCTTGACATAACTTTCTAGACATTGCCAATAATACTCTCTAATAATATCATTTAAATAGTATGAGTTACTGTGTTGTGATAATTATTGATTTAATAATATAAAATATTGTAAAGATGTTACTGTAAAATTATTGAATCAATAATTGAGATACTATGCAACAACTACTGTGGCAATTATTGAATACTGAGTGACTTCTTACATAAGAATCAATAATCAGAGATACTGTGCAATATCGTGTGCTATTATGTAACAACGCGTATTACTGTGCTTTTATCATCGGGTATTTCAACAGTTAACGATAAAAATTCCTCCGTCAATTTTTAAAAAACTTATTTTTGTCGTTTTCTTCATCCGATAGTTATTCTATTATAAGACTCACCAATGATTGTGCCGTTGTACGAATATTCCCCGACAAAAAAAATATTCTCCGACAAAACGAATATTTCTCGAATATTTTATGACAACTTGCTTACTTTGTAAAATTTGCACATATCACCCATAACTATCACATTTATCAAATCCACACCTTACTATTTAAAATAATATATAGAGGAAATTAAATCTTATTCATAAAAAGTTTGGGTCTTACAACCTCTCCTCCTTATAAAATTTCATCCTCGAAATTGACGTGCATGCCTGGTATTTCAAAAATGTGAGGATACCTTGCTTTCATTTCAGATTCTAACTCCCAAGTCATTTCCTCAATATCATGATTTCTTCATAAAACTTTGACTTGAGGTATAACCTTTGAGCGTAAAATGTGTTCCTTCTTATCCAAGATCTTGACAGGTACCTCTTCATACGTTAAATCTTCGGCTATCTCATCCGGTTCTAATTCAATAATGTGGTTTGGGTCTTTCATATATTTTACGTAGCATGGATATGTGAAAATTGTTATGAACACGAGGCATTCTTGGCGGTAAGGCGAGTCTATAAGCCACAGTTCCTACTCGGTCGAGGATTTTAAATGGACCAATAAATTGTGTGTTGAGCTTTCGTCTCTTTCTGAATCTCGTAACTCCTTTCCATGGAGCAACACGGAACAATACATGGTCTCCGACATTAAATTCCACGTCCCTTCGATGAAGATCAGCATAACTCTTTTGTTGATCTTGTGCTGTTTGTATACGTTACCGAATCATTTGAATCTTTTTCGTAGTCATACGTACTAACTCCGGTCCCAACAATGTTTTTTCACCCACCTACTCCCAGCATACTGGAGAACGAAACTTTCGTCCATACAATGCCTCGAATGGAGCCATGCCTATACTTTCCTGATAACTGTTGTGTAGGAAAGGTCCACCAATGGTAAGTACTTGTCCCAACTTCTTTTGAAGTCTAGAACACAGAGTCTCAATAGATTATTAAGAGTTTGAATAGTCCTTTCCGATTGCCCGTTTTGTTTGAGGATGATATGCAGAACTGAATCGTAAATCGGTGCCCATTACTTTCTGCAAGCTGACCCAAAATTGTGAAGTGAATCTTGGGTCTCGATCAGAAACTATAGATACCGGCATACCATGCAGTCTTATAAACTCATTTTTATATATACGAGCAAGATGTTCAAGTGAATAAGTTTCTCGTATAGGTAAGAAATGAGCAGACTTGGTTAATCTATCGACAATAACCCAAATTGCATCTATGCCTTGAGAAACCTTGGGAAGACCCGTAATGAAATCCATGTTGATGTGCTCCCACTTCCATTCTGAAATTTTAAGTGGTTGCAATAGACCTTTTGGCATTTGATGCTCTGCCTTGACACGTTGACACGTTAAACGCCTCGAGATAAACTCCGCGATCTCTCTTTTCATATTGCTCCACCAAAATGTATGTTGAAGATCATAATATATTTTGGTACATCCAGGATGGATTTCAAACGGTGTGTTGTGTGCCTCCATCATAATTTTTATACTTCAAATCAGAGTCGTTAGGAACACAAAGTCTGGATTTGACTAGAAGTATTCACTCTTCGTCGATTCATACTTCTGGAATAGCACCTTCTTCATATTCATTAGCTCCGGGTCTGTAGCTTGAGCAGCTTTAACTTTATCAATTAAATTTGGTTCTACGCGTATATTTGCTATCTTCACGTGGGTCCCTGAAGTATTTAACTCTATCTACATTCTTTGTAAGTCACACAAAATGGGCCTTTATGTTGACAGCATCGCACTCGTTCCTGCATATGATCTTTTACTCAACGCGTCAGCTACCACGTTCGCTTTTCCAAGATGGTATTGGATGGTATGGTCGTAATCTTTGAACAGCTCAAGCTAACATCGTTGCCACATGTTGAGTTCTTTTTGAGTGAAGAAATATTTAAAACTCATATGATCCGTATAGATCTCCACTTCTCCCCATACAGATAGTGTCTCCAGATCTTCAACGAGAAAATGACAGCTGCTAACTCTAGATCATGAGTAGGATAATTCCTCTCATATTCTTTGAGTTATCGTGAGGCATAGGCTATAACTTTTCTATGTTGCATGAGAACACATCCTAACCCTTTGCCTTACGCATCACTGCAGATGACAAATCCCTCCGAACTAGATGGGATTGTTAGAACAAGTACTCAAATTAGTCTCCTCTTGAGCTCTTGGAAGCTCTTCTCACATTCGTCGCTCCATCTGAATTTTGTATCTTTTCGAGTCAGCTGAGTTAATGGATTAGCAATTCGATAAAATCCTTCCACGAGTCTCTGTTAATAACCAGCTAAGCCCAGAAAGTTACGTATTTCAGTTACTGACTTAGGTTACTCCTAACTTTGTATTTCTTCAATCTTCTTCGGGTTAACTGATATTCCATGTTTCGATACCACGTGCCCAAGGAATGCTACTTCCTCAAGCCAGAACTCACATTTCTTCAACTTGGCATATAGTTTATTTTCACGAAGCTTTTGGAGTATCAACCTCAAGTGTTGTTCATGATCTTCACTACTTTTGGAGTAAATGAGGATGTCATCAATAAAGATAACCACAAAATGATCCAAATATTCCTTGAATATCATGTTCATCATGTCCATGAAGGCAGCAGGAGTATTAGTCAATCCAAAAGACATCACTAAGAATTCATAATGCCCGTAACGAGTTCTAAAGGCAGTCTTTTGAATGTCATCAGTTTTAATCTTTAACTGAGGATATCCAGAACGAAGATAGATCTTTGAGAAGAATTTATCTCCTTGTAACTGGTCAAACAAGTCATTAATACGAGGTAACATATACCTATTTTTGATGGTGACATGGTAAAACCCTTAATAGTCAATACAAAGTTGCATACTCCCGTCTTTCTTCTTTACGAATAAAACAGGAGCACACCAAGGTGGTGTACTAGGACGTATAAATCCGATGTCTAACAACTTCTGTAGTTGGACCTTTAACTCCTGAAGTTCAATAGCAGCCATTCGATATGGGGTTTTGGAAATGGGTTTTGTATCGGGTTTAAGGTCAATAAAAAATTCAACATCACGTTCCAGGGGTAGGCTATGAAGTTTTTCAGGAAATACATTAGGGAATTTATTACCAACAGAAATATCATTCAAATCTGACGTATTCTTGTTTAAATCGGTGACATGGACTAAGAAATCTTGACATCCATTTTTTAATAAATGAATAGTTTTATAACTTGAAATAACAGTGATTGATTTTAGTGGTTTGGTTGTTTGAATTTGCATAACAGGTTGGTTAGGAATATAAAAGCTAAGAACCTTACGAAAATAATCAATTTTAGCATGATGAGTGCTTAACTAGTCGATTCCTAAAATCACATCAAATGCACGTATTTTCAAAGAGATGAGATCAACAGGTAATGTGAGGGTGCCAATTTGAATAAAGCAAGATTTGTAAACTGTGGATGTAATGAAGGTTTCTCCTAACAAAGTTTCAACAGATAAGTCAAAGTCTAATTTCTCAGGGGTCAAGTTTAAACGTTGAGCACAAGCAGGTGAAATAAAATAATGGGTAGAACCGGTATCTAATAAGGTATAGACTTCGTAAGAGTTTATGATTAGCTTACCCGTAAGAGTTTATGAAATACAGTCATATTGTTCTGTTCCAGTTTGATGAATTCCATCTCCTTCATATGATGAATACATTCTGGAAAGTACTTGTCTTTGAACAATTCCTGGAACTTCTCCCAAGACATCTTAAGTGCAGAAAGCTGAGTACGTTTCACAGATTTCCACCAGTAATCTGTCTCTCTACGCAATATAAAGGTGGCAAAGGGAACCTTTTACTCCTCTGTGCATCCCAAAGCATCAAATATTTTAGTGATCTTCTTAATCCAAGCTTCTGCCTTGAGTGGCTATGGCTTTCCCAAAAACTCCGGCGATCCCAACTCCTTAAAGTGCTTAGCAATGACCAGCCGCGAGTTATTATTGTTTCTACATTCATTTAGAACAGGAGTCTCTCTCGTCTGGTTTTGCATGAATTGTAGAATGTTCCTAAACACCCCATTGTTCATCATTTGGTCGGTGGTGTTATTTACAGGAGTATTATTGCCCTTCTGATGCACATTATCATGGTTATTGATTGGCGGTGTCTCAATGGTCTCATATGCTCCATTGCTTATCTCTCGATTTTCAGATGTCATTCTCAAATACTTCCATAAAACAAGGGTTAATTAAAGAAATTGACATGTCACATATTATCCGTATATTCCGATCGACCAATTAAATAACAAATAAGCTTATGTAGGACACACTAACAAAGGTTTTACTCGTCTCTCCCCTCCTAGTTCTAATCCCAGATCTCCACCAAAGATCATATTCCTAAGCTCTGATACCAACTGTGACGCCCCCAAAATAGGTCCACACAACCCATTCTGAGTCGCCAAATACATGGTACAGAATTCAAATACAAATCTTTTTATATAAAACTGTCATGTAAAATACGACCACACAAACTATGAGCTTCAATAAAGATATTATGTCGTATATAATACAAAAATATCAACGCTCAAATTAAGTCCTTATTACAATTATTATCACACTATGTTACAAAATAGTGAGGACTACTATAGCACTATCTCGGACCATCACTCCATTCCCCGACTAGTCCCAGCTATATTATCATTTCCTGAAGAGAATAATAAAAAAAAAGGGTAAGCTCAACTAGCCCAGTAAAAAGCATTATGACTAAGATAATGAAGAATAAATTATCTTTAGCCTTTAATACTAACAAATAAGATAAAATATAATGGACAACAAGTTTTAGATCAACAACTGCAGCAGAAATAACAATCCATTAGAAGAGTCAAGTAGACCATGATGTCTACTATCTTCTAAGATTTAAAAGTCCATCAATAATATTTTATCCTTGTAACATCAATCAATAAATATTTCAAATCAATAATTTATCTTTGCACTACGGGCCAAAAATATTCATTTGTATCACCAGTGGTCATGATCATGCTAAACATTTGTCTATCTTTGCACTACGACCAAAGATATTTATCAATCAACAGTTCATCTTTGCACTACGGGCCAAAGATATTCATCAATCAGCAGTTCATCTTTGCGCTGCGGGACAAAGAGAACTTTCACCACAATTTAAGACTGAGGATGATGAAAAATAATATAAAGAACAAATCAAATGAGATCAAGGACAAATATTAGAGATTTGTAGTTTAATTTATCTAAGTTCAAGAATGTTCAAATTATCAACATAATAATCAATTGAGGAGAAAAATTCAAGAATGATATTTATATATCAAAAATAATTTGGACAGAAAAGAAACCAATTTTTCTCGTGAATAATACCGTACGAATAGTACTGTATGAATAGTACCCCGACATAAAAATATTAAAATTTGATAAGAAAGTTCAAACCAATATTTCGATAAAATGATATTAGATGAAGCACAAAAAACTCAAGGAATTTTTAATCATTTCAGGAATTATTAAAGCAATACTTACCATAGTAAGTTTAAATTTAGGAATATGAAATGAAATAATATCACTTACATAATATGAAATATGAAAGAAAATGATATCCTTTACGAGTATAAAATAATATGCTTTACGAATATTGAAAGAAAATAACATCCTTTACCTTCGTAGAAAACTAGATCTGACTGGTATAACAGATATAATCCTAAGAAAATCTTGAACTATAAGATACACATAAAGTATTCTTATACTCAAAAGAAATACTCACAGTATTATAGAGAAAAATTTTTCTGATTCTGGTGTGAGTTTCATACCTCAACTACGCAACCTATTTATAAGAGGATGGTAGCGTGCTACACTTTGATAACCTCAAAATATCAGCTTAATTTCTTCCTAACTTTTGCCTAACTCACATTTCCTATTGGATGAGGGTCCACATTTTGGAAGAATGATTTGCAGGAGAAACACTCCACCCACCAACTTGTAAAATAAAATAATACAAAGCAAACCTTCTCACCTCCACTCACCTTTAACAAATTCACATGCATGTAAATCATATATTACAAAAATATTACTATTTAAACAATTATAATTTATAAAAATATAATATATTATAATAATATATTTGAATGAATATTTTATCGGAGGAGATAATTATAATTCCATAGAAAAATATGCCAAACTTTCAACAAATGTCTCATGCTAAAATTCCTCCATTTGTAACAAAAATTGGACAAATATCTGCCACATAATAATTATTCACAATTAATATTATAAGCTCACAATATTGACAACCAGATCGTTCCCAGGAAAGAGGGGGCTTTCTGATAAGGAGTTATCCTTATTGGCGGGAAATTATATAACCTAACCCCTTACCTTGACAGAACTTTCTAGACATTGCCAATAATGCTATCTAATAATATTATTTAAATAATATGAGTTACTGTGTTGTGACAATTATTAATTTAATAATATAAAATATTATGCAAATGTTACTGTAAAAATTATTGAATCAATAATTAAGATACTATGCAACAACTACTGTGGCAATTATTGAATACAGAGTGACTTCTTACGTAAGAATCAATAATCAGAGATAATGTGCAATATCGTGTGGTACTGTACAATAACGCGTATTACAATGTTTTTATCACCGGATATTTCAACAGTTAACGGTAAAAGTTCCGCCGTCAAATTTTAGAAAATTTATTTTTGTCGTTTTCTTCATCCGATAGTTATTCTGTTATGGGGCTCACCAATGATTGCTTCGTCGTACGAATATTCTCCGACAAATAAAATATTTGACGATAAAATGAATATTCCCCGAATATTTTATAACAACTTGCCTACTTTGTAAAATTTGCACATATCACCCATAACTATCACATTTATCAAATCCACACCTTACTATTTAAAATAATATATAGAGGAAATTAAATCTTATTCATAAAAAGTTGGGGTCTTACAAAATGAGTGTTGATCAACATAGAGTTGTAGGTGATATCATAAGTCACTCCCATGATTACACTTAAGAATAAAAATGAAAACTAGAATTTACATCATCTAGACATCCATGCCAAAGCAAATACAAAGGAATAAGGCACAACTACCTGACTTATACGTGATATCATAAGTCACTCCTATGATTACTGCAATTCCGAAGGACAATCTATACAAAAAAAATTCCAAATTAATACAAAATTATAGATATACAAGTGTTGTTATAGCAATCTCAGTTCCACCTGTGGGTGAATCACTATCATCATCTATACTTGGATCCTGAGTAGCTTCAACATTTGATTCTCCAATTCTACATTTAAAAAAATAGAAAAGTTAAAATTAAACAAATAGCAAAGTAAATTTTAAACAAATAGCAAATTGAACCTAATTAAACTTGTTTACTTATTATTAAGCGCCGGACAGTTTCTTTTGTCGTGTGTGACACCAACTTTGCTACATCCATGACAACGTCTCCCCTTGGAATTTTTTGCTTTCCTTAAAGTTTTTTCTTTGCCACCCTTCAGCCTTTTGCCACAACCTTTTGCACGCACTTGGTTCGGCTCAATGTAATTATGTTCATAAGTCCCAGTCATGTTAACTGACTTGGATCCACTCATTCCACCAGACTCCATTTCTTTGTTTCGTTTGGAACTAGTAGTCCCATTTATTTGCTTGATCTTTTCATTTCCATTATCGAATAATTCTTTTAAAACATTTGTGGCTTCTTCATTTGTGAGAGCACTGTCAATCATCTCTAAAGATTGTTGAATTAATTGACTCCGCAATAGTAAGTATGGCTTGTCATCTTTTATCTCCACACCATTATCATCAATTACACCACTTGATTTTGCTATTTTTGTCCACCTTTTCAAAATGTATTTTGTAGGCAATTAGTCAAGATCATGATACTTATGCAAGTAAGCTATCACATGCCGACATACGATTCCCAAACTCTCAAACTTTTTGCAAGTGCATGTTGCGTAATCCAAAGATTTGTCATACTGAATTTCTCTTACTTTAAACTTGCTTACATTCCTTCTGTAAAATCTTATATAAATGGTAGTTGACATCCTCCTTTATAAGTTCAAACCTATAATTCAAGCTCCCGCACAACTCTTCTTCAAATTTATAATATATAGAGTATGTATAAATGTCAACCATTTGAACTAAGAAGTCATGGCAATATTTCATTCTCGGCCTCTCAACAAAATCTTTGTTATTCGAAACAAACTCTGCATGCCGTTGATGTTGAAGGCCCCGACCAAATTGAACCATAAAATCCACTAAAGAATTCCTCTTAGAAATATATTTTTTTTAAAATGCATGACAACTCTCCGCTCGTTGGCTACTTGACATGTCGGCTGAGAAAACATGATTCACATGTGCGGGTACCCATCTACAACGGATGTCATACATTGATTGTAGCCATTTATTAGCATTCAACCCACTTTCTCCACTAGCGCTACCCATGTAGAGTCAAAATTTTCCACAGTCTCCGAATTCCAAATACATTCTGCAAAGTCTTTATAATAAGCATTGTATTTTACCGAGTCAATCTTCTTTGAAAATGTGGTCAATATGTGCCAACTACAATACCTATGAAATGTATTAGGAAGAATATGTGAAATGACATTTGTCATAGCTGGATCTTGATCGGTGATAATCATCTTAGGTGCATCACCTGGCATTGCTTCCAAAAAGCACTTGAAAAGCCAGACAAAACTAGCTATGGTCTCATCACTTAAGAAAGCACAACCAAATACAGTAGTTTGACCATAGTTATTAACCCCCATTAGTGGTGCAAATATCATTTTGTAACGATTAGTATTGTATGTGGTATTAAAAATGACATCACCGTAAAATCTATAGGCCCGTCTAGAAGTTGCATCGGCCCAAAAACAACGAGTGATACTTTTTTCATCGTCTCTGTCAATTGAAAAAGTGAATGAAGGATTCTTTTCTTGTTCTAACTGTAAGTACTCATTCAACATATCCCCATCATGACCCTTCAAGTCATTGCGCTTGTCTCTTTTAAAGTTATACAAATCTCGTTGCGTGCAACCAATATTTTCAAACCCACCCGCCTGCACTACAAGAAAATTGTATTGTTGGTATTGTGGTATATTCACCATGCTAAGTTGCTGACTCAAAGATTTTTGGGCACTTGACACATTACGCTGCGATCGTAAAAGATGCCTTTTATGTGGGGTTGACAATGGGTGACAATGACACTCCTCAATTTTAGTAATTATGTACAAGTCATTTCTTTTTACCACATTAAGTCTTGCACTACAACCTTCTTTTGTAGATCCACGTTTTCTTTTTACCACCACATCGGCTAATAGTTTGCCCTTTCCTTGCTTAGAACACACATACTCCTTCCTACAAATCTCATCGCTACCCGCCCTTTTTTGCTCATTAAACTTTCGTACACTAAAACCAGTATGCATTGCATATGTATTGTAAAAACTGTGACTATCATCTAATGTTTGAAATTCTTGACCAAGCTTGGGCGTAAACTCATCGCCTACTTGAGGATAGTAGACAACAATATTAGTATTGTTCACATTCAGCCCCTCTTCACTCGAGTCATCCCCATCCATTTCTATTTCCAAATTCATTTCTACATTATCCCCTCAACTCCCTATTCCATGGTCCATGCCATCCATTATATTTAAACCTGGACAAACAAAAATTTACTTAAACTTGTGAAATCACCAATTAGAAAAATTATTGAGATAATAGATATATTGCATTCTAGAGCCAACAAAACATAAACAAAATGCTCTTTATCAATTAATTCAGCAAGTTGAATGATTTTGCAGAAACAGAGGAATACAACTGACATCTACACTCATATGGAGATTCTTACTTCACAGGCTTATTTGGGTACTCAAAATTGCAAATAAAACTTTCGTATAACAAAGTTTATGAAATTTGTTCCATTTAAAAAATAATTTATGAAATTTTTGTTTAAAAATACACAAATGCTAGTAACGATTCTTCACAAAATTTCAGAATCGGAAGGAGAAATTAAGCCAAAAAATTCACAAATCTGATACATATATACATATAAAATAGAGAACAATGCCAGAAATTAAGCCAAATAATCAAGAAATTAACACCTTAATCACTATTTACCAATTTCCACTCATCATCAATCACAGGAAAATAATAGATTAGCAAACAATTGATTAACACCTCAGTCTCACAAACAATTTTAACAAAGAGAAGAGAAAAATAGAAACAAAAAAGAACAAAAAAATAAGAAACCAACCCTTTTAGAAGTTTAGAAGCAGAGATGTAACAAAACCCCTTTTCCAACTCCAAACAAAGATGAAATATATAATTTTCAAATCGGAAAAGGAAAAGAACTCATTCGAATCGAAGCCCTTACGGAATCGAAGTGTGGAACCAACAAAATCGAAGTGAGGAATTGAGGGGGATCGAACTGCTTGCTTTCAATTCTAGGGAACGACGAGCTTTGTAGGGCTTCAATTATAGGGCTTTTCATTTCTGAAGCTCAAGTATATTGAAGGAACTCTGGGCGACTCCGATTTGGTAAGGGATTCGTTACTTCGAGTCGAAGAAGGGCTCCTCCAGGTCTCAGTTCGAAGGAACTCAAAGCCTTACTTCTATTTTGCTCTCAGTCGTGAAACAGAAACCAAATGAGGAGAGAAAGGAAAAAACATGGTCGTTTTAATATGTAGTGCTCTTTAAGGGGTATTGCTGTTTAAGGTGTAGTGCCCTTGAACTTGACCGTATATATATATATATATATATATATTATGTCAAGGAACTGATAAAATTCATAATTATGAAGAGTCACGTTTTTTTTAAAACTAACCAAATTCACCTTTTAAATGAATTATTAAAGTTAACATATATACATATATATATATATATATAATATATTTGATTAGCTCCTTAGTTATTTTTTAAAATAAGACTACATGTATATATATATATATAATATATATATATATATATATATATATATATATATATATATATATAAACCGTGCACGAAGGGTTTGAACCTATATACGAAGGGTTTGATTTGATTTGAAAATCAGTCTTTGATTTGATTTGCAAAAACATTTAATTCCGATCGTTTTGATCGTGAATCCCACGATTCCTAGGCACACATGTGAGTAGCCAATAAACCTGCACAGTTCAAATTTGTACAGAAATAGATATATATCCCAAGATTGCTAGAACCGAGGATTAATTCAGTAAATCCCGGTTCGCACGGCCGAAGCGTCTCGTTCCCACTAGATAGAGATCTAAGGGACGCGAGGTTGCTTTTGAGGCTGAAAAATGTCGATTCATATTAAATGAATATTTACAGCTACAATTGAATAACATGAGTAAAACAGTATATATACAGTTATATATATGTAAAAACTGTAAAAGGGCGATGAGTTTTTACGCGCAAGCCCGAACTAGAATTGAAATATATATATATTTATAAAAAACTGTACAAAAGCTACGAAATGATCCAGGCTTGATAGAAATGTAATATATATATATATATAGAAAAACAGTAGAAAGGGCGATGGGTTTTAACGCCTGTGCCCTGACTAGAATTGAAATTGACATAAAAGTAGTCAACCAGTGATTAGAAAGATCACCCAGTATGGCGAGGGGTGAAAAAACAGTAAAGGGGCCACAAAATAATTCAGGTCGTATTAAAATGTAAATGTATGGGAAGGTAGTCAACCAGTGACTGGGGAGATCACCCAGTATGGTGAAAAGTGCAAAAAAAAAGGAAAAAGACCACAGAATAATCTAGGCCGGACTGAAAATATAGATATATATATATATATATATATATATATTGACAGAAATGTAGTCAACCAAGACTGGGAAGAGAACCCAGTGGTGGTGAAAGTCGTTTATATATGCGTAAATATATATAAAAGCGGTAAACTACCTCGGATTTGACATCTGGCCTTGACAGAATTGAAATATTAGTACATATAAAATTAAATATATACAAAAAGGGCCAAACCCGAACTGGGAAGATAACCCAGTCCGATGAAGTTGCCAAAACGAAGAGTTTAGTGCATTGAAGCTGCTAGAGCTGACGAATCGTCGATCTGAGTTGTAGAAATGCCAGAAATTGAGTTTATGTACAAAAATATACCAAATTTTGACGAAAACGGCCACAAAACTAAGTTTCGGGCATATTTAGAAAACGAAACTTAACGTGCAAGTGTATAAAAGTACGAATAAGTAATATAAACTTGCTGATCGTAAAAATACTCACAATGGACTGCTACACGGGCTTTTTTGCCAAATTGTAGGCTCTATACGTCCAAATCTACCGGTTATTTTTTGATATGTGGTAGTATGTTGGTATATCTACGTGTTAGAGTGAAACAATTTTGGTTTAGAAGAGGTGAAAAAGTTAGAAAATCAAACGGGCATAGGTTCGCTGCGTTTTAGAATTTTTTGTAGTGAGGGGGGTACACGTTTATTTATAGGCCAGGGATCCTCAGCTCTACCTGCTGCTGCCGCAGGTAGAGGTGCGGCTCCTCTTCTAGGGCCCGCGGTGTCGGGTTCTGCCATCTCGAAGTACGTACACTCTCCACACAACGCGCAGTCAAAGTCAAAACTTTCTAACTTTTGATCGGAGCTTTCGTTTGAGGCGTGTGATACCTTTTAGGAAAGCCCTTGCCGAGAATGTTGCAATGACATGGGATAAAGCATTTTCTGGGTCCAAGAAGATGGCTATATAACCAGGTCTTCGATTCCCCGCAGTTTGTCCGTTGAGCTGTCTTGCGCTGTTTGCACTCGGGATCATCGTTATGGTTCATTCAAACCTTGTTGACATCAATTCGGCTTGAATTTAACTGAGTTGGCTTGAAGTTGGTAAAATGACCATTTTGCCCGTCCTGGGGTTTCTTTTAGTGTCGGCATGGCCTTTGGTTGACATCCGGGAGTTATTTCCAAGACTTGGATCCCATTAGAGTCTGTTTGTCCTTAGTGTTATCTGAGGCTGAGTTGGTCATTCTAGGTTTCCTTCTGGAGGTGTTGTGATGCTTCAGGTTTATGCATAAGGTTTTCCTAACTTCCTGGGTTGCTGTCGGGGATGACCTGCACTTCCCGGGTTGTTGTCGGTGCTGATCTGTACCTCCTGGGTTGAAACTGGGGCTGAGTTGACATCCCGATATTGGTAATCGAGGTTGATTTGAAGGCTTGATTGGAGATCAGAGTTGATTTGATGGCCTGATATTGAGATCGGGATTTGATAGATGATCCGATTGGAGATCGGAGTTAGATAGACGGTCCGATTAGAGATCAGAGCTGGATTGACGAAGATCGTAGCTGGATTGACGGTTCAATTGGAGATCGTAGCTGGATTGAGTACCAATATTGGTGATCGGATTTGACTTGAGTACCGATATTGGTTATCAGATTTGACTTGAGTACCGATATTGGTGATCAGATTTAGGTTTACCGATATTGGGAATCAGATTTAAGTTTACCGATATTGGGGATCAGATTTAGGTTTACCGATATTGGGGATCAGATTTAGGTTGAAGGAACATCATTGGTGGCAGGTTTTGAACTGGAGGACCGGCATTGGGCCCGGGTATAGATTAAAAGCTCGGTGTCGGGACCGGGGTTGATTTTGATTGATGACTTTGCCCTCTTGCAGTGTTAGTTTTGGGGCAAAAAAATTTTTGAGTGTCTACAGATGCCTCTTTTTATCATGTTCATGCAATGCAATGGAATGAGCAGGATAAAGATTTCTAGACACTTGAAATGTGATTGTTAAAGGGTATGTTGTGCAGGTTAGATACCTTTGATGAGTTAGGGTTACCCTTGAGTGTCTACGTCATCTTTTGCTGAGGATAACATTTTTTGCCATAGCTTCGTAGATTCTGATGAGGTTGACATTGTCGATACCAGCTTGGTGATCCTTTTGTGGATGTGTATAACAGATTCCATCATCGGGGATAGACTATTATATGGTTTTCGTTATCGGATCACTTTCGATACTTCGCGTAGGTTGCTGCAACGGCTGAATTGAATTTGGTTTGTACCCGAATCTTCGCTGGGGCTAAACCAACGGCTGAACTGGACTTTAGTCTGTACCCGAACTTCGCTGGAATTGAACCAACGGCTGAACTAGACTTCAGTCCGTATCCGAACATCGTTGAAATTTAACTAATGGCTGAACTAGACTTCGGTCTGTACACGAACTTGGCTGGAGTAAAACCAATGGCTGAACTGGACTTCGAGCTGTACTCGAACTTCGATGGTGTTGAACCAATGGCTGAACTGGACTTCGGTCTGTACCCGAACATCGACAGTGTTGATTTTTTTGCAATTTGATGTCATTTTTTTTGTAGTTTTTCAACAGTCTTCATTAGTGGACCCTGGACATGGCTCCAGGATGAATATCAAGGGTTTTCAGGATGTTCCCCTTTCTGCCAGGATTACGCTGCTTAAACGCAGGATTTCAGGATAAACCGCTTAATCGAGTACCAATTTTTTCTCAAATTTGACTTGACAGCTCATACAAACTCCATTTTAACCCGAACCGAACCTAGCCAGGGGGAGTGGGACCCACCCTGGGGAGCCGTAGGTGAGGTGCGACAGCCATAGGTTGGCCCGCTTCCACCTGGGCTATTTATTGGGTAGCGGGATTTCATTTGAAACAATTTCAGTTTTGAGTTCCAAACGGATTTCAATCTTCTTTTTCAAATCTATGAAGCGTAGACAGCTATTTTTTGATTCCAGCAGTTCCTACGCGTTCAGCGCAGTGCAGGTAACGTTTTACGTCTTTTTTTCGCATGTTTCGACCGTTAAAAGCATGCAACCACGTAAGGAGCTTTTAGACGCAATGTTTGAAAAATGTATGTCTATATGACCTGTTAAAAATTTTCTGACTACATATGTATGCATATCTTACTGTATTGCACGTTTGGATGTAAGAAAATTAAGGTTTTGAGACAGTGCTATTTTGCTCTTTTTGGTCAGTTTAGTTATCCTTTTTGAGGCCTAGTGAACCTGGATTTTCAACTAAAAACATCCATGGTAATTTGGCTACCATGTGAGGTTGATTCTTGATTTTTTTTAATAAATATGAACTGTTTCTGTTTTTAGATAGGTGTGCTACTGAATGGCCACCTAGACATGCTTATGTGCAAGTAGACAGTCCATTTTACAAAGGATACTTTGGCAAAAAAAATTCAAAATCTTAGGCATTTAAAAGCATGCAGTTTTAACTCTACTGGGGATTTTTGATTGACCCATGCAGGTTTTTATCTTCTGGGTTTTGAAAACATGTTGTTTTGACTTTATTGGGTATTCTCGACTGACCCATGCATGTCTTAGAACCTAGATATATATGATATACTGATTGCAAATAATTAGCCACAGGTTTTAGGCTTACCACACCCTTTCTGAGGCAATTTGGAGACTTTTTGTTGGCGATGGACCGTGATAGACCCGGCAGTTCTAGCAGGGTATCTGCAGGTCTTAGACGTAGAAGGGCTTCTGATGTTCCTCAGCCACGTCCACCTCGACCCCCGCGTAGATTGGTGGAGTCGGTGATTAGCCCAGCGCAGGACGAGCTGCCGCTTGACATTGATGATGAGGAGGCTCCTTTTGCTGCTCCTGCTCTAGCTCAGGCTCCACGTACAAAGGTTCCAGGCATTGTCGTGCCTACTCAGGAGCTGCTGGGCGACTTGAGTCGCCATCCTTCGAGATATCTTCATGCCAACGAGGTGACTTAAAGTTTTTATCTTTTCTGGATTCTTTTCTTTCTTTTGCCATTCTCGGGGCACAGGTGTTTGATATGGGTTAGTTTTTTTATGCAGGTTCCCAGCTTTATGCAGCCACGAGGGAACTGATTTAATGTGCACTCCCTTTATTCGACGATGTATCAGGAGTCCAGGGACATCGTAGACGGCTGGGGGTTCCAGGCATTCTTCTCGATTTTTCCCCACCGTTTCCCATGAGGGTATATGAGGGCTTTGTCTGAGAGCTGGTTCCACCAGACTCAGTCCCTTCATTTGCTAGATTGCGAGGTGATGATGACTCCTATGGATTCGAGATTTATCATCGGCATTGAGTTTGTGGGCGAGTCAGTGCTTGTCATGACGGACATTACGCCCACTGCCGTTCGGTCCTTGCTGGGAGTTCCTATGATGGCGTTCAAGGGTCTGTCAGTCCAATCTGGTCCCTTGAGTATGGATGCCTAGGATGGGACTTTATTGGTGCCTCCGCCTGATGACCAGAGGGCTAGGGATCGCATTATTAGGTGATTCTTTTTGATGATCATCAGGGGTTGTTTCATGGCGGACAACTCTTCTACTGTGTCCTTTGCTTTGATTAGCGCCACTCGACATATAGAGCGCATTAGTGACTATGATTGGGTCTCCTATACCTTTGCCTATGTTCTCCGTGACATGCACATGCTTTCGGAGGGTTTAACGGAGGCTTGGTTAGGATTTTACCAGTTTCTGCTGGTTAGTACATCTCTCTGTACCAGAGGTATTTGAGAGGCTTTCTTGCCTACGGCCCACCACTGCATTAGGTCTGGAGACTTATCCTCGAGGAGGGCGATGGCATCACTCTACTTTGACGGAGGTCCCTATTGCTGAGGGATTTACTCATGCCCGTCTTTAGTTAGAGCTTTTGACGGCTGGATCAGTATCTTGGGTGCCGTATACCTCTGAGTTTTTGATCGTCGAATTTGAGGGAGGCGTCCCTACAGGTCGGGAGTTTATTTTGTCGACCCACAGAGTCCCGTTGTTGATGGAGGGAGGCTGGGAGCTTTATCTTGGAGAGTGTGCTACCAAGAGCATTATAGGGGAGATCCGCATTTTCATTGCTCCTCCTACTTGGCATCATTGGCCATTGACTTTGCCATTAACAGACATCCCTATGGAGGGCATAGATGGCTTTGCCTTATTAGAGGGCCCATACATCCAGGAGGCATTTAGCAGCTAGTGGAGTCCTCGCACTGTTGGAGCTCAGACTCATGCTACCCAGTTCATGGCAGACATGGTGACAGGGTCCGTGATGATGACAGATTGGATAGCTTGCCTCAGGGAGCCCACTCATGCAGACCACATAGCAGATCTGACTAGGGAGTTGGAGAGAGCTCATTTCTTTATCAGGAACCTTGGCCGAGATCCGTCGGAGGCATCTTCATTTGACCCATCCAGCTCTGGAGCAGGCCCCTCTTCAGGTCCATTTAGTAGTAGCTTTGTAGGGGCAGATCCTCCCTTATACCCCCCAGACATGCCTGATAGCAGCAATTTTGTATCCACCAAGGAGATAGAGCAGGTCAATCACTTTGACATTGATGTAATCGACTTCCTTTGATAGCTATTGTAGCTATACGTTTTGGTTAGCCACTGTTTTGGCTATTTGGCGGTTGTGCCATCATTTTGATAGACCACTGTATTAGTTGGGTTGTGGTGCCCCATTTCCCTGTATTCTCCTTTCTGCTTGTAGACACTCAAAATTTTCCTTGCCCAACAATAACATTATAGGAGGGCAAAACCGTCAATCAAGCCAACCTCAGTCCCGACACTAGACATCCAATCTAAATCTGGCCACTAATGCCGGTTCTTCAGCCTAAATCTGATCCCCAATGTCGGTCAATTGCAGTCAAATTCGATCACCACTATCGGTACTGCAGCCAACTCCGATGGTCAATCGGACTGTCAGACCATCCCCGATCTCAATATCGGGACATCAGTTTAAACCCAATCATAAATACCGGGACAACCACAGCACCGATCTACCATATCGGGATGTCAAAGAAGCCTTGGCAGTAACCTGGGATGTACAAATCAGCCCCGACAACAACCCGGGAGGTACAAATCAGCCCCGACAGCAACCCAGGAAGTACAGCTCAGCCCCGACATCAGTCCGGGAAGTCAGGTCTACTTCGGACATAAACCTCAAGAAACACAACACTTCCAGAAGAAAACCTGGAATGACCACGTCAGCCACAGAGACAACACTGGGGACAAACAGACTCGAATGGGATCCAAGTCTTGGAAACAGCTTCCAGAAGTCAACAAGAGGCCATGCCGACACCAAGGGCAACCCCGGGATGGGAAAAATGGTTATTTTACCAACTCTCATCCTATTAAGTCAAACTCAAGCCAAATTGATGCCACCAAGGTCAGAAAGAACCACAACGGTGATCTCGGGTCAAAACAGCGTCAGACGGCTCGACGGGCAAACTGTGGGGAAACGAAGACCCGGTCATGAATCTATCTTTGGGGACTTAAAAAGGGTTAAATCCAATGTCATTGTGACACTCTCAATGACGGATTTCAGGAAAGCTATGACACGCCCCAAACAGATGCTCCGATCAAAAGTTATGAAGTGTCAAACCTGACATCGCGTCGCCCGACATGCACGCAGTTCGAGATGATAAAGCTAGGCATGTGGACCCCACCTAGGGGAGCCGCACCTCTACCTGCGGCTACCGTAGGCAGAGTGGAGGCTCCCTGGCCTATAAATAAATGTACCCCCCGTTCATTTTCAAGAATTTCAAAACGCAGCGAAGCTCTGCCTGTCTCATTTTTTGACTTTTACACCTCTTCTAAATCCAATTATTTTTACTCCAACATGTAAACAAACCCATATACTACCACATATCAAAAAACCACCGGTAGATTTGGTCGTTTGAAGCCCACTAAGTGGCAAAAAGCCCGTTTTGCAGGCTATTGTAAGTATTTTTACGATCAGCAAGTTGCTATTACTACTTTGCACTGTTTTACACTTGTACACGAAATTTCACTTTCTAAATATGCCCGGAACTTAGTTCCGTGGCCGTTTTTGTCAAAACTTGATACATTTTTGTACATAAACGCAGTTTTCATCATTTTTACAACTCGG
The DNA here is from genome assembly GCA_020205555.1 of Panax stipuleanatus. Classification (NCBI taxonomy): domain Eukaryota; kingdom Viridiplantae; phylum Streptophyta; class Magnoliopsida; order Apiales; family Araliaceae; genus Panax; species Panax stipuleanatus. The sequence goes on from CM035119.1 coordinate 51,801,482, forward strand.
ATTGACGATCCGTCAACTTTAACAGCTCCACTGAACTTGCACTCACATTCTGACAACTTCGCCGGACTGGGTTATCTTCCCAGTCCGGGTTTGGCCGTTTTTTGTATATATTTAACTACAAATGTACTAACATTTTAATTCTGTCAAGCCCGGATTTTAAATCCGAGGTAGTTTACTGCTTTTATATATATTTACGGATATATAAGCGACCTTCACCATCACTGGTACTCATATCAGTCTTGGTTGACTACATTTCTGTCAGTATATATATAAATATAAATATATATATATATATATATATATATATATATTTTCAATTAGCCTATATTATTTCGTGGCCATTTTACTGCTTTTTGCACAATTCCCCACACTGGGTGCTCTCCCCAGTCTTGGTTGACTACTTTTCTATTAATTTCAATTCAAGTACGGGCACAGGCGTGAAAACTCATCGCCCTTTTTACTATTTTTCTCTATATATATATATATATTTCATTTCTGTCACAGCCTAGATTATTTCGTGGCTATTTACAGTTTATATATATATATATATATATATATATATATATATATATATATATATATATATTGCTTGCTCAATTCCATTCAACTGCTGCATTCAACATTCATTTGTATATGAATCTGCACTAAAATATCTGCGGGCGGTATAGATTTATTTAAATCTCGCCACTTCTAGTTTTCAAACGGTTCAAAACATCCAAATTGAACCGGGAAGCTAGAATGGCTGAGATTTCCTTCAATCTAGTTTTTCTAGTTTCAGCACTGAAAGCAAACTCGCGTCCCTTAGATCGCTATCTAGTGGGAACGAGACGCTTCAGCCGTGCGGACCGGGATTTACTGAATGAATCCTCGGTTCTGGCAATTTTGGGATATTTATCTATTTCTGTGCAAATTTAAAATGTGCAGGTTTTCTAGCTACTTATCTATGAGCCTAGGAATGGTGGGATTCATGATCAAACTGATCAGAATCTAATTCCCACAGTGGACAAACTCCGATTTATAGATGTACCCTGCCAGTTTTTTCTATAAAATGTACAGGCACAAACCTTAAAATGGTTATCTGGATTTAAGGTCTCAACATAGTGAAAATATGGATTGTCGTCTCAGCGTCCCTCCGATGGTTTTCATACCCATGAGGAGACCGACACTTTATATTTCTGTAGTCGAGGATGCTTCGCAGCCCGACAAATCACCATTCACATGCAGCTTTAAGGATTTAAAGATAAAATTAAAAGTGGCGATGTGTTTCAATTCCTATGTCAGCGTAAGGGTTTCATAAACAGCTTTCAAAACATCACTGTCAATTCAATTTCAAACCTTTTTGCAAATCAAATCAAAGACTGATTTTCAAATCAAATCAAACCCTTCGTATATAGGTTCAACGAAGCCTATCAAAACTTTCAATCAATCAAATCAATAGGCCCAATTTTCAAATAGCATCCACTCACGCATTCCAGTTTTAAGGGAAATATTGAAAAGATTGCGGTACCGTGTTTACACGGGAGTTGTGGGGTGCCTAACACCTTCCCCACACTTAACCAAGCCCCCGAACTCAAAACTCCGATTTGAAAGATCAAGTTTCAACAGTGTCCAGCAATTGGGCCTCTTTCAAATCAAATTCGGTTGAATTGGTACAACCATTTTCCAATCTAGCAACTGGTGACTCTATTTAAATCAAATCAAATCGTCGATATATACACATGTTGGCCTCTTTCCTAAAAAAACCCCTTCAAAACTTTTTTTTGCAATAAAAAGAATAAGGGTAGAGATAACTTAGGAAAATCAATTTGAGAAAAATCGGGTTATAAACCGACCCACGGGATTCTTAAATTTTCCAACGTCGACAGGTGGCGACTCTGCTGGGGACATTAGAGGGCTTAGGCCGCTTTCAATCTTTTCAAACATTTTCCTTTTAAAACTATTGAATGCGTGAAATCCTGCGTCTTAATAGTCAATGGATAAGTGAATGTTGCATGTTTCATTGAATGTATGAATGCTATGCCTTTACATTGAATGAATGAGGATGAATGCTTTAGTGCTTTGCACCCATATTAGTTCTTCGCACGAACTGTCATTACATGCATAAGCGGTGAGGCCGATGTATGTGATTGTATGTTATGTGTCCCTCCATCAGGAGACTACCTCGGTCAGTGATAAGTAAGGACTCTGGGGATGACTAAGTCTCTGAGGCTGCCTCCTAAAAATGCACCACCCAGATTCGCTCCAATTGAAAGATCAAATTAACTTCCTTTTTAGTAGATTACGATGATCTGGGAACCTTCATGCCGAAACAAAAGCCGCGAGAGTAACCTAGGATAGGTCAGCTTCTGATCAACCGAATCCGAAGGGATTCTTCTTCATGCCTTCCTCTTTCAATTCCATGTCAAGTCTCCAATTACTGAGGAGCACAATGTAAATGACAATAATGAAAGATTTACTTTCCTGTCAGATATCCTGTCATCCTGCCATCAAAACAACTAACCTCGATTTTGCAGGATAAACACTAAAAAACACATCATGCATCCTGTCCTTACCTACCTCAGGAAATTGACACACCTACGTTTTGTTGTAGGTACAAAAAAGTGGTCTCACTACTATATCATAATCTGAAAGGCACAAAGCCTATCCACCGACATGGCTGAAAGTAGCCAGTGCGAGTCGGATTCCGTATCTCGAAAAGAGTTTAAAGGAGTTAAGAATCAAATAGCAGAGTTCGCTATCCTCCTAAGAGAACAAAGTAAAAACACTCAGGGCCATCCAACACTCAATCAAACAAAGTCCACCTCATAGGGTGATAATCAAAGTGCTGACCAGAAGGGGGAAATGCAGATCCCTGAACCGCGATACAGTAAAAGAACCAACAAAACCTCTGAAAGCACAAATCTCAGGGAAGATCGGGAAACTGGCGATCTCCGAAGGAAAGTTCGACAAAGAGAAGAAACCATCCGTTCAATCAAAGGGACTGGAAACCTTGGAAATTTCACCTATTCAGATCTTTGCATATTACTAGGGGCTAGATATCCTGACAAATTCCAAGTCCCAGAGTTTGAAAAGTACAATGGGGCAGGCAATCCTTATACGCACTTGAAACTATACATTGGCGAGCTAGGGCTTATGCTGAAGACGAAAACCTCAGAATGCAGCTTTTCCAAAAGAGTCTCACTGGAGAGGCTAAGACTTGGTATGCCCGACTTGATAATGCAAAAATTCACAGTTGGGAAGAGCTAGCTCACGCCTTCCTAACTCAATACAACTTCCAGTTTCAGATGGCTCCGGATCGATATCAATTGACCAAAGTCAAAAAGCAAAGTACCGTGTCTTTCCGTGAGTATGCTCAAAGATGGAGACGTCTGGCAGAACAAGTCAACCCGCCTATGACCGAAGCTGAAATGGTGATGACTTTCATAGACATCCAAGAGGCACCTTACTATGAAATGATCCTGGCCGGAATAGGAAAGCCATTCTCAAAGATTATTAAACATGGAAAAATGACAGAGATGGGCCTGAAAACAGGCAAGATCAAAGATCTCACAGCCTTGAAAGTAGTCGCCGATCATATACAGTCTGGCAACTATACGAGTGATCCCATAAGGGTACCCAAGGAAGGAGATGAAGATGTATCCCTTGTTGTACAAGGGCAGTCTAGGAGACCTTACCATAGTCCCCCCATTTGGAAGAGGGAAGGCAATTTGCCGTCACAACATACTGCATTCAACAATTACTAGGAGAGAAAGAGAAAATTTGAAAGAACTAAAAATTGGGTGTTCACTCCACTAGGCGATTCCCTTGTAAACATGTTGGTGTTGTTAATAGATCACAAGAAAATTATCGAGTTGGCTCCACCTCTAGATCCAAAAATTAAAAGATGCGATCCTAGCCAAAAAAGTGCTTATCATTCAGGATCTCCAAGACACGATACACAAGATTGTTGGTCCTTGAAGTATAAAATCCAAAACCTGATCGAAAGCTGTGATCTTGTGATCCAACAACCTGACCATCCAAATGTCAACCTCAACCTTCTGATGTAGCATGATACAGAGGGAGTAAACATGATCGGGTCAGGAAGCGTATGAAATGCATCAAAATCATAAATACATCCGAAGGATAGAGGAATACCCCCCAAAGGAACAAAACAAATGTCCTAGAGTCAAAATGTACATAGGAGGGTATGATAATAATGCAAAAATTGGATACGATCCAACACCAAGTAACTCTGCTGGCTAATCTGGTAGTACGCCAACATCAGGATACGAGGCATGTTTTCATTAACTATCATTAAACTAAGAGAAAGAGAAGGTTCTTCAGAATGTAAGCCTATTTCCCTCCAAGATCCGACGGCTAAATGAAGAGGATCAAAGCATGTTGAATGAACGAGAAATATGGAATGATAAAATTACCAGAAAATCTCAAAAAAGGAAAAATCATTCAGAGGAATGCGAATTCCCAAATAAGAAATATCAATCAACATGCCAAACACAAGCAAACCCTCGAAATCCTATGGCACCGAAAGTCGGGGAGAGTAGGCGGAGAAGGGTATTCACACCTTTGGAGGACTTATTGGAAAATATTGATAGTAGTGTGCATACAAGCCAATCATGTATGATGACAAAGCACATACTTTGTAAACAATCTTATTTATTTATTAATAAAATATTCATTTAAGGCATATAATTATCTACATGGTGCTGTTTTTATAATATGTAAATAACCCATAGTTTTAAGCAATGCTTTTAGAATCATGATGAGATCATGATAATGAGATCTAAATTCCTAGAAAGCTTAAAAACTAAAATAGTTCCCAATTGTGGGATTACTAAAATGGGGATTAGTAAATCCGGATAGATTGGTACATATGTTGCTTGCTCATTGGATGAGGATGACTGATCTCATGGTCATTTGTGTGGAGACACTAAAGCAAGTATCTAGGTGCTTATTGGGGAATAAGTTCACTGAACGTGACTCGCTATGAAATACCTAATGGAGTTTTACTCGCCTGTCAATAGGAATTCCTAATGTGATAGTAGTACATGTGATCCTTGGACTTGAGATCATCATAGTATCTTGTATGTAACAAATTATACTTTGACTAATTCCTTAAGGCCTTTTAAGGCATATATAGGGTATGCTTGGGTGTAATGAGTTACATATGGAGATAATAAATGATCAATAAAGAATCTACCACCTCTAGTAAAATAGGAGATATGTCCTATGTGATTCGTTAAATGACAACCCAGGAATCCTTGGCCAAGGTAGAATGAAATTAGAAAGAGGTTTCTAATTTGCATTATTTGGAGTTGTGCATTTTCTAATCGAAATACATATGATTAAATAAATTAAGACTTGACAGTAAATCCATGTTTTATATTTAATTGGGACATTGTATGGTGGAAGGATTGAATTGCGGTAACTATTAACTCACAGGTTCTTTTATGATTAATGTTGAAATCTATATTATCTGGAAAGTCGTTGATCGCTAGGGAGGCTTATCCCTATTGTAGAATAAATGTTATTTATTTAAATAGATTATTAGTTTAATTTGTTTATTTAAATAAGATTAGAATTGTTCTAATTGATTTATTCACAACCGGTTTAATATGGAGAACCTAAAGGGTCACACCATAAAAGGAAGAAGAATTATTTAAGAAGAAAATGGCATGATAGTAATAATGCATTAAGTATAATTAATTTAATCTATGATGATAGAATAAATTAAATAGCTTAATGTTTATTATTTAATATTTTAGAAATATTAAATATAAATTAATAAGAGGAGTCTTATTAATATTATTATTATTATTATTATTTTAATTCTAAAGGAGTTTAGGAATTAATATAATATCAGTACTCTCTCTCAATCCTAATAAAGATTAGGATATAAATTAATTAAAAGTATTTAATTAATTAATTAAATAAAACTCTATTCTAATTGGATTAGGAGGGTTAACCTAATATCTATATAAGAGAGTCTTATATCAGAAATAAGGTACGTGAATTTTTCAAGAGTTGGGAGTACACATATTCTATAGAGATAGAAACAAGGGTTAAGCCAATAACCCATCTTACTGAGTTCTTCATCTTCCTTGGTGGATCACCGTTAGAGGCCAAACATTTGGGTGGCTGACATTGATCAAGGGAAGGAGCCACTACAGAGGAATCAAAGGAATCAAAGGAGTAGAACTTGTACCTAAGGAAGCTTGTATCTTCAAAGGTATAATTCTATTTTTCTCCTTCTTCATTCACTGATAATTGATGCACAAGAATGATCATGGTAATGGGTTTGTATAAATTTTGAAAACCTAGTTTTTTACTCTTCCGCCCTATTTATGTGATTTGATTGCATGATTGCGTTACGTACAAACCCAACAACTATGTTAGCCCTGTTGATTGCGCAGAAAAAGATCACTGAGCTTGCTCCACCGATGGATCCCAAAGGTAGGCAATATGATCTCAACAAGAGGTGTGCTAACCATTCTAACTCACCTGGACATGCAACTGAGGAATGCTTGTAGCTAAAGCACAAAATCCAGGATCTCATTGAAAATGGAGAACTGAAGAAAGAATTCCCCATGACCAGAAAAGGCGAGAGGGAGATAAAGAGCTCAAGATGTCCACTAAAAGCAGGTAGTTCAAATGATGTGACGGCTATGAGCACCAATCATGGAAGAACACAAGGTGGACCGATCCTAATACTGGGAGTGACCGAAGAAACAAAAGAATCTCCCAATAAAGTTCATCCACCATCATCAAATATCTTGTTGCCAAAAGCCAATAACTACATGCCTGACCTTATCCTTCTGGAAGATGAGGAGGAGATACTGATCCTTCCCCGTATGGAAAAAGCCCCAAAGAAAAGTTCCTTGCGAGAGATACAACATCAGTGCGAGGGGGATTTCCTACTCAAATCCTCTCAAGGCTATGAGAAAGGTGAAGGAGCAGATGAAGAAAAAGGTGGCAAAGTTCTTAAGGAAGCCAACTTCTCGAGGAATCTGGAGTTCATACCTTTCTACGACGAGTCCAGTTTAAGCCTCCTTAAGGGATATGCTGATTCAGGAGGCAATCAATTTATGGTAGGGATTGAAGATATTCAGAGTCAAGAGGGAACCTCTATCATAAGCCTCGAAGGCGACATAACCACTGACGATTGGACTATCAGGCCTCAGCTACTAAGGAGGACGTAGATCCAGAGGAAAGTTGCGAGTTCCAGAGGATGTTGGGACGTTATCCTTAGCATTATGCCTTTTATTTTCCATGCATACTGAATCAAAAGACCAAAAAAATCAAAAGAATCAAAAAGAAAAAAAAATCAAAAATCGAGCCTTTCATGCAAGCGTAAACTACGAAAGACCTGATCTCCCTCAACCCGGGAGTACGTAGGCAACCATCTTGGTGTGGTCAAACTAAAAAAAAAATTTAAAAACCCTCGAATCCAAACACAAAACAAACAAAAACTCAAAAGCTCATCAAACCAAACTCAGAACCCAAAAGGGACACTTCTCAGCCCTCTCTCATAAACAGAACTACGAATGACCTGATCTCCCTCAACCCGGGAGTACGTAGGCAGCCATCTACGGCGCGGTTTGACCTTCAAGAAAAAAAAATAAAGACTAGTTCCAAGAAACCGAAGATAAATAAAAGCCAAATTCTATCAAACCACCTGGTCAACAGGCCTTGCTGAAGAAAATCAAAGCTAGTCTCTAAACCCATGGATAAGTGTGATACTAGTGCCAACACGGCATCTCTCTAAAGATAGAGGAGCAGCTGCAAGGTCCTAACCCTCAATCTCCATACGAGCCAGAACATCCACTGCCATCTGCATATTATGGCCTCGTCCCTATAAGAAAAGGCAGCCTCCCAAGTGGCTCGAGCCGAGCCTCTATCAACAAAAGTCGTATCTCTACTAGAATAGGTCGTCAACATTAACGCCCTGGCCTGATCTCTCTCGAAGGTCATCCGAGCTATCAAATCTGCCATAGCCAGATTTGTTCCGGCAGGGACACTCGATAGGTCACCAACCAAAGTCGTGGTCAAAGCCATCACCACCAACCATCACAAGCCTTTGAGTCCAATTTATTAGAGTCCGAAGGCATTTCGACATCAATTGCCAAAGTTGGAACAACAACACAGTGATATATCAAGCAGAAACACCAGCAAGGACTGTCGAAGAGCTGAAGCCTCAATCTTTGAACCTTCATCAAAGTAGAAGAAAGGCCATCAAATCCAATTGCTCCTACAAATCAAAAATAATGACTGGGGCATCTGAGCATTAAAGCTAAAATCCACTACCTGTTCACTATGTGGGTCATGCGATTAAAGACTCTTGCGATCTCGACATTTTATCAGCCCATCGATCAAACATACAACCAAGCAATCCTCCTAGATGACAAGCAAGACTGGGGCAAGTCCAAAGTCAACAACAACCCGATGTTGGGACCCTTCCAACAAGACTGGACCAATTCCAGAAATGGTGACAATTTAACACTGGGGCATTTATCAACCATCCAATCAACATGCACCAGTCGGCACCATCAACATGGTCCATCATCGTCACAGCTTCCATCATTGGAGATTCGGTATGATCAATCGATCTTTTCCAATCATAAATTTCTTAGAATACTGCGATCCGCTGATAAGGTATAACTCTTTCATCTCTTTATGTGCTTTCAAATTCCATGCATTAGCGATCATACACATAAATCCTGCATTAGAGTCTTAGAAAAAGAGAAGAAAAAAATATTTTTGCTTAACTTGTTATGAATTGGATTAATTTTGATAAGCATCCGTGGAGCAAGAATCATGAAAGTGATTAGAGAATTAAGACCATTCAACCTTTGGATTAGGCACGACGTCCTAGTTTAAAGCACTTTTTAGAGCAAACTTGACCTCATATGCATGTCTGCACTTTGCGATTGACCTGATTCTTAGTTGTGGGGTATGAAACTATGATGACAAGGATGAAAATTAGTGGCCAGCCTAATGTCTCAAAACGTGGTCTGGGTTACTCGAGTAATTAAGCCTAAGGGGTGTCTCTACACCTGGTGCCCTAAAGCCATCTGGTTTGGGATTTATCGGCCCAATGCTCGTTACATGGGTAACTCAGTTCCTAAGAAAACAAGAATTGCAAGAAATCAAAGCATAAGCAAATTTGAATCGTGGCCTAGGTTACTTGAGTAATTAAGCCCGAGGGGTGTCTCTACACTTAGTGACCTAAAGTCGTCTGGTTTGGGAGTCACCGACCCAACATTCACTACATGGGTGACTTAGAGCCTAAGAAAATGAATCTTGCACCAGCTCAGGAGAATCAAAAGAATAGACCGCCTAACTTATCTTGAAGTGTGGCCTTTGTTACTCGAGCCAGTAAACCTAAAGGGTTGTCTTAACACCTAGTGCCCTAAAACCATCTGGTTTAGGAGTCATTAGTCCAAAACTCGTTATATGGGTAACTCAAAAAAGCCTAAGAAAACGAGACAAAGTTAAGCGAGAAAAGTAGAAAATTTTGCAAGAAAAAATGAGATCATCTAGAAATCATAGAAGAGAAACCCCTGCTAAAGGTTGTGTCACACATAGTGCACATGTTATATGATATTAATCTTGTGAAGAGCAGTGTCTAAAGAAAAGATGAGATGTCTTTGATGAAGGAGATAAGTCTTGTGAATCTAATCTTACCCATGAAAAATGACCATGGACGCTTAAAAGTTTTCTTACGATTTCATAACTTGTTAAGAATTTTTTTTGATTTTCTTAGGAAAAATTCATTTTCGTACTCCCTTTCAAGATCTTTAGGGATAAGGTGAGAGCGCATTGAATACAAGCATTCAATGTCATAAACTCTAAATTTCAAATGCCTCATACTAATCCCGATGGCCCGAGCCATCAAGCTGTCGGCACATATTGTTGTTTGTCTGAATGTGCAGGATATTGCTCATCGTGGACATGGTCAACAAAGAGAGTTTTTCTATGAACCCCAGTAAAAACCTGCGAAAGGGCTGGGACATTTTTCCATTTCAAGAAATGGAAAGGATCTACGGCGGGACCAAGTTCCTCATCAAAAGAAAAGGGAGAGTTCCTGAAAGAAATCAAGGCGACATCAGCTGTTCCTCCACAAAAAGGGAAAAGTCTTCAACAAAGTCCTTAACACGGGAAGAATAGATGCCCGATGACAAAAAGATCTAGAGAAGAAAATCTGCATCGTCAAATATGTCAACCTGCGCCAAGTCCTCACAAGTCGAGGGCTCTACACTGAAGTTCAAATCTAGGCAATAAAAGAACAGGCTACATCCTTCAGGACGTCAACATCACCCGGGTCATCAGCCAGGCTAGCGTCTAATCCAGCAGGGTTGCAAGTGAAAAGCTTACCATTTTTTCACACTCAATGATCAAACCGTTGGCATCAATCCAGCATAGCATCGAAGTATGTTCCGATAATATAGACCGTGGAACGCAACTTCAGTGAAGATTTTAGGATACCTCTTAATAAAGCCATCATTGTTAAGACCACCAAAGGGACCAGCACCAAATCCAGATCCAAAAAATAGCAGTCCCTGCGAGATCCTCACCAAAAATGACATATAAATAGGGAAACATCCAAATCTTCTTAGCGAATGATAAAAGGAGCCATATAGGAGTTAGAGCTGCTAACCCTATCTGAAAAGAAACTCCAAATCACCTCAAAAAAGGGTGAGGTATGCTTCTACATCAATTCAATTAAGCATATGCATCAACCTAGGATAAATTAAGATCATCATATTATGTCTGGTCTGCACATATGCAACAAGCGCTACATTAGCGCACATTTCCATCAAAACATTAGGCATGTATACCCAATAGAGCCAAATATGCATACACATTAAACACACAAACTTGATGGAAAAGTCTGCTACCGTTCGAGTAGGCATCGGGACCGTCCAATGATCAACCATTGTCCCTACCATCAGGGTAGGCTTTATTACAAATTATCAGTGTAAGTTATCAATAAGATAGGCATCGGGAGCCCACTTAGGTAACTCGGCAAAATAGATATATCCCAATCAGAGGAGCCTTCAAAAATATACAACGGCATCAGCCAAGAAAGAATCTGCCCCCTGATAGTATCGATAGATTGGGGAAACCATTCGTTTCAACGACATCAGCCAAGAGAGAATTTGCCCCATGATAGTATCGACAGATTGGGGAAACCATTTGTCTTAAAACCAAGATAACAACAAAGGCTATCATAAAGAACGTTATCCTCAGTAGAAATATGGGAAACATTTTAGTTTATCTTCATTAAGCAAGCATCAGCAACACCAATGGAAATAATACCAATGGAGTTAACACCAACATAGACATCAACAACATTGATGAAAGCCAACCGTGGATATTGGCACCAACACAAACACCGGTAAAGGTAAAGCGATCTGCGATGCAATGCGATCTGCGATGCGATGCGATATGCGATGTGCGATGCAATGCGAGGTGATTTGTGATGTGATATGCGATGCGATGTTATTTGCGATATGATATACGATATGCGAAATGCGAAAGACGATTTGCGAAAACATGTTAACATTCATTGCATTGCATTTTGCATCATTAATATCTTATCATATTTCAAGTGTCTAGCAATCTTTATCCTGTTTATTCCATTACATTACATAAACATGATAAAGAGAAGCATCTGTAGACACTTGTAATTTTCCTTGCCCAATACTAACATTGTAAGAGGGCAAAACCGTAAATCAAGCCAACCTCGGTCCCGACACCAGACATCCAATCTAAATCCAACCACCAATGTCGGTCCTTCAGCTTAAATCCGATCCTCAATGTCGGTCAATTGCTGTCAAATCTGATCACCAATATCGGTACTCCAGCCAACTCTGATCGTCAATTGGACCGTCAGATCATCCCCGATCTCAATATCGGGACATCAGCTCAAACCCAATCATCGATATTAGGACAACCATAGAATTGATCAACCATATCGGGATGTCAAAGCAGCCTCAACAGCAACCCAGGATGTACAAATCAGCCCCGGCAGCAACCCGGGAGGTATAAATCAGCCCCAACAGCATCCCGGGAAGTACAGCTCAGCCCCGACATCAGTCCGGGAAGTTAGGTCTACTTCAGACATAAACTTAAAGCACGAAAACACTTCTAGAAGAAAACCTGGAATGACCACATCAGCCACATAGGTAACACTGGGGACAAACAGACTCAAATGGGATCAAAGTCTTGAAAACAGCTCCTGGAAATCAACAAGAGGTCATGCCGACACCAAGGGCAACCCCGAGAGGGAAAAATGGTCATTTTACCAACTCTCATCTGATTCAATCAAACTCAAGCCAAATTGATGCCACCAATGTCAGAAAGAACCATAACGTTGATCCCGGGTGAAAACAGCGTCAGACGGCTTGACGGGCAAACTGTGGGGAAACAAAGACCGATCATGAACCCATCTTTGGGGACTTAAAAAGGGTTAAATCCAATGTCATTGTGACACTCTCAGCGAGGGCTTTTTGGAAAGCTACGGCACGCCCCAAACGGACGCTCTGATCAAAAGTTATGAATTGTCGAACCTGACATTAGGTCACCCGGCATACACGCACTTCAGGACGACGAAGCCGAACATATGGGCCCCACCTAGGGGAGCCACACCTCTACCCGTGGATGCCGCAGGTAGTGTGGAGGCTCCCTGGCCTATAAATAAATGTGCCCCCGGTTCATTTTCAAGAACTCTAGAACGCAGCGAAGCTCTGCATGTCTGATTTTCTGATTTTTACACCTCTTCTAAGTCCAAATATTTTTACTCCAACACATAGACAAACCCATATACTACCACATTTCAAAAAACCACCGGTAGATTTGGTCGTTTGAAGCCCACTAAGTGGCAAAATGCCCGTTTTACAGACTATTGTAAGTATTTTTACGATCAGCATGTTGCTATTACTACTTTGCAATATTTTACACTTGCGCACGAAATTTCACTTTTTAAATATGCCCGAAACTTATTTCCATGACCTTTTTGTCAAAACTTAATACATTTCTGTACATAAACGTCGTTTTCAACATTTTTACAACTCAAATTGACGATCCGTCAGCTTTAACAGCTCCACTGCACTTGCACGCACATTCTGGCAACTTCGCCGGACTGGGTTATTTTCCTAGTCCGGGTTTGGCCCTTTTTTGTATATATTTAACTGCAAATGTACTAATATTTCAATTCTGTCATGCCCGAATTTTAAATCCGAGGTAGTTTACGGCTTTTTTATATATTTACACATATATAAACGACCTTCACCATCACTGGTACTCATCCGTCTTGGTTGACTACATTTCTGTCATTATATATATATATATATATATATATATATATTCAGTCAGCCTGGATTATTTTATGGCCATTTTATTATTTTTTTGCACAATTCCCCATACTGGGTGTTCTCCTCAGTCACTGGAAGACTAATTTTCTGTCAATTTCAATTCCAGTACGGGCACAGGCGTGAAAACCCATCGCCCTTTTTACTGTTTTTCTATATATATATATATATTGAAATATATATATATATATATATATATATATGTATATATATATATATGTATATATATATTGAAATCCTAGTCCGGGCTTGCGAGTGAAAACTCATCGCCCTTTTACAGCTTTTGTATATATATACATATATATATTGCTTGCTCAATTCCATTCAACTGCTGCATTCAACATTCATTTGTATATGAATTTGCACTGATATATCTGCGGGCGGTCTAGATTTATTTAAATCTCGCCACTTCTAGTTTTCAAACGGTTCAAAAAATCCAGACTAAACCGGGAAGCTAGAATGGCTGAGATTTCCTTAAATTTAGTTTTCTTTCTAGTTTCAACACTGAAAGCAAACTCGCGTCCCTTAGATCGCTATCTAGTGGGAATGAGATGCTTCAGCCGTGCGGACCGGGATTTATTGAATGAATCCTCGATTCTGACAATTTTGGGATATTTATCTATTTTTGTGCAAATTTGAACTGTGCAGGTTTTCTAGCTACTGATATATGAGCCTAGGAATCATGGAATTCATGATCAAACTGATCAAAATCTGATTCTCATAATGGACAAACTCTGATTTAGAGATGTACCCTGCCAGTTTTTTCTTTAAAATGTACAGGCACAAACCTTAAAATGGTTATCTGGATTTAAGGTCTCCACATAGTGAAAATATGGATTGTCGTGTCAGCGTCCCTCCGATGGTTTTCATACCCATGAGGAGACCGACACTTTATATGTTTGTGGTCGAGGACGTTTCGCTGCCCGACAAATCACCATTTACATGCAGCTTTAAGACTTTAAAGATAAAATTAAATGTGGCGATGTGTTTCAATTCCTATGTCAGCGTAGGGGTTTGATAAACAACTTTCAAAACATCACTGTCAATTCAATTTCAAAGCTTTTTGCAAATCAAATCAAAGACTAATTTTCAATTCAAATCAAACCCTTCGTATATAGGTTCAACGAAGCCTGTCAAAACTTTCAATCAATCAAATTAATAGGCCCAATTTTCAAATAGCATTCACTTATGCATTCTAGGTTTATAGGAAATATTGAAAAGATTGCGGTACCGTGTTTACACAAGAGTCGTGGGGTGCCTAACACCTTCCCCACACTTAACCAAGCCCCCGAACTTAAAACTCCGATTTCAAAGATCAAGTTTCAACGGTGTCCATTAATTGGGTCTCTTTCAAATCATATTCGGTTGAGTTGGTATAAACATTTTCCAATGTACCAACTGGCGACTCTATTTAAATCAAATCAAATCGTCGACGTATACACATGTTGGCCTCTTTCCTAAAAAACCCCTTCAAAATTTTTTTTGGTAATAAAAAGAATAAGGGTAGAGATAACTTAGGAAAATCGATTTGAGAAAAACCGGGTTATAAACTAACCCACGGGATTTATAAATTTTCCAACGTTGACACTGCTTTGTATTATCAGACAGGGATGATCCCCGCAGTAGATAGCTTGTTGTAGATATTCATGTCTTTACTATCTATCGCATCATGTTTATATTACTATCATCATACATATATTATGTCAGATGTATGCATTTAGACAGATGAGTTTGGATGTGACCCCTAGATGGTCTTGTGATATGGTGATACTGATAACATCGTCTTCCGTCAGCCGTATTAAGCATGTACCACCCTTTGCGGTGGCGGTATCGTTGAGGTCCTAGTATGAGAGTCTGCCCTTTTCAGACAGGGGGATCGTGGACTATATGTTTGGTCATTCGCTGGCCCTTGCAGAGTTTAGAGTTCCATACGGGTTTGTTGACTGCCTTTTACCCTTATGGATGCCTGAGAAGCAGGTGTTCCGCATCGGGCAGCGTGATCTGTCGCCGACTCTGGAGGAGTACCAGAGATTCATCGATTTGGACTTAGCGTTGACGTGCGCTCGGACGGCTATTAGTGATATGCAGAGACCGTTTACCCGTATGTCCGGTCTTCGACAGAGTATAGTCATGTATGAGATCATTTCCAGACACGTGATCTCTATTGACTTCTTGATCGAGCGCTTTGGCGAGCTTGATAGCTCTTACCTCCATATCGGGGATTTTGTCATTTCAGCAGAGGCGTGGCATTTAGCCAGGATAGATATTATGTTGATGTGTATTGTGGAATACGTCTACATGCCGTTATGCTTGGATTATCTGGATGTAGGTTTACTCATTGTGGTTAGGGCCCTTGGACAGGGTAGTACCATCATCCCTATTATATTAGCAGAGACGCTGATGTCAGTCACCTATTGCAGCACCCATCCCAAGGGGTTTTTTTGAGGTAGTTCGGTCTTGCTGTATATATATGGCTGATGTCCCATATACGACCAATTGGATTCTTCAGGCCTCGGGGTTTTTGCTTCACTCACGAGACATTCATAGTTTACTCCTTTCAGCCTGCGGAGTGCATTGACGTGGAGTCATGGTTGGCATTTTTATCAGATATTGAGCATCCGTTCTTGATATTTCCATGCTCAGGGCTAGCATCCCTATATAGCTTTATCAACCATGCCTCTGGCCTGGATTATTTACCCCTAGAGGGTTGGAGGGGAGTGACTACCTATTATCCCCTAGCAGTTATGGAGTAGTTTGATCAGTTTCAGAGTCTGCACCATTTTGAGGGATCTACTGATCAGAGGATGTCGGTTTCTTCTTTGTCATCTGCCGACTTGATTAGAGTATACGAGTGTTGGACTCATTGAGAGAGGGCTGATTTCTTTGGTAGCCATCCGGGACATTCTCTGGAGTACTCTGCATGGCTCGAGGCAGATATGGCAGCAGCAATATTTTTTCCTTTAGCTCCTATTATAGATTCAGATGAGGAGGAGCCTACAAAGGATCCGAATTCTCCTACTGAAGATGAGCTATTCGTAGGTTTAACAGCTACTCTAGTTAGCGACCCCCCGACTATCCCTTTAGGCATAGATCCAGCTTTAGCGGACTCACTATTCAGAATGACCTTTTAGCGAGACTCGGTTAGGGCGCAGATGTTGACTGCCTTATCTGGCAGGGATTTATCTTTGGCGGAGAGGGATGGGCTCAGGGCCGCTTTGGATGCTAGATTGATTGAGCGGGAGGAGCTCCGATCTGCCAGAGATGCAGCTGTTGTAGAGCGAGACGAGATCCGCTCAGCTAGGGTTGCAGCATATATTAAGATCGAGGAGACTTTGATTGCTCGAGACATAGTTTTTGCAAAGAGGGATAAGCCTGTAGCTTCCCGTTAGTTCCACATTACTGATAGTACTGCTCTTCGATCTTACACTCATGGTTTGGTCACCGAGATGAGTTCGTATATTGATGACCACAGTGCCACATTATAGGTGGCCGTGGAGATTTTGGGCCGTATGGAGGCCAAGGGGATTGCACTTGTAGCTGCTCCCCCATCTTCAGAGAAAGATGTCATGCTGGCATTGTTGGCCCGCTTATCCTTGGGTCCATAGACTAGCTTTATTTTTCCTGCACAGACTAGATCAACCATTTTTGTCATGTACAGGGCATTATGTATATATCAAATAGTTTTATATATCAGAGAAATATAGTTTTGATTCACTTCCCTGATTGGATATGTACTGTCATTGCTACGTGAATACCACTTCTTTCATGACTCGTAGTTGTAGATGTATCTCAAACTTCTCCTTGATGGACTGACTGTTGAGAGGTCAGAGAGCATCTAAGATGGGTCTGCTGACCTGGCAAGCTTGATAGAGTTTAGGTTTAACCGGTTTTTAGTGTCTTTGAGCTGGTCTTTTATTGGGTTTTTCCTTGAAGGTCAAATCGCGCCGTAAATGGCTGCCTACGTACTCCTGGGTTGAGGGAGATCAGGTCATTCGTAGTTCTGGCTTTATATGAGAGAGGTTTGAAAAGTATTTGTCTTGGGTTTTGAGTTTGGTTTGATAATTTTTTGAGTTTTTATTTGGTTTGACCGCACCAGAAATGGCTACCTACGTACTCCCGGGTTGATGGAGATCAAATCATTCGTAGTTCTGGCTTTCTAGTGAAAAACAGAACCTGATTTGATTTGTAGGACCCGGATGCGGGTATGCATGTGTCTCAAATGTAATACCTTTTTACGGTGTCTGAATTGATGAGTTGGGGAAACTTGATCCCATCCATTTCTTGTAGTCTGATGGCTCCCCCTGTCAGTACTTCCTTGACATTGAAAGGGCCTTCCCAATTTGGGGCGAACTTTCTTTTGGCTTCATCCTGATTGGCTAGGACTTTCTTTAGCACCAAGTTATTTTCTTTGAATTGTCGGATTTGGACCTTTTTGTTGTAGGATCTGGCGATCCTTTACTGGTATAATTGCCCGTGGAAAATGGTTGTAGCCCTCTTTTCATCTATCAGGGATAGTTGATGATATCAGTCTTGCAACCACTGATCTTCTTATATCTGAGCGTCAATCATAACCCTCAAGGATTCTATCTCTACTTCTATGGGGAGGACTGCTTCCATGCTATAGACCAATGAATAGGGGGTAGCCCTAGTAGAGGTGCGCATTGACGTTCTAATGCTAACAGGGTGAGAGGCAGCAGGACAGGCCATTCTTTGTGATTGGCGGACATTTTTTGCATAATCTTTTTAATGTTTTTGTTGGCTGCTTCAACAACACCATTAATCTTAGGCCGATAGATGACGGAATTGAGATGCTTGATGTGGAACTTCCTGCAAAATTCTTTCATCATTTAATTGTTCAAGTTCTTGGCGTTGTCTGATACGATCAGCTCCGGTTGTCCATATCGACATACGACATTATTTCTGATGAAAGTAATGATGACCTCTTTTGTTACTTTGGGAAAAGAGGCTGCTTCAACCCATTTGGTGAAGTAATCGATCATGGTGAAGATGAATCGATGACCATTGCTGGCTTTGGGTTCCACCGGACCTATCACGTCCATTCCCCATATGGAGAAATGCTATGGTGAACTCCTGTTGTGCAGCTCATTTGGAGGAGCGTGGATGGCATTTCCATGTATTTGGCATTGAAAACATCTCTTAACATGATCGTCGTAGTCAGCCTTAAGAGAGATCTAATAATGTTAAGTTCTTAATATTTTCTTGGCCAGCAGATAACCGCTCATGTGTGGACTACAGACTCCACTGTGGATTTCATCCATAAGTCTTTGGGCTTGCTCTTTGTCGAGGCATCTCAACAGGCCTATTCCAGCATCCCTTTTGTAAAGTGCATCCCTGTTCAAATAAAACTTCATGGCCATCTTCTGAATCCATTTTTGCTCGTATTTACTTGTCCCAACAGGTGTGGATCCATCACGGAGGTATTCCTTGAGGCCTTGATACCAAGGTGGATTGACAGGAGGTATTTCATCTGATACTTTTCCAATGTAATTCCCATATGTTGGTGCTTTTTGGATTGTGAACTTGATGTTGGGAAATCCACTCCTATCGAATATGCAGATTAACAAAGCTAACGTTGCCAATGCATCAACAAAGTCATTCCTAACTCACGGTATATAACTGAAGGTTATGTCTTCAAATTCACGGGATATTTTGACGACCTGCCGATGGTAGGGCAGAAAATGCAGCTCTTTGGTGAGATACGCGCCGGTGGTTTGTCTAATGACCAGCTCTGATTCTCCGAAGACTAGTAAGTGCTTGATAGACATGGATTGGGCTAGCTTCAATGCCATTATATAGCCTTCTTACTCGGCCGTGTTGTTGGTGTTGCCAAATTAAAGTTTGGTAGCCACAGGATACTGCTTTCCTGCACCAAAGTTAAGGACTGCCCCAGCTCCGGCACCTTCCATGTTTACCGCTCCATCGAAATACATTTTCCACAATTGGACTGTATTCTCAGACTGGAGTTGTTGAATTGTTATGATCCCATCATCCGGGAAATATGTCTCCAGGGGCTCGAACCCTCCTGAAGGTGCTTCAGCTAATTGGTCTGCAATGCCTTGACCCTTGATTGAATTTTGAGTCATGTAGACGATGTCGAATTGCTGTAGAATTAACTGCCATTTGGACAGTCGACAATTCAACATTGCTTTGTTGAATACGTATTAGAACGGATCCATAAGGGATATGAGGTAGGTCGTGTGCTCATGGAGGTAGTACTGTAACCTCATTACGGCCCATGCTAATGCACAACATGTTTTCTCGATCAGGGTGTATTTCTGTTCCCCACTGCTGAATCTTTTGCTGATGTAGTAGATGGCTCTTTCTTTGTTACTATCATCCTTCTGTCCTATCATGCAGCCCATGGCGTTGGCATTGACAGACAAGTACATGAACAAGGGAACTCCATCCCTTGGTGGTACCAACACTGGTGCTTCGATCAGCTGCTTCTTGATGGCAAGGAAGGCTTGTTGACAGTCCCCATTCCATTTAGTGGAGGAACTCTTCCTTAGTATCTTGAATATGGGTTCACAGGTTGCTGTGAGCTGAGAAATGAATCTGCTTATGAAGTTGATCCTTCCCAGAAACCAACGTACCTCCTTCTCTGTTTGAGATACTGGCATTTTAATAATGGCTTTGATCTTGGCATGGTCTAGCTCGATGGCCCGATTGCTTACCAAAAATCCTAACAGTTTACCTGCTTTGACGCCAAAAGCACATTTGGTGAGATTTAGCTTGAGGTTGTACTTACGCAACCTGTTTAACAGCTTCCTGAGATGGTTGATGTGGTCATCTTCTCTCTGGGATTTGATGATGATGTCGTCAACATAGACTTCTATTTCTTTGTGCATCATGTCATGAAAGAGGGTCATCATAGCTTGCTGATACGTGGCTCCGGCATTGATAAGGCCGAAGGATAGTCGTCAGTAGCAAAAAGTTTCCCAATGAGTGATGCAAGCTATTTCCTCCCTGTCCTCTTCAGCAACCATGATTTCATGGTAACCAGGAAAGCAATCCACGAAGGAATACATGCCATACTGTGCTGTAGTTTTGATCAAGTTGTGGATGAAAGGTACCGGGAAATTGTCCTTGAGGTAGGCTTTGTTTAAGTCCCGATAATCGATGCAAACTCGTACCTTCCCTCCGCGTTTAGGAACGGGAACTATATTTGACAGCCATTCAGGGTAGGTTGATACCATGATAATCCCAGATTTGAATTGTTTAACGACTTCTTCTTCGACTTTCAGACTCCACTCAGGTTTCAATCGCCTGAGCTTTTGTTTGACTTGTTTAAATCCATCTTTGATGGGCATTCGATGGATGACAATGTCCGTGGATACGCCAATCATGTCTTTATGTGACCATGCAAATACATCCTGCTATTGCGTCAGCAATTCAATCAGGTTGGCTTTTTGATTGGGTGTGAGGTCTAAACATATCTTGATTTCTTTGATGTTTTCGGAGGTTCCTATGTTGATAGTGGTGGTTTGGTCGAGGTTTTGTTTAGGTTTGTCTTCAATCCATTCTTTGGTCTCCTCGGGCACCTCATAAACATCTTCCTCCTCTTGATCAATATCCATCAAGTCGAAGCTCAGTTCTACATCTAAGTCGTAGTCATTTTGACAGGTTTGGATCTTATCAGCAGAGACACACACATCTAATGCTTGGGTCCTGAAAACAAAATACTTTCATCTTAATATATACAACTGCTTAAATACATATGGCATTTGGCAAAGAATGACAAAAGTTACTGCTATAGCTGTACAATCAAAAGTAAGCAGTATATGAAAGCATGATTAAAGGGCAGATTGATTTTCTGCCCCTTTACCCTTTTCGATCGAGGCAAGGGAAACTGCTCCAGTTATCCAGGGTTAGGTCCTTATGAACAAGAAGGATGCCAAAATTGTGCTCGTCTGCCTCGTCTTGGATAATAACTGAAACATCCTTCAGAATATGGCCGAGGTTTTTTTGTGGATTGTTCCTCTTGATGCGAGGAATTTGGACATGATCTTCGTCGTTACTATCTGGGAGTTCGTCATTCATGCCTTCTTAGTTGATAATAACCCTCATGTTAGCGAATGGGTCTCGTCCTTCGTACATGATCTTTTCTTTTCCTTTTCGGCTATCTGCCTTAGGCTTGAGGGCTTTTCTTTCATTGACGAAGATGATTGGAGGAAACAGTATGGTTGATACTGTCATGGGCATCTTCCTCATTGGTTTTACCCATCCTGTATTGGTGAGATTGGGCAGTAATATTGTGGAAGCATAAGCCTTGGGATGTTTATGTTGATTTCGGCGGCTTGTGTAACGACTCCAAAATTCATACAATATAATTCTACTTCTCGATCGTTAACAATACAATTTTATTCTAACTTTACATCATGATTCGATATTAAAATCACTAAAAATACGGAATAATTAAAACTTTTATATAATTCTTTCTTTATTACCCTGAATCTCAACCTTTATCATTACAAAACTTTGATTCAAATTTATTTTAGGAATCTCTTTGTCAGAGTTAATATAAACTAAAACTTCCAACCAGGTTCAATAACCTTTATACATCAAATAAAATTAAACTTTACAACTCAACATCTATTAACTATCATACATTATCAAATACATTATCTGGAACCTTAAACATGGTCCAAAATGATAACAATTCAGCCAAAGTACATAAATCTGCATGCATTACATCTGATTCATTTCTTGCAAGTAGCACATAGCGTTACCTTTAATCCTTAACCTGCAAAAGTGATTATTTGCAAGATTGAGCTCGACAGCTCAGCAAGATCTAACAGTTTTCATGCATCACATAACACATAACAACATGCTCAACATACATCTCACAAACATTGGACTAACATAACATACATGATGCAGTTCATATAACAAGTATAAAGATTAAGTTCCTTACTCAATCAGCATGCATTACTCATTCAACACAGTTATAAATTGACTTTAACGATTCATACTTTCAACATATATATAACACATCATGATATTTCAAATAAAGATTTAAAACAGTTCATCATCAAGTTCACATAGCAAATAGGAACTGAAAGACTTGCCTTGATCGTTGTTTACCAATAATAGTTTAACAGCTTACAGCTATCTGCACTTCACGTGCCCTACACAATTATATAATCATGCACATCAACTATTAGTCACATTGCAACACATAGTAGTTGTAATGTAAACTTTACTCTACATCCCATAACCCTTCTTATTAATCAATACACAATGTTCAATTTGATTCTGTTAACTTTCAACTTATATCTCACTACTTATTTGTTTTATATTAACCCCATTTCATATCTTATAATGTTCATTCCATTAGAATCGAAACACTATTTAAGTGTATTAACACATTACCTGGCGTTTCGACGTTTATACGTCACACGCCTAATTCACCTCTTTTACATGCGCTTAGCATGCTCCTAGGTTGGTTTACATTACTCTATAATGTTTCATTATTATTAGAAACATAATATTAAACAAGTTTATACACACTCGTTACGGCGTTGCGACGCTTGCACGTCCGTACACCAAACTTGCCTATTCAGACGCCCAAACGACACGCATTTACGCACGCTTAGAACGCCCATACGAATTGTCTAATACTCAATGGTTAATTTCAAGTATCATTATAAAACATAATAGTCATGTTATGGAAGTTAGAACATCATTTTACATGGTCGAGAGCATTACATGTGCATACGTGCATGCCCGACGCCCCTCGATTGCCTCTAAAAACACATCAGTCCTACAAATGGTCAATTTGAGAATTGATCCCTACCTCAAATCTAAAAACTTAAAGAATGAAAGTTGTAGTTCTACGCTTCCTCGTTCGGTATCATCTAAAATCAACCTAATCCGAGTCCGTATGAGAAAGTTATGTCCATTTTACTACAGGACGTCAAAACAGTCCACTCGGGCACGTCTGCGCCTGACATGTGTCCGGCGCAGCTGCACCCCTTGAAGCCTTGGAATCGGCGCAGCTGCGTCATAGAGGGCAGCTACGCCTGCTAGCAGAACCAGACTTTACAGATTATTGTTCTCGCGATTTTTGGACGTTTTCTCTTTCAAATCTTCATAACTTGAGTTATACAAATCCGATTGAGTCCGTTTTCGACTCTATACATTCGTAATTCATATAATTACCACATATCAAAGAACCAATAATTTATAGAAACACTAACCAACCTAAATCTTTACCTAAAACTCATGTTCATATTCTATTTTCATGTTTTAACATGTTTAGCGAATTCATTGACAACGAATTCGTTTCTTAACCAAATTGATTCATTCAACTTGCGTTCTTTTCGTTTCTTATCGTATTAAGACAATCCATCACAAATTTTATAATTATAACATCAACTCCTAACCAATTTTAGTCTCAAAACAGACCCAAAATACATATATTAAACAAAACTCATACTCTTCATCCTTAACATGATTTTCATGAATTTGTTAATTCTAAAATTGCTTGTAGATTACTTATAACAAATTATATGTATATCAATAACAAATATAACCCATTTTCTTAACAATTCCCTCATCATAATCATCTACAGAGAAAACTTTGAAAAACACAAACTAAAGTTTAAAGTTAGAATACTACTTTTGATTCTTCTTTAAACCTAGAATAGATGATATAAATCTTCTTCTTCATCTTCTCTGTTTTCTAACTATTAGCTTTAGGAAAATACTGAGTGTAACCCCTAACTAATGAATACGTAACTTTAAGTTGGGTAATCAGTTAAAAATAAAATATTTCAGCAGTTATAAAACACAAAGAGTCTAGGCCATGTCTGGCTAATTCAAATAAGCTCCAATCCAATTATTTTAACAACTCCCTTACTATATCATACATATGTCACACTTCATTTTATTGTTAAACTATTTAGCCACATTAAGTAATTACACAATTATAACATGTATAATTACTACACTATAAATTATGAAATTACCTTTGTAACTAAAATAAACATCTCTATTAGAATAAATATTAACATTAAAATAGTTAATATTTATTCCACTAATTATTTTATTTAACTCAAATGAATTATACAATTATTATATATAATCATTTCATTCCTTTTTCTCACATAAATTGTCTCAATACAATTTATTTAATCCATACATCTAATCACCACTTAATTATTAATTCAATTTATTAATCTCTAACCAATAATTATTTATAGGTATATTGGTTTTTCTTCTCTCACCATCAATTTATATTTTATTAACATCATTCAAGATACTAAACCTTTTTATATATTACAA
The DNA here is from genome assembly GCA_020205555.1 of Panax stipuleanatus. Taxonomy (NCBI): domain Eukaryota; kingdom Viridiplantae; phylum Streptophyta; class Magnoliopsida; order Apiales; family Araliaceae; genus Panax; species Panax stipuleanatus. The sequence continues at coordinate 51,826,159 of CM035119.1, forward strand.
TGACATGAAATATATATTAAGAATACCAAATTTAATTAGCAAAACTCGTATATTAACTCACTATTTTAATTAAGTGAATTAACTCTTTTATCCACTTTACTACAACACCACTACAATATTATTCCATAATATAGTTTCAACTTAATTTAAATTACTCATTATTTATAGGGTTAATTTCCCTTGCCACCAAATTCCTTATCGTAACTAATTTCTTTTATTTCCTTTAATAGTTTAATCAACTATTAAATCTCATAAAAATTTAATTTCTTCACACCAAAACACATAATTCAAAATATATACACCTCATAATAAGAATTTTAATTATTAAATTCTTATTTTAATAACTTATGAAAATTCTGGTTGTCACATCCTTCCCCCCTTATAAGGATTCCATCCTCGGAATCAACGAAACCTCCTTACTCAGTATTCACCAAATCTCTTTTCAAAATTTATTGTTGAATATCTTCAACACATTACCTTAATATAGGTTTTATTTATTACCACTCCAACCATTCTTCACAATAAATTCTTATAAGTTTTATTTCATAACCTTTACTTAGACTCAATTATATTTGAGTATTACATATTCTTTAACACATTCATTATCTTTTTCTAAGGATCATTATCATGTACTAGATTCTCAAACTCTCGGGACATTACATTCACCCCTTCTTCTAAGAATTTAGTCCTCAAAATTTTGAATTACAAATATTCATTCATTCCATTTATCAGAATAGCTTTTATGTTAATCTTTATTCATTCATTGGGTTCTACAACTACTTCTTTCTAAGGTCTATCCTTATTGCCACATTCTCCTTCAGAATAATAAGAATATTCCACAATTGCTCAATAATTGGGAAGCGATATAAATAACTCAGGAATTTAAAAGATTCCAAATCATGATGAGTAGTCGCAAGACCTTGAACTTATATTTAGGTTTAATAATGCTTCACCCCCGGTACTTCACACTATAAACCGCATCGGTACTTTAGGTGGCCAGCCTATCATACCCCTACGTCGAGCCCGAATGTAGTACATCGTAACGACTTTATGCGTTACACTCGAAACTATTGTCTCCGATAACATGTCCCCTTTTATAGGGTTGTTCACCTCAGCTTCTTAACATCTGAATCCGCACCAAAACAATTTGGTTTGACATAGTTTAACCAAGAACGCTCGAATTTCATAAACATCTTTCAATATTTGTCTAGTTGAATCAAGTAAAATAGACTTCTAGCAACAGTTCGGACATCAATCAATATATATATATATATATATACATATATATTTTTACCCAACAAAATAATTATTTATTTATTTATTTAAAATGTTTTTTTTATATATAGTTTAAGGAAACTAAAAATAACAAGTAAATCTTTTCATAATACCCTGATACCATACCATAGTAATGGTACGTTGAGGATTTCGTCATTACATGCGTCGTCATACTACATCATACCATAGTGGGCTGACGATCATACGATCACATCCAACACTAGGTTTAACTGCATTGATAACTTCCTCGATTATTGTTTCTACACCATATCAAATGATGCATACATAAAATATATTTTGAAAATTTTAAATCATTTTTGTCTAGCTGAAGCAATTAGCATAGACATGTGAATAATAGCACTATTTTAAAAATTCATTGGTTCCATCGTTTGATTCAATATTTTTCAAGAAAACAGAAGTGCAACATCAGCACAAAGTCAATAAATTTGAAAAATCTAGCAAAGCTATGAGATTTAGAATATAAAACTTTCTCCATCAATTAAAAATCTTTACTCCATCATTACTTAATCATTCTATCAATCTTAAACAACATCAATGCTTTTTATACCATAACCTTTCTATACCTAGTATAGTTCATCGAACTTACCACACTTTGGAAGTTCAGGAACTTGCCACAATAATATGAGTTTAAGAACTTGTCCTAGCAATACGTAGTCAACGAACTGATCAGAGACTGTCCATATGCTTAGGGGTTCAAAAATATACATACGATTATGAGTCACGAACTTACCGTAAGCATGAGTTTTAAGAACATGCCTAACCTTAAGATCATCTAATGTAATCTTAATATCATCTAATCTAATCTCTATTGACTCTAACTATCAAATATAAACATGGGACAAGAATCACCTTCTCACCATATACATATCGATAGCGGAACACCAACATTCCAATGATTATCAATATGATAAACCAAGTGTACGCACAAAATCCCTGCCCTTACAGAGGTTTGTATAACTCAGCCACCACATAAGTCCTCAGTTGAAATCCCACTTAATTCTATCTTACTTATAACTTCTCTCTCTATACTCGATACAGACTTCTGTATCTCATCATTTATAACTACTTGTGAGTTTATCTCGTACTATGACATAGTACATTCTCGTTATAGTCTCAAATTATAACTATTCAATCATTACAGACCAACTGTCTTTTAACTTTAAAAGATCACGCCGTGACCTTATTCTATAATCATCTCCCTTGCTTTGATACCAACTGTAACGACCCCAAAATTCATACAATATAATTCTACTTCTCGATCGTTAACAATACAATTTTATTCTAACTTTACATCATGATTCGATATTAAAATCACTAAAAATGCGGAATAATTAAAACTTTTATATAATTATTTCTTTCTTGCTCTGAATCTCAACCTTTATAATTACATAACTTTGATTCAAATTTATTTTATGAATCGTTTCGTCAGAGTTATTATAAACTAAAACTTACAACCAGGTTCAATAACCTTTATACATCGGATAAAAATAAACTTTACAACTCAACATCTATTAACCATCATACATTATCAAATACATTATCTGGAACCTTAAACATGGTCTAAAATAATAACAATTCAGCCAAAGTATATAAATCTTCATTCATTACATCTGATTCATTTCTTGCAAGTAGCACATAGCGTTACCTTGAATCCTTAACCTGCAAAAGTGATTATTTGCAAGATTGAGCTCGATAGCTCTCCAAGATCTAACAGTTTTCATGCATCACATAGCACATAACAACATACTCAACATAAATCACATAAACATTGGACTAACATAACATACATGCTACAGTTCATATAACAAGTATAAAGATTAAGTTCATTACTTAATCAGCATGCATTACTCAATCAACATAGTCATAAATTGACTTTAACGATTCATACTTTCAACATATATATAACAAATCATGCTATTTCAAATAAAGATTTAAAACAGTTCATCATCAAGTTCATATAGCAAATAGGAACTGAAAGACTTGCCTTGATCGTTGTTTACCAATAATAGTTTAACAGCTTACAGCTATCTGCACTTCACGTGCCCTACACAATTATATAATCATGCACATCAATTATTAGTCACATAGCAACGCATAGTATTTGTAATGTAAACTTTACTCTACATCCCATAACCCTTCTTATTAATCAATACACAATGTTCAATTTGATTGTGTTAACTTTCGACTGATATCTCACTATATTTCTTTTTAGTAATATTTAAAATTCATTCAAGTGTTTAAGTCTTGCCAGGACTACTTATTTGTTTTATATTAATCCCATTTCATATCTTATAATGTTCATTCCTTTAGAATCAAAATACTATTTAAGTGTATTAACACATTACACGGCGTTTCGACGTTTATACGTCAAACGCCTAATTCGCCTCTTTTGCATGCGCTTAGCGTGCTCCTAGCTTAGTTTACATTACTCTATAATGTTTCATTCTTATTAGAAATATAATATTAAACTACTTTATACACACTCGTTACGGCGTTCCGACGCTTGCACGTCCGTACGCCAAACTTGCCTATTCAGACGCCCAAACGACACGCATTTGCGCACGCTTAGCACGCCCATACGAATTGTCTAATACTCAATGGTTAATGTCAAGTATGATTATAATACATAATAGTTATGTTATGGAAGTTAGAAAATCATTTTACATGGTCGAGAGCATTACATGTGCATACGTGCATGCCCGACGCCCCCCGATTGCCTCCAAAAACACATCAGTCCTACAAATGGTCAATTTGGGAATTGATCCCAACCTCAAATCTAAAAACTTAACAAATTAAAGTTGTAGTTCTACGCTTCCTTGTTCTGGATCATCATGAATCACCTCAATCCGAGTTCATATGAGAAAGTTATGTCCATTTTACTACAGGACGTCAAAACAGTCCACTCGGGCACGTCTGCGCCTGACATGTGTCCGGCGCAGCTGCACCCCTTGAAGCCTTGGAATCGGTGCAGCAGTACCATAGAGGGCAGCTACGTCTGGTAGCAGAACCAAACTTTACAGACTACTGTTCTCGTAATTTTTGGGCGTTTTCTCCTTCAAATCTTCATAACTTGAGTTATACAAATTCAATTGAGTCCGTTCTCGACTCTATGGATTCATAATTCATAGAACTACAACATATCAAAGAACCAATAATTTACAAAAACACTAACCAAACAAAATCTTAACCCAAAACACATGCTCATATTCTTTTTTCATGTTTTAACATGTTTAGCGAATTCATTCACAACGAATTCGTTTCTTAACCAAATTGATTCATTCAACTTGCGTTCTTTTCGTTTCTTATCATATTAACACAATCCATCACTAATTTTATAAGTATAACATCAACTCCTAACCAATTTTAGTCTCAAAATAGACCCAAAATACATATATTAAACAAAACTCATATTCTTCATCCTTAACATGATTTTCATGAATTTGTTAATTCTAAAATTGCTTGTAGATTGCTTATAACAGATTATATGTATATCAGTAACAAATATAACCCATTTTCTTAACAATTCCCTCATCAAAATCATCTACCGAGAAAACTTTAAAAAACACAACCTATAGTTTAAAGCTAGAATATTACATTTGATTCTTCTTTAAACCTAGAATAGATGATATGAATCTTCTTCTTCTTCTCTGTTTTCTAACTCTTAGCTTTAGGAAAATACTGAGCGTAACCCCCAACTAATGAATATGTAACTTTAAGTTGGGTTATTAGTTAAAAATAAAATATTTTAGCAATTATAAAATATAAAGAGTCTAGGCCATGTTTGGCTAACTCAAATAAGCTCCAATCCAATTATTTTAACAACTCCCTTACTATATGATACATATGTCACACTTCGTTTTATTGTTAAACTATTTAGCCACATTAAGTAATTACATAATTATAACATGTATAATTACTACATTATAAATTATGAAATTACCTTTGTAACTAAAATAAATATCTCTATTAGAATAAATATTTCCATTAAAATAGTTAATATTTATTTCACTAATTATTTTAGTTAACTCAAATGAATTATATAATCATTTCATTCCTTTTCCTCACATAAATTGTCTCAATACAATTTATTTAATCCATACATCTAATCACCACTTAATTATTAATTCAATTTATTACTCTCTAACCAATAATTATTTATAGGTATATTGGTTTTTCTTCTCTCATCATCAATTTATATTTTATTAACATCATTCAAGATACTAAACCTTTTCATATATTACCATGACATGTAATATATATTAAGAATACCAAATTTAATTAGCAAAACTCGTATATTAACTCACTATTTTAATTAAGTGAATTACCTCTTTTATTCACTTTACTACAACACCACTACAATATTATTCCATAATATAGTTTCAACTTAATTTAAATTACTCAATATTTAAAGGGTTAATTTCCCTTGCCACCAAATTCGTTATCGTGACTAATTTCTTTTATTTCCTTTAATAGTTTAATCAACTATTAAATCTCATAAAAATTTAATTTCTTCACACCAAAACACATAATTCAAAATATATACACCTCATAATAAGAATTTTAATTATTAAATTCTTATTTTAATAACTTATGTAAATTCGGGTTGTCACAGCTTGACCTAGATGAATATCCCAATCCTGCTCTCCTAGTTTGACTTGAGATTTGTATCGGGCTCTTGATACCTTGCTGATCCTTTCCCAACCCTTTTCCAGGTTGGAAACCTAATGATACCATCTCCTGGCCTACTGTCATTACTTCGGTGGAGATTTTCGATTTCAAGGCTGGCTCTCCGACAGGTAGATACTGGGTATCGCTTACTTCTAAAGCTTAAAAACTGGCCGATTTAATCCCCTCATCCAGGCTGATCACTGGCATGTCTCCCTGTATGTAGGCAGGGTATCCTGGTTCGGCATTGTCCGTGATGAGGTTGTCGTTGATAATATATTTGAGCTATTGATAGAGGGTGGATGGCACTACCCCTGCCATGGGAATCCAGGGTCTACCCAGCAACAAGTTGTATCCGGTGGCGATGTTGAGCACATGAAAGGTTACATAAAAAGTGTGCGGACCAATTTCTAGAGGAAGCTCTATTTCCCCCATAGTCTGTTGGCGAGAGCCATCGAAGGCCCGGATGACCACATGACTGGCTGTGATCCGGTTCGGATTGATCTTCATCATTTATAGGGTGTCATAAGGACAAATGTTGAGGGATGATCCACCATATATGAGAACGCCTCCTAACACATATTCGGATGAAATTACGTCTATATGTAAGGATTTACAATGGGCCGTCCCTTCTGCAAGGATATCGTCGTCCGTGAAAGATATCACGTTGTTGTTGAAGATGTGCTCTATCACGTGTCAGAATTTCTCAGCATCCACCGTGTGTGGCAGATGGGCTTCTTCCAGTACTTTCACCAGAATATTATGGTGATCCACTGAGGATAAGACCAATTCCAAAATGGACATTTGCTTGGGTGCAAGCTTCAGAATTTGCACTATTTTGATTTTATTGTGTCCCATTTTGTTGAGGAACTCTTCGATTCTCTTATCATCCACCTTTACTTTGGCTTTGTTGACTGGTTTGATCACCCGCTGAGGTGGGTATAATGGATTGTCCTTTGATAGGATGGTAATGTTGTTTGAGGTGGAACATTCGTCGCTCTTGTAGTTCTATGGGACATTCTTCATACTGATGACCGGATACTGAGCTCTGAAGGGAAAGATTAAAGGCTCAGGTGCGGCCACCTTAACAGGATTTTATATTTCTTGGACCCCCTTCCCTGACAGTACTAAGGGTATGAGGGTTGACTCCCTATCAAAGGATACGACAACCACTGTGTTCTGGTTCCATACAGTGGGGATCTAGAGAGTGTCATTGTCTGCGAGATCAAAGATTTGATTTCCCCTTATCAGGTCCCCCTTTTCAATCATGTCTTGAATCAAGTTACGAAGTGCCCAGCAATCCTCGGTATCATGGCCGGGTGAATTGGTGTGGTATTGACATATTTGGTCAGGTTTCAATTTTCTAGCTCGAGGGTTCAATGGGGGTAACAAGTCTACAACCATTTCCTCGTTGATCAACATCTGGAGGATCTCTTCCATTGCCTAGTTTAAGTTGGTGAAATTCCTTTGAAATAGGAATTTCCCATCTGCTCAGAGATTCTCTTCTTTGGCCACCCTGTTGGGCCAGAGATCATTCTCATTAGACTGGTATTGATTTCTCGGGGAAGTGATCTCCGGTGTGGGAGGATGATCGACAATGGACTGGTTGATTTGTTTCACCATTTTCCTGGTGAGCTGATGCTAGTAAACGACCAATTCTGCTAACTGCTTGATTTGTTCCTTGAGAGACTTTATTTCTTTCTCTACCAGAAATCGTCTTTTAGAAACTTCCCAACTATCTGGGCTAATGTTGTGGTATTGAGTCGATTCCCCAACATAGCGGTGGTACTTGGATCCTTCTCCACTTGAGGTGCTGATTATGTTGACATTTTCCTCTTTATGTTGTTGAAGAGGATTGTCCTGCACATGCGGTTGCTCTGATTTTGTCACCACGATCTCTCCGCTATCAATCAAGTCTTGGATTTTGTGCTTGAGAGACCAACAGTCTTGAGTGTCATGGCCCGGAGATCCGGAATGATAAGCACACTTCTTGCTTGGGTTGAAATTCTGACCATTATTGTTGGTTGGTGGAAGGAGTTAAAAAATCTTCTTCTGAGCTATCAGAAGTTTGACTACGTTCTTGAGTGAATCCCCTAGGGGGGTGAAGGATCTTCGATGCCTGACCTCTATGTTTTTCTGAAATGGAGGGTTTGAAGGCTATACCGTAGCTTGGAAAAGGGTATAATTTTTCCTTTGAATAGGCATACTATTTGACTCGCTTCTTTGATTTTGTCCTTGTAACACTAAGGACACTTCTTCATCTTTCTTTTTATGGACCCTCCGGGGATTACTCCCGTAATTTTTGGACTGGATATGCTCGACGACAGCTTCGAGGGAGGTCAGATTTTTTATCTTCCCGGATTTGAGTCCCATTTCTGCCATTTCACCGTGTTTGATCATTTTAGAGAATGGTTTTCCTATGCATGCTAGGACCCTCTCATAATAAGGAGCTTCTTGGATGTCGATGAAGGTCGTGACTATCTCAGATTCAGTCATGGCTGGGGTGACTTGTGCTGCGACCCGCCTCCAGCGTTGGGCATATTCCCTGAATGATTCAGTGTTCTATTTCTTGATCTTGGTTATCTGGTATCTTTCTGGAGCCAACTGAGACTGGAAACTGTACTGGCTGAGGAAGGCATGTGCCAACTCTTTCCAACTGTTGATTTTGGAGTTGTCCAGACGGGCATACCAAGCTTTAGCCTCTCCAGTTAGACTTTTCTGAAATAGTTGCATTCAAATTTTCTCGTCATTTACATAAGATTCGAGTTCTCCGATGAATACTTTTAGGTGTGTGTTCCCAATCCATCGTATTTCTCAAACTCTGGGGTTCTGAAATTCTCAGGATAACGAGCCACGGGGAATATACAGAGGTCGGAGTAATTCACGTTGCCAAATGCCCCAGTCACTTTAATAGACCGGAGGGTTTCTTCCATCTATTGTACTTTCTTGAGAAGTTCACCAGCTTCTTGCTCCTTGCTTAGGGTGGTGGTTTCAAGGGTTTTGTTGGTTGTGTCCTGGTATTGAGGTCCAGGAATCTGAGTCTCGACTTTTTTAGTCTCTTGATTGCACTACTACCACCAGTTGCTCCTGGTTTGGTGTGAGCTTGGGATTATTTCCCTTTGAGGGCCTTGCTATGTTCTTAGAGAAAATTGGCTAACTTGGATATCTAATTTTTGAGTCTTCGAACTCTTCACTGGATAACGAGGAGGATTCTAGTTGAGCACTAGAAGCCCTGTCCGTGGATGGACTGTGTGCTTTAGATTTAGACCTAGTAACAGGACCAATTTTTACCTACAACAAAATGTAGGCGTGTCAATTTCCTGATGTAGGGAATGATAGGATGCAGATTATAATGTGTTTTTTTAGATTTTATCCTGCAAAACCGAGGTTAGTTGTTTTAATAACAAGATGACAAGGTATTTATCTGACAGGGAAAGTAAATCTTTCATTATGATATTTACATTGTGCTCTTCTATAATTGGAGACTTAACATGGAATTGAAAAATGAAGGCATGAAGATGCTTCCCATCGGATTTGGTTAATCATAGGCTGACCTAGCCTAGGTTTACTCTCGTGGCTTATTTCTTGGCATTAAGGCTCCCAGATCATCGCAATCTACTAGAGGGGAAATTAATCTGATCGTTCAACTAGAGCGAATCTGGGTCGTGCTTTTTCATGAGCCCCAGAGACATTACTTATCACCGACCGGATTTTCCTCCTTGTGAGAGGGACACAATATACATTCGCATACATCGTGCCTTACCGTTATGCATATGATGACATAGGTGCGAAGCACTAAATATGGGTGTTAAGCACTAAAAAGTAAGAAAGCATTCATTCACATTCATTCCATGTAAAGACGTAGCATTCACGCATTCAAAAGACACTTCACTCATTCATTGACTGTGGAGACGTAGAATTTCACGCATTCAATAGTTTTGAAAGGGAAATGTTTGAAAAGATTCGAAATCGGCCTAAGCCCTCTACTAGTCCCTAGCAGAGTCGCCACCTGTCGACGTTGGTTTTAAAAATCCCGTGGGTCGGGTCACTATCTGGAACTTTTAATCTCTTTTCCTAAGTTCTCTCTACCCTCACTCTTTTTATTAGAAAAAAGGTTTTGAAGGGCTTTTAGGAAAAAGGCCAACATGTATTATGTCGACGATTTGAATATTTTATAGAGTCGCCAGTTGGTAGATTTGAAAATAGTTGTACCAACTCAACCGAGTTTTGTTTAAAAGAGGCCCAATTGATGGACACTGTCGAAACTTGATCTTTGAAAATAAAGTTTGAGTTCGAGGACTTGGTTAAGTGTGGAAAAGGTGTTAGGCACCCCACGACTCCCGTGTAAACACGGTACCAAATCTTTTTAATATTTCCCTTAAAATTGAAATGCGTGAGTGAATGCTGTTTGAAAATTGGGCCTATTGATTTGATTGATTAAAAGTAGTGCTTTGCTTCGTTGAACCTATATACGAAGGGTTTGATTTGATTTAAAAATCAGTCTTTAATTTGATTTGCAAAAGCATTTAATTTAATTTTCAAAAGCATTTCTTTTGATTGAATTGAAAATAATGTTTTAAATACTGGTTTATTAAACCCTTACGCTAATATAGGAATTGAAGCATGTTGATACTTTTAATTTTATCTTTATAGCCTTAAGGCTGCTTGTGCATGATGATTTGTTGGGCTGCTAAGCATCCTCAACTACAGAAATAGACAAGTGTCGGTCTCCTCATGGGTATGAAAACCATCGGAGGGACGCTGACACGACAATCCATATTTTCACTAGGTTGAGACCTTAAATCCGGATAACCACTTTAAGGTCTTTTGTATGTACATTTTACAGAAAAAACTGGCAGGGTACATTCGTAAATCAGAGTTTGTCCATCGTGGGAATTAGATTTCGATCGTTTTAATCATAAATCCCACTATTCCTAGGCTCACATGTGAGTAGCTAATAAACCTGCACAGTTCAAATTTGCACAAAAATAGATATATATCCCAAGATTTCCAGAACTAAGGATTAATTTAGTAAATCCTGGTTCGCATGGCCGAAGCGTCTCGTTCCCACTAGATAGAGATCTAAGGGACGCGAGGTTGCTTTTGAAGCTGAAAAATGATGATTCATATTAAATGAATATTTACAGCTACAATTGAATAACATGAGCAAAGCAGTATATGTACAGTTATATATATACGAAAACTGTAAAGGGCGACGGGTTTTAACGCGCAAGCCTGAACTAGAATTGATATATATATATATATATATATATATAACTGTATAAAAGCCACCAAATGATCCAAGCTTGACAAAAATAAAATATATATATATATATATATATATATATAGAAAAATAGTAAAAAGGGCGATGGGTTTTCACACCTATGCCCGGACTAAAATTGAAATTGACATAAAAGTAGTCAAACAGTGACTGGGAAGATCACCCAGTATGGCGAGGAGTGCAAAAACAGTAAAGGGGCCACGAAATAATCCAGGCTGTACTGAAAATGTAAATGTACAGGAAAGTAGTCAACTAGTGACTGGGGAGATCACCCAGTATGGTGAAGAGTGCAAAAAAAGTAAAAAGGCAATAGAATAATCCAGGCTAGACTGAAAATATAAATATATATATATATTTACATAAATGTAGTCAACCTAGACTGGGAAGAGAACCCAGTGGTGGTGAAAGTCGCTTACATATGCGTAAATATATATAAAAGCGGTAAACTACCTCAGATTTGACATCCAGCCTTGACAGAATTGAAATATTAGTACATATACAGTGAAATTATACAAAAAAGGGCCAAACCCAGACTGGAAAGATAACCCAATCCGACGAAGTTTCCAAAACGAAGAGTTTAGTGCATTGAAGCTGCTGGAGCTGACGGATCGTTAATCCGAGTTGTAGAAATACCAGAAATTGAGTTTATGTACAAAAAGGTACCAAATTTTGATGAAAACGGCCACAGAATTAAGTTTCGGGCATATTTAGAAAACAAAACTTAACGTGCAAGTGTATAAAAGTACGAAGAAGTAATATAAACTTGCTGATTGTAAAAAACCTAACAATGGACTGCTACACGGGCTTTTTGCCAAATCGTAGGCTCTATACGTCCAAATCTACCGGTTATTTTCTAATATGTGGTAGTATGTGGGTATATCTACGTGTTAGAGTGAAAAAATTTGGGTTTAGAAGAGGTGAAAAAGTCAAAAAATCAAACAGGCAGAGGTTCGCTGCGTTTCAGAATTATTTAAAATGATGGGGGTGCACATTTATTTATAGGCAAGGGAGCCTCAGCTCTACCTGCTGCTACTATAGATAGAGGTGCGGCTCCCCAGGTGGGGCCGGCGGTGCTGGATTTCATCATCTCGAAGTACGTGCACTCTAGAAACATGAAGTCAAAGTCGAAACTTTCTAACTTTTGATCAGAGCGTCCGTTTGAGGCGTGTGATACCTTTTCAGAAAACCCTCCCCGAGAGTGTCTCAATGACATGGGATGAAATATTTTTTGGGTCCAAGAAGATGGGTTCAGAACCAGGTCTTCGATTCCCCATAATTTATTCATTGAGCTGTCTTGCGCTGTTCGCACTCGGGATCATCGTTATGGTTCGTTCTAACCTTGTTGACAACAATTCGGCTTGAATTTGATCGAGTCGACTTGAAGTTGGGAAAATAACCATTTTGCCCCTCCCGGGGTTGCCTTTAGTGTCGGCATGGCCTTTAGTTGACTTTCAAGAGTTATTTCTAAAACTTGGATCCCATTCGAGTCTGTTTGTCCTCAGTGTTGTATGAGGCTGAGTTGGTTATTCCAGGTTTCCTCCTGGAGTTGTTGTGATGCTTCAGTTTTATGCCTGGGGTTGTCCTGACTTCCTGGGTTGCTGTCGGGGATGACCTGCACTTCTCGGGTTATTGCTGGTGCTGATCTTCACCTCCCAGGTTGAAATCGGGGCTGAGTTGACATCCCAATATTGGTAATCGCGGTTGATTTAAAGGTCTGATTGGAGATCGGAGTTGATTTGATGGCCCAATATTGAGATCGGGGTGGATAGACGGTCCGATTAGAGATCAGAGTTGATTTGATGGCCCGATATTAAGATCGGGGTTGATCTGAAGGTTCGATTGGATATCGAAGATGGATAAAGGGTCCGATTGGAGATCGGAGCTGGATAGATGGTTCGATTAGAGATCGGAGATGGATAGACGATTCGATTGGAGATCGGAGCTGGGTAGACGGTCTGATTAGAGATCAGAGCTGGATTGACGGTCCAATTGGAGATCGAAGCTTGATTGACGGTCCGATTAGAGATCGAAGCTGGATGAACGGTCCGATTGGAGATCAAAGATGGAGAGACGGTCCGATTGGAAATCAGAGCTGGATAGACGGTCCGATTGGAAATCAGAGCTGGATAGACGGTCCGATTGGGGATCGGAGCTGGATAGATGGTCCGATTAGAGATCGGAGCTGGATTGAGTATCGATACTGGTGATCGGAGCTGGATTGAGTATCGATACTGGTGATCGAATTTGATAGACGGACCGATTGGAGATCGAAGCTGGATAGACAATCCGATTAGATATCGGAGCTGGATTAACGGTCTGATTGGAGATCGGAGCTCGATTGACTGTCCGATTGGATATCGGAGCTGGATTGAGTACCGATATTGGTGATCGAATTTAGGTTTTTCGATATTTGGGATCGGATTTAAGTTTACCGATATTGGGGATCTAATTTAGGTTTACCGATATTGGGGATCGAATTTAGGTTGAAGGAACAACATTGGTGGCAGGTTTTGAATTGGAGGACTGACATTGGGTCCGGGTTTGGATTAAAAGCTCGGTGTTCGGGACCGGGGTTGATTTTGATTGACGACTTTGCCCTCCTGCAGTGTTAGTATTGGGGCAAGATAAATTTCGAGTGTCTACAGTCTCTTCTAATTTTTCTTCATGTAAAATTCTATCTCTCTCTTATGTACTTCCCCTTGACTGCTGATCAAGGTTTCTATTTAAATTAAATAGTTTAATATAATAGAAATAGTTAGAATTATCTTGAAAAAATTAGAGACCAAGGAGCAAGGAGCGCGTGAAGACCCATTTGTAATGGAGCCTAGGTTTAAATGTAATTGTTATATTTAAATTTTAATTCTTGCACCCCTAGGTTTGACCTTTTGGTTCACTTGGTGGCTCGAATGAACCAAACTAGAAGAAAAGTACATAATCAATCCGGGTAGAATATAGTATTCTATATGTGTATGCTAGTATTATATATATTATATTTTATGCAAACATGTTTCGCATATTTTAATAAAATGACACATATTATATATATATATATATATATATATATATATATATATATATATATATATCTGTGTGTGTGTGTGTGTGTGTGCATGTGCTAAACAAGATGAGACAAATAATAACAAATCCCTCAAAGAAATTATATTAAGTCTAAAGCGTTCAGAGATATTTGGAATATCGAACGTCGCATTCTAGCATGATAAATTAATAGAGTATTAATTATTTAATACTAGTTTGTTGTGCTATCCACAAGGCAAGTATTGCGTATTTAAGATATTAATTTAATCACATTTGATGCTTATCAAGAAAACTGAACAATATTATTTTGTTGTGCTATCCACAAGGACAATATTAATTTTTTTTGAATTTATGAAAGTGCTAGGTTGGACTGAACTTAAATCATTTTAGTTTAGATGTGCACACACTTGACCATTATGAGTTAAGAGGCAAAAAAAAAAAGGAGTTACATGTTGACGTAATTGACAAATAGTTGTCTACGTATTTATTTATATATCGTTTGTTGTGCTATTCACAAGGCTATATACATTTGAAATGGAATCCTTATTCTCACTAACAAATCTTTAATTAGATATTACCGAACTATATAAGTGAGGGTAGTATAGTTTGAAGAAAATAATGGTAGATACCAATTTAAAATAAGACCTAATTTATTTTGGTATATATAACTAATTAAATGAATGTTTGCTAAAATGTTGTCTTTTCACATACAGAAATTAAAAATGTCAAAATCACTAATTTCACTACGTAGCATACTTGATGCTAACAAACTAGCAGAGCCGAATTACACGGACTGGTTAAGGAATCTGAGAATAGTACTCACTGCTGAAAAGATTTATTATGTCCTAAATTCACGTCCCTGAAACTGTTCAAGAAACAGCCTCTGAGGAAGAGATTGTCACTATTGTAAAGTGGCAAGATGATGCATCTGTGGCTCAATGCATCATGCTCGCATCCATGAATAAGGAGCTTCAGCGTCAGCATGAAAACATGGATGCTCCTACTATGTTGCTTCACCTCAAGGAGTTGTATGGTGAACAAAGTAGGACTGCAAGATATGAGATATCTAAGGAGCTCTTTCGATCTCGGATGACCGAGGGCACTGCCGTTGAAACTCGTGTCCTAAGCGTGATGAATTTGATTGAACGCCATAGACAGCTTGGGTTCGTCATGGATGCGGAGTTGAGTCTAGACTTGGTCTTGCAGTCACTCGTTAAAATCTTCGCACAGTTCGTTGTTAATTTTCACATGAATAAGTTAGATGTCAGCTTGTCTGAATTACTTAACATGTTGAAAACTGCAGAAGGTCACTTTCCAACCAAGAAGAATCATATCTTAATGGTGGATTCTTCAAAGAAAATGAAGAGACCCAAGGTATCTTCTGAAAAGAAGAAATCTAAGAAGGCTAAGGGCAAGGCAAAAGTGAAGGATTAAAAGAAACCTAATCCAGCAAACAAATGAATGTGCTTCCATTGCAACGATCTGGGTCATTGGAAGAGGAACTGCAAGAAGTTTCTAGCATAGAAGAAGTTTGGAGAAGCTTAGACTTAAGATTTGTTCATGATTAAAATTAATTTTTCTGAAAGTCAAAATTCTACTTGGGTATTGGATACCAGCTGTGGTTCTCACATATATAATACTGTGCAGGGACTGGTCAGATTTAGAAAGCTGAACAAGGATGTTGTCCTACGAGTGGGAAATGGAGCAAAGGTTGCTGCATTAGCTATAGGGACTTATTGGTTAGCGATGCCTTCGGGCAAGTCCATTTATCTAAATAATTGCTATTTTGTTCCGAATATTATTAGAAACATTATTTCTATTTCCGTATTAGATATGGATGGATTTGAAATTATAATAAAGAACAACAGTTGTTCTATTTATAAAAGCAATGTTTTATATGGTGTTGGTAATTTGTGAAATGAACTTTGTATACTTGACTTACATGAAAATATACTTCAAATAGAACAAACTAAGAAAACGAAAAGAAATAATGTTAATTATACCTATATGAGGCACTATAGACTCGGTCGTATCAATGAAACAAGATTATCCAAGTTGTATAATGATGGGCTCTTAGAGCTATCCGATTATGAATCATATCCAACTTGTGAATCTTGTCACATGGGTAAAATGACTAAATCTCCTTTTAGTGGAAAAGGAGAAAGAGTTACAGAGTTGTTAGCGTTAGTTCACACAGATGTTTGTGGACCTATGACAACAAATGCACCGGGAGGGTATTCTTATTTTAATACTTTCACTAATGATCACTCAATATTTGGATATGTGTATTTAATGAAATACAAATCTGAATCATTTGAAAAGTTCAAAGAGTTCAGAAGTGAAATAGAGAAACAAACGGGCAAGAGTATTAAGATTCTTCGATCAGATCGAAGTGGTGAATACTTAAGCGGTGAGTTTCTCGATTGTCTCAAAAGAAATGGTATAATCTCACAATGGACTTGTAACGAATGAGATTTTTGTATTTAATTGTAAATATTTATTGAATTAAATAAATATTTTAATTGATTTATTTGTTGAGTTAAATAAATAATTTATGTGTTTATGTTATGAAGTAATTTAATTAAGTGCAACATGTTAATTAAATAAATATTATGTGGTAATTGTTACATTAGATTTTGATTAGCGAGTAATTATAATTGTTATGTGGCAAATTTTATTTGATTAATTAATGTTAGCTTTAATTTAATTAAATTAGAATGTTAGAATTTAATTAATTAAAGTGTAACATTGAAAGTATGTGTTAAAAGGATTGATTAAAGTAATTTAAAAGGGTTTTTTAATTAGTTTTGCGAAACAAGGCCCTTGCACCTGTTTTAATTTTGTTTTGCCAAACGGGGCCTTAGCTACTAAAAACCTGTTTTAAAATAAACTTTTTTTGCCAAATAAGCCTTATGGCTTTTAAATTTCAAAATATTATAACTGATATATTTAATAAGGGATTAATTGTTACTCATTATATGATATAATTATATGTATTAAGTATTATATCAGTTTTTTAAAAAACTACGTTAAGTTAGAATTAGAAAACAAAGATTACTCAGCGTTAGAACAAACAAAGAAAATATACAGAGAAAATTAGAGAGAAAGGAGAGAAGAAGAAGAATAAGGAGAAGGAGGAAGAATCCTTGCTAAGCCAAAACAAACACCATCATCATCTTCTTCTTCCTCATAAACTAAAAAGGGTATAATTCTTAACCTTATAGTTTTAGAATTTTGTTTAATGTTCTTCATAACTTTTAGTTCTCTATAAATATGAGTTTTCATGAAATTGGTAATTTTGATGTGATATTGTATATATAAACTGTTTATATATGTTTAGCAGGATAAATTAAGTTGTCCAATTCATGTAAACATAAAGAAATCATGTTCATCATGAGTTAAAGTGAACTTGTTTTAAAAATAAATAGTCTTTAATTATCAAAATTCATTTTTGATTGTGACATATTATGTAAATTGATCATAGATTATAATAATATATCAAGAAACAAAATTAACATGCTTTGAATTGTTTGATTTGGTTTAAAAACAAAGTCACGGTGTTAATTTTCTTCAAGAACGCTTAAAAATGGTGTTTTCTTCAAAATCATGAAATTAAGTGTTTTGATTATGTGTCGTGGTATTTATGTATGTTAAAAATATGTTAGAAGTTTAAGATTTTATTTTTATAAAGTTTCATATGCATTGTGTTAGTTAAAATCGGAATTTGATGCGAAGAAAAAGCCAAATTGGCTTTTTCTCTGCACAGTTCGCGAACCAGATTTTCCACTGTTGGGTTTGTATGAAATCGTGACGCAATCAAATTACAAAATTAGCGGAAACATAGTATATCAGAGTTTAAAAATTTCTACAAAACCATCACTCCGGATCATCCTTTATGCAAATTATTAATTTAAAACGATAAATAAGAAGTTATGGAATCATAACCCTGTAGAACGAAGCTTCCACAGGTACGAGTTCAACTCCTTGTTCTTCGTGATCTCCTTGAATGTTCGGGTTAGATTCTTTCCTTTGATCAACGTTAGCCACCCAAGTGTTTGGCCTCTAGAGGTGATCTACCAATGAAGATGAATTATCAAGAAGGAGAGTGGTTGGCTTAGTTTTCTATCCTCTATAGAAAAGGAGTGCTCTCCAACAATTGGAATTGCATCAACTGATATCTATTATAAGACTCCTCTTATATAGATATTGGTTAACCCTCCTAATCCTATTATACATGGGATTTCATTTAATTAATTAAACTCCTTTAATTAATTTAGGCTTCCCATCACATTGGGAATAATTAATTAAATTTATTTAATTAATTTGTCTCCTAATCTTATTAGGAATAAATGAGAGTACTAATATTAAATTAATTACTAAACTCCTTTAGAAAATAAAATAATAATAATTGTAATAATATTAATAAGACTCCTCTTATTAATTTATATTTAAAATTTCCAAAATATTTAAATAATAAACATTAAGCTATTTAATTTATTCTATCACCATATATTAAATTAATTACACTTAATGCATTATTACGATTATGCCATTACCTTCATAAATAATTATTCTTCCTTTTATGGTGTGACCCTTTAGGTTCTCCATATTAAACCGGTTGTGAATAAATCAATTAGAACAATTCTAATCTTATTTAAATAAATAAATTAAACTAATAATCTACTTAAATAAATAATATTTATTCTACAATAGGGATAAGCCTTCCTAGCGATCAACGACTTTTCAGATAATATAGATTTCAAAATTAATCATAAAAGAACTTGTTAGTAAATAGTTACCGTACAATTCAATTCGTCCACCATACAATGTCCCAATTAAATATAAGACATGGAATTACTATCAAGTCTTATTTTATTTAATTATATGTATTTCGATTAGAAAATGCACAACTCCATTTAATGCAAATTAGAAAATACTTTCTAATTTCATTCCACCTTGACCAAGGATTCCTGGGTTGTCATTTACCGAATCACATAGGACATATCTCCTCTTTTACTAGAGGTGGTAGATTTTTTTATTGATCGTTCATTATCTCCATATGTAACTCATTATACCCAAGAATACCCTTTTATATACCCTAAAGAGCTTTAAGGAATAAGTCAAAGTATAATTCATTACAAACAAGATACTATGATGATCTCAAGTCCAAAGATCACTTGTACTACTATCACATTAGATATACCTATTGACAGGTGAGTAAAACTCCATTAGGTATTCCATAGCGAGTCACGTTCAGTGAACTTATTCTCTAATAAGCACCTACATACTTGCTTTAGTGTCTCCACACAAATGATCATGAGATCAATCATTCTCATCCAAGGAGCAATCAACATATGCACCAATCTATCCAGATTTACTAATCCCCTTTTTAGTAATTCCACGATTGGGAACTATTTTAGTTTTAAAGCTTTCTTAGAATTTAGATATCATTAGCATTATCATTATCATGATTCTAAAAGCATTGCTTAAAACTATGAGTTAATTACATATTATAAAAACAGCACCATGTACATAATTAAATGTTTTTAATAAATAAATATTTTTATTAATAAAAAATAAGATTATCTCCAAAGTATATGCTTTATCATCACACATGATTGGCTTGTATGCATACTACTTTTAGTGTCCCACTTGCACTAAAGCCAATCGCCATGGTATCTCATACCAACTTCTCTAAGTGACGATCAAACCGTTGTTGTGTTATAGCTATAGTAAATGGATATATAATGTTATCTTGAGATTCTATATGCTCCTCTTTCAATGATTTCTTTAATCAAAGTGCCGCAACACATGTTTAGATTCAAGATGAGACTTAGGAACTATTCCTAGTTCAGTAATGAATTTTTCATCTGAAACATCAACTTGCAGCTTCACTTACAGTTATATACTTTGTCTTTGTCACTAAACCAGCAACCTTTTTTTTTTGGAACCTTTCCAATTCACTGCACCATCTTTCAAGGTAACAATTTACCCTAAAGTGGATTTTGTTGTCGTCTTGGTCAGTCTAAAAACTTGAGTCTTTTTTGCCCTCTAGTGTAATTCAGACTCATCATGTGATATGATGACATCCTTAGTGTCAATTAAGTACTTTAAGATGTATATCACTGTCTCACAGTGATCTTCTCTAGAATATGACTGATCAACATCAAGTCTCGTATATTTCATTGCATACATGATAGTAACTCATGCGATCTCTCTTTTACTTAGGATAATTTTAGAGAGATACACTCCATGGCTCATCATCATGAGACACCTTTTGGAGTTTGCCATGCTAAACGCCTTGAGCATCTAATGAATATACGTTTCCTTGGGTTTTGCCGAACATCCTTTTAAATCTATTAATATAGATTTATATCCCCAATGCGGGATGTTCTACCCAAATCATTCATGGAGGAATGTTTAGACAACTTTATTTTGATCGATTTTAGCATAGGAATTTCATTCTCTATCAGTAATATATCATCAACATATACATGGAATGAAACAGCGCTACCACTAACCTTCTTGTACACACATGGTTCATCCTTATTTTTGATAAAATCAAACTATTTGATTGTCTCATCAAAACAAATGTTCCATCTACGAGAAGCTTGCTTCAATCCATAAATGGATTGTTGTAGCTCATATATATGATTTGCTTCAACTATTGAAATAAATCCATCTGGTTGTATCATACATAAATTCTCCTCTAATAATGTATATTTGAGGAAGGGCGTCTCCACGTCCATTTTGCCAGATATAGTAATAATAAGCTGCAATTGCAAGTAAAATCCAAATGGACTTGAGCAAAGCTTCAAAATCTATTTTAGATTTTATAGTCATTTACCATTTCTCTGAGTCTTTATTACTCATAGCATGTTCGTAATTCAATGGATCATCATCATTCATGATGTGTACCTCATCGTCATCCTCTATGACGAATCTATACCTCTCAAGTATCTTCGGTACTCTTCCAGATTTACGAATAGGGTGTGATACAGTAGGTTCTTACACTTGGTCAGGTACCTGACTCTGACCCGTAGTAATTTGTGGTTCTTGAACTTATTCAAGATATATCTTACTCCCACTGACCCCTTCATGGATAAACTTCTTTTCCAAGAAGGCAGCATGTTTCGCAACAAACACCTTTTGATCAGTTGGATGATAGAAATAATACCCTACAGTTTCTTTAGGGTATCCCACAAATCTACACTTGTCGGATTTAGTCTGTAGCTTATCATGTTCAAACTTTTTGACATGAGCCGGACAACCCCAAGTCTTAATATGCTTAAGATTTGGTTTCCTCCCATTCCACAACTCATATGGAGTCTTTGGGGCAGATTGGGTAGGTATCTTGTTAAGTAGGTATGCAGCCGTTTCTAGAGCATAACCCCAGAAGGAAATTGGAAGGTCGGTAAAACTCATCATGGATCGATCCATGTCCAACCGTGTTTGATTTCTCCTTTCAGATACTCCCATTCAACTGTGATGTACCTGGTGGAGACCATTGTGAAATTATACTATTTTCTTTGAGACAATTGAGAAACTCATCGCTTAAGTATTCTCCACCTCGATCGGATCGAAGTATCTTAATACTCTTCCCCGTTTGTTTCTCTACTTCACTTCTAAACTCTTTGAATTTTTCAAATGATTCTTATTTGTATTTCATTAAATACATATATCCAAATCTTGAGTGATCATAAGTGAAAGTAATAAAATAAGAATACCCACCCCGTGCACTTGTTGTCATAGGTCCACAAACGTCTGTGTGAATCAACGCTAACAACTCTATAACTATTTCTCCTTTTCCACTAAAAGGAGATTTAGTCATTTTACCCATAAGACAAGATTCACAAGTTGGATATAATTCATAATCAGATAGCTCTAAGAGCCCATCATTATGTAACTTGGATAATCTTGTTTTATTGATATGACCGAGTCTACAGTGCCACATATAGGTATAATTAATATAATCTCTTTTCCTTTTCTTAGTTTGTTCAATTTGAAGTATATTTTCTTTCAAGTCAAGTGTATAAAGTCCATTTCGCAAATTTCCAATACCATATAAAACATTGTCTTTATAAATAGAACAACTATTGTTCTTTATAACAACGTTAAATCCTTCCATATCCAATACAGAAATTGAAATAATGTTTTTAATAATATTCGGAACATAATAACAATTATTAAGATAAATGGACTTGCCCGAAGGCATTGCTAAATAATAAGTTCCTACAGCTAATGCAGCAACCTTTGCTCCATTCCCCACTCGTAGGATGACCTCATCATTGCTCAGCTTCCTACTTCTGACCAGTCCCTGCACAGTATTACATATGTGAGAACCACAGCCGGTATCCAATACCCAAGTAGAATTATGACTTTCAGAAAAATTAATTTTCATCATAAACAAACCTTGATTGGAAGTCGAAGATTCTCCAAGCTTCTTCTCTGCTAGAAATTTTATGCAGTTCCTTTTCTAATGTCCCGGCTCATTGCAATGAAAGCACATTCCTTTAGCTGGTTCAGGTTTCTTTTGTTCCTTTTCTTTCCCCTTTCCCTTAGCCTTCTTGGATTTCTTCTTTTTCAGAAGATACATTGGGCCTCTTCCTTTTATTAGAAGAATCCACCATCAAGATATGGTTCTTCTTGGATGGGAAGTGACCTTCTGCAGTTTTTAGCATATTAAGCAGCTTAGGCAAGCTGACATCTAGCTTATTCATGTGAAAATTAACCACAAACTGCGAGAAGGTCTCAGGGAGTGACTGCAAGACCAAGTCTTAACTTAACTCCCCATCCAAGACGAACCCAAGCTGTCCAAGGCGTTCAATCAAATTGATTACCTTTAGTACATGAGTCTCGACGACAGTGCCCTCGGTCATCCGAGATCGAAAGTTCTCTTTAGATATCTCATATCTAGCAGTCCTACTCTGTTCACCATACAACTCCTTGAGGTGAAGCAGCATAGCAGGAGCATCCATTTTTTCATACTGACGCTGAAGCTCGTTATTCATGGATGCGAACATGATGCATTGAGCCACAGATGCATCTTCTTGCCACTTATTGAAAGTGGCAATCTCTTCCGCAGAGGCTGTTTCCGAAATAGATTCAGGGACAGCTGAATTTAGGACATAAAAATTCTTTTCAGTAGTGAGAACAATTCTCAGATTTTTTAGCCAGTCCTCATAATTCAGGCCGGTAAGCTTATTTGCATCAAGTATGATTCGTAGTGAGATTAGTGATTTTAACATTTTAAAATTCTACATGTGAAAAGATAATATTTTAGCAAACATTCATTTTTATTAATTTTTGCATACCAAAATAAATTTAGGTCTTTATTTTAAATTGGTATCTCCCATTATTTTCATCAAACTATATTACCCTCACTTATATAGTTCGGCAACATGTAATTAAAGATTTGCTAGTGAGAATAAGGATCCCATTTCAAATGTATATAACCTTGTGGATAGCACAACAAGCGATATACAAATAAATAGGTAGTCAACTCTTGTCAATTACATCACCATGTAACTCCTTTTATTTTTTCTCTTAAATCATAATGGTCAAGTGTGTGCACATTCGAACTAATACGATTTAAGTTAAGTCCAACCTAGCAGTTCCATAAATTCAAAAAAGAAAAATGTTCGTCCTTGTGGATAGCACAACAAGACTATATTGTTCAATTTTTTTGATAAACATCAAATGTGATTAATTAACATCTTAAATATGCAATACTCGCCTTGTGAATAGCACAACAAGCTCATATTAAATATTTAATACTCTATTAATTTATCATGCTAGAAGGCGACGTTTGATATTCCAAATATTATTTGAACGCTTCAGACTCAATATAATTTATTTGAGGGGTTTGTTATTATTTGTCTCATCTTGTTTAGCGCGCATGCACACACACACACACACACATATATATATATATATACATATATATATACATATATATATATATATATATATAATACTCGTCATTTTATTATACATGCGAAGCATATTTGCATAAAATATAATATATATTATACTTAGCATGCACATACAGAATACTATATTCTACCCGGATTGATTATGGACTTTTATTCTAGTTTGGTTCACTAGAACCACCAAGTGAACCAAAAGGTCAAACCTAGGAGTGCAAGAATTAAATTTAAATATAACTATTACATTTAAATCCCAGCTCCATACAAATGGGTCTTCACGCGCTCCTTGCTTCTTGGTCTCAAATTTCTTCAAAATAATTCTAACTAATCCTATTACATAAACTATTTTAAATTTAAGTAGAAACCTTGATCAGCAGTTAAGGGGAAGTACATAGGAGAGAGATAGAATTTACATCAAGAATAAATTAGAGAAGACGAGGTACGCAGACCCCATTTAATAAAACTCATTCATTCAAGCATTCAACTAAAATAAAATCCAATCAAATTGGTCAAATAGTCCATAATCAATTCCTATTTATTATCATACATACCACCATATATATCAATAAATAAATATTCATATCATGAATTAAAACATTCCATATATATATAAGTATTACTTAATGGGCAATTTTAATTTGCATGAAATCTAATTTCAAGATTAAAATAAACTCTTTATTTTAATTATAAAATTATTAAGAATATTATATATATATATATATATATATATATATATATATATAATAGCTCCTCATTAAAACTTTCAGGCAATCCGTCACTTTTGGTATTATATATATAATAATTGTATCAGCGTGAATCTCTTTGAAATCCTCCAGGAAAGTAGTCACTTAGATTATATATATATATATATAGAATATCCTTTTGAAATCATTTAGGTACTTATAGATCACTTTTAGAATTTAATTCAGCATCTCTTCAAGTGAATAACATGGATGGACAGCACGAAAAATCCCAGCAGCGTGAAAAAAAAAAACAACGGATTTTGCAAATAAAAATTCATAAATTTTTTTTTATACAATTAATTATTCCCAATAAATTTTATAAATACATACCCATACATATATGGAATCAAAACAATTAATAATTGCATAAAGGTTTGGCTCTGATGCCATTGTTGGGTTTGTACGAAATCGTGACGCAATCAAATTGCAAAATTAGCGGAAGCATGGTATATCAGAGTTTAAAATTTTTTACAAAACCATCACCTAGATCATCTTTTATGTAAATTATTAATTTAAAACGATAAATAAGAAGTTATGAAATCATACCCTTGTAGAACGAAGCTTCTACATGTATAAGTTCAACTACTTGTTCTTTGTGATCTCCTTGAATTTTCGGGTTAGATTCTTTCCTTTGATCAACGTTAGCCACCCAAGTGTTTGACCTCTAGAGGTGATCCACCAAGGAAGATGAATTATCAAGAAGGAGTGTGGTTGGCTTAGTTTTCTATCCTTTATAGAAAATGAGTACTCTCCAACAATTGAAATTGCATCAACTGATATCTATTATAAGACTCCTCTTATATAGATATTGGTTAACCCTTCTAATCCTATTAGAAATGGGATTTCATTTAATTAATTAAACTCCTTTAATTAATTTAGGCTTCCCACCACATTGGGAATAATTAATTAAATTCATTTAATTAATTTGTCTCCTAATCTTATTAGGAATAAATGAGAGTACTAATATTAAATTAATTACTAAACTCCTTTAGAAAATAAAATAATAATAATTGTAATAATATTAATAAGACTCCTCTTATTAATTTATATTTAAAATTTTCAAAATATTTAAATAATAAACATTAAGCTATTTAATTTATTCTATCACCATATATTAAATTAATTACACTTAATGCATTATTACGATTATGCCATTACCTTCTTAAATAATTATTATTCCTTTTATGGTGTGACCATTTAGGTTCTCCATATTAAACCGGTTGTGAATAAATCAATTAGAACATTTCTAATCTTATTTAAATAAATAAATTAAACTAATAATCTATTTAAATAAATAATATTTATTCTACAATAGGGATAAGCCTCCCTAGCGATCAACGACTTTTCAGATAATATAGATTTCAAAATTAATCATAAAAGAACTTGTGAGTAAATATTTACCGTACAATTCAATTCTTCCACCATACAATGTCCCAATTAAATATAAGATATAGAATTACTGTCAAGTCTTATTTTATTTAATTATATGTATTTCGATTAGAAAATGCACAACTCCATTTAATGCAAATTAGAAAATACTTTCTAATTTCATTCCACCTTGACCAAGGATTCCTGGGTTGTCATTTACCGAATCACATAGGACATATCTCCTCTTTTACTAGAGGTGGTAGATTATTTATGGATCGTTCATTATCTCCATATGCAACTCATTATACCTAAGCATACTCTTTTTATATACCCTAAAGGGCTTTAAGGAACAAGTCAAAGTATAATTCATTACATACAAGATACTATGATGATCTCAAGTCCAAGGATCACTTATACTACTATCACATTAGGAATTTCTATTGACAGGCGAGTAAAACTCCATTAGGTATTCCATAGAGAGTCACGTTCAGTGAACTTATTCTCCAATAAGCATCTACATACTTGCTTTAGTGTCTCCACACAAATGATCATGAGATCAATCATCCTCATCCAAGGAGCAAGCAACATATGTACCAATCAATCCGGATTTACTAATCTCCTTTTTAGTAATCCCACGATTGGAGACTATTTTAGTTTTAAAGTTTTCTTAGAATATAGATCTCATTAGCATGATCATCATCATGATTCTAAAAGCATTGTTTAAAACTATGGATTATTTACATATTTTAAAAACAGCACCATGTAGATAATTAAATGTCTTTAATAAATGAATATTTTTATTAATAAATAAATAAGATTATCTCCAAAGTATATGCTTTATCATCACACATGATTGGCTTGTATGCATACTATTTTCATCCACCAGCATGGGGACCCGCCCTAGCGGGTCTGGCAAGGGTAAAACACCCGCCCCAGCAGGTGTGGTGGCTGTCCATAAAATTTATTTGTTCTTCGTGTAGTTTTTATGCAGTACATGATTAGCTAATTTAATGTGATAACATGTTAAGTGTATAAAATAATAAGATAACATATTATTGACATGTTTAAGACAATTTGAAGTCTCATATTAATATATTATGTGTGTATATAGATATTGTTATCATAGGGTATGATTTTGATAGTTTAAAGTGTTATACACGTATGATATGCACGTTGTGAGTTTAGACTCACGTACGTGGTTAGTTAAGCGAGTTAAGTTTACAAGCCATGTTATTAAGTTGAACTTAAGTAAGAAGTTCAACGATTTAATGTAGTGGTTATAAAACTAATTGGTATTGTAAACGTCGTGTAATGTGTAGGACGATTGAGAAAGTGATTTGTAAATTGTAAAGTGTAGCTTGCGCTTGAGGAAAGTTTTCCTGAACCTTTCTTTTACGTTTATGCAAATCTTCTAATTATACTCTTTCCTTGAGCAAATTTTCTAATACTTATCTTATTGAACAAGTTCATTATTGAATTGTGGTGACCTTGACTTAATTGTTCAAGCAAGGTCCATATTGTCTTTCAAATGCTTTAAGTTTATTTCTAAAGCATGATTATTAAATATGAAGTCTATTATTATGACTCATAGTTATTTCTTAATTTTTTTATTATCGAATTCTAAATTATTGTAAGTCGATTCAACTATTCCTTAGTTGATTATAGTTGAACTCTAAATTTCCATTGAAGCTTATCCAAACCAAACTTTCTTTGGTGCTGACTTGTTATTAAATACTGAGATGAACAATCCTATTTAATAGGAGATTACCATGAGAAAGCGTTAAGATGTTTGTGCACAATACATGGTACGAAGGGCTGATCCCCCTAAGTACGAGTTAAGAGTTCATATAGTCTAACGACTGTTAAAGGTTTTTAAATAGAAATATTTATAACCTATGACATAGTTCAAGGTCTTATGACCCTCAGATGAATCCTAAATCGTATTCTTGATTATCGATGAATGAATTATTATTAATTCAGTTGAAGCTATTCAAATATTATGTCATCATTATTATTGTTATTATTGTTTATAACTTAGGACATAGTTCAAGGTTTTACTAGTTGATGAACCATTAACTAATGAGGGCAAGGCCAAGGTGAACAAGTGAAGGCTTGTTGTATTCGTTGATTATGATTTGTAATAAGACATAAGACTTTATTATGTGATGTTTATTTTTCGCAACTTGTTTATGTTAAGGTTAGATAACCCTGGGATATTTTGAGCAAGGTTGTAATCCTTTTAATAAGAAAGATTTTATTATTTATTTAAGGTTGTAATTTATTTTGCATTCCTTATTATGGGCAGTAGTTATATTTTATTTAGATAGTGAGCATCAAATCCCGTGGAATTGAAGTACCCAGACTTGGGGGTGTTACAGGACTCCACCAGGTACACCACAGTTAATTGGAGTATCTAAAAAGAGAAATTGAACATTGTTGGACATGGTTCATTCCATGATGAGTTTTACCGATCTTCCAGTATTATTCTGGGGTTATGCCCTAGAAGCGGCTGCATATCTACTAAATAATGTCCCCTCAAAATCCGTCCCCAAAACTCCATATGAGATGTGGACAGGGAGGAAACCTGGTCTTAAGCATGTTAAGATTTGGGAATTTCCAACTTATGTGAAAAGGTTTCAAAATAATAAGCTTGGGACAAGATCTGATAAGTGCACGTTTGTGGGATATCCTAAAGAGAGTTTGGGATACTGTTTCTACAATCCTACTGAGCAAAAGGTGTTTGTTGTGAAACACGCTGCCTTCTTGGAAAAGGAATTTATCCTTTAAGGGGCTAGTGGGAGGAAAATAGATCTTGAAGAAATTCAAGAACCACAAACCACTACATATCAATTGAATGAACCTATCCAAGTAGAGACACCTTCTATGCAACACCCTATTCCTAAATCTGGAAGAGTACCGAAGATACCTGAGAGGTATGGATTCATCATAGAGGATGACGATGAGGTACACGTCATGAATGATGGTGATCCATTGAATTACGAATAGGCTATGAGTAATTAAGACTCAGAGAAATGGTAGATGACCATAAAATCTAAAATGGATCGTTGAAGTAATGCATAAGACCATTTGGATTTTACTTGTGATTGCAGCTTATTATTACTAAATCTGGCAAAATGAACGTGGAGACTGAAAGTAGTATGCATACAAGCCAATCATGTATGATGATAAAGCATATACTTTGGTGGCAATCTTATTTATTTATTAATAAAAATATTCATTTATTAAAGGCATTTAAATATCTACATGGTGCTGTTTTTATAATATGTAAATAACCCATAGTTTTAAGCAATGCTTTTAGAATCATGATGATGATCATGCCAATGAGATCTAAATTCTTAGAAAGCTCTAAAACTAAAATAGTTCCTAATCATGGGATTACTAAAAAGGGGATTAGTAAATCCGGATAGATTAATACATATGTTGCTTGCTCATTAGATGAGGATGATTGATCTCATAATCATTTGTGTGGAGACACTAAAGCAAGTATGTAGGTGCTTATTGGAGAATAAGTTCACTGAACGTGACTCGCTATGGAATACCTAATGGAGTTTTACTCGCCTGTCAATAGGAATTCCTAATGTGATTGTAGTACAAGTGATCCTTGGACTTGAGATCATCATAGTATCTTGTATGTAATGAATTATACTTTGACTTATTCCTTAAAGCCCTTTAGGGTATATAAAAGGGTATGCTTGGGTATAATGAGTTACATATGGAGAAAATGAATGATCAATAAAGAATCTACCACCTCTAGTAAAGGAGGAGATATGTCC
Organism: Panax stipuleanatus; assembly: GCA_020205555.1. Classification (NCBI taxonomy): domain Eukaryota; kingdom Viridiplantae; phylum Streptophyta; class Magnoliopsida; order Apiales; family Araliaceae; genus Panax; species Panax stipuleanatus. Next base: position 51,856,272 of record CM035119.1, read on the forward strand.
TATGTGATTCGTTAAATGACAATCCAGGAATCCTTGGCCAAGGTAAAATGAAATTAGAAAGGAGTTTCTAATTTACATTATTTGGAGTTGTGCATTTTCTAATCGAAATACATATAATTAAATAAAATAAGACTTGACAGTAAATTCATGTCTTATATTTAATTGGAAAATTGTATGGTGGAAGGATTGAATTGTATGGTAACTATTTACTCACAGGTTCTTTTATGATTAATGTTGAAATCTATAATATCTGGAAAGTCGTTGATCGCTAGGGAGGCTTATCCCTATTGTAGAATAAATATTATTTATTTAAATAGATTATTAGTTTAATTTATTTATTTAAATAAGATTAGAATTGTTCTAATTGATTTATTCACAACCGGTTTAATATGGAGAACCTAAAGGGTCACACCATAAAAGGAAGAATAATTATTTAAGAAGGTAATGACATAATCGTAATAATGCATTAAGTGAAATTAATTTAATCTATGGTGATAGAATAAATTAAATAGCTTAATATTTATTATTTAATATTTTGGAAATATTAAATATAAATTAATAAGAGGAGTCTTATTAATATTATTATAATTATTATTATTTTAATTTCTAAAGGAGTTCAGTAATTAATTTAATATTAGTACTCTCATTTATTCCTAATAAGATTAGGAGACAAATTAATTAAATGAATTTAATTAATTATTTCCCATGTGGTGGGAAGCCTAAATTAATTAAAGGAATTTAATTAATTAAAAGAAATCCCATGTCTAATAGGATTAGAAGGGTTGACCAATATCTATATAAGAGGATTCTTATAATAGATATTACTTGATGCAATTTCAATTGTTGGAGAGTACTCCTTTTCTATAGAGGATAGAAAACTAAGACAACCACCCTCCTTCTTGATAATTCATCTTCCTTGGTGGATCACCTCTAGAGGCCAAACACTTAGGTGGCTAACGTTGATCAAAGGAAGGAATCTAATCCGGAAATTCAAGGAGATCACGAAGAACAAGGAGTTGAACTAGTACCTGTGGAAGCTTCGTTCTACAAGGGTATGATTCCATAACTTCTTATTTATCGTTTTAAATTAATAATTTGCATAAAGGATGATCCGGGTAATGGTTTTGTAGAAATTTTTTTAAACTCTGATATACCATGCTTCCGCTAATTTTTACAATTTGATTGCGTCACGATTTCGTACAAACCTAACAGTGGTATCAGAGCCAAACTTTTATGCAATTATTAATTTTTTTTTGATTTCATATACATATGGGTATATATTTAAAATAATTTATTAGGCATAATTTTATTGTATAAAATTATTTTTTTTTAACAAAAAAAAAAAGACGTTTTTTTTTTTTTGGGACGAATCACAATTTTTTTTTTTGGGTGCTAATCTTGAATTCTGCAAAGAAAATGTGTTGTCTCTTTCTTACTCCAAAAAGAATGTGACCCATCAGGAAAGGACTCTTTTAATAAACCTGCAAGAGTCTTTTAATAAAAGAAGGTGACTTCTTTTTAAAAAAATAAATATGATATATTTATATATTATATTCTAAATAATTTTATAATTAAAATAAAGAGTTTATTTTAATCTTGAAATTGGATTTCATGCAATTTAAAATTGCCCATTAAATGATACTCATATATATATGGAATGTTTTAATTCATGAGATGAATATTTATTTATTGATATATATGGTGATATGTATGATAATAAATGGGGATTGATTATGGACTATTTGACCAATGTGATTGGATTTTATTTTAGTTGAATGCTTGAATGAATGGGTTTTATTAAATGGGGTCTGTGTACCTCGTCTTCTCTAAATTTTTTTTTTCGTGATGTCAAATTCTATCTCCCTCCTATGTACTTCCCCTTGACTGTTGATCAAGGTTTCTATTTAAATTAAATAGTTTAATGTAATAGAAATAGTTAGAATTATCTTGAAAAAATTGGAGACCAAGGAGCAAGGAGCGCGTGAAGACCCGTTTGTATGGAGCCCGGGTTTAAATGTAATAGTTATATTTAAATTTAAATTCTTGCAGTCCTAGGTTTGACCTTTTGGTTCACTTGGTGGCTCTAGTAAACCAAACTAGAATAAAAGTCCATAATCAATCTGGGTAGAATATAGTATTCTATATTGCATGCTAAATATTATATATATTATATTTTATGCAAACATGCTTCGCATGTTTAATAAAATGACGCGTATTTTATATATATATGTGCATGCACGCTAAACAAGATGAGACAAATAATAACAAATCCCTCAAAGAAATAATATTAAGTCCGAAGCGTTCAAATGATATTTGGAATATCGAACGTCACCTTCTAGCATGATAAATTAATAGAGTATTAAATATTTAATATGAGCTTGTTGTGCTATCCACAAGGCGAGTATTGCATATTTAAGATGTTAATTAATCACATTTGATGCTTATCAAGAAAATTGAACGATCTAGTCTTGTTGTGCTATCCACAAGGACGAACATTTTTCTTTTTTGAATTTATAGAAGTGCTAGGCTGGACTTAACTTAAATCGTTTTAGTTCGGATGTGCACACACTTGACCATTATGATTTAAGAGGCAAAATAAAAGGAGTTATATAGTGATGTAATTGACAAGAGTTGTCTACCTATTTATTTGTATATCGCTTGTTGTGCTATCCACAAGGTTATATACATTTGAAATGGGATCCTTATTCTCACTAGCAAATCTGTAATTAGATGTTGCCGAACTATATAAGTGAGGGTAATATAGTTTGATAAAAATAGTGGGAGATACCAATTTAAAATAAAGACCTAAATTTATTTTGGTATGCAAAATTAATAAAATGAATGTTTGCTAAAATGTTGTTTTTCACATGCAAAATTTTAAAAATGTCAAAATCACTAATTTCACTGCGAAGCATACTTGATGCTAATAAGCTTACCGGGCCGAATTATACGGACTGGCTAAGAAATCTGAGAATAGTTCTCACTGCTGAAAAGATTTCTTATGTCCTAAACTCACCTGTCCCTGGAACTGTTCCAGAAACAGCCTCTGAGGAAGAGATTGCCACCATTGTAAAGTGGCAAGATGATGCATCTGTGGCTCAATGCATCATGCTCGCATCCATGAATAACGAGCTTCAGCGTCAGCACGAAAACATGGATGCTCCTACTATGTTGATTCACCTCAAGGAGTTGTATGGTGAACAAAGTAGGACTGCTAGATATGAGATATCTAAGGAGCTCTTCCGATCTCGGATGACCAAGGGAAAAGTGAACATAAAGGAACAAAAGAAATCTGATCCAGCTAGTAAAGGAATGTGCTTCCATTGCAACGAGCCGGGTCATTGGAAGAGGAACTGCAAGTAGTTTCTGGCAAAGAAGAAGCTTGGAGAAGCTTCGACTTCCAATCAAGGTTTGTTCATGATTGAAATTAATTTTTCAGAAAGTCAAAATTCTACTTGGGTATTGGATACCGGCTGTGGTTCTCACATATGTAATAATGTGAAGGGACTGGTCAGAAGTAGAAAGCTGAACAATGATGAGGTGATCCTACGAGTGGGGAATGGAGCAAAGGTTGCTGCATTAGCTGTAGGAACTTATTATTTAGCAATGCCTTCGGGCAAGTCCATTTATCTTAATAATTGTTATTATGTTCCGAATATTATTAAAAATATTATTTCAATTTCTGTATTGGATATGGAAGGATTTAACGTTGTTATAAAGAACAATAGTTGTTCTATTTATAAAGACGATATTTTATATGGTGTTGGAAATTTGCGAAATGGACTTTATACACTTGACTTACAAGAAAATATTTTTCAAATTGAACAAACTAAGAAAAGGAAAAGAGATGATATTAATTATACCTACATGTGGCACTGTAGACTCGGTCATATCAATGAAATAATATTATCCAAGTTGCATAAAGATGGGCTCTTTGAGTTATCTGATTATGAATCATATCCAACTTGTGAATCTTGTCTCATGGGTAAAATGACTAAATCTCCTTTTAGTGGAAAAGGAGAAAGAGTTACAGAGTTATTGGCATTGATTCACACAGACGTTTGTGGACCTATACAACAAGTGCACGGGGTGGGTATTCTTATTTTATTACTTTCACTGATGATCACTCAAGATTTGGATATGTGTATTTAATGAAATACAAGTCAGAATCATTTGAAAAGTTCAAAGAGTTCAGAAGTGAAGTAGAGAAACAAACGGGCAAGAGTATAAAGATACTTCGATCAGATTGAGGTGGAGAATACTTAAGCGGTGTGTTTCTCAATTATCTCAAAGAAAATGGTATAATCTCACAATGGACTCCTCTAGGTACACCACAGTTAAATGGAGTATCTGAAAGGAGAAATCGAACACTGTTGGACATGGTTCGATCTATGATGAGTTTTACCGACCTTCCAATTTCCTTATGGGGATATGCCCTAGAAACGGCTGCATACCTACTTAACAAGGTACCTACCAAATCCGCCCCAAAGACTCCATATGAGATATGGAAGGGGAGGAAACCAAATCTTAAGCATGTTAAGACTTGGGGTTGTCCAGCTTATGTCAAAAAGTTTGAAAATAATAAGCTACAGACTAAATCCGATAAGTGTAGATTTGTGGGATACCCTAAAGAAACTTTAGGGTATTATTTCTATCATCCAACTGATCAAAAGGTGTTTGTTGCGAAACATACTGCCTTCTTGGAAAAGGATTTTATCCATGAAGGGGTCAGTGGGAGTAAGATATATCTTGAAGAAGTTCAAGACCCACAAATTACCACGGATCAAAGTCAGGTACCTGACAAAGTAGAAGAACCTACTATACCACACCCTGTTCGTAAATCTGGAAGAGTACCGAAGATACCTGAGAGATATAGATTCGTTATAGAGGATGACGATGAGGTACACATCATGAATGATGATGATCCATTGAATTACGAACAGGCTATGAGTAATAAAGACTCAGGGAAATGGCTTGAAGCTATGAAATTCGAAATGGACTCCATGTATGAAAATAAAGTATGGACTTTGATTTCACCACCTGAAGGCATTAAGCCTATTGGGTGTAAATGGGTCTTTAAAAGAAAGACTGGAGCGGACGGCAAGGTAGAGACCTATAAGGCCCGACTGGTTGCAAAAGGTTTCAAACAAAGACAAGGAGTTGACTATGATGAAACCTTCTCACCAGTAGCTATGCTCAAGTCCATTCGGATTTTGCTTGCGATTGCAGCTTATAACGACTATGAGATCTGGCAGATGGACGTGAAAACGGCCTTCCTCAATGGGAAACTTGAGGAGGATGTGTATATGACACAGCCAGAGGGATTTGTTTCAAAGGTTGGAACAAATCAAGTCTGTAAGCTGCAACGATCCATTTATGGATTGAAGCAAGCTTCTTGTAGATGGAACATTCGTTTTGATGAGACAATCAAAGAGTTTGATTTTGTCAAAAACGACGATGAACCATGTGTGAACAAGAAGGTTAGTGGGAGCGCAGTTTCATTCCTTGTATTATATGTTGATGATATATTACTGATAGGGAATGACATTCCTATGCTACAATCGATTAAAATCTGGTTATCTAAACATTTCTCCATGAAGGACTTGGGAGAAGCATCCTATATTTTGGGGATAAAGATCTATAGAGATAGATCTAAAAGGATGCTTGGTTTATTCCAAGGAACGTACATTGATGCAATGCTAAAGAGGTTTAGCATGGAAGATTCCAAAAGAGGTCTCATGCCGATGAGCCATGGAATACATCTCTCCAAGAAACAGGCCCCAAAGACACCTGAGGAGAGAGACCGTATGAGTAAGATCCCTTATGTTTCTGCAATAGGATCTATCATGTACGGTATGATATGTACTAGACCGGATGTTGTTCATGCACTTAGTGTAATGAGCAGATACCAGTCAAACCCTGGAGAAGAGCACTGGAAGGCAGTGAAGAATATCCTAAAGTACTTGAGAAGGACTAAAGATATTTTTCTTGTCTACGGTGGGTCTGAATTAAAACTCAAGGGATTCACAGACTCAAGTTTTCAAACAGACCAAGATGACAGTAAATCTGTTTCAGGGTATGTGTTTACCTTGAAAGATGGTGCAGTGAATTGAAAAGGTTCCAAACAACAAAAGGTTGTTGGTTTAGTGACAAAGACAAAGTATATAACTATAAGTGAAGCTGCAAGTTGATGTTTTAGATGAAAAGTTCTTTACAGAACTAGGAATAGGTCCTAAGTCTCATCTTGAATCTAAACATGTATTGCGGCACTTTGATTAAAGAAATCATTGAAAGAGGAGAGTGTAGACTCTCAAGACAACATTGCAGATCCATTAACTAAAGCTTTAACACAACAGCAGTTTGATCGTCACTTAGAGAAGTTGGGTATGAGATACCATGGCGATTGGCTTTAGTGCAAGTGGGAGATTGAAAGTAGTATGCATACAAGCCAATCATGTGTGATGATAAAGCATATACTTTGGAGGCAATCTTATTTATTTATTAATAAAAATATTCATTTATTAAAGGCATTTAAATATCTACATGGTGCTGTTTTTATAATATGTAAATAACCCATAGTTTTAAGCAATGCTTTTAGAATCATGATGATGATCATGCCAATGAGATCTAAATTCTTAGAAAGCTCTAAAACTAAAATAGTTCCTAATCATGGGATTACTAAAAAGGGGATTAGTAAATCCGGATATATTAGTACATATGTTGCTTGCTCATTAGATGAGGATGATTGATCTCATAATCATTTGTGTGGAGACACTAAAGCAAGTATGTAGGTGCTTATTGGAGAATAAGTTCACTGAACGTGACTCGCTATGGAATACCTAATGGAGTTTTACTCGCCTGTCAATAGGAATTCCTAATGTGATAGTAGTACAAGTGATCCTTGGACTTGAGATCATCATAGTATCTTGTATGTAATGAATTATACTTTGACTTATTCCTTAAAGCCCTTTAGGGTATATAAAAGGGTATGCTTGGGTATAATGAGTTACATATGGAGACAATGAATGATCAATAAAGAATCTATCACCTCTAGTAAAGGAGGAGCTATGTCCTATGTGATTCGTTAAATGACAACCCATGAATCCTTGGCCAAGGTAAAATGAAATTAGAAAGGAGTTTCTAATTTACATTATTTGGAGTTGTGCATTTTCTAATCGAAATACATATAATTAAATAAAATAAGACTTGACAGTATATTCATGTCTTATATTTAATTGGGACATTGTATGGTGGAAGGATTGAATTGTATGGTAACTATTTACTCACAGGTTCTTTTATGATTAATGTTGAAATCTATATTATCTGGAAAGTCGTTGATCGCTAGGGAGGCTTATCCCTATTGTAGAATAAATATTATTTATTTAAATAGATTATTAGTTTAATTTATTTATTTAAATAAGATTAGAATTGTTCTAATTGATTTATTCACAACCGGTTTAATATGGAGAACCTAAAGGGTCACACCATAAAAGGAAGAATAATTATTTAAGAAGGTAATGACATAATCGTAATAATGCATTAAGTGAAATTAATTTAATCTATGGTGATAGAATAAATTAAATAGCTTAATATTTATTATTTAATATTTTGGAAATATTAAATATAAATTAATAAGAGGAGTCTTATTAATATTATTATAATTATTATTATTTTAATTTCTAAAGGAGTTTAGTAATTAATTTAATATTAGTACTCTCATTTATTCCTAATAAGATTAGGAGATAAATTAATTAAATGAATTTAATTAATTATTTTCCATGTGGTGGGAAGCCTAAATTAATTAAAGGAGTTTAATTAATTAAAAGAAATCCCATGTCTAATAGGATTAGAAGGGTTGACCAATATCTATATAAGAGGATTCTTATAATAGATATTACTTGATGCAATTTCAATTGTTGGAGAGTACTCCTTTTCTATAGAGGATAGAAAACTAAGCCAACCACCCTCCTTCTTGATAATTCATCTTCCTTGGTGGATCACCTCTAGAGGCCAAACACTTGGGTGGCTAACGTTGATTAAAGGAAGGAATCTAATCCGGAAATTCAAGGAGATCACGAAGAACAAGGAGTTGAACTAGTACCTGTGGAAGCTTCGTTCTACAAGGGTATGATTCCATAACTTCTTATTTATCGTTTTAAATTAATAATTTGCATAAAGGATGATCCGGGTAATGGTTTTGTAGAAATTTTTTTAAACTCTGATATACCATGCTTCCGCTAATTTTTACAATTTGATTGCGTCACGATTTCGTACAAACCCAACAGAGACGCCCTTCCTCAAATATAAATTATTAGAGGAGAATGTATGTATAATACAGCCAGATGGGTTTATTTCAATGGTTGAAGCAATTCATGTATATGAGCTACAACAATCCTTTTATGGATTGAAGCAAGCTTCTCATAGATGGAACATTCGTTTTGATGAAATAATCAAAGAGTTTGATTTTATCAAGAACGAGGATGAACTATGTGTGTACAAGAAGGTTAGTGGGAGCGCTGTTTCATTCCTTGTATTATATGTTAATGATATATTACTGATAGGGAATGTCATTCTTATGCTACAATCGATCAAAATAAAGTTGTCAAAACATTCCTCCATGAATGATTTGGGTAAAACATCCTAAATTGGGGATATAAATCTCTATAGATAGATTTAAAAGGATGTTTGGCTTAACCCAAGGAACGTATATTTATTAGATGCTAAAGGTGTTCAGCTTGGCAAACTCCAAAAGGGTGTCTCATGATGATGAGCCATAGAGTGTATCTCTCTAAAATTGTCCTCAATAAAAGAGAGATCGCATGAGTTACTATCATGTATGCAATTAAATATACGAGACTTGATGTTGATCAGTCAGATTCTGGAGAAGATCACTGTAGGACAGTGATAAACATCCTAAAGTACCTAACTGACACTAAGGATGTCATCATGACCCATGATGGGTCCGATTTAAACTAGAGAACTAAACAGACTCAAGTTTTTCAGACTAAACCAATACGACATCAAATCCACTATAGGGTAAGTCGTTACCTTGAAAGGTAGTGCAGTAAATTGGAAAGGTTCCAAACAGAAAAAGGTTACTGGTTTAGTGACAAAGATAAAGTATATAACTGTAAGTGAAGCTGCAAGTTGATGTTTCGGATGAAAAGTTCATTACAAAACTAGAAATAGTTCCTAAGTCTCATCTTGAATCCAAACATGTGTTGCGACACTTTGATTAAAGAAATTATTGAAAGAAGAGAAGTCACTGAAAAGATAGTGAACTCTCAAAACAACATTGCAGATCTATTTACTAAAGCTTTAACATAACAGCAGTTTGATCGTCACTTAGAGAAGAAGGGTATGAGATACCATGGCGATTGGCTTTAGTGCAAGTGGGAGATTGAAAGTAGTATGCATACAAGCCAATCAAGTATGATGATAAAGCATATACTTTGGAGACAATCTTATTTATTTATTAATAAAAGTATTCACTTATTAATGGCTTTTAATTATCTACATGATACTATTTTTTATAATATGCATATAACCCATAATTTTAAGCAATGATTTTAGAATCATGATAATAGTTCCCAATCGTTGGATTACTAAAAAGGGGATTAGTAATTCCGAATAGATTGGTACATATGTTGCTTGTTCATTGGATGAGGATGATTGATCTCATGATCATTTGTGTGGAGACACTAAAGCAAGTATGTAGGTGCTTATTGGAGAATAAGTTCACTGAACGTGACTCACTATGGAATACCTAATGGAGTTTTACTCGCCTGTCAATAGAAATTCCTAATGTGATAGTAGTACAAGTGATCCTTGGACTTGAGATCATCATAGTATCTTGTATGTAATGAATTATACTTTAACTTATTCCTTAAAGTCCTTTAGGGTATATAAAAAGGGTATGCTTGGGTATATAAAAAGTTGGACAATAAAAATCTCCAATCGAAAAATTTAGGGTTAAAACTCAAAAAAATTTCCAAGTCTTTGAACAAGTTTGAGACTCCTAATTCGCGACGTCATAACTTCCTCTCCCTATAACGGAATTGGTCTATTTCAGAGGCATTGGAAAACTAAAAACACCTACTACACATCCCCCTATATATAATTAACTTTTTGAGTTTCTAACCAACCTTAAAATTGGATCGAAAGTCCTCCCTCGCTAAGTTTTTTAATTTTATGTAAATTTTCGTTCGTCCGTTATTCGTTCATCAGAACCTAGAATTTGTTCGTTCTTGAGTCCACGAATCACATTTTCTACGTTTTCTTACATTCTTATAAAACCCTAGCTATTTTTGTTCCTTAGCTTACATTTTACATTTCGCTCGTTTTTTACGAAATTTCGCCATAACTTTGTTATGGGCTAATTTCAATCCATTCTTCATAAATGTTTCTACCATTCCTAACCAAGAATACATATATACCATGGTTTTAAACTTGTCCATCAACGACAAGCTCTAATTAGATGGTTTTTAATTTGTCCATCAACAACAATCTTCGTTCGTTCTTCGTTTTTTAATCGAATTATGATTAAGATTTTACGTTTTCTTGCATTTTAACATTATAAGTTTAATAATTCATCCTTATATCATCATAGAGTTCATATAACTCATTCGAATCATCCATTAACATCAAACAATTCATACTTTCTATAAAAGTTTTTAAAGAACTTATAAACCAACTTTAAATTCTTATTTCTTCATTTTCTCATGATTTCCACTATTTGAAAATGGTTTTTTAACATCTTTTATTTTTATTTTCATTAAGCTATGTATTTGACATATGAAACTTAAAGAAAAAATTTAGATTAGAGTTAGGTTTTAATACCTTTCTTCTTTAATCTTCTTCTTTACGGACAAAGCTTGCACGTGAGCTAGCTTTTCCTCTTCCTTTCCTTCTCCTTCCCCATCCGACTTCTCTCGCTCTCTCAAGTGTTGGTTGATTTTTTGATTAACCAACAAATGAGCTTAAGCTTCTCTTTTATAAGCTTTTCAAGGTTAGGGGCAAAATAGTCATTTTGTCCTAAAATAACTATTCCCACCTCTTTACTCAAACCTCCTTACTATTCACGAAGCTTCTCTTGGAAGCTTCGTGGTTCTGCCTTTTGAGATTCGTCCGACAGTTTGAAAAATTGCATTTCTCGAAATCCAAATATTTTTGGATATTTCATCTTTCCTCTACAGATTAACTTTTATGCGCTTTTCGAAACTTTGGAAAATTGAAAAACACTTTTTTATGATTAGCGTTTTCCGTCATGTTTCTCCACAACATAGTTAACCGAATGAGAAGTACATAACATTATTTTTTGTCATTTTTATTTCGTACAATTTCTGCACATTTTTCGAGAAAAACTTTTATCGGCTAACATAACTTTTCACGGCATAATACCAGCGAATCTTCAGACGGAATGTCATTACGACATACCTAACTCTTAGAAAGGCCGAGGTTATTTAAACCCTAAACCCTAGGTTTCATCATGTGAATAGTGCCTATTTTGTCTTTTTCTCAAAAATATTTTTGTTCCCGGAAATCTTTTATTTTCGTCTTAAAAATTCTTACTCGTTCATTCTAGCTCGTAGCCAAAGTCCTCTCATTTTATAATCATCCTAGGTCCTAGAACGGTTAATAAACACATAACATAGAATATAATTAATAAAAATCTATTTTATTAATTAATAATTCTTTAAACTAAATTTTCTAGACAATCCGATTTTTCGGGTTGTCACATTCTTTCCCCCTTATATAAATTTAGTCAGAATTTCTAAAATGACATCTATACCCGGATGTTTTATCCTTACAACCTTTATCAAAGGTTTTAATCTTACTTCTTCTCCTTCTCGTTGAATAACCTCAACATCTTATTTCATCCGACATAATCGTCAATAGTTAAACTCATTGCTTAACTAATTTTACAATTATTCGGGATATCACATTCACCCCTTCTTCACATAATTTCTTCCTCGAAATGTTAGCATATTAATCTCCCAAGACCTCTTCAAATAAGTTGTCATCCTTCAAACATTCCAGAGTCTTCACAATTTCAAGAATTATGAATCGAATGAATAACGAGGAATATAAGGATTCCTTTAAAATAATTTATATTTTGCTGAGGGGTCGTACGAACCATGAACTCTTATTAGGTTGAGTAGTATTTCACCGTAAACCATTCTATCACGGCCATTTTACAATCACCAAGAAAATAAACTACTTCTTTCATACGAAGGTGATCAACTTATCGTATAAACCCATTCTGGGGTGTGTTCATCTCAGATTTAATCATCAGATTCCGCACGAAAATAATTTAGTTTGGCATAACTTCTCAAAGAAAGCTCAATTTTTTGTAAACATGACATACCGTTTGTCTAGCCAAATCAAATAGCTTAGACCATAACAATAAATTGGACATCAACTTGAAACATTCGTCTAGTCAAATCAATTGACATCGACTACTTCTTTAAATCCTTTCACAATACTTCAAAACGTTTTATGACGTCATAATACCGTACTTTTTCACAATACGTTGAGGACTTCTTCAGTTTGTGACTCTGTCATTCTACATCATACCATAGTGGGTTGTTGAACCTAAGATCACATCCAGCACTAGGTTCAATTGCATTAATAACACCATCTTTTTACCACCTCTGCATCAAATGCACTGATGAAATAAAATCCATTGGTTCACAAGAATTTGAACCAATATCATTTTCTTAAACATGTACACTTTAGTACGATGTCAATAAAATTCGAAATCTAGCATAGCTAGAAGACTTGGAATTTTCTACTTTCTTCATTTTCCTTCATTGTCATACTTGCGATAATCTTAACTTCTTCTAGCACCTTCAATGCTACTTATACTAAAAATAACTTATTTTCAGTCAAAACATTCCTATATCATAGTATAGTTCATCAACTTACCACACTTTATGTGTTCAGGAACTTTCCACAACCATATGTGTTTAAGAACTTATCTTCGCAATATATAATCCAAGAATAAATCAAGGACTTTCCATACACTTAGAGGCTCGAAAACATAGTGTAGAGACCTGAAATTTTCCTTGCCCTAATACTAACACTGTAAGAGGGCAAAACCGTCAATCAATTCAAATCTGACCACCAATGCTGGTCCTTCAATTCAAATCCGGCCGCCAATGCCGATCCTTTAACTTAAAACCGGCCGCCAATGCCAGTCCTTAAACATAAATCCGATTCCCAATATCGGTAACCTAAATTCGATCCCCAATATCGGTACTCTAGCCAAATCCGATCGCCAATATCGGTAATTTAGCTAAATCCGATCACCAATATCGATACTCAATCCAGCTCCGATAGTTAATCGGACCTTCAATCCAGCTCCAATAGTTAATCGGACCGTCCATCTAACTCTGATAGTTAATCGGACCGTCAATCTAGCTCCGATAGTCAATCAGACCATCTATCTAGCTCCGGTCTCTAATCGGACCATCTATCCAGCTCCGATAGTCAATCAGACCGTCTATCCAGCTCCGCTCTCCAATCGGACCGTCTATCCAGTTCTGATAGACAATCAGATCCTTAGATCAACCTTAATCTCAATATCGGGCCATCAGATCAATCCTGATCATCAATCAAGCCATCAGTTCAAACCCCAATTTCAATATCAGGCCTTTAAATCAGCCCCATTAGCAACCCGGGAGATACCAATCAACCCTGATCTTCACATCGGGCAGTCAAATCAGCCCCGGTCTCAACCCGAGAGGTACAGGTCAACCTGGACATCAACCCAAGACATGTCAAGTCATCCCTTGTCTTAGCCCAGGAAGTACAGTTCAGCCCCAGAGACAACCCTGGGAAGCCAGATCCATCAAAGGCCGTGCCGATACCACAGGCAACCCTAGAAGGGCCAAAATAGTAATTTTATTCAACTCTCAACCGATTCGGTAAAACTCAAGCCAAATTGATGCCATCAAAGTAGACAAACCCATATACTACCAATACGTAGACAAACCCATATACTACCACATATCAAAAAACCACCGGTAGATTTGGACGTTTAAAGCCTACAATTTGGCAAAAAGCCAGTATTGCAGTCCATTTCAAGTATTTTTACGATCAGAAAGTCAATACTACTACTTTGCACTGTTTTCCACTTACACATGAAGTTTCATCTTCTAAATATGCCCGGAACTTAGTTCCGTGGCCGTTTTAGTCAAAATTTGGTATATTTATGTACATAAACGCAGTTTTTTGCATTTTTACAACTCGGATTGATGATCCGTCAGCTCCAGCAGCAGCAATGCACTAGCACACATATATTTGGCAACTCCGCCAGACTGGGTTGTCTTCCCAGTTTGAGTTTGGCTTTTTTTGTATATATTTAACTGCAAATGTACTACCATTTCAATTCTGTCAAGCCCGGATGTCAAATTCGCTGTAGTTTACCGGTTTTATATATATTTATGCATAGATAACCGAATTTCACCATCAATAGTACTCATATTAGTCCTGGTTGACTACATTTCTGTCAATATATATATATATATATATATATATATATATTTTCTATCACAGCCTGGATTATTTCGTGGTTATTTATAATTTTTTTATAAATATATAAATATATTTCAATTCAAGTCCGGGCTTGCGAGTGAAAACCCATCGCCCTTTTACGGTTTTTGTATATATATAATTATATATATATATATTGCTTTACTCAATTTATTCAACTGCTGCATTTAACATTCATTTGTATATGAATCTGCACTAACATATCTGCGGGTGGACTAGATTTATCCAAATCTCACCAATTCTAGCTTTCAACGGTTCAAACAGGTTCCGATAGAACTTGGAAGCTATGATAGCTGAGATTTCTTTAAATCTAGTTATTTTTATAGTTTCAGCTTTGAAAGTAAACTCGCGTCCCTTAGATCGCTATCTAGTGGGAACGAGACGCTTTGGCCATTCGCACCCAAGATTTATTGATGAATCCTTGGTTCTATTACGACGTGATGATGCATATATGTCCGTTTCTGTGCAAATTTGAACTGTGCAGGTTTATTGGCTACTCATATGTGAGCCTAGGAATCATGGGATTCACGATCAAATCGATCGGGATCTGATTCCCACGATGGACAAACTTCAATTGATAGATGTACCCTGCCAGTTTTTTTGTAAAATGTATATACACGGACCTTAAAACGTTTATCCGAATTTAAGGTCTCAATATAATGAAAAAATGTCAATTGTCTTGTCAGCGTCCCTCCGATGGTTTTCATACCCATGAGGAGACTGACACTAGTACATTTCTATAGTCGAGAATTCTTCGCAGCCCAGTAAATCACTATTTGCATGCAGCCTTAAGCCTAAAAAAAATAAAAATTGGAAGTATCAAAAGGCTTCAATTCCTACGTCAGCGTAGGGGTTTGATAAACTGCTTTCAAAACATCACTATCAATTCAATTTCAAAGATTTTGCAAATCTAATCAAAATGCTTTTGCAAATCAAATCAAATACTGATTTTCAAAATCAAATCAAACCCTTCGTATATATGTTCAACGAAGCGAAGCATTACTTTCAAATCACTAGGCCCAATTTTCAAACAGCATTCACTCACGCATTCACAGTTTTAAGGGAAATATTGAAAAGATACGGTACCGTGTTTACACGGGAGTCGTGGGGTACCTAACACCTTCCCCACACTTAACCAAGCCCCCAAACTCAAAACTCCAATTTCAAAGATCAAGTTTCGATAGTGTCCAGCAATTGGGCCTCTTTTTAAATCAAACTCGGTTGAGTTGATACAACCATTTTCAAATCTACCAACTGGCGACTCTGTTAAAACATTCAAATCATCGACATAAATACATATTGGCCTCTTTCCTAAAAAGCCCTTTAAAACCTTTTTCCTAAATAAAAAGAATAAGGGTAGAGAGAACTTAGGAAGATCGATTTTAGGAAACACGGGGTGACTTCGCTGGGGACAGTAGAGGGCTTAGGCCGCTTTCTAATCTTTTCAAACATTTCCCTTTCAAAACTATGGAATGCGTGAAATCCTACGTCTCCACAGACAATGTATGAGTGAATGCTGCGTCTTTACATTGAATGAATGTGAATGAATGCTTTCTTGCTTTAGTACTTCACACCAATATTAGTGCTTCACACGAACTGTCATCGCATGCATAAACGGTAAGGCACGATGTATGAGAATGCATGTTGTGTATCCCTCTCACAAGGAGGATAACCCGGTCGGTGTTAAGTAATGACTCTGGGGATGATTAAGTCTCTGGGGGTGCCTCATGAAAATACACAACTCAGACTTGCTCCAGTTGAACGATCGGATTAACTTTCCTTCTAGTAGATTGCGATGATCTAGGAGCCTTCATGCCAAAATAAAAGCCGGGAGAGCAACCTAAGATAGGTCAGCCTCTGATTAACCAAATCCGGAAGGAAGCTTCTTCATACCTTCCTCTTTTAATTCCATATCAAGTCTCCAATTACTGAGGAGCACAATGTAAATATTAATAATGAAAGATTTACTTTCCCTGTCAAATACATGTCATCCTGCCATCAAAACAACTAACCTCGGTTTTGCAGGATAAACACTAAAAAACACATCATGCATCCAATCCTTACTTACCTCAGAAAATTGACATGCCTACGTTTTGTTGTAGGTGTAAAAATTGGTCTTGACACCAGATCTAAATTCAAGAAAGCACTCAGTCCATCCACGAACATGGTTTTAAGTGCTCCACCAGAATCCACCCTTGTCTCCAGGGAAGAATTCGAAGGACTGAAAAATTATATAGCTAAGCTAGCCGATTTTCTGTGAGAACAAAGTAAGGCCTTTAAAGAGAAACAATCTCAAGCTCATCCAGAACCAGGAGCATCTGGTAGCGGTGCTGGCAGTCAAGATGCAGAAAAGGCCAAAACTCAGATTCTTGGACAACAAAATCAGGATACCACCAATAAGACTCCTAAGATCACCCCCCTCGTCAAAGAGCAGGAAGCTGGGGACATTCTCAAGAAAATGCAATTGATGGAAGAAACCCTTCGATCTATCAAAGGAATTGAAGCATTCGGCAGTATCAATTATGATGACCTTTGCATATTCCCTAGGGCTCGTTTTTCAAGTCCTTGATTTCGAGAAATATGACGGAATGGGGGATCCTTACACACAAAGTCTTCATCGGAGAACTTGGATCCTATGCTGAAAGTCTCAATATCGGGCCTTCAAATCAGCCCTGTTAGCAACCCGGGAGATACCAATCAGCCCCGATCTTCACATCGGGTCGTCAAGTCAGCCCCGGTCTCAACCCAGGAGGTACAGTTCAACCTGGACATCAACCCAAGACATGTCAAGTCATCACCGGTCTCAGCCTGGGAAGTACAGTTTAGACCCAAAGACAACTCTAGGAAGCCAGATCCATCAAAAGTCGTGCCGACACCACAAGCAACACCAAAAAAGGCAAAATGGTCATTTTATTCAACTCTCAACTGATTCGATCAAACTCAAGACGAATTGATGCCATCAAAGTCAGAATGAACCACAACAACTATGACACCCCCGAATCTGGGTTCTCTAACCTCGGTTCAGTTCTAACGATACAATACAAATCTCCACCTCTAAACAACATACAATAACTAAATGCGGAATATAATAAACGTATGTCGTTCATTCAAAAGGTGTTACTAGTCCCAAGATTCGATAACTTTAATACAATCATACAAACATACCCTAGAATAATCATTAGGGTTCATATTATATAACAGTAATTAAACTAATCATAAAGTAAAGTCTGCTCCTTACAAACTAATCCTACATCTTTCCTTTACCCTTCTCCTTCCCTGAAGTCTCGGGCTTCACTGCAATAGAAGTCATGATATAGCAAGAATGAGCAACAAGTTTGCTAAGCAAGCTTAAATACAACAATAAAGGATATATCATGATGAATGGAATATATCTGATAATGAACTCAAAAATATGAATATCGAAAGCAAGGATAATAATTACTTTTAGAATAACTGATAGTCAAGTAGACTTTAAACTATAAAACTCCAATGGAATCAATAGCTGATTGACCCTTTGGTTACTGGCTACAGAATAAGTACTTGAGGGGATCAGCCTCGCGTACGCCATATATATGTATAACATCCAACTCTGATGTTTGTATCTTATATTAGATACCTGGGGTACTCCCCTATAATATCAGGGGTGTTCTCTTCAGTCTAAGAATCCCTACCATTAATTGGTCTGGATAGCTTTTACAAAAATTTCATAGAATTGTCTGACCGAATAAGGGTTTAGACTCTGTTTGACGTAGTTCAAGAATTATAGAACTTTAAATAATGTACAAGTCCAAGACTATACGAACTTAAGTGCACCAAGTGCGAATATCAATAAGATTGATGTGGAATAATTGCAAAGTAATTAAACCACCTAAAGCATGCTTTGGAAATAAAGTTCAAACTTAATAAACAACTGTCAATACATTTTAACCTGCTCAATACAATATGAGAAGGATAGGAAACTTGCACAATAAAGAGTGTAAGATAGGGAACATGCATTCAAATCAAATGAAGTTAAGAAACTTTCTTACAAGATTCATTGAATAAAGTAGTGGAAGGTTTTAGGATACTTGCACAATAAAAGTAGGGTTCGGATACTTGCCTGTTTGCTCAGCTACAAATAGTCTAGCTTTAATTAAATTACGTTGAAACGACCTAACATTAACAAATCGGTCTTTCAATTAGCATGTGTAAACTAATATGAGTCTACACTTACAAGAATCTAATCATCAAATATGTTTATCACATAGTTCACGTAAGTCAATTTACTATGCCTGAGTCCATAAACATCTAATCCTGTCTTAGATTTAATAACTATAGAATATCTAGTCTCTATGCATTAATATAGGCTTGAACACATAGCACTTCAATTTAAGCATGAAATACAGTTTAAGATACACATATTGCAAGGTTCTGTCCATAATTCAAAGTTATAAGGTTCAATGCCGGTCATTCTTACACTTTAACCAAATCAAGTTCATGCTTCAAGGGTCTGCTACTATGGTCATATTACCACATAACGAGGCTAAACAATACTAAGTACGCATGCTCGTGCGTATACTACTCATGCATACTTTAATCACATAGTTCATACTTAAAATTCATTTCTTGAATACGTGTGCATAGGTAATATCCTTGTTTAACCAAAATGATTCTCACGTCACCATGTCTATAGGCACAATGAATCCTAATATAGATGATTGCATGATCATAACATAACTCACATGGTAATTGATGATATTAGCTTCCAAATCCTAAGTTCTCTTTGAAAATTACACTAAGTCAACTTAGTACATGCAAGGCATCTCAACATATAATTCATATACATTTGAAACACATATCTAAACCATATAAATGTATTCAAATGGTCAGAATTTACAAGATATAAGTTTGTCAAGTTTGCTTTCAAGGTTCTTAAGTTTTTCCTTTGACATCATTTGAATCTTTCAGTCATGTATGCTACTGTGTGCTCAACACTTTAGACTTAGTTCTCATGTCAATATAGACCATACGATCATGTTCATAAAATCAGAATATGCACATGATACACATATGTCAAAGTTCATATTCAAAACTATAAGTTTCATTTTAAAATATACGCTTTCCTTTCATAACACATACTAACATGGCCATGAATATACGTGTAGTATCAAGAAACATATACTATGAGTTACCACCAACTTCCATGCTTGTTCAAAGTGGTACCAACAAGTTAGTATGAACAGATTGCAACAGGAAACAAAAAATTTGGTTCAGGACCTGGCACAGCTGCGCAGCAGCCCAATACAAAACTGGCGCAGCTACGCCGGTGTCCGGCCAGACCAGGAACTGAACTGCTTCGGCAGTTTAACAACCCAAATCAACATTTTCTCTATAAAATCGAATCTAAACATGCTACATTATAGATTTATTAGGTTTATAATGTTTGTATAATCATTAACAACTATTCTCCAAACAAATTAACATCTAACTTAGCAAAGTCAAGAATTTGAAAATTAAATAACATGGATAAGAAGTTATACCTCTGCAATGATTTGTTTGCTGCTATCTGTCCCTCTCTCTCTCTCTTAATTCAATAGAAAACTCAGTATGCTAGTTCTACTTGCCAAAATCTCAGCAATTCAAAATAAAAAGGAGAAGAGTTCATTATATAGGCAAATGTTTACACAGACATTTCAATTCCACCTTAAATAAACCAAAGGAATGCAAGATTATATAATGGATAAGAGAGAGTGGTTGGGAGTTGGTGAATTCATCATGAATCCCACTCCCCTTATAATCATTAGCTATATTATTGCTGAAATTGAGAATAATATAGAGTAGCTAGCCATGTGGTGTTCACGTGAAGAAGAAGGAGAAGAAGAGTGACGCTAATATTGGGACAATGTTAACATCTTAGCAACTTGAATGCAGTAAACTATACTAATGTTATATATATAAAGTCTACCATGCTTACTAAGGCTATATCACATCTCATTTCAGAAACACATAGGTTATAAATGAATTATAATTGAAATTTCTAATTACAATGTATCAAGTAGGGTACATATATATATATATATATCAACATATAATCCATATACATTTTATTAACACCGAATATAATTCAATTGGGTATTACTCATTATTATAATGGTTATTATTACAATTTTAATAACTTATTAAAATCATTATCAATTAACAATTGTTTATTGATATTAATATAAGGTAATAGGGTATACATTAAGGTCTACCCACACACATCATGTTACATAAGCAATAATATTATGTAACTCACATAATGCAATTAATCTTACTATATAGTCTATATATATAATATATAGCCATATTAATACGTCACATTGTACTATATATAATATATAGGTAACTACCATATTTTAAAGGTTTATTATCGCATGCTTGCACAAAACAATTAATCAAGTAAATATACTCTCATTATATTTATTAATCCTTTGCTCATTAATTTTCTATTTATTCACAATAATAATTAATCAACACGTTTAAATCCCTTCACTATATTCAAGCAAATTGAATATTTAATTACTAATGCTTCTATCAATACTTTGATATAAAAAGTCTTAGGGTTAGTCCACTAATTTAAATAAACCGTTAGTGACTCCCTTTAATTATTTCTAGCAATCATTTGCATAGGCACAAACTCATATAATCACATAACCACACAAGGTTTAAATAATCTCACAAAATAAAATCATTAAAATTAAATCACATACTTAATTAATAATGGAGTTTAAAAATTTATGGTCATTACAACAACGATCCCGAGTGCCAACAGCGCAAGACAGCTCAACGGGCAAACTGCGGGGAATCGAAGACCTGGTTATGAACCCGTCTTCTCGGACCCGAAAAATGTTTTATCCCATGTCATTGGGACACTCTCAGCGAGAGCTTTTTGAAAAGGTATTGCACGCCTCAAATAGACGCTCCGATCAAAAGTTTAAAAGTTCCGACTTTAACTGCGCGTTGATCGAAGTGCACGTACTTTGAGATAATGGAACTCGGAACAGCATGCCCCACCTGGGGAGCCGCACCTCTACCTGTGGTAGTCGTAGGTAGAGCTAAGCCTCCCTGGCCTATAAATAAACATGCACCCCCCTTCATTTTTATAATTCAGAAACGAAGCGAAGCTCTACTTGTTTGATTTGTCGACTTTTACATCACTTCCAAACCTAAATATTTTTACTCCAACACGTAGACAAACCCATATACTACCACATATCAAAAAACCACTGGTAGATTTGGACGCTTAAAGCCTACGATTTGGTAAAAAGCCCGTACTGCAGTCCATTGTAAGTATTTTTACGATCAGAAAGTCAATACTACTATTGTGCACTGTTTTCCACTTACACATGAAGTTTCATCTTCTAAATATGCCCAGAACCTAGTTTCGTGGTCGTTTTTGTCAAAATTTGCTATATTTCTGTACATAAACGCATTTTTTTTGCATTTCTACAACTCGAATTGATGATCTGTCAACTCCAGTAGCTTCAATGCAGTAGCACACACATTTTTGGCAACTCCGCCGAACTGGGTTGTCTTCCCAGTCTGGGTTTGGCCCGTTTTTTATATATATTTAACTGTAAACGTACTAACATTTCAATTCTATCAAGCCCATATGTTAAATTCGTGGTAATTTACCGCTTTTATATATATTTACGCATATATAAGCTAATTTCACCATCACTAGTACTCATATCAGTCCTGGTTGACTACATTTATGTCAATATATATATATATATATATATATATATATATATATATATATATTTATATAATTTTTGTCACAACCTGGATTATTTCATAGCTATTTACAGTTTTTTTATAAATATATATATATTTCAATTCTAGTTCGGGCTTGCGAGTGAAAATCCATCGTCCTTTTACAGGTTTTATATATATATAATTATATATAGATTGCTTTACTCAATTTATTAAACTGCTGCATTTAACATTCATTTGTATATGAATCTGCACTAACATTCATTTTTATAGTTTCAGCTTTGAAAGTAAACTCGCGTCCCTTAGATCGCTATCTAGTGGGAACGAGACGCTTTGGCCATTCGCACCCAGGATTTATTAATGAATTCTTGGTTCCATTGCGACGTGATAATGTATATATGTCCATTTCTGTGCAAATTTGAACTGTGCAGGTTTATTGGCTACTCATATGTGACCCTAGGAATCGTGGGATTCACGATCAAATCGATCGGGATCTGATTCCCACGATAGACAAACTCCAGTTTACAGATGTACCCTGCCAGTTTTTCTGTAAAATGTATATACACGGATCTTAAAACAGTTATCCGAATTTAAGGTCTCAATATAATGAAAAAAATATTAATTGTCTTGTCAGCGTCCCTCCGATGGTTTTCCTACCCATGAGGAGACCGACACTAGTATATTTCTGTGGTCGAGGATGCTTCGCAGCCCGGCAAATCTCCATTTGCATGCACCATAAGGGTATAAAAGATAAAATTTGGAAGTATCAAAAGGCTTCAATTCCTATGTCAGCGTAGGGGTTTGATAAACAGCTTTAAAAACATCACTGTCATCTCAATTTCAAAGATTTTGCAAATCTAATCAAATTGCTTTTGCAAATCAAATCAAAAACTAATTTTCAAAATCAAATCAAACCATTCGTATATAGGTTCAACGAAGCGAATCATTACTTTCAAATCAATCAAATCAATAGGCCCAATTTTCAAATAGCATTCACTCACGCATTCACAGTTTTAAGAGAAATATTGAAAAGATGCGGTATCGTGTTTACATGGGAGTCGTGGGGTGCATAACACATTCCCCACACTTAACCAAGCCCCCGAACTCAAAACTCTGATTTCAAAGATCAAGTTTTGACAGTGTCCAGCAATTGGGCCTCTTTTCAAATCAAACTCGGTTGAGTTGGTACAACCATTTTCAAATCTACCAACTGGCGACTCTGTTAAAACATTCAAATCGTCGACATAAATACATGTTGGCCTCTTTCCTAAAAAACCCTTCAAAACCTTTTTCCTAAATAAAAAGAATAAGGGTAGAGAGAACTCAGGAAGATCGATTTGAGGAAACCCGGGTTAATAACCCACCCGCGGGATTCTTAAATTTTCCAATGTCGATATATATCATATAACTATGAGTCACAAACTTTTCATAAGTATGAGTTTCATGCGAAAAGATTCACCTTCTCGTAATATACATATTGATAGCATGACGTTACTATTCCAATGACTATCAGTGTAATAAACTGAGTGGTTGTTACCTCAAATCACAAACTCCTGCCTATAACAAAAGTTCGTACAACTTAGCTATCATATGAGTACACCAATTAAAATGTCACAACATTCTAACTTTCTCTTACTTGATACGAATTTTCTTTAACTCATACCTAAAGTTTATAATCTATCGGCTCTGATACCAATCTGTGACGCCCAAAATTCGGTCTATCTTCACACCCGGATTTCGTACATCACGAGAACATCTCATTCCAAACATGCATCATTATATGTCTAAATATAACAACATATATCCAAAAATCTGGGATTTTATTAATTTAAAACCTCGTTCATTACAAATAATGATGATTACATAATTCTTTACATCTTACCAGAGTGACTTTTATCTGCCACAAAGATACATAACAGTTCGTTAAACAACTCTAAAGTTTAATTAACTATTCTATATTACAAGTCTTGACTTGATCTTCATGCTTGTTCATATATTGAATAACACTTTTGCAGGACATCAGTCAACTTGATCTTTACGGGATCCTTAAGTCCATTCCAACATCATTCGTTGAAAATGTTTGTATTTAAAGCAAGAGTGAGCATTCAATTGCTCAGCAAGTTAAAGCAGTTGAATAACAATTAAGCAAGAATCATGTATTCTTTTAAAACATTAAATAATCGAACAAAGGTTATGAACTAGTTCGAATAATAGGAAAAACTCTGATTCCTATCATTTTAAAATATTAATCACATTTGTTTTCACATACCTTACATTTAGTCTGAATAGAATCATTAGCACAGACTTAATCCTAACAGTTCAAAAATAGAACCATACCATATTAAATCGTTCAATAGCAGAACAGTTTATTTCACAAAAACACATAAGTGTTGAAATTTTGGCACAAAGCCTCATACATATACACACTACACAAATATCATACATTTTCACATACGAAATACTTTCTCATGATCGACTTCTGAGAAATTTAAGAAACTAACATTCATTTGAAATATTAATAAAGTTAGGAAACTTTCCTTAAGCACAGCTACATCTTATAGTTTACGATGAACTGTTTACCGAAATCCCTATATATCACATAAGGAATAGCACATACACCAATTAGTCATACATTTGACTTATGCATTGGCTTAAACTTAACTTTACTTCATATGGCTCGCGTTCTTGTAACCTAAGTTTACGCGACCAACTTTACTTTCATTCCTTCAGTATTATGGCATACAGAGATGGCAAAAACCTTAAAATCATCTTTTATGATAGATTTACATTCTCAACTTCTTCTTACAATATTTCTAAGACTTAACTCATCCTATACATCCACATATGTGAAAAGAATCACCTTTTCACCATACGTATTCACAACTCTATACTTAGCACACATCGAGTCTCTAACAGTGTTTAATATAGTACGCTAAGTGGTTTCCCAAAAACAACCAACAAACTTGTTTTTCGTCTCGTCTACACTATCTTTCACAGCGAGCTAGATTGGTTGCTATTTTGTATTAACCGTTTCTCTCTAAAGGAATCGTTTAGCCCAGATACCATACATAAATCATTAAAGAGTACAATTGTACCACAACTTAAACTTAACTTCTTATTCTTACCTTTTTAACGCAACTTACTCGAACCATTAAAACTATAATGTTCGTTAAGTTCATTTCCCATTCCTTATGGCTTTCTGGAAACTAAATTTCATACCTCAAAATTTCTTCATTAACGTCTAGGTCATACAGTCATTTATATGCCGAGAATAATTTCTCAAAGTTAAGACTATGCATTCATAGCCTTTACACCTTTTTACATTACCTTTTCTTCATATCTTACAACGTTCGGTCCATTTGACTCCGAATGTTATTCAAGTTTTTATCGCTAACTTGGCTTCTTCAACATTTATGTTATTCATTACTCTTCATCGTCTTACGTTCAAACCATACACGTTGTGTAGGTTATGCACGTTTAATATTCGCGTACACTCAAGACCCTCACGTCGGTTCAAGTGTTTATTGCTTACGCTTCATTCTAACATTCTCTATCCAAATCACAATCGAACTTTCATTAATCTTATTACTGTTCATTACTATTTTCTTGATAATTTCATATCTTACTTACTACATTCATCAACGTCTAAGTCATACAACCAATGTATACTTAGAACGTTCGCCCGACGCGAATACGATTCACGAGGATCGTTTACGTATTCAGCGTTCACGTTGATCGTCTCTTAAACTCCCATTCAACCTTTACTTAAGGTCTTAAACGCTCTCATTCATGATCCATTACATGAACATTACATTCATTGTCCCCTCATAATGTCTAAGCCATACTATTCGTTGTATGCTAAGACCGATCATTCATTGCAATTACTTTGCGATTATAGCGTCTATACGCTTTACACTTAACTCTTATTACGACATTATAACATCAAAATGTTATAATTCACCCTCGTCAATCAACGTCTAAGGAATCACAATCATAGCAATCCCATACGTTCGTTTTAATGCGACTACGGTCCCTAGATATCTGTTACGTATTTTGCATTGGTCATTTTATAACCTTTATTCGATGTTCAATCGTCAAACTCAAGGTTTTACTCATTATTCTAGCTATTTCTTTTCATGAAAATTGCATTCATGTTTGCCCCTTAATTACCATCCAAAAAGTTGGACAATAAAAATCTCCAGTCGGAAATTTTTGGGTTAAAAGCATTGCGAAGCCATTCTCTTTGTTAAACCTGGCGCTGCGGTGCCGGGTGGCAGTACTTGGGCTCTTGGGCTGGCGCTACAGCTCCCCTTCCCCTTTGTTGGGAGGCGTTGCGCGCCTCCCTTAAAACTCAAAAAAAATTCTAATACTTTGAACAAGTTTGAGATGCCTACTTCGCGACGTCATAACTTGCTCTCCCGATAACGGAATTGCTCTGTTTCGGAGGCGTTGGAAACCTTACAACACCTACTACACCCCCCAGATATAATAAACTTTTCAAGTTTCAAGACAACCTTAAAATTGGCTTGAAAGTCCTCCCTCACTAAGTTTTTCAATTTTACGTAAATTTTCGTTCGTCCGTAATTCGTTCATCCGAACCCGAAATTTGTTCGTTCTTGAGTCCACGACTCACGTTTTCTACATTTTCTTATATTCTTATGAATCCTTAGCTATTTTGGTTCCTTAACTTACATTTTACATTTCAATCATTTTTTACAAAATTTCGCAATAACTTCGTTATCGGCTAATTTCAATCCGTTCTTCATGAACGTTTCTACAATTACTAACCAAGCATACATATATACGAAGGTTTTAAACTTGTCCATCAACAACAAGATCTAATTATATGGTTTTTAATTTGTCCATCAACAACGTTCTTACCGCGTTCTTTATTCGTTCTTCGTGTTCTTCGTTCGTTCTTCACTTTTTAATCGATATTATGATTACGATTTTATGTTTTCTTGCATTTTAACATTGTAAGTTTGATAATTCATCCTTATATCATCGGAGAGTTCATACAACTCATTCGAATCGCCCATTAACATCAAGCAGTTCATACTTTCTATGAAAGCTTTTAAAGAAACTTATAAACTAACTTTAAATTCGTATTTCTTCAGTTTCTCATGATTTCCACCATATGAAAATCATTTTTTAACATCTTTTACTTCTATTTTCATCAAGCTATATATTTAATATATTAAACTTAAAGAAAAAATTTAGATTAGAGTTAGGTTTTAATACCTTTCTTCTTTAATCTTCTTCCTTATGGACAAAGCTTGCACGCGAGCTAGCTTTTTCTATTCCTTTCCATCTCCTTCCCCATCCGACTTCTCTCTCTCTCTCTCTCTCAAGTGTTGGTTGATTTCTTGATTAACCAACAAATGAGCTTAAGCTTCTCTTTTATAAGCTTTTTAAGGTTAGGGGCAAAATAGTCATTTTGCCTTAAAATCACTATTTCCACCTCCTTAATCAAACCTCCTAACTATTCACGAAGCTTCTCTTGGAAGCTTTGTGGTTCCGTCTTTCGAGATTCGTCCGACAATTTGAAAAACTGCATTTCTCGGAATCTAAATATTTTTATATATTTCGACTTTTCTCTATAAATTAACTTTTACGCGCTCTTCGAAACCTCAAAAAATTGAAAAACACTTATTGATGATTAGCGTTTTCCGTCACGTTTCTCCACAACGTAGTTAAGCGAATTAAAAGTACATAACAGTACTTTTTGTCATTTTTATTTCATCCAATTTCTGCACGTTTTTGAGAAAAACTTTTATCGACTAACATAACTTTTCAAGACATAATACTGGCAAATCTTTAGACGGAATGTCATTACGGCATACCAAAATCTCAGAAAGGCCTAGGTTATTCAAACCCTAAACCCTAGGTTTCGTCGTGTGAATAGTGTTTATTTCGTATTTTTCTCGAAAATATTTTTGTTCCTGAATTTTTTTTTTCCGGCTTGAGAATTCTTACTCGTTCATTCTAACTCGCAGCCAGAATACTCTCGCCTTACGATCATCCCAGGTCATAGAATGACTAATAAACACATAACACAAAATATAATTAATAAAAATCTATTTTATTAATTATTAATTCTTTAAACTAAATTTTCTGGACAATCTGATTTATCGGGTTGTCACAGTGAATAGTGTTTTTACGCCTTTTCACCTAAAAATTTTATTTTCCTACCACGAATCGACAACACATATATTTACTAGCACAAACATAATCTAGGTTATAATGCAACCTTTAAACACATAACGCATAATATTAGCTGTGACGACCCAAGAAATCGAATAGTCTTGCAATTAGACTTAAGAATAGTTATTGAATAAAATGAGCTTTTATTGATAATATTTTGTGTTATATGTTTAAAGGTCGTATTATGACCTGAATTGTGTTTACGTGTTAGAATTTACGAGTTCGAGTTTCTTATAAGAAAAAAAAATTCGTGAAAAAAGACGTAAAAATAATACTCACGCTAAAAAAGTTATGTTTTTTCGATTTTTAGAAGAACGTGCTAGCATTTATATGAAGAGAAAAGACATAATATCCAATAAAAATTGAAAACAAAAAACGCAGTTTTTAGCTTTTGGAACGAATTTTGGAAGTTAACAAATAATAATATGAGTATAATAAAAAACATTATACGGTAGAAATACGAAGCTTATGAGAGAAGCTAAGATGAAGCTTATAAGAGAAGTTAGGAATGAAGCTTATGGGAGAAGCCAAGGAGAAAAAGTTAGGAGTCAAGTGTTGGGTAGATATTTTGTGGTATAATGGCAATTTTACCCCAAGCCTTGCCAAGCTTATAAATAGCAAGTCCTTCTTCTTCATTCGTTACCAATTCACCTAAACTAAGAGAAGAAACTCTAAAGAAATTTAGAGAGGAAGAAAGAGAGCTCGAAAATTTGGAGCAAAATGGAAGAGAGCAAGCTATCATACTTGCTCAAGCTAAAAAAGAAGTAAAACCAAAAAAAGGTAAACCTATAAACCCTAACTTCATCTAATTTTTTTAAAACTTCTTTTATAGTTATGAAGTGTTTTGTTGGTGGTTGTTATAGACACTCAAAATTTTGCATTCCTGTTACTAACTCTGTAGGAGGAAAAACACATCTTTTACCTTCCAAAGGCAACCCTAAAAGTATAAATCGTCAAGTCAAATCCTAGCAAAAACCTTGGGATGTACAGTCACCCTGGCCACAACACCGAGATGTCAAGTCAACCCCGACGACAACCCCGGGAGGTATAGTCACCCCGGCAACAACACCGGGATGTCAAGTCAACCCTGGCGATAACCCCAGGAGGTACAGTCACCCCGACGACAATACCAGGATGTCAAGTCAACCCCGACGACAATCCCAGGAGGTATAGTCACCCTGACGACAACACCAGAATGTCAAATCAACCCTGACGATAACCCCGGGAGGTACAGTCACCCCGGTGACAACACCAGGATGTCAAGTCAACCCCGACGACAATATCGGGATGACAAGTCAACCCCAGCGACAACCCCTGGAGGTATAGTCACCCCGACGACAACACCGTGATGTCAAGTCAACCTCGGCGACAACCCCAGTAGACCAGATCAACCTTCATAGACAACCTCAAAGCATCAAATCATCTCCGGAGACAGCCGTGGGAGACCAAGTCATCCTCGGAGACAACCCCAAGAAAGAACAAAGTCGGCTGGGATCAAAAACCTCGGAGACTATGCCAAGAAACAGTCAAAAATAATGTCAATCCTGGAGACAACCCTGGAAGGGCAAAATTTTCATTTTACCGACTTGACATCAAATCATGTTAAAATCAAGCCAAATCTAAGCAATGAGGGTCAGAACGAACCATAACATCAATCCTGAGTGAAAATAGCACAAGACTAAAAATAGTATGCATACAAGCCAATCACGTATGATGATAAAGCATATATACTTTGTAAACGATCTTATTTATTTATTAATAAAAGTATTCATTTATTAAAGGCATTTAATTATATATATGATGCTGTTTTTATAATATGTAAATAACCCATAGTTTTAAGCAATGCTTTTAGAATCAAGATGTTGTCATGCTAATGAGATCTAAATTCTTAGAAAGCTTAAAAAACTAAAACAGTTCCCAATCATGGGATTACTAAAAAGGGGATTAGTAAATTTGGATAGATTGGTATATATATTGCTTGCTCATTGGATAAGGATGATTGATCTCATGATCATTTGTGTAGAGACATTAAAGCAAGTATGTAGGTGCTTATTGGGGAATAAGTTCACTGAACGTGACTCGCTATGGAATACCTAATGGAGTTTTACTCGCCTGTCAATAGGAATTCCTAATGTGATAATAGTACAAGTGATCATTGGACTTGAGATCATCATAGTATCTTGTGTGTAATAAATTATACTTTGACTTATTCCTTAAGACCCTTAGGGTATATCAACGGGCTTGGGTATAATGAGTTACATATGGAGATAATGAATGATTAATAAAGAATCTACCACTTCTAGTAAAAGAAGAGATATGTCCTATGTGATTCGTTAAATGACAACCTAGTAGCCCTTGGCCAAGGCAGAATGAAATTAGAAAGGAGTTTCTAATTTACATTATTTGGAGTTGTGCATTTTCTAATCGAAATACATATAATTAAATAAAATAAGACTTGATAGTAAATCCATGTCTTATATTGAATTGGGACATTGTATGGTGGAAGGATTGAATTATACGGTAACTATTAACTCATAGGTTCTTTTATAATTAATGTTGAAATCTATATTATTTGGAAAGTCGTTGATCGATAAGGAGGTTTATCCCTATTGTAGAATAAATGTTATTTATTTAAATGAATTATTAGTTTAATTTATTTATTTAAATAAGATTAGAATTATTCTAATTGATTTATTTACAACCGGTTTAATATGTAGAACCTAATAATTATTTAAGAATGTAATGGAATAATCGTAATAATGCATTAAGTGTAATTAATTTAATCTATGGTGATAGAATAAATTAAATAGCTTAATGTTTATTATTTACTATTTTGGAAATCTTAAATATAAATTAATAAGAGGAGTCTTATTAATATTATTACAATTATTATTATTTTAATTTTAAAGGAGTTTAGGAATTAATTTAATAGTAGTACTCTCACTTATTCCTAATGAGATTATGAGACAAATTAATTAAAGGAGTTTAATTAATTAATCCCAATATATTGGGAAGCCTAATTAATTAAAAGAGTTTAATTAATTAATTAAATGAAACCCAATTCTAATTAGATTAGTAGGGTTAACAAATATATATGAAAGAGGAGTCTTATATCAGGTATTAAATACACGTAATTCTAAGAGTGGGAGAGTACTTCCTTTTTTACAGAGAATAGAAAATAAGGTTTAGCCAGCCACCCATCTTCTTGAGCAATTCCTCTTCCTTGGTAGATCACCTCTAGAGGCCAAACACTTGGGTGGCTAACGTTGATCAAAGGAAGGAGCCAATACAGGAGATTCAAGGAGATTACGAAGAGCAAGGAGTTGAACTTATACTTGTGGAAGCTAGTTTCTACAAGGGTATGATTCTGATTTATCCTTACTTTTCTGTTATTGATAACTGAGCACAAAGCATCATTATGGTGAGGGTTTGTATAAAAATTTTAAAACCTATTTTATCGCGCTTCCGCCCTTAATTGTGTAATTTGATTGCATGTATGTGTAACATACAAACCCAACAAAGATAGCTCAACGGACGGACTGTAAAAATTCAAAGGTCTGGTAATGAACCCATCTTCCAAGATTCGGAAAAGGTCAAATCTCATGTCATTGTGTAGCTCTCGGAAAGGGCTTTCCGAAAAGGTATAGCACGCCTCAAACGGTCACCCGGATTGAAAGTTATGAAGGTTTGAAGCAGACAACGCGTTGGCCGGAGTGCACGTGCTTCGAGACAATGGGACCAACAGGAGTGGGGCCCACTCGGGGAGCCGCACTTCTACACGCGGTTATCACGAGTAGACTCGTGGCTATATTGGTCTATAAAGAATACCACCCACCTTAGCAAAAAAAATAAAAAAAAGCAGAGACACTCAGCCCATTTCGACCCTTAGCCCTACCTATATTGCTCCAAACTTTGATTATATTCTTCTAATACATTTACATTCGTATATTCTACAACATATCAAGTTTTAACCGGTGAAAACAGAGTTTTGAAGCCCTCCGACTGGCATAAAGCCCGTAGTGCTGCCCATTGTAAGTTTTTTTACGATCAGAAGTTGTTTACTATTTTATCCATATATATGTGAACGTACATATAAAGTTATAGCTTCTGGTTTCGCCTGAATTTCAAATCTGTGGTCTTTCTAGCTTACTTTTAAGTATATATAAGTGTATATATATATATATATATATATATAAGTTTTTCTTTGCTTGCACAGCTTGGATTGCTAATCCTTGGCTTTTTACCGCTTTCATATATATATATATATATATATACTAATTTGTTTGGCCTGGATTTCTAATTCGTGGCCTTTTCAGCTTTGTTATATATATAACTGACTATATATATACTAACATTCAATTCCGTCAAGCCTGAATTGTAAATCCGTGGCATTTATCGCTTATATATATATATATATATATATATATATATATATATTTAACTTCGTTACCCTGGATTGCTAATTCGTGGCTTTTTATCGCTTATATATATATAATTATATATATACTAACTCATTTGGCCTGGATTAGAAATCCGTGGCCTTTTCAGCTTTAATATATATATACTAACTGTATATATGTTAACATTTCATTCAGTCAGGCCTGGATTGGAAATCTGTGGCCTTTTTCAGCTTATATATATATATAAATTTACATTTCCCAATTAAGTCTGGATTAAAAATCAATGGCTCTTTACAGCTTTTATATATATATATATATATATATATATATATATATATATATATATATATATTCTTTATTCAATGTGATTAAATATTTAATTTAATTATTCATTTGATATGAATCTGTTCTAATGTAAATTTTGTGAATTAGATTCATCTAAATCTAACCATTCCTAACTTTCAATCGGTTCAAAATCGGTCAAACCGGAATCGGAGAGCTAGAATGGCTATGATTTATTTAAATCTAGCTTTCTTTCTAGTTTTGTAAATATTAAAGTGACTACGCGACCCTAGATCCATATCTAGTGGGAACGGGAAGCTTTGGCTACGCGCATGTAATGATTTAGCTGATGAATCCTTTGTCTTGCGATGTCTAGAGTATAATTTGCGTTATATGTCAATATCTTTGTTGTGTAGGCTTTTTGATACTATTTTGTGAGCCTAGGAATCATGGGATCTAAGATCACCCACACGGATCTAAATCTGATTCCCAGGATGGACAACTTTGCATTGTAAATACATCCTGCTAGTTTTTTCTTGTAAATGTAAATCAGAAGGACCTTAAAACGGTTATCCGGATTTAAGGTCTCAACATAGTAAAAATATAGGTTGTAGTGCTAGGGTCAGTTCGATGGCTTTCAGGCCCATAAGAAGACTGGCACTTGTATATACATTCTGTGGTCGAGGATGCTTTGCCTCCCGAAAATAAAATCCAAATCAAATGAATGCGGAATAAAATGGAAGTATCAAAAGGCTTCAATTCCTATGCGACTGAAAGGGTTTGAAAACCATTTTTCAAAACGTCATTTTCATATCTTTATCTAAAAATGTACTTTTCAAACAAATCAAACCCTTCGTATATAGGCCCAACGAAGCATGACACTACTTCCAATCAAGCACGTGGGCTCAATTACTTCAAGCACACACACACATTGCAAATAAAAAAAGAAAAAATTGAAAAGATGCGATAACCGTTTTTCACAAAAATCGGGAGGTGCCTAACACCTTCCCCCCACTAAACCAAGCCCCCAAACTTTATGAATCTCGATTTCCAAGGCCAAGTTTTGACAGCATCCAGTAATTGGGCCTATTTGCAAAATCAAACAAAACTCGATTGAGTTGATACAACCATTTCAAATATACCGTCTGCCACTATATAAACCTTTCAAATCATCGACATGATACATGTAGGTCTTTTCCTAAAAATTTTACCCTTCATAAAATAGATAAGACAAACAAAGGTAGAAAAGAAATAAAATTAGGGAAAGGAAGATCTGTCCAAATATTTTTCCCGACGTCGACAGGTGGCGACTCTACTGAGGACAGTAGAGGGTTTAAGCCGCACTTCAAATCTTTTCAAAATTTCCCTTTTCTATCTATTTGTGTGTGGATGCTACGTTTTACATTGAATGGATATAAATAAATATTCTACTGAGCTTTATATTAATGCTTCGCACAATGTAATCATTTCATACGGTGAGACACGATGTATGTGAATGAATATTGTGTAATTCCTCCACAATGTAATCCCTTGGAGGATTCCCTAGAAAATGTGATGAAACTGCTAACAACACAAAAGAAGATTGTTCAACACCTTCCGCCGACCAATTCAAGCGGATGGAATTTTTACCTGAGTAAGAAGTGTACATACTATTATGGAGCACCAGGCCACAACACACAAGACTGTTGGTCTCTTAAGCACAAAATCCAAGGCTTGATAGATAATGGGAAGATTGTGGTGACGACCCAAGAGCAACCACATGTACAAGACAATCCTCTGCCTCAACACAATGAGGAGAGTGTCAATATGATCGGCATGGGAAAAAAAGAAAGATACAAGTACCTCCAGTATGTTGGAGAGTCAACCTAAGCAAGCACCAATATCCCAAATAATTGGGAGTTCTCAGAAAGGCAGATCCTGATAGAACAGGAAATCAAGTCTATCAAGGACCATGTTGGACAATTGGCAGAACTGATGGTTTATCAAAATCAGATAACGAGAAAATTGATAAATCAGACCAACCAACAAGAAATAAATCCTCCTATTCCTGAAAGTAGTCCCATCGCCATGAGGGATCATTACCGATTTCATGAGCGTAAATCTTGGGCCGATAAGGTTGCCAAGTTCCAAGCCAACTGGGGATTTGCCTTCAAGAGGAATTTCACTAATTTGAATCAGCCAATGAAAGAAATCCTCCAAATGCTGATCAACGAGGGGATAGTCACCGAATTATTACCCCTGGTGGACCCTCAATCCACGAAGTTTAAACCGGATAGGATCTATCAATATCATTCCAACACGCCTGGTCATGACATAGAGGATTGTTGGGGACTTCGTCACTTGATTCAAAATATGATTGAAAGTGGTGAGCTGATCAAGGAAAACCAAGACTATGGGTATTATAGTGAGGAAGAACTCTTTATTCCCATGGTAGAGAATAAGAAAGAAGTAGTGGATGTCATTTCCTGTGAGAAGGATATAACCATAGCACCCCTGGTACTGCCGGGAAAAGGGGCCCAAGAAGGAAAGAATCCTGTGAAAGTGGCTGCACCAGAACCTCTAATATTTCGATTCAGACCACAATATCATGTAGTCAGCTTGAAGAAAGTCCAATGGAACTTTGGGAAAGATAAAGGAGCAGCATCAAACCATGTTTCTATTGTATCCAAGGAAAACCAGTTGTACCTGCCTCAACGATTAATCAACTCAGTCATTAAAGCTAAGGGGATAGTGTCTTAGGAGAAAATTAAAGAATTCCTCAGCAAGATGGGGCATAGTGAGATCAAAGTGGTGTAAATCTTGAAAGAGGCACCCAAATAGATATCCATTCTGGATCTGGTCTTTTCCTTGAAAGATCATTGTAAGATTCTGGTGAAAGTACTAGAAGAAGCATATCTGCCAAAAACAATAGTTACTGAGAAGTTTTATCACGTGATAGAGCATATTTTCAACAGTAATGTGATATCTTTCACTGACGATGATATACCCGTAGAAGGGACGGGTCATTACAATCCACTGCACATAGCAGTGATGTCCTCTAGATATGTTATTGAAGGTGTACTGATAGATGGAGGATCGTCCCTAAACATCTTCCCTTACGACACCTTGGAGAGAATTAAGATCAATCCAAATTGAATTCGGACTAGTCATGTAGTCATTTGGGCTTTGGATGGATCTCGCCGAGAAGCTGTGGGAGAGATCGAGCTTCTACTAGAGATTGGGCCCCATACTTTCTACATATCCTTTCAGGTATTAAACATAACCACTAGATATAATTTGTTGTTGGGAAGACCGTGGATCCACATGGCAGGAGCAGTTCCGTCCACCCTTCATCAATAACTCAAGTACATCATTGATGGTAATCTGATCACTATAAATGTTGAGCCAGAATATCATGTCTGCATTAAGGGCGATATGCCGATTATCAGTCTCGATGAGGGGGTTGAACCTGCCAGTTTTTAAGCTCTAGAAGTGAGCAACACTCAATACTTACCTATTGGGGCACCAGCCTTAAAACCAAAAGTTTCTCCCGAAGTGATGACGGTCGGTCAGGAAATGGTATCCTTGGGTTTCTGCCCTGAAAAAGGGTTAGGGAATCAGAAGTCCAGTACAAATCCCTAGCCAGTCAGGGAAAGCCGGATTAGGCTATTCATCCGGATCAAACCACCGGAACAAACACAAGCATCCAACGGTTCCTTCCTCCACCATCATGCTATCAAACATCATTGATGTCGGGTTTCTAAAACCAATGAGGAAGATTCCTGCTGATGGTTCAGGTATGCTGTTTCCTCAGGTCAAACCGATTAGTGAGAGAAGACTCTCAAAGCCTGATGAGGAAAGCAAAAAGGGCAAAGAAAAGTTCATGTATGAAGGACCCGTTTGCAAACATGTATTTTCTGGTGCACTATGAGGGTATGAACGACAATATCCCCGATGATGATTTAGAAGATTAAATCCCAATCCCTCGCATCAAAAGGGATAAGGGTAGCAGTTCAAAGAAGAAAATTGGCCCTGATATGAAGGATGCCTTAGTCATTATCAAAGAGGAGACAGATGACAACAGCTCCTTTATCCTCCCTATTCATGAGAACTTGACTCTAGACAATTGGAGCAGCACTCCATGCCTCAGTCGAAAAGGGTAAAAGGGCAAAAAGTCCATCTGCCCTGGAGCATGGTTTTATTTACTGCTTATTTTTTGTTGCATAGCGATAACATTTACTTTTGTTATGCTTCTTGCTAAATGCCTTGTATGATCAAACATTTTCATATATTAAAGTAAAAGCATTTTGTTTTCAGGACTCCAGAGTTGGATTTGTTTGTTCCTGCTGATGAGAGGCCAAATTTTCACAGTGACTACATCTTTGATGTAGAAATGGACTTTGACTTGATGGAGATTGATCAAGAGGATATACATGACTATGACGTGCTCGAGGAAATCAAAGAATGGGTCGAAGACAAACCCAAACCAAACGTCGACCAAACCATCACTGTAAGACCCCAACTTTTATGAATAAAGATTTAATTTTCTTTATATATTATTTTTAAATAGTAGGGTGTTTATTTGATAAATGTGGTAAGTTATGGGTGGAATGTGCAAATTTTAAAAAGTAAGAAAGTGTTATAAAATATTGGTAATATTCGTTGTGTCGGGAAAAATTCATTTGGTCGAGGAATATTCTTTTTGTCGGAGAATATTCGTACCACGGCGCAGTTATTGGTGGACCCTACAACGAAATTAATGTCGGATATAGAAAGCGACATAAGTAATTTTTTTTATAAAAATAATGGTAAAACTGTTACTGTTAAACTGTTGAAATACCCGATGATAAAAATACAATAATACGTGTTGTTGCACAGTAGCACACGGTATTGCTTAGTATTTTGAATTATTGGTTCTTACGTAAGAAATCACTCATTAAATAATTGTTACAGTAAGTACTGTTCAATATTTTATATTGTTGATTCAATAATTGCTACAATTGCATAATATTTTATTGGTTCAATAATTACTACTTTGATATTTTATATCAATAATTGCAACGTTGATATTTTATAGTATTGATTTAATAATTATCACAGTAACCACTGCACAGTATTTTATATTATCAAATAATAATTTATATTATTTGGATAATATTATTAGACAACATTATTGGCAATGCCTGGGAAGTTCTGTCTAGGAAAGGGGTTAGTTAATCTAATTGCGCGCCAGTAAGGAGAAATCCTTAACGGAAAGCCCCTTCTTTCCTTGTAATAACCTGGTTGTCATTATTGTGATTCTGTAATATTATTTGTGAATAATAATTAATTATTGATAAAATGATAAGTAAATATTTATTTAATTTTGATATAAAGGGAAGAATTTTTAGTATGAGACATTTGTTGAAAGTTGGCATTTTATCTTCTCCGATAAAATATTTATTTAAATATATTATTATAATATTATATTATAATAGTATAATGTGATAATATAATAATATAATTTTATAATTTAAATGATGATATTATTTATATGGTATAAAAATAAAATGAGGTGGAAGAGAAAAAAAATAGACTTAGAATTCTTTTAATAATTATAAATATTTTAATATATATATATATATATATATATATATATTATATAAACATGTGAGAATTGAATTTGGTGAAGGCTTTGTTGAAATCATCCTTGGTGTGCTGAATCTTTATTTTCAAAGGTGGCTTGAAAAATTCATTCGTGGGTATAAAAAGTCAACATTGGTGTTCTGGCTTTTTCCTATAAATAGGGTGCTTAGTTAGAAATGAAAATCACACCAGAATCAAAAAATTTTCTCTCTATAATATTAAGCGTATTTCTCGTGAGTATAAGGATAGTTTGAGTGTGGATTACGATGCAATATTTTTCTCAATAAAATATCCGATATTCCAGTCAGATCTTGTATTTTACTACGGTAAAGGATATTATTTTTCTCATAAACGAAGTTATTTCCTTTCAATATTCATAAAGAATATTATTTTCTTTCATATTCCATATTATGAAAGTGATAATATGTCATTTCATATTCCTAAATTTGAACTTACTACGGTACGTATTGCTTCTATAATTCTTGAAATGGTCAGAATTGTTTTGAGTTTTGCGCTTCATCTAATATCATTTCACTGGAATATTGGTCTAAACTTTATATGAAATTTTTATCTTTTCATGACGAGTTACTATTCATGAGAAAAAAATTTATATTTTTTTCGTGTCCAGATTATCTTTGATTGTATCCATGCTTTGATCTTCATTCTTGAATTTTGCTACACAATTGATTATTATGGAGTATTCTTGAACTTGGATAAACTAAATTACGAATCCCTAATCTTTGTCCTTTATCTCACTGGATTCGTTCTTTAAAATATTTTTCATCATCCTCAGTCTTAAATGATGATACAAATGAATATCTTTGGCCTGTAGTGCAAAGATAAATGATTACTTGATGAATATCTTTGGCCTGTACTGCAAAGATGAATGATTACTTGATGAATATCTTTGACCCGTAGTGCACAGATGGACAGGTGTTGAGATGAACATGACCACTGGTGATACAAATGAATATCTTTAGCCCGTAGTGCAAATATGAATATTTGATTTGAGATATATATTGATTGATGTTACAGGGATAAAATATTGATGATAGACTTTTAAATCATAGAAGATAGTAGACATCATTCTCTACGTAACTCTTCTAATGAATTGTTAATTCCGCTGCAAAGAGAACTTTCATCACCTATTTTACCTGAAACGCCAAAGATCATGGTTATACCAATTCACAATTCCTGTTCATAATCATGCTAATAAATTCATCTTTGCACTCTGGGCGAAAGATATTAAACTGTAACACCAATGGTCATGCGAATCAACAATCCATCTTTGCACTACTGGCCAAAGACATACCGCTGTAAAACAAATGATCATGCCAATCAACAGTCCATCTCTGCACTACGGGCCAAAGACATACAACTGTAAAACCAATGGTCATGTCAATCAATAGTCCATCTTTGCACTACGGGCCAAAGACATACAACTGTAAAACCAATGATCATGCCAATCAACAGTCCATCTTTGCAATACGGGCCAAAGACATACAACCGTAAAACTAATGGTCGTGTCAATCAATAGTCCATCTTTGCACTACGGGCCAAAGACATACAACTGTAAAACCAATGGTCATAATCAAACCAATTAACATTTCATCTTTGCACTACGGGCCAAAGAAATTTTTTTACCATAATGATTATAACAATGATATATAATCAGAATAATAAGATAAAAATAAATCTTAGTGGTTTTCAACTTCATTATCCAGAGTTCAAATTACCAGCACAATATCCAAAAAATTGTTTAGTATTCTTGATAGAATATAAAGTTCAAGTAAATGTAAAGTTACCGGATCAAACTTAATAACTTAAAATTGAATAGAAAGATTCAAGTCAAGATATTAGATGGATCACAACCCATTAAGGATATTCTAATCATTTCAGGACTTTTCACTAGTTAATGATAAGCTGAAGAACGAATAATAATCTCTTACAATAATATGGAGTATGAAAGAAAATGATATCCCTTTACCATATTATGAAAAAATGATACCCCTTACTTTAGCACGCGACTAGATGCTGCTTTTTATGAAAGTGATCAACTTGAACAATGCTTGCACTCTTTATCAACACTTGGAGTAACCTTTCACTCAAAAGAAATACTCACAATATTGTAATAAAAGAATTTTATACTTTTGGTGTAGTCATGGTGTGTGTTTAGTTACTCAACCGAGCAACCTATTTATACTAAAAATTGAGGAAACAACTAGCACACCAGCTTTGACAAAATAACCAAATGAGCTATATAAAATAATGGTAGTTGAATTTGTGGTCCCACAGAGAAAATTAAACCAATTTGTACACGTTTTAACAAAATTTATTCAATAATAGAGTTGTGGTCCACATTACTTTAGAAAAAGTAGAGTGTCGACAAGTCCTGCCAAACTTACTTTCGTAAAAAGAAAATAATTGAACAAACATCTGCATATCATATTTATCTTTAATCAACACCTTTATTCATCAATTATTTATGCATTTTTAATCTTTTAACAATTATTCACAATCATTATTATAGACTCACAATACTTTCAACTGGTCTTATAATATCATAACTATTATTTATTAACAAATATAATAAATAATTACATGCATGATAGGGATAAAATAAATGCATGATCTTCAAAAAATTTAGAGGCCTAAGTGGTGTCTTCATCGGCACAACTCACTTACTCCCGAATAAATTCAGGGCTCAACTTACCCCCGAATAAATCAAGGGCATGAGACCACTTGAGCATGGAGGAGTTTACCAAGACTCGAACCCACGTGAATGGGGACTTATGTCTAACTTCCCACCACTAAGTCACCCTCTCAAGTGATGATAAAATACAACAATATAAATATATAAACATTTATTAAATCTACACCTTACAATAAATAATTTAATTTCTACTAAAAATCGGGGTCACCAAAACATATTCACCTCGAATAAAATATAAACCAAATAATAATTTATAATTTATTCACGGTGCCTTTATTTATCTCATAAAATCATTATTTTTATTTTTATCATAACTCATTCGTTACTTGTGCGTTTACATCCCGACACCTCATGAGCTTACTAATACTGCTAAAATATTTAAAATATTATTCTAAAATTTCCAAACAATTTTTATATTTTTCGGATTATCCAAAAATTTTCTATAATTATTTTTATTTATAAAAACTATCATTTAATAGCTTTCAAAATAGAAATATTAACTCCACATACTTTTATATCTTTAAAACATCATCAATATTAATCTTATATTATTATAAAAAAATTCAGTAACCCTCATAATTTTTCACCATTCATAGAATTTTTCATTAATTTTCTCTATTTTTCAACTATCTATAAATAACTTAAAAAATATAAAAAAATATTTTTTTTTATTCAATAATTTTCCAAAACTGTCCAAAAATTATAAAATTATATTATAGGATTTTCCACAAAGTTTCATAATTTTTCATCATTCATAGAATTTTCTATGAATTTCTTTTATTTTTAAACTAACTATAAATAGTTTTAAAAAATAAAATAATTACTTTTGCTTTTCAATAATTCATCAAAAATTGACCGAAATTCTAAACTAATATTATAAGATTTCTGTAAAAATATTTCAGCCCAAATAATATTTTTTTGATAATTTAATTATACTTCCAATATTCAGAAACTTCAATAATTCATAATAATTAGCCATTTTATCAGAAAAATACGAATCTTATGTCCATTCTATGTGAAATTTAATTCTCTACAACTTTGTAAAAGAAAATTTTTCCAAATTCCGAATGAAAAAAATGACACAAATAAGCTCTGTCGAAAAGTTCTTTAACGGCGACTTTTCGATCATCTTCTCTGGCAATCCAAAACTTTTTCAGCGAGTTTGTAGACACTCGAAATTTCACTTTTGTCGTACTAACCCTGCAAGAGGGTAAAAGCGTTATTTTACTTTGGAGACAACCCCGAAGTAGGGCAAAAGAGCCCGGTCATCTCGGAGACAACTCCGGGAATGATGAAGAGGACCAATGAAGTCGAAACATACCGCGACCCGATCGAAGATCGACGAGCCGAGACAGTGATCATCGAAAACCACCTCAGCAAATCTCGAATGACATGCCATCAAAAGATAAGCCTACGAACTGATATCTGGACCGGGAAGATATCTCGGCTACGAGTATCGATTTCCCGAATCCTAATTCAGTCAGACTCGATCTTATCTCGCTGCGTTCGTCAAAGACGGTCCGAAAGATTAAGCGACAGACGTCAAATTATGCCAAACCGAGACCGAATGACCAATAGTCGAGCCAGGGGAGCCACTTGGGTAGCCTCAACCATGTATGTGGCTGGCCGCATATATGTGTGCAGCTATACGGGACAGATTATAATCCCCCACTTAGTTCATTTGAAAAAAAAGAGAGACATTTAGAGAGAGAAATATATTTCTAGAGAGAGAAAAGCTCGAGTGGAACATAAACCAAGCAAGTTGAAGCTCAAATCTTCCATCTAGCATCTACTTGAAGCCATCTTAGTGTTCTTAGTTCATCTCGGGAGTCAAAACGCTTGTTCACGCGTCCCCCAAGGTGAAATAACGCACTTTTAGCTTCGTTTCCTTTGTAAACTTGGTTCAAATGATAGATTGATGAAGTATCTTGTTTGAATATAGTTAAACTTGTTGTATTTTAAGTATATTGTGTAATAGTTGATAGATTTTATGTTTCTATCGGTTATATTGTGCTTAATACGTTGTATATTGACTTCGGAGGCTAGATATACCCAGATCTAAGCCTAATCTAGTCCCCGAGAGGTTATTAAGCATGAAGCTTTAACCCGGGGCCTATAACGGCTTAGATTTATGGTATATCTATGGATTTATTGCTTTGGAAGGTCCCGGTTAACCCGTATAGCCCTAAATCTATATTTAGAGGCGAAAGGGGGGCCGAATCGGCACGAACGGTGATTCCAAACGATGAAATCGCTTAGTATCGAGGTCGTGGACATTATGTATATGTTATTTTTTTTAAATCATGTGAGCCAAGGAATCCCGATGTCGGGATTCCCGAATGGATCCGACTTGATTCCCACGATGGACCGATTTTTATGTTGTAAATGCTTTAAATAACGTAAATATCGATGTACATGTAATATTTGGATCTTGAAAACGAACTCGAGGGGTTAGTCTCGAGGGCTCGGGTTCAAGATCCCGTGATAGTGAAAACTTTAATTACGGGAGCTCGGTTCATCGAGATGGCTTTCATGCCCGATCATGATCCGAACCTCCTTAACGCTTTAGCAAGCACATCATCAAAATGATTTCTCAAAGAAAAACCAGAAAGAGCTTTTGATAAAATAAAGCTATTCAGGGTAGATCACGTAATTAACATAAAGAATAAAATGAAGTATCAAAGTCCACGATTCCTTGTCGGGCAAAGGATTTGAAAACCTTACTTTCTAAAACCTTATTTCAATTTGCATATCTTGTTACAAATGAACTTTTGATTAAATCAAATCCTTCGTACCTAGGAGTA
The DNA here is from genome assembly GCA_020205555.1 of Panax stipuleanatus. NCBI lineage: Eukaryota > Viridiplantae > Streptophyta > Magnoliopsida > Apiales > Araliaceae > Panax > Panax stipuleanatus. The sequence goes on from CM035119.1 coordinate 51,900,569, forward strand.
AAAGAGGTACAACACTACTTTCTAGTCAAAAAAAAGACTTAGAAACCAACTAATAAAGCTTTTAAAATCAAAACACACAAACACACACTTACACACTTTTTGCATAGAAAATTAATAAGATGTGTTACCGTGCTTGCACGGGAGTCGGGGGGTGCCTAACATCTCTCCCCCCCCCCCCGCTTAACCTAGCCCCTGGATTCCACAAATCTCGGATTTCAAGACCAATCAAAGAGTCACGCATTAGACGATCTTGCGAAAAACTATTAAACCCAGATGAGTTGGTATATCCATTTCCAAAATACCAACTAGCGACTCTGTCTCAATCGGTCCAATCAATAAAATCAAACTTTTTAAAAACGTCGACACATATGTCGGTATCAATTTCCTACGAAATTCACCCTTTAAAACGGAACCCCAAAGACAAAGAGAAAGCAAAAGGGAAAAGAATAAAATTAGAAAATCGGGGCACTCCTCTCTCGTCCCACGGATAAGAGACGATGGCAAACAACCAAAGTGAAATAAACCCCGCCCCCCCCCCTTTCAACGAAAGGGAGGGCACGAAGGGGGAATTTCTTTTCCGCCCGGCGTCGACAGGTGGCGACTCTGTTGGGGATCAAAGAGGGCTTAAGCTACGATCAAACTTTTTGATTTTCATTCTTCATATGCATTTGTGTGAATGATCTTTGTGTGTGTTAAACTTTTAGCATCTTGTATTAGTGCCTCGCACAATATATTAGTGCTTCGCACAATGTCATCATATTACATGCAGTGAGGACGTGAATTTATGTGAATGTATGTTGTGTGGTACCTCCATTAGGTGGCAATCCCGTCGATTATTTATTACTAGACTCCTATGGATGTTTCCATTGTGAGGCTCAAGAAAGGCACAACTCAGATCCGCTCTAATCAAAACATGGATGTTTTCATCAAGTAGATTGCGAAGATCTGGGAACCAATTTGAAACAGCCCGTGAGAGTAACCCTAAGATAGGTCAGCCTCTGATAAACCAAACGCGCGGTGTGCTTCTTTATGCCCTATTTAATCTTTCGTGTATTTAAATAACCGTTATCTTGAATTTTCATACACACATATTTTATAACGACCAAGAATTTTAAGCTCCTTATTAATTTTATATGTGTTTTAAAATTTTTAGGAGTTAATTTTTCAAACTTATTTAAACCTTATGTGGTTATGTGCTTATGTGAATTTAACCTATGCGAATAAATGCTAAGATTTTATTAAAGGGAATCACTAATGGTTATTTAAATTAGTAGATTAACCCTGAGACTTCTATATCAGAGTATTGATAAAAAGTGTTAGTAAATTATATATTCAAATTTCTTGAATATATTGTAGAGATTTAATCGGGATTAATTATTTATATATGAGTAATTAATTGGGAGTGTATTGATTAATTATTGTTATGAATAAATAATAATTAATGAGTAAGAGATTAAGAAATATAATAATATTATATTTACTTGATTAATTATTTTATACAAATATGTATTATATAAATGGTAGTTAACTATAAGGTGACCTTTGATAAGGCTATTATATATAGACTATATAGTAATCTTAATTGTATTATGTGAGATTGATAAGTGTAATGTGTACTTAGAGCATGTGACATGATGAGGGTAGGAAAACTATTATGAATACCTTATCACCTTACATTAATATCAATAGCATTATTAATTGATAATGTTTTCCCATAAGTTATTATTATAATAACAGTTATTAAACACAATTATATTATATTTAATGTTAATAAAAAATGTGCATGGATTATATGTATGTACATTACTTGACACCTTGTAATTTGAAAATACACTGTATATTTTTTTTTTACTCATTATAACCTAAGTTATATAGAATGAAATGTGTAACATAAGTGTATATTATATAAACCAAGTGTTGTATTTTACAAATGCTGAGCTCTTACCTTGTCCCTAAAAGAATGTCTCACCTCTTATTCTCGTGAACTCAAAGCCTAGCTACTCTACTTCTCATTTTCTTCACCAAGTATAGAGCTAATGAGTTTGGGGGAGTGGATTTCATGATTTGAAATACCAACTCCTCAACCACTTCTTGTTAATCACCATGTTCTTGTGCGATCCATTGGTTTAAACTAGTGGGAAATAGCATTGTATGGATATTGATTTGCCTATATATATAGCTCATCCTCTTCATAAATTCTTTTACTGAGAATTGCTTGAGTGTTGGAGTAAGAGTAATACATATCAGTGTAGTAGCATTGATATAGTCAGAGATAGCAACAAGCCATATTAAAGAGGTATAATTACTTACATTCAAGTTCCTCATTCTCTGTTAATTTTCTAAAATTGTTGAAATCTTGAATTGTTCATGGTTTGGGTAATTGAATTGTGGAGTATAGTTATTAAGTGCTATATGATGATATAAGCTTACTAGAACTATTTCATGGCTACAATAGAATCGAATTCATAATCATTTTCTGAGATGAGTTGAAGGAATCTGCCGAAACTGCAAGCTCCTTGCCTGGCCGCCAGCCTGCGCAGCTGCGCCAGTATTGCACTGGCCAGCGGCGCAGCTGCGCCAGTGCCTGTTCTGAGTTTTTCAATTTCTGTTGCAGGACCAGTTATGCTATCATGTACTATCCCTTAGAGCAGGCATGTGGACTAACTTAATACACTTATAGGAGTATATACAAGTAATTAAACATACATAAAAATGATGATACACATGGTTGACATATCACTTATGGTTTTGAAATAAAACTTAAGATTTCATGAACGAATGTTAACATATATGAAGCATGTTAGTGTTCTGACTTTTCAAGTATATTAGAATGATTTAAAAATGTATGAGAAGCATCCTAACTAGCGTATATAAGTTCCATAATGAAATGTTATCATATGAACCGTACTAATGCACGTTCCTAGCAATAATGTATGTTTTGAAACACAAACCATGGCATGTTATGCCATGTTACTATTCTGATTTCTACGAGCGTAGTAGTGTGGTTAAGAAGTGCATGAACAACCTATTAACTTGTGTTTATATGATTTGTAATGAAGCACTAGCATGTTGACCTCGTTAGTGAACATTTCTAACGAAACATATAAGTTTCAAAGGTGAACGTTAGCATGAAAGTATTCTAATTTGGCAAGCATGTTAGTATGGTCTATATGGACATGAAAAAAAACTAAGTCTAATGTGGTAGAACATACTAGCATACTAGATCGTAAGTTAAAGCAGTTTCAAATAAGAAACTTAAGAACTTTGAAAAACAAACTTGACCAAGAATTTTGTGGTTTAGATTCTGACCACATGAGGATGTTTACGTGGTTTAGATATACGCTCTATTACATGTGAGTCATGACTATGAGATGCTTTACTTGTACTATGATACCTTTGTTGATTTAGTGCAACTTTTGATGAAAACGTAGAGTGTGAAGAGTAATAACATCAAATGCCATGTGAGACATGTTGTTAGTATACGAGTATAAATATTAAGATTTCATTAGGCCTATAGACGTATTAATATGAACCTCATTTGTTTATATACAGATTTCACATATGCATGCTTAATCGTAGAAAATGAACTTCAACTATGTGATTAGAGTATATGTGTGTAGTATACTCGAGCATATATATTAAGTATTGTTTGGTCTCGTATGAGGTAGTATGACAGGAATAGCGAACCTTTGAAGTATGAACTTGTTTAACTTAAGGTTTACCAGTATGAAAACATATGACTTCGAAATTGCATTAGGACGATCATGCTAGTTTCGAATGGGAGATTATAATTTCATAAGCATGTGTATTGGTTTAATGGCAATAGTTGCATACTAGAGTTACGCCGGGACACTTTCAGACCCGAACAATTTGCTTAAGTCAGATTTTAACAGTTAACATATTATGATGCTATAAATGGTATGTTTGATATTGAACATGATCTTATGTGATAGATTTATATAACGACTAGATTCTAGTATGTGTGAACTTATATTAGTTTATACTAATTGGAGAGATCGACTTGTTATTATTAGGTCGTTCCAACGCTATTTAAATTAAAGCTAGAATTATTTGTAGCTGAGCAATCAGGCAAGTCTCCCTAACTTTACTCAAATTTATATTGAGCACGGTATTATCGTATTGCAAGTTTTCCTGAACTACTCTTTTATTTGAGGAAGTTTTTCTTGACTTATACTTATTTATTGTACAAGTATCCGGACCTTATTGTGCAAGTATTCTAAATTCTTGTACTACCTTATTCAATGAACCGTGTAAGCGAGTTTCCAAACTTCACTTGTTTTTGGTGAAAGTTTCCTATCCTTCTCATATTGTATTGAGCAGGTTATTGTTATATTATGCAAGTTCCTCGAACTTCACACTTTGAATATTGTGAAAGTTCCCTGAACTTCACACTTTGGTTATTGTGAAAGTTCCCCGAACATCACACTTTGGTTATTGTGAAAGTTCCCTGAATTTCACATTTTGAGTATTGTGAAAGTTCCCCGAACTTCACACTTTGGTTATTTTGCAAGTTCCCGAACTTTATTTCTTTATTATGCAAGTTCTCTAAACTTATACAAACTCGTATATTGTGCAAGTATCTTATCTTTGTGTTTACTTTACTCAAAGAACGTTGTAAGAAAATGTCCTAACCTATGCATTTACTTTTTGCAAGGGATCTATTATGGTGAAATTCCCCGAATTTCACTCTTTGATGTTGTAAGTGTCTAAGCCTATGCATTTATTTTATGCGAGAAATCTATTATCGTGCAAGTTCTCCGAACTTAACACGTTGAGTATTGTGCAAGTTCCCCAAACTTCACACGTTGAGTATTGTGCAAGTTCCCCGAACTTCACACATTGAGTATTGTGCAAGTTCCCCAAACTTACATAAATTCATATATTGTGCAAATTCTAACCTTCACTTTGTGCAAGTTCTCTATCCTTCTCATATTGTATTGAGTAGGTTATTGTTGAATCGAAAGTTGTTTACTTAATTGCTTGAACTTTATTTCCAAGCATGTTATTTAGTGGTTTAATTACTTATCAATTATTCCACATTGATAGTATTGATGTCCGCACCTAGTGCATTTGAGCTCGTACAGTCTTGGACTTGTACATTATTCAAGGTTCTAAATTTCTTGAACTATATCAGTAAGAGTCTGAACCATTGCTCGGTCAGACTAGTGTATGAAGTTTTCTTTAAAGCTATCCAAACCAATTGATGGTAAGGATTCTTAGACGGAACAGAACACCCCTCATATGTAGGAGTGTGCCCAGGTATCTAATATATATGATACGAGTAAGCAGATATAAGTGTTATGCATATTCACGTTGTACCCGAGGCTGATCTCCTCGAGGTACTAAGTTTCTGTAGCCAGAAGCCGGTAATCCAAAAAGGGTCAACTATCTATTGAACCCATTGGAAAGTTATAGTTCAAAGTCTACTCGACTATCAGTCATTCTAAAGGCAATTATTATATTTTCTTTTAATAGTCAGATTATTCAATCTTTCAGATATTCATAGTGTTGAATCATGCAGGTTGTTGAACCTTACAGATATTCATATCGTTGAATCATACAGATATGCATAGTATTGAACCATACAGATTATTGAATCATTCTAACATTCATATTGTTTAATCTTTAAGATATTCATTTTGTTGAAATCATTGTCAGATATTTTTTCATTCATTATGATATATCCTTTATTGTTGTATTTAAACTTGCTGAGCAAATTTGTTGCTCATTCTTGCTATATCATGACTTATATTGCAGTTAAGTCCGAGCCCTCAGGGAAGGACAAGGGTAAAGGAAAGATATAGGATGGTTTGCAAGGAGCAGACTTTGTCTTTATGATTTGTTTAATTACTGTTAATGTAATAGGAACACGAATGTTTATTCTAGGGTATGTTTGTATTGATGTATTAAGGTTATCGAATCTTGGGACTAGTAACACCTTTTGAATGAACGACGTACGTTTATTAGATTTTGCGTTTTAGTTATCGTATGTTACTTAAAGGTGGATGTTATTATTATTTCGTGGCGACCGGACCGGGGTCAAAGGACCCTGATTCGGGGGTGTCACATCTTTCACATCATGTCATCAATTCGACTAAACCGTTGTATTGCAGGAAAAAATTAAAAAACCATTAAACTGATGCATAGCATGTCATGCATCCCTATCCACCAATAACCAGTCTAAACTAGATATCGGTTGTTGTGCAGATTGGTCCTAAAACCCAATCGAGAGCCAAAAAGGCCCTTTCACCTATCCAAATGGCTGAAGGAAGTTCATCAGAACCTATCCCAGTATCTTGAGATAAATTCGAGGAGTTTATGAAGTAAATGGCAGAGATGACGACCTTATTAAAAGAACAGTGCAAAGTATCTCAAGAATCTAAGCACAAGAGTCCGACTGAATCCTCTGTGTAAGGAGACATAAAAGTACTCGAGAAGGAAGGTGATAACCATACGTCTACACCTATATCTCCCCTCGATGTTGAAGTACCCAAGGAGGCCCCGATCCAGAAGACGACACGGGACATCACAAACCTTCGGGAGGACAAAGACACTGGAGACATTAGGAAGAAAGTTAGACAGATGGAAGACGCTATCCGGTCTATAAAAGGGACAGGATCCCACGGGAGCGTTAATTACTCGGATCCCCAAAGGCGAGTTACCCGGATAAGTTTTAAATCCCCAAGTTCGAGAAATACAACGGACTGGGAGACCCATACACTCACTTGAATTTCTACATAGGTGAACTTGGAACTTATGCTGAGGATGAAAACATCAGGATGCAGCTGTTCCAGAAGAGCCTTACCGGTGAAGCCTAAACGTGGTACGCACGGATAGACAATTCCAAAGTCAGAGGTTGGGAAGATTTGGCCCATGCTTTCCTCAACCAATACAGTTTTCAATCCCAGATCGCACCTGATCGTTATCAAGTTACCAAAGTTAAGAAACTAGGTAATGAATAGTTCAGAGAATACGCGCAGCGGTGGAGGCGAATGGTGGCCCAAGTCAACCCACCAATGGATGAGGGTGAGATGGTGACCACCTTCATTGATATACAAGAAGCCTCTTTCTATGAGAGACTCCTCTCCAGGTTAGGAAAAATCTTTTTTCGAAATGATCAAACACGGGGAAATGGCATAAATGGGTTTGAAGTCTGGAAAAATCAAAGACCTCACTGCTTTGAAAGCCGTAGCCGAGCATATACAGTTGGGAAATTATGCAAGCGCTCCCAAAAGAGGATCAAAGAGGAAGGAAGAAGATATCTCGTTAGTATTGCAAGGATAATCTGCTAACAAGAGCCCTAACTCACCTATCTAGAGGTAGAACACTCATCCCGCGAATTTTCAAAATCCTACAGCAATGAAAGTTGGGGAAAACAAGTGAAGAAGGATATTTACTCCTTTGGGAGACTCCTTGGAAAATATATTAGCCTTGTTGATCGCCCAAAAAAAGATCGTTGAGCTTGCTCCACCTTCAGATCCAAAAGGAAGGCAATTCGATTCCAGCAAGAAATGCGCCTACCATTCCAGCTCACCAGGGCATGATAATCAGAAGTGTTGGACTCTGAAGCACAAAATTCAAAACTTGATTGACAACGGGGAGATTATAGTCAAAAGCCCTAAGCAACCAAATGTCAACAACAACTCTCTGCCTTAGTATGCGGAGGAAGGAGTCAACATGATCAGTGCCGGAAGTAGGGAAAACCGTAAATACCTGAGGAAGATGGGAGAGTTACCCTCGGCACATGACCCTGCAATATGGGGATACCCTGAAGAAAGTACGAGGTAGAGAAAGAATTAGCTTCAATCAGAGCGCATGTGGATCAGCTAGTTGAATTGGTGGTATACCAACACTAGTTGACTCGACAGCTCATCGACTAGGTCTTATCAAAGCCAAATTACCCCATATCTGTCAAAAATGTTTCCACCTCCAGAAGGGATCGAATCCGTTGCCTAGAGCAGAACAAATGGACTGAAAAGATGGCTCGAGAAGCTAGAATGCAGAGCTGTCGAGAAATTCACCCCGTTGAGGCAATCCAGGGAGGAGATTCTCTGTACCTTGATCGAGGTGGGGAAGATTATAGAATTTCTGCCTCCCCCAGACATGAGATCGAAGTGTTTCGATCCTTCTAGATCCTGTCTTTACCATTCAAATGCCCCTGACATGCCACGGAAGAATGTTGGGCCCTGCGACATCTAATCCAGAACTTGATTGAATCAGGAGAACTAGATTCAATGAACAAAGCTAAGATCTTCTCTAAGGAAGAGATAAACTACCCTCGCAGACCGAGGAAGTTAGAAGGTATGATAGTTGTTATCCTTTGCATGGAAGGAATATCTGGCGGACCCATAACCATCCAAGGAGTATCTGAGTAGAGAAACAAAGCCACTCTCAAGATACCAACGCCTAAACCCCTGATGTTGGCCCCTTGGCCACAACTCCCAATTCTCAGCCTGAAGAAGGTACCATGGAATTACAAAGAAGGTATAAAATTGGCACCTGACTGTACCGCCATCATACCTAGGGAGAATACATGTTACCTCCTAGGGCATTTGGCGAAACCCGCAACCAAGGTATTGGGGAAGGTATTTACTAGAAAGATCACAAAGTTCCTCCACAAGATGGGACACGGTGAAACCAGGACAGTAAGGCAATTAGAGGCTGAACCCCATCAAATCTCCATATTGGATTTGGTTTTAGATTCTGACGACCATCGTCAAATCCTGATCTAAGTATTGGAGGAAGCACACTTACCCAAGAATATCGATACTGAGAAATTCCAGCACTTGATCAGCCATGTACTGGATAGTAATGTGATATCCTTCACTGACGGAGATATACTCGCCGAAGGAACTGAACATCACAAACCATTGCATATCGCTGTCGTTTCATCTAGATATGTGGTAGCTGGCGTGCTAATCGATGGAGGGTCGTCTTTAAACATCTGTCCACAAGATACTCTAGAGAAGATGAAGATTAACCCGAACCAAATTTGAGAAAGCCATATCTTGGTACGGGCTTTCAAAGGATCAAGAAGGGATACCGTGGGGGAGATTGAGCTTCCTGTGAAGATTGGCCCTTTCACTTTCAACATACCTTTTTAGATCCTGAAGATCACTACCGGATATAATCTGTTCTTAGGATGACCATGGATCCATATGGCTGGCGCCGTTCCTTCAACTCTTCATCAACAAGTGAAATATACCGTCAATGGTAATCTGGTGACTATCAGTGCAGAACCTGATTATCCTGTTCATGACCTTGTAGATATGCCCCTGATCGGTATGAATGAAGGTGTCGAGCTTGCCAGTTTTCAAGCCTTCAAAATTAGTAATCTGCGATATAACTCTGTGGGGGCCCCTGTCTTAATTCCCCGGATATCTCCAGAGGTGTTGGCAGTTGGCCAAGAGATGTTGTCTCTAGGACATCGACCAGGTTGGGGATTGGGGAAGAATGGCCAAGGAATCAGGAACCCAATCCGTATACCCACGCAGTTGGGACAGGCTGGAGTTGGATATTCTGGTGGATCCAAGCATCAGGATCTTCACAAGCATAAACTAGTTAATCATCTGATTTACCTCAAGCCAAACCTTGGTGAAGCTGTATTTAAAGAGCCACTTAAGAAGATCCCCCTCATTATATCAAACCTTCTGATTCCAAAAGTCAATCAAAGAGGACATCAGACAGACGGGGATGAAAATCCTATCCAGGAGTTGGCCCGGAAGGCCAAAAACAAGATGTTTTTGTAATAAATTCAGTTGCAATTCATGAGCAGTTGTTGCCACTCTGAAGAGGACCTGAAGAAGTCCGACGGGGTAGATCTGTCAAGTGATCAACCTATTCTCCCAGTCCTTAACTGGGGAAATTTAAACATCTCGAGCGAGGATCCAAGGACCAGTTCCAAACCAGTTATGGCCATCTTGGAAGACTGCAAATCCAGTAGCGTGTCTATCTCAGCGACTCCCCAGGAGCTTGTGACCAGCAATTGGATGATCACCCCACAGATCGTCCGTAAAGGGTAAAAACCAGGAAGCGACCACTGACAGGGAGCTTTACTTTTATCTATATTTATATCTGTTTTATATCATCTGTAGCTTTTTATTGCTTGTTGTCATATTAACTGATGAATCCTTTTGTAATTGACAACTACTTGTATATATTTAGCAATCAAGTTTTTGTATCAGGTTTCCTAATTTGCATGTTTCTAGCCACGTCCATGGTTTGCCAAATTTGAGTAATGATAACGATTTTGACATAGACTTGGACTTTGACTTGATGGGAATCGAGCAGGAGGAAGGGGATGATGACGAGGTGCCCGAGGAAATCAAAGCATGGGTCGAAGATAAACCTAAACCCAACCTCGATCAAACCACCACCATAAATATCGGAACCCCCGACGATCCCAAACAAATACAGATCGGAACCAACCTTCCCTCTAACCAAGAAAAAGAACTAATCCAACTCTTAACCAAATTCAAGGATGTTTATGCCTGGTCTCATGAAGACATGATAGGTCTATCCACTGACATCGTCATCCATCGACTACCAATTAAAGAAGGGTTCAAACCAGTTAAGCAAAAACTGAGACGGTTGAAACCAGAATGGAGCCTGAAGGTCAAAGAGGAAATTATCAAACAGTTCAAAGCGGGAATCATTATGGTGTCAACGTACCCTGAATGGTTGTCCAACGTAGTCCCAGTGCCGAAATCTGGAGGAAAGGTGCGAGTTTGTGTAGATTATCGAGATCTCAACAAAGCCAGCCTTAAGGATGACTTCCCAGTGCCGTTCATCCACGTATTAATCGACAACACTGCACAGTTCGAGACTTATTCTTTCGCTGATTGCTTTGCTGGATATCACCAGATCATAGTTTCTGAAGACGACAGGGAAAAGACCGCCTTCATTACCCCATGGGGAACCTTTTGTTATCGAAGACTAGCTTTTGGCCTTACCAATGCTGGCGCTACTTATCAAAGAGCTATGATGACCTTATTCTACGATATGATGCACAAAGAAGTCGAGGTGTATGTGGATGATATCATCGTAAGGTCTCGATAGGCTGATGATCATTGCACCCATCTCCGGAAGTTATTTGAACGACTCCGCAAATTTAATCTAAAGTTGAACCCAGCAAAATGTGCTTTTGGTGTGAAATTCGGCAAACTACTGGGATTTCTCGTGAGCAACCAGGGCATTGAATTGGATCCTGCCAAAATCAAAGCCATCACGGAAATGCTTGAACCAAAGACAGAGAAGGAAATCTGAGGTTTCCTGGGAAGAATAAACTTCATCAGTCGGTTCATATCGCAGTTGACAGCAACCTGTGAACCCATTTTCAAACTGTTAAGGAAGAATTCTTCGGGAAAATAGAATGAAGACTGCCGGAAAGCCTTCTACATCATCCAGAAGTGGTTGATTGAAGCACCTATCTTGGTACCCCCAAAGGATGGGATTCTGTTGTTCATATATATTTCAGTTAAATCCAACGCTATGGGTTCTCTACTGGGGCAGAAGGATGACATGGGGAAAGAAAGAGCTATCTATTATCTCAGTAAGCGCTTCAACAGTAGAGAACAAAAATATACTCTGATAGAAAGAACCTGTTGTGCATTAGCTTGGGCAGCCACGAGGTTACAACAATATCTACACAGCCTTACCACTTATCTCATATAGAGGACGGATCCTTTGAAATACATATTCAGCAAGCCAATTTTGAACTGTCGTCTATCTAAGTGGCGGTTAATCCTTCAATAGTTCGACATCATATATGTCACCCAAAAGTCCATCAAAGGGCAAGGGATTGCAGATCACCTGTTGGCTGCACCAACAGGGGGTTTTGAACCTCTGGAAACGTATTTCCTCGAGGAGGAAGTGTTGGCTGTTCAACTGATCGATAAAAAGGATCAAGGTCAATTCTGGAAAATGTATTTTGACGGAGCATCAAACACTGAGGGTGCCGGAGCCAGAGTAGTCCTGGTATCTATCACGGGAGATCAATACCCTGTGGCAACCAAGTTGCATTTCAATAATTCCAACAATACCGCAGAATATGAAGGGTGCATTGTGGGGTTGAAGCTGGCTTAGTCCATGGGAGTGAAACGTTTAGCGGTGTTTGGAGATTCATAGCTACTCATCAGACAGTCTACCAGGGCATACACCACCAAAGAGCTACATCTACTGCCGTATCATCGACATGTTCTCCGACTGGCAGGGGAGTTTGAAGACATTGCCTTCATGCATATTCCCTGGAATCGGAATGATTTCGCTAATGCGTTAGCCACATTAGCCTCACTAGTGAGCCTGTCAGCAAGAAAGGGAATGCCTGTCATCACTTTCGCTGTGCATAATACACCATCATATGGAAACAATGTAGGGGAGATTATCAAATGAGATACCACCTGCGGGACCACCTTGGTACCACCATATCAAAGAATATCTGTGAGATCAATCAACCCCGGAAGGGATGAGTCAAGCCGTGAAGAAGCGCATACAGAAAATGGCTATGAATTTCTACCTAAGTAGAGATGCTCTCTATAAGAGAGATCCAGGTGTAGGACTTCTGAGATGTCTAGACCGGGAGCATGCCCAGCGACTTATGAATGAAGTACATGGTGGAGTATGCGGATCACATATGAGTGGACCTCTGCTTGCCAAAAAGATTCTGAGGACAGGACACTACTGGATATCCCTCAAAGTGGATTGCGATGATCATGTCAAGCGTTTCTATTAATGCCAGATCCACGCCAACATTATTCATGCGCCTCCGAATCAACTACATTGTATGACATCACCATGGCCTTTTTCCATGTGGGGAATGGACGTGATAGGACTAGTTGAGCCTAAAGCCAGTAACGGTCATCGATTCTTCTTCACTATGATTGACTACTTTACCAAATGGGTGGAAGCAGCTTCTTTCCCCAGGGTCACCAAGGAGGTCATAGTTGGTTTCATTAGAAACAACGTCATCTGTCAGTATGGACAACCCGAGGATATCATATCAGATAACACGAAGAACCTAAATAACAAGATAATGAGGGAACTGTGTAGTAAGTTCAATATAAAACACCTCAATTCAGTTATTTATCGTCCAAAAATGAACGGCGCGGTGGAAGCGGCTAATAAGAACATCAAGAAGATAATGATGAAGATGACAGCAAATCACCGGGGATGGCTTGAGCTATTGTCGTTAACCCTACTTGCATACCGAACGTCGACTCGAAGCTCGATTGGGGATACACCCTACTCACTAGTATATGGTATGGAGGCTGTACTTCCTGTCGAAGTGAAGATGGAATCACTAAGAGTGATCCTAGATGCCCAGATAGAGGAGAGCCAATGGATATAAGATCGATACGATCAGTTATCCCTTATAGATGAAAGAAGAGCTGCTACTATATTCCATGGTAAACTCTATCAACAGCGAATGTCTCGATCTTATAACAAGAAGGTGCAACCTCGGGAATTAAAGGAGCATGATTTGGTACTGAAGAAGATCATTCCGGGCCAGGATGCAGCTAAGGGAAAATTTGCCCCAAACTGGGAAGGACCCTTTCTTGTCAAAGCAGTCCTATCGGGCGGAGCTTTGAAATTGGAAGAGATGGACGGTGAGGAATTCCCGCAACTGATCAATTCTGACTAGGTGAAACGGTATTATGTCTGAGACCCTTTTGGCTTTCAAATTGGACTACTATGTCTTGATAAAAAAAAAAAGAAAAAAAAAGAAAAAAAAAAGAAAAAAAGAAAAGAAAAAATATATCAAGTCTAGTTTTTCATGTCTGAGCCTGAACTACAAAAGACCTGATCTCCTATCTGTGGGAGTACGTAGGCAGCCATTTATGGTGCGGTCTAACCTTTGAAAAACATCAAAATCCTATCAAATCTTACACTTGAAAAACATCAAAAATCCCATCAAATTAAACCAAAAAACATCAAAATCCTATCAAATCAAACTCAAACCCAGATAAACCCTTTTCAAGCTTTTCAGGTCCGAGCCTGAATTACGAACGACCTGATCTCCTATCTGTGGGAGTACGTAGGCAACCATTTATGGTGCAGTCTTACCTTAAGAAAAATCCAAACACTTTCCCAACCTATACAAAAAACCAGAACCTATCGATGACTCATGCGGAGGGGCCTAGCGACACCTCAGCATCACTCCTGCCGAATCGGATGCCACATGACGAGACTAGGGCTATGTCGACATAATAAGTCATGAAGCGAAAATGGTAACCGTGGACATGGTTAGACATGTGCAAACCAGGGAAGTGAACTGAACTTGCTTCTTTTTAATAGATACAACTGTTTAGAATACAAAAGTTAATTCTAACCTATGACAAGTGATAATAACAAAGTCTCTACAGGGAAATAAAATAGAGCTATAAATCAGTGGTGAGACGAGCCAACATCGCCAAATATCCAGCAGTTTTTGTAGTCGGGGGAGCAGCTCTGAACTCATGCTCCAACATATCAACCAGCCTAAGCATCTCTGCGGCCATGCAGAAAACCTCCTCTCGACTCTGTACTACACCCTGTACGTGATCGATGAGTCCATATGAGAAAGTCTCGGCTGCATCTCTATCAATAATGGCCTGATCTCTGGAAGCACGGGCTGCATCTCTCTCAGTGATTGTAGTATCCCGACTGGCTACAGTGGTCAACAACAGAGCCCGAGCCTGATCTGTCTCAAAGGTCACCAGCTGAAGCTGTCTATCCATCGCCTCCATGGAAATTGAGGCCAAATGCGGGACAGTGCTCACTAGAGAAGCTGTCAACTCTGCAAATAAAGCATCCTCAGTCGGAGATATAGGATCCTCCATCGGTTCTGCAGCATCCGTGGACCAACCATCATCATCAGATAAAGATCCTATACCAACCTGATCTGCGGTCTTTGGTGACAAATCCTACTCAAGCCATACTGAATATTCTACAGAGCGGCCTGGATGGACATGTCTAAACTTTGCTGTCTGTCGATGAGACCAGAACCCATAAACACGAGCCAAATCATCCTCGGTAACTGAGCAGATGGGGAAGCGATAAACCTCAATCCCCTCAAATGCATGGACCTCCTGGTGCTGATCAAACTGACACATCACCGCCAGAGGATGATAGGTCGTCACACGCCTCAAACTCGCCAAGGGGAGGAAATCTAGGTCAGTGACATGGGTGGTGAAACTCATAAATGAGCAGTACCCAGAATACATGACTATAGCAAAAGGCTCCTCCATGGCACCTAGAAATAAAGTCTATGACGCCTCATCGACGCAAGAAGTCGGGCGATATGAATAAACATGAGACAAGCCATGTCCAAAATAGAAACCGTGACGGCGAAGTCGCCCTATCGATCGGAGGTGCATCATCAACCAGATGTATAAAAGCACTGGACTACCTCTGAACTCCTGATCACCAGCGTCATGGCAGATAGAGGCTGAAATCAATGTCTCTGCCAGGATAAGGGGCATTATAGTAAAGTCCTCTCGAAGAGCCCTAACAGCCATCGACATCGCCACATCCAGATGATCGGTATAAAATGGCATGTACAGATAGGCTACGAGGCACATAACCAAGACATCCACGGGGGCAACGTACCAACGCTCCTCTGAAATCGTGAAGTCTCTGTGATAAACAGTGAAGCTATCTGAGGAAGCAAAATGCCTAAACATAAAGTCCATGGAGATGATGTGGCTACCACCCACCTCAGCCATCACAACTGCTCTCCTCAATCCAGTCACAGTTATAAACTGGCGGTGTATATGGCCCAAAGCCACTCGAGCACATGGCCCCTCTATCGACAGTCCTGAAATACGACTATACTCCTCCAATGTAGGAGTTAACTCGGCAGAGTCAAACCAGAAGACATGACGCTCAGAAATCCAGTCCTGGAGTATCCCGGTAATAAATCCCTCCTAAATCTGGAAGGAAACTAAAGACATGGAGTGGCCTAGCATGCGGCTAACATCGATACCATCAATGGATGGCAGCTAGTCATACCAAACCCTCAAGCTGGTAGCTACAGGGCTAGGAGGAAGGTGGTCCAAACTTACCACAGCAGAGGAAGATATCTATATAATATGTGTCAATAAGACTATACAGGGGTCAATCTCTATCCAATCATTCAAATATATCTAAAGCATGCATCATACCAATGATGAAATAGCATGTGTGATGAATAAATAAAAAGCATCATATATAGATATCTGCCAAGTATATTAGTTTCATAAACATCAGTGTCATACTTATGATACATGTGAAAACTAAAAATAAAAAGTACAGGATATTGGGGCACAAATGCCCAATGACTAACAAATGACCTATGGGCTCGCCACCTCGTCAAAATCACCCAAGAAGGTGGTGGTATCATCAAACTGATCAACCTGAGGTCTTCTATCAGGAGTGGGCACATCCTGCTGATCCGGGCGATAAGGCGTCTCCTGCATATCCGGGGGAACGGTGAAGGGAGCATCTCTATCCTGGAAGCCACCAAAACCTGAGGGTCCAGCACCATGAGAGCCACCACCACTTGACAGTCCAGCCTCATGACCCCGAGAAGCAAAAGTGTGAGCCAAGGACGGGTCCAAGCTATTGTAACTACAATAGGTCGACAGCTCCTCCAACTGAAGTCTCAAGGAAGCAATCTGATCTTGATGAGACGGCTCTTGAAAACACGATATCCAGTCCCTCATCATAAGGGATCCTGGAACCATGTCGCCCAAGAACTGGGTAGCCCGGGTCTGAGCTCCTATCGTGCGCCGTACCCACCAAGAGATAAAGTCTGTCGAAGAGATCGGACCCTCAGACAGGAGGAAACCATCAAACCCCAAGGTGGGAATCGATGCATCCGACGAAGTCAAAGGCCAAAAGTGCTGGGCTGGAGGAAGATACGGTAGGCGAATCTCCCCAGTAATGCATCGAATAGCGCGCTCTCCAAGGTAGAGCTCCCAACCTCCATCAAAAAGGAATGTAATCTGACGAGTCGATAAATAGAACTCCGGCCCTGTCGGCATGCCATCCTCAAATCCCTGAGCCAAGTGCTCTCCAGAATATAGGGTCCACACTATATCTCGAGCTATCAACGTCTCCAACTAAAAATGGGCATGGGCGAAGTCCTCCGCAACCGAGATCGCAGACAGAGTAGATTGATGCCATCTACGTCCCCGGGGATAAGTGTCCAAGCCTAAGACAGAGGTAGGACGAAGACAGGGAAGCCTCTCCTAAGCCCAGAACTGTCAATTCAAACAAACCCTCCATCAGTTGTGGGAAAGGATAAATCAATCAAAAGGCATGTACATGAAATTCGATCAAAAAGACTTACCAGAAGAAACGGGTAAAATCCGACCCAGGCGTTGGTAACTCCCTCAGATCGCAGTTGCATCCCGTGCAGGAAAAGAGCAAATGTGAACGATCCCCAATCGTAGTCCCCAATAGGGTCTACATCTCGAATAGACCCTACCATGCAAAAGGGCACAGTGGAGGAGTTGTTCGCTATGAAACAACCCCTCATGATGGTCAGGAACAGACGCCGCAAGATGCGATCCCTCTCCGCCAAATCAACAGGCAACTCCTGCTGCAAGGTGCCTCGAGCTAAATCGACGCCCAGACATCCTGATCGAACACTACGACCCTTGAAGGCTCTCTCCTGAGGAGAAAACCCTAGGAGGGTACGCACAGCAGCCCTAGTGATGGTCTGCTCCAAGGGAACCCTATCCCCGGTAAACTCCAAGCCAGTGATATACCACCAATCAAGGGGAGTCATCATCCCCTCGCAGTCCAGTAGATGCAGCGACTGACTCTGGTGAAACCATCTGTCACCCAAAGCCTGTAAATAGCCTCAGGGCAATGACGGGGAACGATGGTAAAGAAGGCCCCGAAACCCCAAGAATCTACGATCCCCTGTACTCGGGATGTAACGACTGATACAGAGCATAGACACTGAACCAGTTACCCCTAAGCTGGGTAAACTCTGGCACCTGCACGATGTCAAGGTTAAGAAAACTCGTCTATGTCAGAAAAGAGAAAAGAAAAGAAATCAATCCCATACCTCATTCGCCTGCAAGTGAATGGAGGGATGGTGGCTCAAATCAGTGCCCAGCAAATCTGGAACCTCTACCTCAATGCCCGGAAGAAATCTAGGTGCAGTAGGGAGCGGAGGCGGAACCTCAGGCTCGGGAATGTCCTCATCTAGGAATGGTTGATCATCCCTAGCTGATAAATGAGTGGACTCGGTCAATCGCTGTACCCGTCAACTAATACGTGGAACCTGAACCTCAGATGGGGTCCTAAGCCGGCGAACTCCCGATGAAATCGGCTGTCCTGTGGAACGACTAAATCCCCCAGAGTCCATATCTAAACAATAAATGTAATCCGTTGGCAACAACCCTATGCAGGTCAGTAAATCCCCGATGATGTAATCCATTGGTTACAACCCTATACAAATCGACAAAAAGATGAATGTAATCCGTTGGCAACAACCCTACGTAGATCGACCAATCCCTGATGATTTAATTCGTTGGCTACAACCCTATGCAGATCGAAAAATCCCCGATGATGTAATCTATTGGCTACAACCCTACGCAGGTCGGCAAATCCCCGATGATGTAATCCATTGTCTATAATCCACGCAGATCAGCAAATCCCCGATGATGTAATCCGTTGGCCACAACCCAGTGAAGGAATTAGCTCAACCCTGATAATGAAATCCGTCGATTAAAAACCAGTGAAGGCATCGGCATGATCCCGATGCTGCAATCCATTGACTATAATTCAACGCAGGTCGACTCAACCCCGATAAAGTAATCCTTAACTTCTCCAGCCGAGGAAGTAACCCTGTTATACATCTCATACATCATTTCATCGATTATACATGACATTTCATCATCAGATATACCTTGTCATGCATTCTCCATGTCTAATAAATCTTTGTCATGTTCATTCCATTACACTGCATAAACATGACAAAGAGGGGCATCTGTAGACACTCGAAATATCGCTTTTGTTATACTAACCATGCAGGAGGGTAAAAGCATTATTTTACTTCGGAGACAACCTCGAAGTAGGTCAAAAGATCCCGGCCATCTCGAAGACAACCCCGGGAATGATGAAGAGGACCAATGAAGTCCGAACATACCGCGACCCGATCGAAGATCGACGAGCTGAGATAGTGATCATCGAAAACCACCTCAGCAAATTTTGAACGATGTGCCATCAAAAGATAAGCCTACGAATTGATATTTGGACCGGGAAGATATCTCGGCTACGAGTATCGATTTCCCAAATCCTAATTAAGTTAGACTCGATCTTATCTCGCTGCGTTCGTCAAAGACAGTCCGAAAGATCAAGCAGCGGACGTCAACTTCTGTAGAATCAAGACCGAAGGACCAATAGCCGAGCCGGGGGGGCCACTTGGGTAGCCTCAACCATATAATGCAGCTAGCCGTATATATGTGTGCGGCTACCAGGGACAGATTATAATTCCCTACTTAGTTCATTTTTAAAAAAAGAGACATTTAGAGAGAGAAATATATTTCTAGAGAGAGAAGAGCTCGGGTGGAACATAAACCAAGCATCTTGAAGCTTAAATCTTCCATCTAGCATCTACTTGAAGCCATCTTAGTGTTCTTAGTTCATCCCGGGAGTCAAAATGCTTGTTCACACATCCCCCAAGGTGAAATAGCGCACTTTTAGCTTCGTTTCCTTTGTAAACTTGGTTCAAATGATAGATTGATGAAGTATCTTGTTTGAATATAGTTAAAATTGTTGTATTTTAAGCATATTGTGTAATAGTTGATACATTTTATGTTTCTATCGGTTATATTGTGCTTAATACATTGTATATTAACTTCGGAGGCTAGATATACCTAGATCTAAGCTTAATCTAGTCCCCGAGAGGTTATTAAGCATGAAGCTTTGACTCGGGGGCTATAACGGCTTAGATTCATGGTATATCTATGGATTTATTGCTTTGGAAGGTCCCGGTAAACCCGTATAGCCCTAAATTTATATTTAGAGGCGAAAGAGGGGTCGAATCGGCACGAACGGGGATTTCAAACGATGAAATCGCTTAGTATCCAGGCCGTGGACATTATGTATATGTTATTTTGTTCAAATTATGTGAGCCTTAGAATCCCGATGTCGAGATCCCCGAATGGATCCGACTTTATTGCCACGATGGACCGGTTTTTATGTTGTAAATGCTTTAAATAACGTAAATATCGATGTACATGTAATATTTGGATCTTGAAAATGAACTCAAAGGGTTAGTCTCGAGAGCTCGGGTTCAAGATCCCGTGATAGTGAAAACTTTAATTACGGGAGCTCGGTTCATCGAGATGCCTTTCATGCCCGATGATGATCTGAACCTTCTTAAAGCTTTAGCAAGCACATCATCAAAATGATTTCTCAAAGAAAAACCACGAAGAGCTTTTGATAAAATATTGCGATTCGGGGTAGATCACGTAATTAACGTAAAGAATAAAAGGAAGTATCGAAGTCCTCGATTCCTAGTCGGGCAAAGGATTTGAAAACCTTACCTTCTAAAACCTCATTTCAATTTGTATATCTTGTTAAAAATAAACTATTGATTAAATCAAATCCTTCATACCTAGGCGCAAAAGAGGTACAGCACTACTTTCAAGTCACCAAAAAGACTTAGAAACCAACTAATAAAGCTTTCAAAATTAAACACACACACACACACAGACCCCTACACACTTTTTACATAGAAAATCAATAAGATGTGGTACCGTGCTTGCACAGGAATCGGGGGGTGCCTAACACCTTTCCCCCGCTTAACCTAGCCCTCGAATTTCAAGACCAATCAAAGAGTCACGCATTGGACCATCTTGCGAAAAACTATTAAACCCGGATGAGTTGGTACATCCATTTCCAAAATACTAACTGGCAACTCGTTCTCAATCGGTCCAATCAATAAAATCAAACTTTTCAAAATCGTCGACACATATGTCGGTACCGATTTCCTACAAAATTCACCCTTTAAAACGGAACCCCAAAGACAAAGCGAAAGGGAAAAGAATAAAATTAGGAAATTGGGGCACTCCTCTCTGGTCCCACGGATAAGAGACGATGGCAAACAACCAAAGAGAAATAAACCCCCCCATTCAATGAAAGGGAGGGCACGAAGGGGGAATTTTTTTCCCGCCCAGCGTCGACAGAGTTTTCTTAAATACTCTTGCCCAGATCAGATCTAATATATTTCAGGAGTCTAACCATATTTTTAGTTTCAAAATATGTTAAAGATTTCATGTTGAAACTATATTCTAAAATATTTTTTGGCGAAAAACTTTCATTCCTTTAATCTCTTGATTTCTCATGTTTAATCCTTGTTTATACAAGTTTAAATCATTCAATACATACATAAATATGTACTCTTTTCATAAAATCCATAAAAACTTAAATCTAAAAAAAAAAATCAAAGTGTAAATCAAAATTTAGGAATTACCTTCATAATTTATTCCTCATTTATTCTTTATTTCTTCTTTATTCTTCTTTTCCAGCACTCTTTCTCTCTCTCTCTCTCTCTCTCTTTCTCTCTCTCTCTTTCTCTCTCTCTCTCTCTCCTTTTCTCTTGTTCCGCCGAGTGAAAAAAATGAAAGGAAATGGGTGGAGTACTTCCACTTTATTCCTTCTTTTTCCTCTTTTTATTTCCTCTTTTCTTCCTTTCTTTTCTTTTCCTTCCCCACCTATTCCCCCCCTCATTTCCCACTTCTTCTCTCCCAATTCAACATCACATGGGCTGCTTCTTTTTTAAAAAATAATTAATTCCCTCTCCTCTTTATTTGCTCATTTATCCGTTTAATTGATCATTCTGACTTTTAAAAATTAACTTTTATATTAAAACTTCAATTCTCATTACTAACTTCTTATTTATAATTCTCATTTCATTAATTAAAAATTCTGGGATATTAAAATTTAGAATAATATTCATAAAGAAATTAGACTTTTATTTCATAAAAGTCGGGGTCTTACACAATGAATCTCGGCCAGTAGGAATGTCTTGGCGATAAAGAGAAGGATCGACACCTGCATAACTACCAGAATATGGACCTGCTGAGGGGCCAACTCCAGAGTTGGAAGGATCAAACGAATATGCCTCCGAAGGATCCCTACCAAGGTGCATGATGAAAAACTGAACCCGCTCTAAATGCTGGGTCAAACTGGAGATCTGCTCCAAATGAGTAGGCTCCGTAAGGCAAGCTATCCAGTCAATCATCATAACAGACCCAGGCACCATGTCTGCCATAAACTGGGTAGCACGAGTCTGAGCTCTAACAGTGCGAGGACTCCACCAGTAATGAAAAGCCTCCTGACTATGAGGACCCTCTGACAGTGTAAAGCAATCTATGCCCATTAGGGGAATATCTGTGACTGGCTGAGCTAAGG
Organism: Panax stipuleanatus; assembly: GCA_020205555.1. Lineage (NCBI taxonomy): Eukaryota > Viridiplantae > Streptophyta > Magnoliopsida > Apiales > Araliaceae > Panax > Panax stipuleanatus. The sequence goes on from CM035119.1 coordinate 51,922,982, forward strand.
GCTAATGATGCCAAGCAGGAAGAGCAAAGGAAATGCAGATCTCTCCTGTGACACTCCTGATAGCGTGCTCTCCTAAATATAGCTCCCAACCTCCCTCGATCAAAAAGGGAATCCGATGAGTGGCCAATGTAAACACTAGTCCGGTCGGAAAGCCTTCCTCGAACCCAACTATCAGATAGTACGGGGTGTAAGGAACCCACGTGATAGAGTCGACAGTCAACAGCTCTAGCTGCAAGCGAGAGTGGGTAAATCCCTCTACTACAGGGACCTCTGTCAAAGTGGAGTGATGCCAAAGTCGTACTCACGGATATGTCTCCAAACCCAAAGTAGTAGCCGGGCGTAGGCAAGGGAGCCTCTTATATGCCCAAAACTGGAAGTGCAAAGATCAAATGTCCTCAGTGCTAAAAATTGATAAACACAAATGAGGTAAATTGAAAGGTGAAAGAGAAATTACTCACCAGCAGTAAAGGATAAAAACCTAGCCAAGCCTCCGTCACGGCCTCAGAGCATAGGCGCATCCCACGAAGAAAATAGACGAAGGTGTAGGTGCCCCAGTCAAAATCCCTGATGCGCTCCACATATCGAGTAGCGCTAACCAGAGCGAAAGACACCGTCAAGGAGTTGTCTGCAATGAAATAACCCCTGATGATCACCAAGAATAGTCGCCAAAAAATATGATCTTTAACCCTCTGATCATCAGGCAGAGGCTCAGTCAAAGCCCCGCTCTGGGCATCAACACTCAAGGGACCTGAATGAACAGTTCGACCGTTGATGGCCGTCGCAGGAACTTCCAAAAGGGATCGAACGGCAGCAGGTGAAACATCAGCAACCAAAGGCACTAGCTCTCTTGTGAACTTTATCCTTATGATGAATCGCCAGTCCATCGGTGTCATCATCACCTCACAGTCCAACAGATGGAGAGACTGGGTCTGGTGGAACCAGTGCTTAGATAATGCCCGCAGATAACCCCAAAGGCAACAACGGGGAGGAATAGAAAAGAAGGCCTCAAAACCCCAGGTGTTGACGATGGCCTGATACTCCGGATGCAGAATATGATATAAAGAGTGGACGCTGAACCAGTTCCCCTTGGGCTACGTAAAGCCAGGAACCTGCATCAAATAACAAATCTAGATTAAACTTATGTATTGAAATGGCAAAAGAAAGAAGACTTTAATGAAAACTTCAGTCACCTCATTGGCATGAAGGTATATCGAAGGATGGCGTCTTAAATCGCCCAAAAGCTACAGAATCGGCACAACAATGGCTGGAAGCTCCCTACGCAGAGCATGAGCTAGAACGGGATCCAAAAATGGGACATCCTCGTCATCCACGTCATCCGGCCTCTCAGCCCGGATCGTGCGAATCACAAACTCAGCCAATCGGAGAGGCGGCTGAGCTGGACAAGGCTGTGGAACATCAGAAGCTCTCCTCTGCCTCACACTTGCAGAGACCCTGCTAGCACTGCCTGGTCTATCCGGCTCCATAACCTGGACAAAGTCTCCAAATCACCTCAGAAAGGGTGAGGTAAGCCTTGAACCTATGGCCTATTCAAATTCAATCCTTTCTTCATGCATATTCTAAGTCCTAAAGCATGCATTAGTTAACATACATCTCCAGTAGAGTTAAAATTGCATGTTCAATAAATGCTCAAGCTTTTGAAATTTTTTTCCAGAGTCTCTTTTGTAAAATGGACTGTCTGCATGCACATAGTCATGACTATGTGGCCATTTAGTAGCACACCTACCCAAAAATATGAACAGTTCATATATATAAAAAATTCAAAATCAAACTCCCCATGGCAGCTAAATTACCATATGTATTTTTAGTTGAAAATCCAGTCTCATTTGTCCTTTAAATAGAATGAGTAAACTGGCCAAAAAGGGTTCAAAATGACTGTCTTAAAAATAAAATGTTTTTACATCAAAACGTTCCGCGTAGTAAAACATGCATATTTACTAAGTCTGAAAAAAAATTCAAGTCATATAAGCGTGCATATTCACTATATTGTGTTTAGAAGCATTCTATATGAAATCTAGCGTTCTAACGGTCAAAACTTGAAAAGAAAGGATGTAACAGTTACTAGAGATGTGCAAAACAATTGTACGATAACAGAATTTGAAAAAAGCAGCCCAAACTCAGTAGATCTAAAGAAGAAATCTTGAATTTTCTTTATAGTTCAAACTTAAAAATGACTTATGAAAGCCACGGGGAGCCAAGTTATACTCGAAAGGAAAAGCAACTCCATCTGCGACAGTCACAAGTGGACCTGTGGCTCCCTAAGGTGGGTCCCACCCCCTTCTGGTTCGGTCAGATTAAAGTTAAAGCAGAGTTTACAGAAGCTAAAAAGTTAAATCAAGGAAAAAAATGATACACGATTGAGCAGATTGGCCTGAAACCCTGATTCTAAGCATCAAGCTCTTGACAAAGGAAGAAACTTCATGTAAGCCATTGGTAGTGACCCTGAAGTGGTATTCAGAATACCGATGATGAAAATTGATGAAAACTGCCTCTGTCAGAGCATCGGGAAGGTCCGGCGTTGTGAACAGCGTGTTTTGAATGCGTCAAAGTATCCAGATTTGTCTGAGGGTGTGATTTATCAGAAATATCATACCCACATCGAGACCAATTAGATCCGACATTGCAAACTATTAGCGATAACTCCAACAAAGCATCGGGAACAAGCCGGTGATGAAAGTCATTGATAACTGCTTCAACGAAGGTCAGAGTATCTGATACTATAAACCATTGTCGACAACTCCAGCGTAGCATCGGGAACAAGCCGGTGATGAAAGTCGTTGATAACTGCTTTAACGAAAGTCAGTGTATCTAACACTGTAAACCGTTGGCGACAACTCCAGCGTAGCATCGGGAATGAGCCGATAATGAAAGCCGTTGAAAACTGTTTCAATAAAGGTCAGAGTATCTGACACTGTAAATCATTGGTGACAACTCCAGCTTAGCATCGAGAATGAGCCGGTGATGAAAGCTGTTGAGAATTACTTCAACGAAGATCAGAGTATCTGATATTGCAAACCACTAGCGACAACTCCATCGTAACATCGGGAACAATCTGATGATGAGAACTATGGAGAAATTTACCCCAAAGAGAACAGATGATGGAATCATTTATACAAATCCCCAGCTGACACACAGAGAAGATTCGGTGATTCAACCGACCGTTGTAAAGTACCATTCGAGCATGCGCCAGAAGGTCCGATGATGGTCAAATTTTGCAAACTACCGTTCAAGTAGGCATTAAAAGAGTTCTGTGAAAGCCATCATTAACAATGCCATCCCCAGCAGGAGGTGCAAGAACAGTCAGTGATAGAATACCATGGCAGCTAACACCACAAGAGCACACAGCATTCATAACATGGCATATTGTGCAACGCATTACATTTACATGTGTCATATTTCCAGTGTCTAGCAGTCTTTTTCATGTCCATTCCATTGCATTGCATAAACATGATAAAGAGGGGCATCTGTAGACACTCGAAATTTCGCATTTCTGTTACTAACCATGCAAGAGGGCAAAAATGACTTTTACCTTCCAGAGACAACCTTGGAAGTATATAGCAGTCTTTGTCCTGTTCATTCCATTGCATTGCATAAATATGATAAAGAGGGGCATTTGTAGAAACTCAAAATTTTACATTTCTGTTACAAACTATGCAGGAGGGAAAAACTGACTTTTACCTTCCCGAGGCAACCTTGGAAGTATAAATCATCAAGTTAAACCTTGGCGACAACCCCGGGAGGTATAGTCACCACGGAGACAACACCGGGATGTTAAATTAACCCCAGCAAAAACCCTGGGAGGTAAAGTCACCCCGGCGACAACACCGGGATGTCAAGTTAACCCCGGCGACAACCTCGGAAGGTACAGTCACCCCAGCGATAACATCAGGATGTCAAGTCAACCCCGACGACAACCCCAGGAGGTACACAACCACCCTGGAGACAACACCGGGATGTCAAGTCAACCTCGGCGACAACCCCGGGAGGTACAGTCACCCCGACGACAACACCAGGATGTCAAATTACCCGGGATGTATAGTCACCCCGGCGACAACACCAGGATGTCAAGTCAACCCCAACGATAACCTTGGGAGACCAGATCAACCTTCGTAGATAGCCCCGAAGCATCAAATCATCCTCGGAGACAACCCTAGGAGACCAAGTCAACCTCGGAGATAACCCCGAGAAAGAATAGAGTCGGTTGGGATCAAAACCTTGGAGACAATCCCAAGAAATAGTCAAAAACCATGTCAATCCTGGACACAACCCCTAGACGGGAAAAATGGTCATTTTACCGACTTGACATCAAATCAGGTCAAAATCAAGCTAAATCGATGCAATGAGGGTCAGAAAGAACCAAAACATCAATCCCAAGAGAAAATAGCACAAGACAGCTATATGGATGGACTGTAAAAATTTAAAGGTCTGGTCATAGACCCATCCTCCAAGATTCAAAAAAGATCAAATCCCATGTCATTGTGTAGCTCTCGAAAAGGGCTTTTCGAAAAGGTATAGCACGCCTCAAATGGACTCCTAGATTGAAAGTTATGAAGGTTTGAAGTAGACAGTGCGTTGGTCGGAGTTCAAGTACTTCGAGACAAGGGGACCCGCAGGAGTGGGGCCCACTCGGGGAGCCGTACCTCTACTTGCGACTGCCGCGAGTTGACCCGTGATAATTTTGGTCTATAAATAAGACCCCCCACCTTAGCAAAAAAAATAGAGAAAAACAGAGAAACTCCACCCATTTCGACCTTTAACCCTACCTATAGTGCTCCAAACTTCGATTTTATTCTTCTAATACATTTCCATACGTATATTCTACAATATATCGAGTTTTAACCGATGGAAACGGAGTTTTGAAGCCCTTTGAGTGGCATAAAGCCCGTAGCGCTGTCCATTGTAAGTTTTTTTACGATCAGAAGTTGTTTACTACTTTATCCATATATATGTGAACGTACATATAAAGTTATAGCCTCAGGTTTCGCCTGAATTTCAAATATGTGGCCTTTCTAGCTTATGTTTAAGTATATATAAGTATATATATAAGTTTTTCTTTGCTTGCACAGCCTGGATTGCTAATCCGTGACTTTTTACCGCTTTTACATATATATATGTATATATATATATACTAATTTGCCTGGCCTGGATTGCTAATCTGTGGCATTTTCAGCTTTATTATATATATAACTGACTATATATCCTAACATTCAATTCCGTCAAGCCTGAATTATAAAACTGTGGCATTTACCGCTTTTATATATATATATACATATATATTCTGACTTTCTTAGCCTTGATTGATAATTCGTGGCTTTTTATCACTTTTATATATATAATTATATATATACTAACTCGTTTGGCTTGGATTGGAAATTCGTGGCCTTTTCAGCCTTACTATATATATATTAATTGTATATTAACATTTCATTAAGTCAGGCCTGGATTGGAAATTCGTGGCCTTTTTCAACTTTTATATATATATATATATATATATATATATATATACACATTTTCCAATTAAGCCTGGATTGAAAATCCGTGGCTCTTTATAGCTTTTATATATATAAGTATATATATATTCTTTATTCAATGTGATTAAATATATGTTTTAATTATTCATTTGATATGAATCTGTTCTAATGTAAATTTTGTGGATTAGATTAATCTAAATCTAACCATTTTTAACTTTCATTCGGTTCAAAATCGGTAAAACCAGAACCGGGGAGCTAGAATGGCTAAGATTTACTTAAATCTAGCTTTCTTTCTAGTTTTGTACATATTAAAGCGACTATGCGACCCTAGATCCATATCTAGTGGGAATGGGAAGCTTTGGCTACGCGCATGCAAGGATTTAACTGATGAATCCTTTATCTTGCGACGTCTAGATTATAATTTGCATTATATGTCAAAATCTTTGATGTGCAGACTTTTTGATACTATTCTATGAGCCTAGGAATCATGGGATCTAAGATCACCCACACTGATCTAAATCTGATCCCCACGATGGACAACTTTGCATTGTAAATACATCCTGCCAGTTTTTTCTTGTAAATGTAAATCAGAGGGACCTTAAAACGGTTATTCGGATTTAAGGTCTCAAAATAGTAAAAATGTAGTTTGTAGTGTTAGGGTCACTTTGAATAGCTTTCATGCCCATAAGAAGACCGGCACTTGTATATACATTCTGTGGTAGAGGATGATTCGCCTCCAGACAATAAAATCTAAATCAAATGAATGCGGAATAAAATGGAAGTATCAAAAGGCTTCAATTCCTATGCGAGCGAAGGGGTTTGAAAACCATCTTTCAAAATGTCATTTTCATAGTTTTATCTAAAAATGGACTTTTCAAACAAATCAAACCCTTCGTATATAGGTCCAACGAAGCACGACACTACTTCCAATCAAGCACGTAGGCTCAATTACTTCAAGCACACACACACACACACATTGCAAATAAATGAGAGAAAAATTAAAATTTCACAGAAGTCGGGGGGTGCCTAACACCTTCCCCCCGCTTAACCAAGCTCCTGAACTTTATGAATCTCGGTTTCCAATGCCAAGTTTTGACAGCGTCCAGTAATTAGGCTTACTTGCAAAATCAAATAAAACTCGATCGAGTTAGTACAACCATTTCAAATATACCAACTGGTGACTCTGTAAACCTTTCAAATCGTCAACATGATACATGTTGGCCTTTTCCTAAAAATTTCACCCATCATAAAATAGATAAGACAAACAAGGGTAGAAAATAAATAAAATTAGGAAAAGGAAGATCTGTCCAAAGATTTTTCCCGACGTCGACAGTTGTTGGTTGTTATAGATCATAAAGGATCTGGAGAAATAAGGATGAGATTAATGAACTTAAATCATTGATAATATGTATGAAAAGAGAAATCGAAATGAAAGTAACGAACTAAATTAAGAAAACATGAAATTCGTGTAAGTTGTTGTTTATCGGACAAGTTTAATTATAGTTCGTTAGCTAATAGTTGAATTTCGGGAGGGAAGAAATATATTGTTACAAGTTACGAAAATGTTCCAAGTGAAACGGGGTAAAAATATGCTATAACAAAGTTATGGCAAAATTTTAGTAAATGAAGTTAAAAAGTCAAAAGCCCTAACTTGGCACGACTTTAGGGCCATATTTACGGGTATTTAGTGCTTCCGAAAAAAAATTCTAGGTGTTGTGTAGCTGGGTGAAAACATCAGTCGTAGGCTCAAGAACAAGCTCAATCCAACTTTAGATGATCGAGTTATGAAATTTAGAAAATTCGACATTAAAACGTCTTTCGACGAAAAATAGCTCAGGAGGGAGTTTTGAGCCGATTTCCTGACAAATTAGAAAGGTAAATTGACGTAAGAATTGACTCATTTCGATATCAGGTGAAGAAGTTATGAAGGTACAAAGTAGATGCGATGAAATCGACAAAATCTAGAAATTTGACAAAAATGGTAGCAAACATTCTACTGGTTGGGCGATCGGCGCTGCCCACTGAAAGTAGTATGCACACAAGTCAATCATGTATGATGATATAACCTATACTTTGTAACAATCTTATTCATTTATTAATAAAAGGATTGTTTATTTAAAAGCGTTTATATTATCTACGTAATGTTGTTATATTTAAATGTGATAAACTCATAGTTTTAAGCAATGCTTTTAGAATCATGGTGATGATCATGCTAATGAGATCTAAATTCTTAGATATCTTTAAACTAAAATAGTTCCCAATCGATGGATTACTAAATAGGGAATTAGTGAATCCGGATAGATTGGTACATATGTTACTTGCTCTTCGGAAGAGGATGATCGATCTCATGATCATTTGTGTGGAGACATTAAAGCACGTATGTAGGTGCTTATTGGAGAATAAGTACACTGAACGTGGCTAGCTAAGGAATACCGAATGGAGTTTTACTCGCCTATCAATAGGAATTCCTTTAGTGATAGTAGCACAAGTAATTCTTAGACTTGAGATCATCATAGTATCTTATGTATGATGAGTTATACATTGACATGTCCTTTAAGACCCTGAGGGAATATCAAAGGGTCTATGCTTGGGTATAATTAATTATGCATGAAGATAATGAATGATCAATAAATGATCTTCCGCTTCTAGTAAAAGAAGTGAATGTCCTATATGATTCGATAAATGACAACTCAATAGTCTTTGGCCAAGGCATAATGAAATTAGAAAGTAGTTTCTAATTTGCATTATCGGAGTTTGTGCATTTAGGATCAGAATACATATAATTAAATAAAATAAGTCTTGATAGTAAATCCATGTCTTATATTTAATTGGGACATTGTATGATAGAAGGAATGAATTGTATGGTAACTATTTACTCAAAGGTTATTTGATGATTAATATTGAAATCTATATTATCTGAAAAGTCATTGAGCGCTAAGGGGGTTTACCCTTATTATAGAATAAATATTTATTTAAATGAATTAATAGTTAAATTATTTATTTAAATAAAATTAGAATTGTTCTAATTAATTTATTCACATCCGATTTAATATGGAGAACGTAAAGGGTCACACCATAAAATGATGAATATTTATTTAAGAAGCAAATGGCATAATCGTAATAATAAGTTAAGTATATTTAATTTAATCTATGGTGATAGAATAAATTAAATAGCTTAATATTTATTATTTAATATTTTAGATATATTAAATATAAATTAATAAGAAGAGTCTTATTGTTGTTGTTGTTGTTATTATTATTATTATTATTATTATTATTATTATTATTATTATTATTATTATTATTGTAATACCCGAGAATTTTCATATATTATTAAATAAATATATTAATGGAAATGAGAATTTATTTGAATATAAATGATTTTGTGTTATGAGATGAATTAATTCAATTATATATAATTGAATAATTATAATAATTGAGAAATTGGTGGAGTTTGTGATAAACTCGTTGATTGCCTTGTGTGGCACAGTGACGTAATATAAGAATGATTATATTAATTTAAGCGAACAATTAATCTATATTAATTGTTAATCGAAGAATATTAATTAACTGTTATAAAATACTAATGAGGATTGATTAATAATATGTGATTATTATTGCAAGAAACATAATAATAATGAGCAACGTGTTTATAAATATAATAAGATTTATATCAAAGTGATAGTTAATCATATAAAGGTTAATTAAATTGTTATAGAGGTTAACAATTATATTGATTGATGTAGGATATGTGTATATTATTAATTAATATTCAATTTATAAGATGAGAAATTATATGTGCAAGCATGCGAATTAAATGTATAGTAACTATATGTTATGATATGTGTAGGTGACAAATGATGTGTGGATATACATTAAAATAATGTATCATGGATCTATTATAAATAATTGTTGAGGAATACAATTTAATAATATATGATATAATGTAATGTGGTAGTATCCGATTGTATTATATCGGTAAGATAAAATGTACATAGATTATATGTATTCAAATTGCATTTATTACATTATGGGGAGAACATTGTAATTATAACCTAAGAGTACATATAATATATAACATAAGTGTAGCATATAGTCCATTCGTAAGAATGCTGAGATTTGCTTGGCTTGTCCCAATATAATAGTCACTCTCCTTTTTCCTCATTCACGTGCACAGCCATTATGGCCTAAGCCTATTGCTTCTCCTTAAACTCAGTAAATTTCCATAGCCTTGTAGCAATGATGAGCAAGGGAGTGGTTTTAATGATGGATTCTAACAACTAAATACCTACCATTCTATAACCTTCATGCAATTTGACAATCCGTTAGTTTGATTTGGGAGTTAGAAGCTTGGACTGTGTATTCATTCTTCTATATAAAGGAACTCCCTGCACCTTCATTTCATTGCTGAAATATTTCTAAGAGAAGAGAGTATACTGTGATTGTCTATTTAGTTCAGAAGGAATTTCTATAGTAGCATCAGCAAGCTTACTCCATAACAGAGGTATAACTCCTCTTCGTGTCTTCATTTTCATTTTCTGTCAAAAGAACTCCATTGTTGTTCTCTGAGTTTTGTTAAAATTCTTGATTATGCCAAATTGGTTCATGATTGGTTTGTAGAACCCTTATATTGTTGTTATATGAACATACACACATGATGGAACCACTGAATAGTCTTTCATTTCCATTGTTCCTCTTCAATTTCTGTAAATACATGAAATTCGTAAATTAGTTAGAGTTCATGAAATTGGGAATTGATAATTGCTATTGACTGTTATATAAGCATATATATATATATGTGTTAGTACGTTAAACAATGTTGAAATCGATGAAATGGGAGGTTTTGGGTCGGTTTTCGCTGCAGTCTGAACCGCAGAAAACTGCCTCGACGCCGCAGCGCCGCAGCCCGCGCCGCAGCGCCACACGCGCCGCAGCCCGCGCCGCAGCGCCGCACGCAGCGCCACTCGCGCCGCAGCGCCAGTATTAAGCTACTGTTGCCGCACCGCAGCGCCAGCCTCTGTGTTCAGTTTTCTGCATTCTGCAACAAAACTGTTATGTACCAATTGTTTGATTTTTGTTTGAACAAGCATGGGAGCATGATTAATACATATATATAAACCTAATGAAGCAATGTAAGCATGTTTTAGTATATTAGCATGCATGGTTAACCAAACGACACATAGTTTGGAAACGAATTTAAAGTTTCATAAACGACGTTAACATATATAGAGCATGTTTACATACTGACCTTGCAAGCACGTTAGTACCACCTAGAGACACATGAAGTGCATGTTAGCTTATCTATATTGGTTCCGTAATAAAATGTGAACATGTGAACCTAACTAGTGCTCATTCCTAACAAAAATATAAGTTTGAAGGTGGATATGATCATGTAAATGCTATATAGTCATTTTGATGTTATGAGCATGTTTAGATAACTTTGAAATATATGAATGAAGCCTTAACTTGTGTTTATATAGTTTGTAAGGAAGCATGAACATGTTAGGCTCTATTAGTAAGATTCACCAATAGAAATACAAGCCTTGCACATGAGCATTAACACGATACGTGGAGATTTAAATTCTGATATTTATGGACACATGTGATAGTACTCTTAGACTCATTCATGTGTCATGCATATATATATACCATGATTGGTTGCCGTGATTAAAGTTTAGCATAAACAAAACATGTTTTCAAGATAATAACAATGCTAGCTACATATATGCAATACGAGTACTCATGAGCATGACTAATACAAGTTATATGAATATCTTATGTGTTTAAAAGCAATCATGTTAGACCATATGAGTTCGTGTCCTTGAATGGCTTTAAGTATTAACTTAAGAACCTATACCATGTACGATTGGATTTGGAAAAGTTATACAAGCATGAAAGTATCCTTTAAATATGAATACATGCTACGCGATATTATATGATGTTACTTGAACCCGATTTTGACGGTTAACTTAAGGAGATGCCGTAACTTGCTAAAATGAAATATATTTAGTATTGATTGTGGTCTTATGTGATATTAATAATATGCAAGCATGTTTGCTAATTGTTGAGATCTTATATAATATGAGAATGCGTTTAAACTCTAAAGAAGGAACGTTAAGGATAGAAATTATATTCTATATAACTGTGTAGCTAGGTAAAACTTAGCTTATGTGTTGATCGTATATTCAAAGAGAAAATGTGAAGTTAAATTATATGACTAATGAATATCATTTATATACGTAACTGTATTACGATAGGGATTCGAAAGTGTTGATTGCTTTTCGTGGATAAACTACTCTAAAGGCAAGTTCTCTTACTTACACTCTCTTAAAGTGCAAGTATCCTAACCGACGCATTTACTTTATGCAAGGAAAGCTATGATTGTGAAAGTTTCCTAACTTATACTCTTTTACTATGCAAGTATCCTATCTTGTGTATTGCGAACAAGTTTTCTATTTAATCGGTTGAATTGAATTAGCATACTTGAACTCTTATTTCATTAAAGCTAGTATTCATGTTGAACTTAGTATTGTTCTTGAATATTGTGAAAGTGTCTATGCCATTTGATTCGGCTAGACTTATATTATTGAAAAGCGACCCAAACTAATTGATTGGTGCGGAATCTTGTATTTGACTGAGAAGAACAACCTTCTTTGAAGGGAATATATAATTGTCGGAGAACCGACGTGCACACTTGAGTATGGTTGATTGTTATGCATAACAAGGGTACTTTAGGCTGATCACCTGTTGTACCTGTTTTTGTTGGATTTTCAGTTTATTACTGTCAATTCTAGTAGAAGTTCATAGTCCGTAGTGACTACTCAGTATTCAATTATTTGAAATCTTGAATTGACTTATTATTAAATTATATTGATATTATCCTGTCCTTAGCGACTGATATTGAGAACTGTTGATATTCTTGTTATTCTTGAACTATCAAATCTTGTTATACCCTTTCGAGAATGGAGAATCTTATTACTCACCCTTATTGTATATTACTTGCTGGGCAATTTGTGCTCATTCTTGCTTTCCCTAAAACATTTCAGTTAAGGCAGAGCATGGTGAACCTTCGGGCATTGATAAGGGCAAGGGCAAAGCTACCAACTAGCTTATGTCTGTTATGTTTTAAATATATTAATATTGTATGAAGATGATGTAGTAAGACTGGATTTGATTATGTTTAAGCTTAAGTTAGATTATGTAATAAGTCGTTAACTGATATTATTATGTAATCTATTAAGTACTGTAGGTTGCGAGACTTGGGGGAATAATTATAATAAATCATTGTAAATTATTCTAGAATAGATTTTCCGCTGTGATCGTATGATATTTAATTATTATTATTGTGATGTATTTCCATGAGCACGTGATGAACCGAATTCGAGAGACCAAGTGGCGATCCTGGAATTTGGGGGCGTCACAGGTTTGTATCAGAGCCGTAGTTATAAACCTTAGGAACGAGTGTCCTTAGACTATAACTTAGGCGAACTTAGAAGTTAGGAAGGAGATAAAACTCATGTAGAGTTTTCCTTAAGAGACTTAGTCTGTTATGAAATGTAACTTCATTCTATACAATGAACTTATATTTTGTTTAACATTCTAATGGAGATGCTATTTCTTGTCTTGTGTTTGTGAGTGTAGGATGACAGACACAGGGGTACCTAGTAGAGTTGTAGAGGAGGAGCCCGGGGATATACACGTAGTATACGAGGCACCTCTAGAGGCTACACCAGTGCAGGCTGTTGCACCATTCGAGTCTGACGACGAGGACGAGATTGAGATAGAGTCTGATCCAGAGGAGGAGCCGATGGAGGATGAGCCAGTAGAGGACTCTGATGAGGCTACTATAGAGGAACAGATGTTAGGCGAGTACGAGGAGCGTATTCTAGAGTTAGACTGCAGAGTCCAGGAGCTGGAGGCAGAGGCCCACGAGAGAGAGTCTGAGTTCCAGAAGCTGAGGGACGAGGACCACCAGAGGAAGCTGGCTATGCAAGAGTTAGAGGTGGAGATTGCCTACCGTAGGGAGGCAGGGATCCAGATGGGGACTCTATTTCACAGGTAAGTGGCTAGGAATGTAGATTTGGCAGAGAAGCTAGAAGAGGTTGAGCAGAGGGAGCTGAGTGAGAAGACTGAGAAAGAGGCACTCCGTACTCAGCTAGAGTTGGAGGTGATGGCTAGGTTACACTTCGAGGAGAAGTGGGAAGCGTCCAATGAGAGAGCTGACGACCTTGAGGACGAGGTCAGGTGCAAGAAGAGAAAGATGAACAAGATGGGGTATGTGTTCCGTTCAGCTTTTGAAAGGGTGATTGATGGTGTGTACCACTACCCGGCAGAACAGGGACAGACTCTACATACCTTGAGCCGAGAGCTGGTTGCGTATATAGCACAGTTGGAGTACAAGAGCGCAGTGGAGCGCCGGATGATGGGATGAGATTTCCTTAGTCAGTCTAGTGGTAGTACTAGTTGTGTCTTTATGTATTGTATATACTATGTTGTAATCCCGATCTTTTGTGTAAGATGTGGGATGATGATGTAAACCCCGAGTTAGCTTTTGTTAGAGGGGTAGTATGGTAGTAGGTTGGTATATTCCCCGTCTTTTGTGATATTAGGGGATATATGTGATAACATTTATAGCAGTATGCTAGGAAAATCATGTAATGAAATGAAATGGCATATGAATATAAATGGAGTTGATTTTAGAAACGTGTTATAAATTTATTCTTTTAGTATTAAAAGAAATACTTAAGTGATATACTTGAATAATAATAAAATGAAAAATTGTGATGCAGATAATGCCGCCCAGACGTAGATTGACTGCACCCGAAGAATCCGTTAACAATGAGAGAGAACAAGTAGACCCGATCCAGAAACTGGTAGACTTGTTAGGAGAAGCCTTAAGGGGAAGGAACAATGAACCCGTTCGCCCGAACCCTCAAACTGTGCCAGTAACAACCTTTAAAGACTTTAAGAGTGTAGGACCCCCGGAGTTCGAGGGAACTACCGACCCAATCGTCGCACAAACGTGGATCAAAGAGATCGAAAAAGCTTTCACTATAGCTAGCGTAGGCGAAGATCAGAAGACGGTGTTTTCCACGTACATGATGAGGGGAGAAGCAAACTACTGGTGGGAGGCTAATCAACAAAGAGCTGGAGAAGGGATAATAGCTTGGGATAAGTTTAAGACACTGTTCTTCGAGAATTACTTTCCAAAGAGTATGAAGAATAGGATGGAGGTGAAATTCCTAGAGTTAAAACAAGGTGAGATGACGGTGGCGCAATACGCGGCTAGGTTTAACGAACTAGCGCGATTTGCGGAGCACCAAGTTGGTGATGAAGAGAGGAAGGCTAGATGCTTTGAACAAGGGTTGAAGCCATGGCTGTTCAATAAGGTATCAGTTCTTCAAATTGATTCCTTTGCAACATTACTGGAGAAGGCAATCATTGCGGAAGGCGGCAGTGAGGCCTTAAGTCTGTATAACAAAGAAAAGAAAGGAAAGAATACTGGAGGAGAGAATCGTACGGGAGGAAGCAGTAGCGGAGGAAGCAACTTGGGAAAGAGAAAGTGGGAGAACAACAACAACAACAAAAACAACAATAATAATCAATCAGGGAATTTTCGTGGAGGTTTCAAGAAGAGGGTTGAAGGATGCCCGAAGTGTGGGAAGAATCACCAGGGCGAGTGCTGGAAGGGACGTGGCACTTGCTACAACTGCGGACAGGAAGGGCACATCTCGCCCAACTGTTTGAAACCGAAAAAGATACAAGGATGCTTTGCTTGTGGCTCGACGGAGCACCGAATTAAGGACTGCCCAAAGAAGGGAAGTGGCGGGGGTAGTAATAAGCAAGGAGGCAACAAGCTGATGATCGGTGGACCGGCACAATCCAACCGCCCAACCGCCAGAACCTTTAACATGACCGTCCAAGACGCAGTGACTGCGAAGGATGTGGTGTCAGGTATAATCCCAATCAATGATATAAATGCTTATGTATTATTTGATTCGGGTGCCACCTGTTCTTTTGTATCTGAAGAATTTGCTAGTAGACTTAGTACACCTCAAGAACTATTAGAAAATCCTTTGATCATAGAAGTTGCTAATAAGGAAGTGATCCCTGTAGAATACGTTTATCGAAATTGTCGCGCAAATATTAGTAAACATGAACTGAGCGTAGACTTGATTCCTATTAGACTGGGAGAATTTGACGTAATACTGGGAATGGATTGGTTGTATAACCATGCTGCGATAATTGACTGTCAGAACAAATGTGTGAACCTTCAGACTCCGAGTAAGTCTAAGGTAGTGTTTCATGGTAGCTCATCGCTTAAGCAATCGTGTTGCGTTACGATGATGCAGGCCAAGAAATTGTTAAGGAAAGGATATGGAGGATATTTAGCTTACATCGTTGATACTCGGAATAAGGGAGTAGAAATTAAGGATATATCCGTAGTTAATGAATTTTAAGACGTGTTTCCGGACGATCTTCCTGGTCTTCCGCCAGACAGAGAAATCGAATTCGTAATAGACTTAGCACCGGGAACGGCACCGATTTCGAAAGCTCCATATCGTATGGCGCCAGTAGAAATGAAGGAATTGATGATACAATTGCAAGAATTGTTGGATAAGGGTTGCATTCGACCGAGTGTTTCTCCTTGGGGAGCACCAGTACTATTCGTTAAGAAGAAGGACGGATCGATGAGGCTCTATATAGATTATCGAGAATTGAACAGAGTAACGATCAAGAACCGGTATCCGCTACCAAGGATAGACGACTTATTTGATCAACTGAAGGGAGCAAAGTGTTTCTCAAAGATCGACCTACGAACAGGATATCATCAACTGAAGGTACGGGACGAGGACATACCAAAGACTGCGTTTCGAACCCGTTATGGACACTACGAGTTTTTGGTAATGTCATTCGGATTGACTAATGCTCCTGCAGCATTTATGGACTTGATGAACCGAGTTTTGAAGCCATACTTGGATAAATTTGTAGTGGTTTTTATCGATGATATTTTGATCTACTCAAAGACAGAGGAAGAACACGCCGAACATCTAAAGATTATTTTGGAAGCACTAAGGAAGGAGAAGATGTATGCAAAATTTTCTAAGTGCGAATTTTGGATAGAGAAGGTTCAATTCTTAGGCCATGTGGTGGATAAGAATGGAATCTCTGTAGACCCTGCGAAGGTTGAAGCAGTAAGTAATTGGGAACAACCGAGAACACCGACGGAGTTGAGAAGCTTTCTAGGGTTAGCTGGGTACTATCGAAGATTCATCCAAGATTTTTCTAAGATAGCAACCCCGTTGACCAATTTGACTAGAAAGACGGTGAAATTTGTATGGACCGACAAATGCGAAGAATGTTTTCAAGAACTGAAAAGGAGATTGAGCAAAACACCTGTGTTATCATTACTAGATGATGCAGGAAATTTTGTGGTGTTTAGTGATGCATCGCACAAGGGGCTTGGCTGTGTGCTCATGCAACATGGCAAGGTTATTGCATATGCGTCACGACAATTGAAGGATTACGAAAAACGATACCCTACTCATGACTTAGAGTTAGCGACAGTAGTTTTTGCGTTAAAGATATGGAGACATTATCTATACGGAGAAAAATGTGAGATATACACGGACCACAAAAGTCTGAAATATATCTTCACACAGAAGGAGTTAAACATGCGGCAAAGAAGGTGGTTAGAATTAATCAAAGACTATGACTGCGATATTCTTTATCACCCGGGAAAGGCAAATGTGGTTGCCGACGCTCTGAGCAGGAAAGGAAGGGAGAAGTTGTTTAATTTAACAACTCAGGAAGAGTTGATAAGAGAGATGGAGAAATTGGAGATAGAAGTAAAAGGACCAGAAAAGTCTGGTGAGAAGTTAATTGTAATGGAAGCTTGTCCGACGTTGTTGAATAGAGTTAAGGAAGCTCAGGAAAAGGATGAAGAGTGTGAGAAAATCCGAAAGAGGATCACAGAAAGTGAGGAAGAAAAATTTCGAATGGATAAAGACGGTATTTTGAGATTTGAAGGGAGAGTGTGGGTACCAGCGGTAACCGAGTTGAGGGAAGAGATTTTGCACGAGGCACACAATACGACATATTCCGTTCATCCGGGAGGCACAAAGATGTACCGAGATCTAAGGCAACATTTTTGGTGGCCTAATTTGAAACGGGAAGTCGCAGAGTGCGTCAGTAAATGCTTGACTTGGCAACGCGTTAAAGCAGAGCATCAGGGGCCAAGTGGTTTACTACAACCGTTAGAAATACCAGAGTGGAAATGGGAGCATATTACCATGGACTTCGTGGTAGGACTTCCAGTTACACAGAAAGGTTATGATGCTATTTGGGTTATCGTGGATCGACTAACGAAGACCGCACACTTTCTACCAATCAAGATCCGCTACAGTTTGAACCAATTAGCAAGCCTATATGTAAAAGAAATTATTTCACGACATGGAGTGCCGGTGTCAATTGTCTCTGATCGAGATCCGCGCTTCACGTCTAATTTTTGGAAGAGTTTGCAGGAAAGAATGGGAACGCAGTTGAGGTTGAGTACAGCTTATCATCCTCAAACAGACGGACAAAGTGAGCGAACAATACAAACGCTAGAAGACATGCTTAGGACTTGCGTGATGGATTTTAAGGGAAATTGGGACGACCACCTATCCTTAGTAGAATTCGCATATAATAATAGCTACCATGCGAGTATTGGCATGCCACCGTACGAAGCTCTTTACGGGAGAAAGTGCAAAACGCCGTTATGTTGGGACGAAGTCGGAGAACGACGAATACTCGGACCAGAGTTAGTTCAACAAACCACAGACGTGGTGACAGTGATAAGAGC
Organism: Panax stipuleanatus; assembly: GCA_020205555.1. Classification (NCBI taxonomy): domain Eukaryota; kingdom Viridiplantae; phylum Streptophyta; class Magnoliopsida; order Apiales; family Araliaceae; genus Panax; species Panax stipuleanatus. Next base: position 51,941,315 of record CM035119.1, read on the forward strand.
CAGACTTGTAGCAGCTCAAGATCGCCAGAAGAAATACGCAGATTTGCATCGGCAGGACCGAGACTTCAAAGTCGGCAGTTTCGTATTCTTGAAGGTATCTCCATGGAAGGAAAAAATCCGTTTCGGCAAGAAAGGAAAATTGAGTCCAAGATTCATAGGACCGTTCGAGATACTGAAGCGAGTGGGTGAAGTGGCATACAAAGTTGCGTTACCACCCGAGTTGGAGCATATCCACAACGTGTTCCACATTTTCGTGTTGCGACCGTACAAGGCCGACCACAAACACATGATTTCTTACGAGCCCATTCAAGTGGAGAAGAACTTGGCGTATGAAGAAATTCCTGTCCAAATATTAGATAGGAAAGAACAAACTTTGAGAAATAAAGTTATTTCATCTGTAAAAGTACTTTGGCGTAACCACGATGTCGAGGAGGCAACGTGGGAGTTAGAAGATAGGATGATGAGGGACTATCCCCATCTATTTGTGTAACCTTGTAGCAATTCCGGGACGGAATTTTTATAAGGGGGGGAGGATGTAATACCCGAGAATTTCCATATATTATTAAATAAATATATTAATGGAAATGAGAATTTATTTGAATATAAATGATTTTGTGTTATGAGATGAATTAATTCAATTATATATAATTGAATAATTATAATAATTGAGAAATTGGTGGAGTTTGTGATAAACTCGTTGATTGCCTTGTGTGGCACAGTGACGTAATATAAGAATGATTATATTAATTTAAGCGAACAATTAATCTATATTAATTGTTAATCGAAGAATATTAATTAACTGTTATAAAATACTAATGAGGATTGATTAATAATATGTGATTATTATTGCAAGAAACATAATAATAATGAGCAACGTGTTTATAAATATAATAAGATTTATATCAAAGTGATAGTTAATCATATAAAGGTTAATTAAATTGTTATAGAGGTTAACAATTATATTGATTGATGTAGGATATGTGTATATTATTAATTAATATTCAATTTATAAGATGAGAAATTATATGTGCAAGCATGCGAATTAAATGTATAGTAACTATATGTTATGATATGTGTAGGTGACAAATGATGTGTGGATATACATTAAAATAATGTATCATGGATCTATTATAAATAATTGTTGAGGAATACAATTTAATAATATATGATATAATGTAATGTGGTAGTATCCGATTGTATTATATCGGTAAGATAAAATGTACATAGATTATATGTATTCAAATTGCATTTATTACATTATGGGGAGAACATTGTAATTATAACCTAAGAGTACATATAATATATAACATAAGTGTAGCATATAGTCCATTCGTAAGAATGCTGAGATTTGCTTGGCTTGTCCCAATATAATAGTCACTCTCCTTTTTCCTCATTCACGTGCACAGCCATTATGGCCTAAGCCTATTGCTTCTCCTTAAACTCAGTAAATTTCCATAGCCTTGTAGCAATGATGAGCAAGGGAGTGGTTTTAATGATGGATTCTAACAACTAAATACCTACCATTCTATAACCTTCATGCAATTTGACAATCCGTTAGTTTGATTTGGGAGTTAGAAGCTTGGACTGTGTATTCATTCTTCTATATAAAGGAACTCCCTGCACCTTCATTTCATTGCTGAAATATTTCTAAGAGAAGAGAGTATACTGTGATTGTCTATTTAGTTCAGAAGGAATTTCTATAGTAGCATCAGCAAGCTTACTCCATAACAGAGGTATAACTCCTCTTCGTGTCTTCATTTTCATTTTCTGTCAAAAGAACTCCATTGTTGTTCTCTGAGTTTTGTTAAAATTCTTGATTATGCCAAATTGGTTCATGATTGGATTGTAGAACCCTTATATTGTTGTTATATGAACATACACACATGATGGAACCACTGAATAGTCTTTCATTTCCATTGTTCCTCTTCAATTTCTGTAAATACATGAAATTCGTAAATTAGTTAGAGTTCATGAAATTGGGAATTGATAATTGCTATTGACTGTTATATAAGCATATATATATATATGTGTTAGTACGTTAAACAATGTTGAAATCGATGAAATGGGAGGTTTTGGGTCGGTTTTCGCTGCAGTCTGAACCGCAGAAAACTGCCTCGACGCCGCAGCGCCGCAGCCCGCGCCGCAGCGCCACACGCGCTGCAGCCCGCGCCGCAGCGCCGCACGCAGCGCCACTCGCGCCGCAGCGCCAGTATTAAGCTACTGTTGCCGCACCGCAGCGCCAGCCTCTGTGTTCAGTTTTCTGCATTCTGCAACAAAACTGTTATGTACCAATTGTTTGATTTTTGTTTGAACAAGCATGGGAGCATGATTAATACATATATATAAACCTAATGAAGCAATGTAAGCATGTTTTAGTATATTAGCATGCATGGTTAACCAAACGACACATAGTTTGGAAACGAATTTAAAGTTTCATAAACGACGTTAACATATATAGAGCATGTTTACATACTGACCTTGCAAGCACGTTAGTACCACCTAGAGACACATGAAGTGCATGTTAGCTTATCTATATTGGTTCCGTAATAAAATGTGAACATGTGAACCTAACTAGTGCTCATTCCTAACAAAAATATAAGTTTGAAGGTGGATATGATCATGTAAATGCTATATAGTCATTTTGATGTTATGAGCATGTTTAGATAACTTTGAAATATATGAATGAAGCCTTAACTTGTGTTTATATAGTTCGTAAGGAAGCATGAACATGTTAGGCTCTATTAGTAAGATTCACCAATAGAAATACAAGCCTTGCACATGAGCATTAACACGATACGTGGAGATTTAAATTCTGATATTTATGGACACATGTGATAGTACTCTTAGACTCATTCATGTGTCATGCATATATATATACCATGATTGGTTGCCGTGATTAAAGTTTAGCATAAACAAAGCATGTTTTCAAGATAATAACAATGCTAGCTACATATATGCAATACGAGTACTCATGAGCATGACTAATACAAGTTATATGAATATCTTATGTGTTTAAAAGCAATCATGTTAGACCATATGAGTTCGTGTCCTTGAATGGCTTTAAGTATTAACTTAAGAACCTATACCATGTACGATTGGATTTGGAAAAGTTATACAAGCATGAAAGTATCCTTTAAATATGAATACATGCTACGCGATATTATATGATGTTACTTGAACCCGATTTTGACGGTTAACTTAAGGAGATGCCGTAACTTGCTAAAATGAAATATATTTAGTATTGATTGTGGTCTTATGTGATATTAATAATATGCAAGCATGTTTGCTAATTGTTGAGATCTTATATAATATGAGAATGCGTTTAAACTCTAAAGAAGGAACGTTAAGGATAGAAATTATATTCTATATAACTGTGTAGCTAGGTAAAACTTAGCTTATGTGTTGATCGTATATTCAAAGAGAAAATGTGAAGTTAAATTATATGACTAATGAATATCATATATATACGTAACTGTATTACGATAGGGATTCGAAAGTGTTGATTGCTTTTCGTGGATAAACTACTCTAAAGGCAAGTTCTCTTACTTACACTCTCTTAAAGTGCAAGTATCCTAACCGACGCATTTACTTTATGCAAGGAAAGCTATGATTGTGAAAGTTTCCTAACTTATACTCTTTTACTATGCAAGTATCCTATCTTGTGTATTGCGAACAAGTTTTCTATTTAATCGGTTGAATTGAATTAGCATACTTGAACTCTTATTTCATTAAAGCTAGTATTCATGTTGAACTTAGTATTGTTCTTGAATATTGTAAAAGTGTCTATGCCATTTGATTCGGCTAGACTTATATTATTGAAAAGCGACCCAAACTAATTGATTGGTGCGGGATCTTGTATTTGACTGAGAAGAACAACCTTCTTTGAAGGGAATATATAATTGTCGGAGAACCGACGTGCACACTTGAGTATGGTTGATTGTTATGCATAACAAGGGTACTTTAGGCTGATCACCTGTTGTACCTGTTTTTGTTGGATTTTCAGTTTATTACTGTCAATTCTAGTAGAAGTTCATAGTCCGTAGTGACTACTCAGTATTCAATTATTTGAAATCTTGAATTGACTTATTATTGAATCATATTGATATTATCCTGTCCTTAGCGACTGATATTGAGAACTGTTGATATTCTTGTTATTCTTGAACTATCAAATCTTGTTATACCCTTTCGAGAATTGAGAATCTTATTACTCACCCTTATTGTATATTACTTGCTGGGCAATTTGTGCTCATTCTTGCTTTCCCTAAAACATTTCAGTTAAGGCAGAGCATGGTGAACCTTCGGGCGTTGATAAGGGCAAGGGCAAAGCTACCAACTAGCTTATGTCTGTTATGTTTTAAATATATTAATATTGTATGAAGATGATGTAGTAAGACTGGATTTGATTATGTTTAAGCTTAAGTTAGATTATGTAATAAGTCGTTAACTGATATTATTATGTAATCTATTAAGTACTGTAGGTTGCGAGACTTGGGGGAATAATTATAATAAATCATTGTAAATTATTCTAGAATAGATTTTCCGCTGTGATCGTATGATATTTAATTATTATTATTGTGATGTATTACCATGAGCACGTGATGAACCGAATTCGAGAGACCAAGTGGCGGTCCTGGAATTTGGGGGCGTCACAATTATTATTATTATTATTATTATTATTATTATTATTATTACTATTATATTAGTTTAATTCCTAAAAGAGTTTAGGAATTAATTAATAGGAGTACTCTCCTATATTCATAATAAGTTTAGGAGGTAAATTAATTAAAGGAGTTTAATTAATTTCTCCTAATAAGATTTGGAAGCCTAATTAATTAAAAGAGTTTAATTAATTAATTAAAAACCCTAATCCTAAAATGGTTAGGAGGGTTACCTACATCTATAAATAAGAGAACATTGATCAAAAGAAGGAATCACACCAGGTAGATTCAAGTCGAACAAGAAAATGATTGGAGTTGAACTCGTACCTGAGGAAGCACGAATCTTCAAGGGTATGATTCTTTCTTTATCTCTTTAGATTAAATTAATATTTGCGCATAAAGGATGATCCGGGTTAATGGTTTGTAAATTTTAAAAACTCTATTTTTACACATCCGCTGCTATGTATGTAATTGTGGCATTCTATTTTGATCTTACAAACTTAACAGTGGTATCAGAGTAAAACCTTTATGTGAGTTATTAATTGATTAGATTTGATATATATATATATATACATATATATATATATATATTGATATATATATATATATTGATATGTATTTTGAACAATTTAATTGGGCATAATTATTAGCTAGGAATCATATTTTTGGAGAAAAAATGTACAATTCGCGACACTGGAAAACTGACTCTGCCTAGCAGCGCTGCAGCGCTTGTCAAAGACTTAGCTGTCGCGCCGCAGCGCCGGTCCAGGTCAAAGAACGAGCGACCCGGCGCTGCAGCGCCTGTTTACAGTGTAAAAGGAGCGCTGCAGCGCCAGGTCCGAATTTCTTAAAAAATGGGTAACCCAGCGCCGCAGCGCCCGAATGTAGTTCATTCGGGGAGCCGCAGCGCCGGTTACCAGAATTGAATAAAGTTTTGCTTTGTTTAATTTTTATATTTCTAATTAAGATAAAATGTTTATTTTAATTAAAATTAAAATTATATGGTTTTCTGTAATTCTAGAATAATAAATGACTTTATTAGATTTGAAATTGGATTAAAATAAAGATGTTTATTTTAATTAGAATTAGATTTCATGCTAACTAATTAGAGTTGGAATTGGATTCCATGATAACTAATTAGAGTTGAAATTGAATTTTGAAACTAACTAGAAATGCCCATTAAATCGATATGAATGTATACATTAAATATTTTATTTATTGATTCATATAGTGATATGTATGATAATAAATTGTGTTGATTATGGACTATTGACCTATGCGATTGGATTTTATTTTAGTTGAATGTTTGAATGAATGTGTTTTTTTTAATGGGGTCTGCCTACCTCGTCTTCTCTAATTTTTTCTTGATGTAAATTTTATCTCCCTCATTTGTACTTCTCATTGACTGCTGATCAAGATTTATATTTAATGTAAATAGTTTATGTAATAGAATTAGTTAGAATTATCTTGAATAATTGGAGACCAATAAACAAGGAGCGCATGAAGACCCGTTTGTAATGGAACCCGGGATTTAAATGTAATAGTTATATTTAAATTTAATTCTTGTACTCCTAGGTTTGACCTTTTGGTTCACTTGATGGCTCGAGTGAACCAACTAGAATAAAACTCCATAATCAATCTGGGTAGATTATTGTATTCTATATGCATACTTATACTATATATATATATATATATATATATATATATATTATGCAACATGCTTCGCATGTCAATTAAAATGACGCGTATTTTATACATATATGTGTGCATGTGCACTAAATAAGATGAGACAATTAATAACAAACTCCTTATAGAATTTATATTAAGTTCTAAGCGTTCAAAGATATTTGGAATATCGAACGTTGCCTTCTAGCATGATAAATTTAATAGAGTATTAAATATTTAATATGAGTTTGTTTTGTCACCAAAGGTAAGTATTAAATATTTAAGATGTTGATTTATCACATTTGATTCTTATAACGAAATTGAACAATATTGTTTTGTTGTGTTACCACAAGGATGGTATTTTTCTATTTGAATATATGAAAGTGCTAGGTTGGACTTAACTTTAGATAATTTTGGTTCGGATGTGTCACCACTTGATCAAAATAATCTAGAGGCATAAAAAGAGTTATATGATGATGTAATTGACAATAGTTGTCTACCTATTTATTTATATACCATTTGTTGTGTCACCGCAAGGCTATATATATTTGAAATATGATCCTTATTCTCTCTAGCAAATCTTTAAATAGTTTTGTCGAACTATATATTATGAGGGTAATATAGTTTGATGAAAATAGTTGGAGATACCAATTTAAAATAAGACTTAAGTTATTTTGGTAATTAATTAAATGAATGTAAGCTAAAATATTATTTTATTTCACATGCAGAATTTGAAAAATGTCACACTCACTATCACTGCGTAGCATACTTGATGCTATCAAGTTAACCGGACCGAATTACACGGACTAGTTAAGAAATTTGAGAATTATTCTCACTGTTGAAAAGCTTTCTTCTATCCAAGATTCACCTATCCTTGCAAAAGTTGCAGAAACAGCTTCTGAGGAATAGATTACTACTTTTAAAAAGTGGCAAGATGATGCATCTATAGCACAGTGTTTCATGCTCGCATCCATGAGTAACGAGCTAGAACGTCAGCAAGAGAAAATGGATGCCTATTCTATTTTGCTGCACCTAAAAGAATTATATGGTGAGCAAAGCAAGACTGCTAGGTATCAGATATATGGGGAGCTCTTCCGATCTCGCATGTCCGATGGTACTATAGTTGAGACTCATTGTCTAAAGTTGATTAATTTGATTGAACAACTGGAACAATTAGGGTTCAGCATGGATGGGGAGTTAAGTCAAGATTTGATCTTGCAATCACTCCCAAACACCTTCTAACAATTTGTTGTCAATTTCCACATTAATAAGTTGGACGTCAGCTTTTCTGAGTTATTTAACATGTTGCAAATTGTTGAAGGTCACTTCCCATTTGTCGATGTTGGAAAATTTAAGAAATACCGCGGGTCGGTTCATAACCCAGTTTTCCTCAAATCGATCTTCCTAAGTTATCTATACCCTTATTCTTTTTATTGAAAAATAAATTTTGAAGGGTTTTTAGGAAAGAGGCCAACATGTGTATATGTCGACGATTTTGATTTGATTTAAATAGAGTCGCCAGTTGACAGTTTTAAAAATAGTTGTACCAACTCAACCGAAGTTGATTTGAAAAGAGGCCCAATTGCCGGACACTGTCAAAACTTGATCTTTGAAATCAGAGTTTTAAGTTCGGGGGCTTGGTTAAGTGTGGGGAAGGTGTTAGGCACCCCACGACTCCCGTGTAAACATGGTACAGCCATCTTTTCAATATTTCCCTTAAAACTGGAATGCGCGAGTGAATGCTGTTTGAAAATTGGGCCTTTTGATTTATTGAAAGCTTTGGCAGGCTTCGTTGAGCCTATATACGAAGGGTTTGATTTGATTTGAGAATCAATCTTTGATTTGATTTGCAAAAAGCATTTAATTTGATTTGCAAAAGCTTTTTGAATTGAATTGACAGTGATGTTTTGGAAGCTGGTTTTATCAAACCCTTACGCTGACATAGGAAATAAAGTATATCAATACTATCAATTTTATCTTTATAGCCTTAAGGCTGCATGCAAATGGTGATTTTTTGGGCTGCGAAGCATCCTCGAACACAGAAATATAAAGTGTTGGTCTCCTCATGGGTATGAAAACCATCGGAGGGACACTGACACGACAATCTATATTTTCACTATGTTGAGACCTTAAATACGGATAACCGTTTTAAGGTCTGACCATATACATTTCACAGAAAAAATTGGTAGGGTACATCTGTAAATCGGAGTTTGTCCATCGTGGGAATCAGATTCTGATCAGTTTGATCAAAAATCCTACGATTACTAGCCTCACATATGAGTTGCTAAAAAAACCTGCACAGTTCAAATTTGTACAGAAGCAGATAAATATCCTAAAATAGCCAAAACCAGGGATTCGTTCAGTAAATCTGGTCCGCACAGTTCAAATTTGTACTGAAGCGTCTCGTTCCCACTAGATAGCGATCTAAGGGACGCGAGGTTGCTTTTGAAGTTGAAATTATAAAAATAACTAGATTTAAAGAAATCTCAGCCATTATAGCTTCTAGATTCTGTCGGGACCTGTTTAAACTGTTGAAATCTAGGAATGGCGACATTTGGATAAATCTAGTTTGCCTGCAGAAATGTCAGTGCAAATTCATATACAAATGAATGTTAAATGTAACAGTTAAATAAATTGAACAAAGCAATATATATAGTTAGATATATATATAAAAGCTATAAAGGGCGATGGGTTTTCACTCGTAAGCCCGAACTGGAATTGAAATATATATGTAGATATATATTGACAGAAATGTAGTCAATCAAGACTGGAAAGATGACAAGTGATGATGAAGGCTGTTTATATATGCATAAATATATATAAAAGTAGTAAGGGCGTTGGGTTTTCACGCCTGTGCCCAGACTAGAATTGAGATATATATGTAGATATATATATTGACAGAAATGTAGTCCACCAATACTGGTACGAAGACCAGTTATGGTAAGAGTCGCTTATATATGCGTAAATATATATAAAAGCGGTAAGCTACCTCAGATTTGACATCCGGGCTTGACAGAATTGAAATGTTAGTACATAAACAGTTAAATTTGTACAAAAAAGGCCAAACTCAGACTGGGAAGACAACCCAATCCGGCGAAGTTGCCACAACAGTGTGTGCTAGTGCATTGAAGCTACTGGAGCTGACGGATCATCAATCCGAGTTGTAGAAATATAGAAAACGGAGTTTATATACAAAAATGTATCAATTTTCGACAAAAACGACCACGAAACTAAGTTTCGGTCATATTTAAAAGATAAAACTTGATGTTCTGGTGTAAAACAGTGCAAAGTAGTAGTATTGACTTACTGATCGTAAAAATACTTATAATGGGCTGCACCACGGGCTTTTTACCGAATCGTAGGCCTTAAACGTCCAAATATACCAGTGGTTTTTTGATATATGGTAGTATATGGGTATATCTATATGTTGGAGTGAAAATATTTGGGTTTCAAAGAGGTGTAAAATTCAAAAAATCAGTCGAGCAGGGCTTCGCTGCGCTTCCTGCTTATGAAAATGAGAGGGGGATGCCCCTCAATTTATAGAGGGGGGAGCCGCACCTCTAAAAACGGCTGCCGTAGGTAGAGGTGCTGCCACTCGAGGTGGGTCCTGCGTGCCCAACTTAGTCCTCTCGAAGTACGTGCACTCCGAGCAATACGATGTCTGGTCAGAAACTTTCTAACTTTCGATCGGAGCATCCGTTTGAGGCGTGCGATACCTTTCCGGAAAGCTCTCGTCGAGAGTGTTGCAATGACATGGGAAAAAAAAAATTTGGGTCTTGGAAGACGGGTTCATAACCAAGTATTTGATTCCCCACAGTTTATCCGTTGATTTATCTTGCGTTGTTGTCACTCGGGATCGTCGTTAGGGTTCATTCTGACTTTGGCGGCATTGATTTGGCTCGAGTTTGACCAAGTCTATTGAAAGTTGATAAATTCACCATTGTACCCCTCTTGGGGCTGCCTGTAGTGTCAGCATGGTCGCTGGTTGATTTTCGAGAGATGATTCCAAGATTTGGATCCCAGTCAAATCCTTAGACCTCAAGGTTGTCTTTGAGGCTGATGTGGTCGTTTTAGGTTTTTCTATAGAGTTGTTGCAATGCTTCAGGCTGATGTCTGAAGTTGGTCTGACAACCCAGGTTGAGATCGGGGATGACCTGCACTTCCTGGGTTGAGATCGGGGTTGATTGGTACCTCCCGGGTTGCTGCCTGGGCTGATTGATACCTCCCGAGTTGATACCGGGGTTGATTTGATTTCTCAGGTTGAGACTGAGGTTGATTGATACCTCCCGAGTTGAGACCGGGGTTAAGCTTGATGATCTGATTGACTGTCGGAGCTTGATTAATGGTCCGATTGACTGTCGGAGCTTGATTGATGGTCCGATTGATAGTCAAAACTTGATTGATGGTCTGATTGACTGTCGGAGCTTGATTGATCGTCCGATTGATTGTCGGAACTTTATTGATGGTTCGATTGACTGTCGGAGCTTGATTGATGGTCCGATTGACTGTTGAAACTTGATTGATGGTCTAATTGACAGTCGAAGCTTGATTACCGATATTGGGAATCAAATTTGGTTGGAGCACCGATATTGTGGATCGAATTTGGGTTGATTGATGATTTTACCCTTCGACTGGAGGAGTATCGGGGTAATGAAAATCTCGAGTGTCTACAGATGCCCCTCTTTATCATGTCCATGTAACGTAGTGGAATGGACATGATAAAGATTAGTAGACACTAGGAATAGAAAATGCCAGAGTCATTTCGAAGGCTGGGCGTCTGGAGGTAGAATGGGGCTACTTTTTGCTGCATACGTTATCACATGGTTGGGGATGACGTCGTCTTGTATAGCCCTTGATGGTATTAGGAAGTTACTGTGAACTACCTTTGTCATTTTCTACTAGGGATGACATTATTCACAATAATTATGGATGACTCTGATGAGATTGGCAGAGTTAAGCTATCATAGATTTTTCCGTCTTGATCTATTAGGGATGACATCTTTTGCGATAGCTTCTCAAATTCTGATTGATACTACCTCAATGATCCCCTTTGAGGATGTGTACAACAGATTCCACCAGTTGTGATGGATTGTTATAATTATTTTCATTGCCAGATCCCTTCTATTGCTTGGCTGGGGTTAAGCCGTCAGTTGAAGCGTCATTGGGGTTGAGCCAATGATTGGACTATATTTTGATCTATACTCGAACTTTGCTAGGGCTGAGCCAATGGCTGAAACTACTTCAGTCAAAACCCGAACTTCGCTAGGGCTAAGTCAATGGCTAGAATTGCTTCGGTCGAAACTCGAACTTCGCTGGGGCTGAGCCAACGGCTAAAATTGCTTTGGTCGGAACCCGAACTTTGTTGGGGCTGATCCAACGACTAGAATTGCTTCAATCAAAACCCGAACTTCGCTGGGGCTGAGCCAACGGTTGAATTTGCTTCGGTCGGAACCCGAACTTCGCTGGGGCTGAGCCAACGGCTGAAATTGCTTCGGTCGGAACCCGAACTTCTCTGGGGCTAAGCCAACAGCTGAAATTGCTTCGGTCGGAACACCAACTTCGCTTGGGCTGAGCCAATGGCTGAAACTGCTTCGGTCAGAACCCGAACTTCGCTGGAGCTGAGCCAACGGCTGAAACTGCTTCAGTCGGAACCTGAACTTCGCTGGGGCTGAGCCAACGGTTGGAATTGACTTCGGTCAAAACCCGAACTTCGCTGGGGCTGAGCCAACGATTGAAATTAACTTTGGTCGAAACTCAAACTTCACTGGGGCTAGGCCAACGGTTGGAATTGATTTTGGTTAAAACCCAAACTTCGCTGGGGCTGAGGCAACGGCTAAAATTGACTTAGGTCAGAACCTAAACTTTCCTAGGGCTAAGCCAACGGCTGAAATTTCTTCGGTCAAAACCCGAACTTCACTGGGGCTGAGCCAACGGCTAAAACTACTTCAGTTGAAACTCGAACTTCACTGGGGCTGAGCCAACGGCTGGAATTACTTCGGTCGGAACCAGAACTTTGCTTGGGCTGAGCCAACGGTTGAAATTAACTTCGGTCAAAATTTGAACTTCATTGGGGCTGAGTCAACAGCTGAAATTAACTTCGGTTAGAACCCGAACTTCGTTGGGGCTGTGCCAACGGCTGAAACTGCTTCGATCAGTACCCAAACATCAAAAAACGGTAGTTTTTGGTAGTTTCGAGAAATTCTTGTGCAGTTTTTTTGCAGTTTGATCTGTTGATCCCCGAATATGGCTCTGAGATGAATATCAAGGGTCCTCGATTAATTTCCCTTTTCGTCAGGATTACGCTGCTTAAACGCAGGATTATTGGACAAAACGCTTAATCGCGTAGCGATTTCTTTTCAGATTTGACTTGGCAGCCCGTTTAAACTCCATTTTGACTCGAACCGAACCGGGCCTAGGGGAAGTGGGACCCACCTGGGCTACCGTAGGTAGAGGTACAGCAACTGCAGGTGGAGCTGCGACTACCCAGCTTATTTAATGTGTCGTGGGATTTTTCATTTTGCAAGTTTCCCGTTTGAGCAGCGAAAGGATTTTCGATCTTCTTTCTCAGATCTACGTAGTTCTGGCAGTCAATTTCTGAATCTGTCAATTTCTACGCATTCAGCTCAGCGCATGTAACATTTTACATCCTTCTTTCGCAGTTTTTGACCGTTAAAAGCATGTAAACTACCTATGGTGCTTTTAAACGTAATATATGAAAAATGTATGTCTATATGACCTGTGAAATTTTTTTTGTCTACATATATATGCATATTTTACTGTAATGCACATTTGGATGTAAGAAAATTCAGGTTTTGAGGTAGTAAATTTTTTCACTTTTTGATCAGTCTAATCATCCTTTTTTAGGCCTAGCGAGCCCGGACATTCAACTAAAAATGCCTATGGTATTTTGGAGACCATGTGGGGCTGGTTTTTGATTTGTTTTAGTAAATATGAACTATTTTTATTTTTGGGTAGGTGTGCTACTGAATGACCACCTAGGCATGCCTGTGTGCATGTGGACAGTCAATTTTACAAAGGAGACTCTGGCAAAAAATTTCCAAAATCTTAGGTTTTGAAAAGCATGCATTTTTAACTCTGTGGGGAGTTTCTTATTGACCCAATGCAGGTTTTGAGCTTCTGGGATTTTCAAAACATGTAGTTTTGACTATACGTGGTATTTTTGATGGACCCATGCATGGTTTAGGACTTAGATATGTATGCTGGATTGATTGATTAATAAGCCACAGGTTTTAGGCTTACACACCCTATCTGAGGTGATTTCGGAGTACTGGTGTATGCGATGGATCGTGATAGACCCGACAGCTCTACCTGGGTTTCATCAGGCGTTAGACAGAGGAGGGCTTCTGCCGTCCCACAGGCCCGTCCAGCTAGGACGCCTCACATATTGGTACAGAGCATGATACGTCCAGCACAGAACAAGCAACCCATTGACATTTATGACGAGGAGGCTACTTTTGTTGCTCCTGTTCCAACTCAGGTTCCACATGCGGAGGTCCCGGGCATTGCTATGCAGACACAGGAGTTGCTGGGCGACTTGAGTTGCCATCCTTTGAGATATGTTTAGGCAAACGAGGTGACTTAAAGTCTTTCTTCCCTCTGGATTCTTTTCCCATCTTCTGGCCATTCTCGAGGCACTTGTTTGTTGGCATGGGTTAATTTTTGATGCAGGTCCCTAGCTTGACACAGCCTCGAGGGAACTGGCTTAATGTACACTCCCTCTATAAGACTCTGCACAAGGATTACAGGAAGATTATAGATGGTTGGGGATTTTAGGCCTTCTTTTTGATCCTGCCCCGCCGTTGCCCTTGGGGGTGTATGAGGGCTTTGTCATAGCGTTGGTTCCACCAGACTCAGTCCCTTCATCTGCTTGATTACGAGGTGATGATGACTCCTATGGATTGGAGATTTATCACCGGCATTGAGTTTGAGGGCGAGACAGTGCCTGTCATATCTGACATTTCACCCACAACAAATAGATACCTTTTGGGAGTCCCTCAGTTGGCATTCAAGGGTTGGGCAGTCCGATCTGGTCCCTTGAGTATAGATGCCCAGGACGGGGCTTTGAAGTTGCCTCCGCCTGATGATCGGAGGGCTAGAGATTGCATTCTAAGGTGATTGTTTTTGTCTATCATCAAGGGTTATTTTGTGACGGACAACTCGTCGACGGTGTCCTTTGCTTTGATTTGCGCCACTCAGCATATAGAGCAACTCAGTGACTTTGATTGGGGCTCCTAAACCTTTACCTATTTTCTCCGGGGCATGCGCCTGCTTTCGAAGGGTGTGACGGAGGCTTGGTTAGGATTTCATCAGTTTTTGCTGGTGAGTACATCTTTTTGTACCTTTTTGATTTCTGCACTTATTTTTGGCAGTCTTGGTCACTGAGGACTTTTGATATTTGCATGGAAAGCATTGGACATTTTAGAGGCTTCCTTGTCTACGGCCCGTTTTAGCATTAGGTCTGGAGACCGATCCACTTGGATGGATATGGCATCACTCCATTTTGATGGAGGTCCCTGTTGCTGAGGTATTCACTTATGCCCGTCTGCAGTTAGAGCTTTTGACGGCGGGCTCGATCACCTGGAAGTCGTACGCATCTAAGCACTTGACCGTCAGATTTGATGGAGATTTCCCCAGTGGTCAGGAGTTTGATTTATAGACCCACAGAGTCCCTATGTTGACGGGGGGAGGCTGGGGCTCTATCTTGGAGAGCGTGCCATTCGAAGTGTCATAGGGGAGATTCACATTCCCATTAATCCTCTTGCTTGGCATCACTGACCATTATCTGTGCCTTTGACAGAAATCCTATTGGTGGGTATAGACGGCTTTGAACTATCAGAGGGCCCATACAGCCAGGCAGCCTTTTATAGTTAGTGGAGTCCTCGCACTATCGGGGCTCAGACTCGTGCCACCCATTTTATGGCAGACATGGTGTCGGGGTCCATGATGATGATGGACTGGATAGCTTGTATTAGAGAGCCTACTCATGCAGACCAGATAGCACATCTGACCAGGGAGTTGGACCAGGCTCGTTTCTTTATCAGGCACGTTGGTCGAGATCCATCAGAGGCATCTTCATTTGACCCATCTAGCTCTGGGGTAGGCCCCTCTTCAGGTCCATTTAGTAACAGTTATATAGGGGCAGATCCTCCCTTATACCGCCCAAATATGCCTGATCCCAGCAGCTTTCTGCAGACAGAGGTTCTGGAGCAGGTCGATCGATTTGATACTGAGGTCTTTGACTTCCTGTGATAGCTATGGCAGCTATATTTTTGGTCGGCCACTATTTTGGCTATTCGACGTTTGTGCCATCATTTTGATAGACCACTGTATTAGCTGGATGGTGGTACCCCATTTCCCTGTATTCTTCGTTTCACTTTGTACCAGGATATAGGGATGATGTATGCAGTAGATAGCTTTTTGTAGATATTTTTGTCATCTTTATCTGCTGCAACATGTTTATATCATTGTCATTATACATGTATCATGTGTATGCATCCAGACAGCTACTATTTGACTTAACCTCTTGACCATCTTGTGATATGGTGCTACAGATGACGACGTATGCAGTTAGCCGTATAGAGCATTCGCCACTGTCAGAGGTGGCGGCATCGTTGAGGTCAAGGTATGATAGTCTGCCCTTTCCAGCCAGGGGGACAGTTGACCAGACGTTGGGGCATTTGATGGCCCTTGTAGATTTCAGGGTTCCAGATGGCTTTATTGATGGCGTCCTACCCTTATGGGTACCGGAGAGACATATATTTTGCATTGGGCGATGTGAGCTTTTGCCTACTTTGGAGGAGTACCAGAGATTTACTGGCTTGGATTTAGAGTTGCCGTGTACTCGGACGGCTATCAGTGATATGCGAAGACTGTATACTCGGCTGTCCGGTCTTCGGCCGAGCATAGTCATAGATGAGATCGTTTCAGGGCATGTGATCTCCCTTGACTTCTTGATAGAGCTCTATGGTGAGCTTGATAGCTACGACCGTCACGTCGGGGATTTCATCATTTTTTGCAGAGGAGTGGCAGACAGCCAGGATAGACATGTTGTTAATGTGTATTGTGGTGTATGTTTACATGCCATTGCGTTTAGATCACCTTGATGTGGGATTGGTTGTTGTAGTCAGAGCTCTTAGGCAGGGTAGTACCATTATCCCTATGATCTGGGCGGAGACTCTGAGGTCGCTCACCTATTGCAGTACCCATCTAACGAGATTTTTTCGGGGTAGCTTGGCCGTTCTGTATATGTGGTTGATGTCACACGTACGACCGATTGGATCCTATAGACCTCATGCCTATTGTTTTAGCCACGATATATCCTCAGTTTACTCCTTCCGTCAGCCTGATTGCGTCGACTCAGAGTCCTGGTTAGTATTTTTGTTCGATATTAAGCATTCGTTCGCAGTTTTATTATGCTCAGGGATGGCGACCCCGTTCAGCTTCATTACTCATGCATCTGGCATGGATTATTTGCCTTTGGCCGGATTAAGGGGTGTGACTACTAATCATCCTTTGTCAGTTATGGAGTAGTTTGATCAGTGGCAGAGTATGCACTATTTTGAGGATTCTGCTGATCAGAGGATGTCGGCTTCATCTATGTCACCGGTCGACTTGGTTAGAGTCTATGAGTGTTGGACTCACAGGGAGAGGGCTGAGTTCTCCATTAGACATCCGGGTCATTCTCTGAAATATTCTGTATAGTAAGAGGCAGAGACCGCAGTCGCAGTAGCAGAGCTTTATTTATCTCCGTTTGCGGATTCTGACGAGGAGGAGCCCATGGAGGATCCCAATTCTCCTACTGAGGATGAGTTGTTCGTAGATTTGGCGGTAGCTTTGATTAGTGATCCCCGGTTATTCACACAGGGACAGATCCAGCTTTGTCAGATTCTCTATTCAAGATGACCTTTGAGAGAGATTCAGCTAGAGCGCAGTTGTTGGCTGCCTTATCTGGCAGGGATTTAGCTTTTGCTGAGAGGGATGGTCTCAGGACCGCTTTGGATACTAGCTTGATTAAGCAGGAGGAGCTTCACTCTGCTTTGGATATTGCCATTATGGAGCGAGACGAGGTTCGCTCAGCCAGAGATGCAGCATATGTTGAGATTGTGGAGACTTTGATTTCTCGGGACACAGCTTTTGCAGAGAGGGATGAGGCTATAGCTTCCCGTGATTTCCACATTGCTGATAGTACTGCTCTCCGGTCTTACACCCATGGTTTGGTTACCGAGATGCGTGCTTATATTGATGACCACAGTGCTACCCTGTAGATGACTGTGGATGTTCTTAGCAGTATAGAGGCTGAGTGGACTACTCTTACAGATGCTCCTCCATCTTCAGAGAGAGATGCCATGCTGGCATTGCTGACCCGCTTGCCCTTGGGTCCATAGACTAGCTTTATTTTTCCTGCACAGACTAGATCATCCATTTTTGTCATGTACAGGGCACTATGTATATAAAGTAGTTCATATATCAGAGAAATATATTTTTGAGATACTCCCCTGCTTAGATATGCATTGTCATCGCTGAGTGATTACCACTTCCGTCATGACTCGCAGTTATTGATGCATTTTGAGCTTCTCCTTGATGGACTGACAGTTGAGGTGCCAAGGGACTTCCTCAAATGGGTCTGGTAACCAGACAGCTTGACAGCATTTAGCTTTTATTTATCTTCGGTGTCTTGGAAGTGGTCTTCCATTTTTTTGTTTTTTCTCAAAGGTCAAATCGCGCCGTAGAGGGATGCCTACGTACTCCCGGGTTGAGGGAGATCAGGTCATTCGTAGTTCATGTTGTTTAATTGAAGAGGTTTGCAAAGAGTTTATCTAGGGTTTGAATTTGGTTCGATGAGCTTTGGAATTTGATGCTGGGATTTGCAAGTTCTTTGGATTTTTGCTTGGTTTGACCGCACCATATGTAACGCCCCCAAAATAGGGCCAATCCACCCAACCCATTCTGGGTCGCCACGAAATACACTCAACAAAAATTCCAAATAGAAATCTTCAAATTCTAACTTTTAAACTGTCGTACAAAATATGACCACAATTAAACTGTTAGTTTTTATACCAATATAGTGCCCATACTCAAAATTAATGATACGCTACAGAAAGGTATAGTCAATAACTGTTTTAGGAATTAAAATCTTTGGAAAATGCTCAAGGAAACCTTCGTACATGGGAGGCCATGAATCTAAGTTATAATAGATATCATATGACTTGAGAATTATCCTTGGTTGACCTAATAGACCCCAAAGAAAAACGAGAAGATTACTATCATGTTCTTTACAATGGCGGGTCTTCTCTTGCCATATAATTATCTCCAATGTCTCCAATTGAGAATTATATTTCAACCAAACTCCAATATTATATAGGTAGTGCTCATAGATATAATCAGCAAGTGGATGTGCACAACCCTGTTTTAAGATAACACGAAGTCGTATGTCATTAGACATCTTGTACGATAGTGGCAAAACACCCTTCCAAAGTTGGGTTCACCTCAGCCTATTTGGTTCACCAAAATCAATTGTTAAATGATGTATAAAATACGACACAAACATTTTAAATTGTCAATATAATTCTTCTCATATTGTGTTATGGGAAACCTCAATAGCTATAGAGCATCGTTCTATTTCCCTGTTATCCTCGCTCGACCCCGCTATACTCTTATTACCTGAAAGGAATTGTGAAGCAAAAGGATGAGCACAAATAGCCCAGTAAAGAATATCCTGACTAAAGATAATTAAAATATCAATAGTCTTCATCAATAATAAATTAGAGATTTATAATATATAGTAGATGATAAAACTTTTCAACCATAGTTGCAGCGGAACGAACAATCCTTTAGAAGAGTCAAATAGACCATAATGTCTATTATCTTCTCCATGTTAAAAGTCCACCAACAATGTTTTATCCCTGTAACATCAATCAACAGTTCCTGTCCATAATCATGTGAATAATTCATAATCATAATTGTGTTGTTAAATTTCTCTTCGCACCCAGGATGAAGGTAATATTCATCACCTGTCTTTACCTGAAACACCAAAGATCATGGTTATACCAAATCACAGTTCCTATTCATAATCATGATAATAAATTCATCTTTGCACTAGGGCCAAAGATATTCATCAATCAACAGTTCATTTTTGCGCTACAGGCCAAAGATATTCACAAATTAACAGCTCATCTTTGCACTACAGGCCAAAGATATTCACAAATCAACAGCTCATCTTTGCACTATTGGACAAAGATATTCATCAATAGTTCATCTTTGCACTACAGGCCAAAGATATTTAAATCAACATCTCATCTTTGCACTACGGGCCAAAGATATTCATAACTCAACAACTCATCTTTGCACTACAGGCTAAAGATATTCAGTTATATCACCATTTAGGACCGAGGATGATGAAAAACAATATAAATAACGAATCCAGTGAGATAAAGGACAAAGATTAGGGATTCATAATTTAGTTTATCCAAGTTCAAAAATACTCCGTAATAATCAATTGTAGAGAAAAATTCAAGAATGAAGTTCAAAACTTGGATGCAATCAAAGATGGTAACCATAACAGACAACTTGGACAAATAAAAAAAAATTAATTTTTATGTGAATAGTACCGTATTCGTGAATAGTGCCGTATACGTGAATAGTGTCGTATATGTGAATAGTAATCCCGACATGAAAAGGTAAAAATTTCATAAGAAAGTTTATACCAATTTTTTGGTGAAATGATACTAGATGAAACGCAAAACTCCAAGAATTTTTGATCATTTCAGGAATTATAGAAGCAATACTTACCGTAGTAAGTTTTAATTTGGGTATATGAAATGAAATATTATCGCTTTCATAGTATGGAATATGAAAGAAAATAATATTCTTTATGAATATTGAAAGAAAGCAACATCATTTACGAGAAAAATAATATCCTTTACGAATATTGAACGAAAATAATATTCCTTACGAATATTGAACGAAGACAATATCCCTATGAATATTGAACGAAAATAATATTCCTTACGAATATTGAACGAGAATAATATCTCTTCGAATATGAAATAAATAATACTCCTTACCTCAAAAGAGAGCAATTCTGATTGGTACAGCGGAGATATTCTTGAAGAAAACTTATACTATTTTCTACACTCAAAACTTCCTTAAACTCAAAAGAAATACGCTCAATAATATAGAAGAAGAATTCTCTGATTCTGATGTGATTTTTATTTCTAAACTAAGCATCCTATTTATAGGAGAATGGAAGGATACTATTTGAAAATAAAAATCACGGGCAAACAGTATTTTCTTCACGGACGCAACCGGCGAAAAATTTGATTTTACTATTCATTACTGTGCAATAAAATATTCTAATAAAACAAAAACTTTATATATAATATAATATATATATATATATATATATATATTACCCACACACACCTACGCACACACACACTTTATATTTTAGCATTTTTTTTACATGGGTGGGGCCCACCATTCTACAACAAAATCTCCTGCATTCTACAAACAAGAGTGGGGCCCACCATATATTTTAATTAAAAATATTTATTTTGAAACTTCAATAATTCATAATAAATAACCCTTTTATCAGAAAAATACGAATTTTATGTCCATTCCATAGGAAATTTAATTCTCTACAACTTTGAAGAAGAAAGTTTTTCCAAATTCCGAACTAAAAATGACCGAAATTCACATGCGGATAAAATTCCAATTTTCTTCTCTTCCCTCCTTTTCTTCTTTCTTTCTCTCTTCATCTCTCCCCCTTTTCTCCCACCTTTACCCACTTATTCTCTCTCCTCTCTCTCTCTCCCTATCTATTCCTCCCTTTCTCTCTCCATCTTTTCTCCCACCATTTCCCACTTATTCTCTCTCCTCTCTCTCTCTTCCCCCATCAATTCTTCACTCACACACACACACACAAACACACATACGTATATAAATATATATATAATTATTAAAAATTCAAATTTCATTTTCTCTCTTCCACCTTATTTATTCATATACCATGAATTTATTGTAAAAATATCACTATTATTATATTATCACATTATACACTTATAATGTAATATTGTAATAATATATTTGAATGAATTATTTTATCGAATAAGATAAAATATCAACTCTCAATAATTGTCTCTTTAAAAATTCCTCAATTAAATAAATATTTTCTTATCATTTTTATTAATAATTAATTATTCACAAATAATATTACAGAACCACAATATTGACAACCAGGACGTTCCTAGGAAAGGAGGGGCTTTCCGATAAGGATTTCTCCTTACTGGCGCGCAATTAAATAACCTAACCCCTTTCCTCGACGAAATTTTCTAGACATTGCCAATATTGTTATCTAATAATATTATTCAAATAATATGAATTATTGATTTGATAATGTAAAATACTGTTTGGTGACAATTATTGAAACAACAATAATATAAAATACTGTGAAATACCGTGTGCAACTGTGCAACAACGCGTATTACTTTATTTTAACCACCGGTATTTCAACAGTATTAACGGTAACCGTTACGCCGTTATTTATAGAAAACTTATTCTTGTCATTTTCTTCATCCTATAATTTTTCGTTATGGGGCCCACAAATGATTGCGCCACCGTACGAATATTCCCCGACAAAAAGAATATTCCCCCGACCGAACGAATATTCCCCGACAAGATGAATATTTTATAACCACTTGCTTATTTTGTAAACTTTGCCCATATTACCCATAACTTTAACCTTTTATCAATTTAGCCATTTATTGAATAATAATTAAAAAAAATTAAATACTTTTATTTCATAAATTCCGGGGTCTTACACCATAGATGGTTGCCTACGTACTCCCGAGTTGAGGGAGATCAGGTCATTCGTAGTTCATGTTTCTCTAGTGAAAAGCCGAACCTAATTTGATTTATAGGAGGTGCATGTATGCATGTGCCTTAGACGTAGTACTTTTTCACAGTGTCTGAATTGATGATTTGGGGAAATTCATTCTCGTCCATTTCTTGTAGCCTGATGGCTCCCCCTGTCAGCACTTCCTTGACAATGAAATAGCCTTCCCAGTTTGGGGCAAATTTTCCTTTGGCTTCATCATGATTGGCCAGGATTTTCTTTAGCACCAAATCATTTTCTTTGAATTGTCGAACTCGGACTTTCTTGTTGTAGGACCTGGCGATCCTTTACTGGTATAAACCGTCCATGAAAAATGGCAGTGGCCTCTTTTCGTCTATCAGGGATAGTTGATGATATCAGTCTTGCAACCATTGATCTTCGTCCATTTGAGCATCTATTAATACTCGTAAAGACTCCATCTCTACTTCTATGGGGAGGACTACTTCCATGCCACAGACCAGTGAATAGGGGGTAGCCCCAGTAGAGGTGCACATTGACGTCCTGTAGGCTAACAGGGTGAGAGTTAGCAGGTCAGGCCAGTCTTTGTGATTGGCGGATATTTTCTACATGATCTTCTTGATGTTTTTGTTGGCAGCTTCGACAGCACCGTTCATCTTGGGCCGATAGATGACGGGGTTGAGATGCTTGATGTGGAAATTACCGCACAGTTCTACCATCATTTGATTGTTCATGTTTTTTGTGTTATCTGATACGATCACCTTCGGTTGTCTATATCGACAGACGACATTATTTCTGATGAAACTGATGATGACCTCTTTTGTAACTTTAGGAAAAGAGGCTGCTTCAACCCATTTGGTGAAGTAGTCGATCATGGTGAAGATGAACCGATGACCGTTGCTGGCTTTGGGTTCGACTAGACCTATCACGTCCATTCCCCATATAGAAAAAGGCCATAGTGCACTCATGTTATGCAGCTCATTCGGAGGAGCGTGGATTGCATTTTCGTGTATTTGGCATTGAAAGCATCTCTTGACGTTATCATCGCAATCAGCTTTGAGCAAGATCCAGTAATGTCCTGTTCTGATTATCTTCTTGGCCAGCAGATTGCCACTCATGTGTGGGCCACAGACTCCTCCATGGACTTCATCCATTAGTCTTTGGGCTTGCTCCTTGTCGAGGCATCTTAACAGGCCTATTCCAGTATCCCTTTTGTAGAGTGCATCACCACTTAGATAGAACTTCATGGCCATTCTAAGAATCTATTTCTCCTCTGATTGGCTTGCACCAGCGGGTGTAGATCCATCACGAAGATATTCCTTGATATCTTGAAACCAAGGTTGCTTAACATGAGGTATTTCGTCTGATACTTCTCCAATGTAATTCCTGTATGTTGGGGCTTTTTGATTTATGAACTGAATGTTGGGAAACCCGCTCCTGTCGGATATGCGGATTAATGAAGCCAACATTACCAGTGCATTGGCAAAATCATTTTGACCCCGAGGAATATGGACGAAGGTTATTGTTTCAAACTCCCTGGACATTTTGAAGACCTACCGATGATATGGCAGCAGATGCAGTTCTTTTGTGAGATACTTGCCGGTGGTTTGTTTGATGACCAACTCGGAATCTCCAAAGACTAATAAGTGTTTGATACCCATGGATTGGGGTAGTTTCAACCCAAGTATACAGCCTTCGTACTCTGCCATGTTGTTGGTGTTGCCAAATTAAAGTTTGGTAGCCACAAGATATTGATCACCTGTACCAGAGATAAGGACTGCCCCAACTCCGTAACCTTCCATGTTTACAACTTCGTCGAAATACATTTTCCATGGTTGGACTGTATTCTATAACTGGAGTTGTTGAATTATCATAATCCCATCATCTGGGAAATAAGTCTCCAGGGGCTCGAACCCTCCTGAAGGTGCTTCTGCTAATTGATCTGCAATGCCTTGGCCTTTGATAGACTTCTGAGTCACGTAGACAATGTCGAACTGCTGTAGAATCAACTGCCATTTAGACAGCCGGCAATTTAACATTGGTTTATTGAAGACATATTTTAGTGGATCCATGCGGGATATGAGATACGTCGTGTGCCCATGCAAGTAGTGTTGCAACCTCATGGCGGCCCATGCTAATGCATATCATGTCTTCTAGATCAAGGTATACTTCTGTTCCCCACTGCTGAATCTTTTGCTGATGTAGTAGATAGCTCTTTCTTTGCTACTATCATCCTTCTGTCGTAGCATACAGCCCATGGCATTGGCATTGACGGACAGGTACATGAATAAGGGGACTCCATCCCTTGGAGGTACCAAAATAGGTGCTTCGACAAGCTATTTTTTGATGGCAATGAAGGCTTGTTGACAATCTTCATTCCATTTGATGGAGGAATTCTTCCCTAACAGCTTGAAGATGGGCTCACAGGTTGCTATGAGTTGGGAAATGAATCGACTTATGTAGTTGATCCTTCCTAGGAATCCTCATATCTCCTTCTCTATACGAGGCACGGGCATTTCAAAAATGGCTTTGATCTTGACAGGGTCTAACTCAATGCCCCGATTGCTCACAAGGAACCCTAGCAATTTGCCTGCCTTCACACCAAAAGCGCATTTGGTGGGATTTAGCTTAAGGTTGTACTTGCACAACCTGTTGAACAGCTTCCTGAGATGGTCTATATGATCATCCTCCTTACGATACATAATGATGATGCCGTCAACATAGACTTCTATTTCTTTGTGCGTCATATCATCTAAGAGGGTCATCATAGCTCGCTAATATGTTGCTCCAGCATTGATGAGGCTGAAGGATAGTCGTCGGTAGCAAAAAGTTCACCAGGGAGTGATAAAAGCTATTTTCTTCTGGTCTTCTTCAGCAACCATAATTTGATGGTAACCAGCAAAGCAGTCTACGAAGGAATACATGTCGTACTGCGCAGTATTGTTAATCAGGATGTGGATAAAAGGTACCGGGAAATTATCCTTGAGGCAAGCTTTGTTTAGATCCTGGTAATCCACGCAGACTCGTACCTTCCCTCCGGGTTTAGGTTCGAGGACTATGTTTGATAGCCATTTGAGATATGTTAATACCATGATGATCCCGGCTTTGAATTGTATAACAACTTCTTCTTTGACTTTTAAACTCCACTCAGGTTTCAATTGCCAGAGCTTTTGTTTGACTGGTTTGAACCCTTCTTTGATGGGCATTCGATGGATGACAATGTCTGTGGATAGACCGATCATGTCTTCATGAGACCATGCAAATACATCCTGGTACTGTGTTAGGAGTGCGATCAGGTCAGCTTTTTGATCCGATGTGAGGTCTAAACCTATTTGGATTTCTTTGATGGTTTTGGAGGTTCCTATGTTGATGGTGGAATTTTGGTCAAGGTTTGGTTTGGGTTTGTCTTCGACCCATTCCTTGATCTCCTCTGGCACCTCATAGTCATCTTCATTCTCTCGATCAAGATCCGTCAAGTCGAGGCTCAATCTTGCATCATGGTTGGAGTTATGTTGACAGGTTGGCATCTCATCAGCAAAAACACGCAAATCCAATGCTTGGGTCCTGAAAAAAAAAATGCTTTCATTAATATATACAACTGCTTAAATACACATAGCATTTGCAAAGCATGACAAAAGTGACTGCTCCAGCTGTTCAATCAAAAGTAAGCAGTAATTGAAAGCATGATTAAGGGTAGATTGACTGTCTGCCCCTTTACCCTTTTCGACTGAGGCAAGGGACACTGCTCCAATTATCCAGGGTTAGATCCTCATGGATAGGGAGGATGCTGGAAGTGTGCTCGGCTGTCTCGTCTTGAATGACAACTGAGACATCCCTTAGGATATGGCCGAGGCTTTTCAGGGGATTATTCTTCTATTTGCTGCGAGGAAAGTGAGCATGATCTTTGTCGTCACTATCTGGGAGTTCATCATTCATCCCTTTGTAGTTGATAATGACTTTCATGTTAGCGAATGGGTCTCGTCCTCCGTACAGGATCTTTTCTTTTCCATTTTTCGCTATCTGCCTCAGGCTTGAGAGTTTTCCTTTCATGGACAGGTATGATTGAAGGAAATAGCATGTCTGATGCCTCCGTAGGGATCTTCCTCATAGGTTTCACCCATCCGGCATTTGTGAGGTTTGGGAGAAGAATTGTGGAGGCTTGAGCCTTGGGATGTTTGTGTGGATTCCGGTGATTTGACCCGGATGAAAATCCCAATCCTGCTCTTCCCATCTGACTTGAGATTTGGATTGGCATCTTAATACCATGCTTGTTTTTTTCTAACCCTTCTCCAGGCTGGAACCCCGCAACTATTATTTCTTGGCCCACTGTTATTATTTCTGTGGAAATTATAGGCTTCAGGGCTGGTGCCCCAATCGATAGATATTGAATATCGCTCACCTCAAGAGCTTGAAAACTTGCAGGCTCAACCCCGGTGTCCAGGCTAATCACTGGCATGTCCCCGTGTATGTGGGTAGGGTATTTCGGTTCAGCATTTACTGTGATGAGGCTATCGTTGATAATGTACTTGAGTTGCTGATGGAGGGTGGATGGAACAGCCCCGGCCATATGGATCTATGGCCTGCCCAACAGCAAGTTATATCCGGTGGCTATGTTGAGCACCTGAAAAGATACGTAGAAGGTGTGTGGACCAATTTCTAGAGGAAGCTCGATTTACGCCATAGCCTGGCGGCGAGATCCATCAAAAGCCCGAATAACTATATGACTGGCTTTGATCCGGTTTAGATTGATCTTCATCCTTTCCAACGTGTTGTATGGACAAATGTTGAGGGAAGATCCTCCATCAATAAGCACTCCTCCGATCCCGTATCTGGAGGACATAATGGCTATATGCAGGGACTTATGGTGGCCCCTCCCCTCAGCCGAAATATCATCGTCTGTAAAGGAAATCGCATTGTTGTTGAAAATATGTTCTATCACGTGACGGAATTTCTCTTTGTCTACCTTGTGTGGCAGATAGGTTTCTTCTAATACCTTCACTAGGATGTTACGGTGATCCTCTAATGATAGGACCAAGTCCAAGATGGATATTTGCTTGGGTGCGTCTTTTAAGCTTTGCACTATCTTGATTTCATTATGTCCCATCTTTTTGAGGAACTCTTGTATCTTTTCTTCAGCCACCTTTTGTTTTGCTTTGGTAACTAGTTTAATCACCTATTGAGGCAGGTATAATGGATTATCCTTTGACGGGATGGAAATGTTGTTTCCCACGCAGCCTTCAATGTCCCCGTAGTTCCATGGGACCTTCTTCAGACTGAGGATTGGATACTGAGGCCTGAAAGGTAAAATTAGCGACTGAGGTGCCGCCACCTTCACAGGATTTTGCTTGTCTTGGACCGCTTTACCTATCAGTATCAGGGGTGTAAGGATTGATTCCTTATCGCAGGATATGACAGCCACTATGTCCTGATACCATGCATCGAGGATCCAGAGGCTATCTTTATCTGTCATGTCGAGGATTTGATTTCCTCTGATTAGGTCACCTTTCTCAATCAGGTCTTGAATTAGATTACGAAATGCCCAGCATTCTTCTGTATCATGGCCGGGAGAGTTAGAATGGTACTAACATATTTGGTCAGGTTTGAATTTTCTGGATTGAGGGTTCAGCGGAGGTAGCATGTTTTCAACTATTCCCTCGTTGATCATCATTTGCAGGATTTCTTCCATTGACTGGTTCAAATTAGTGAAATTCCTTTGAATTAGGATCTTCCTACCTGCTTGGACACTTGCTTCTTCGATCCCCATATCAGTCCAGGGTGTAAGCTCACAAGTCCAACTATGATCTTGATTGTAATTGACTTCCACCGGAGGAGAGCGACTGCCAATAGGTTGATGGATTTGCTTCAACATCTTTCCGGTGAGTTGATGTCGGTAGACGACCAGTTCAGCCAACTGCTCGATTTGTTCCTTAATAGAATTTATTTCTTGCTCTATCAGGAATTGTTTTCCAAAATCCTCCCAACTCATTAGGCTGATGTTGTTAGATTGAGTTGATTCTTTAACATAGCGGAGGTACTTGGATCTTTCTCCACTTGAAGTGTTAAACATGTTAAAACTCTCTTCCTTGTGTTGTGGAAGAGGGTTATCTTGGACATGCGGTTGATCAGCCTTCGTGACCACAATTTCTCCATTATAAATTAAATCTTGGATTTTGTGCTTGAGGGACCAACAATCTTGGGTGTCATGGCCCGGTGATCCGGAATGATAAGAACACTTCTTGCTAGGGTCGAATTTCCTTGAATTAGTGTTAGTTGGCGGAAGGAGTTGGCTAATCTTCTTCTAAGCTGTCAGAAGTTTGAAGACGTTCTCGAGTGAATCCCTTAGTGGGGTGAAAGTCCTTCTGCATCTGACCTCTATGTTTTTCTGGAATGAAGGATTTGAAGGTTGTGTTGCAGCTTGGAAAGGGGTATAGTTCCTCCTTTGAATGGGTGTATTGTTTGAATTACCGCTTGTATTTTGTCCTTGTAACACTAAGGAAACTTCTTCATCTTTCTTTTTGTGGACCCTCCGGGGATTACTACCATAATTTCCGAATTGGATATGCTCAGCAATAGCTTCGAGTGTCGTTAGGTCTTTTATTTTTCCGAACTTGAGTCCCATTTCGGCCATTTCACCGTGTTTGATCATTTCAGAGAAAGGTTTTCCTATGCCTGCTAGGACCCTTTCATAATAAGGAGCTTTTTGAATATCGATGAAAGTCATGACTATTTCAGATTCAGTCATGGTTGGGGTGACTTGTGCTGCGACCCGTCTCCATCGCTGGGCATATTCTCTAAATGCTTCAGTGTTATTCTTCTTGATTTTGGTAATTTGATACCGATCTGGGGCTAGCAGAGATTGGAAACTATACTGGCTGAGGAAGGCATGGGCCAATTCTTCCCAACTATGGATTTTGGAGTTGTCCAGACGGGCATACCAGGCTCTGGCTTCTCTAGTTAAACTCTTCTGAAATAGCTACTTTCGAGGTTTCTCGTCCTTAGCATAGGATCCGAGTTCTCCAATGAAAACTTTTAGGTGTGTATAAGGATCCCTAATCCATCATATTTCTCAAAATCAGGGACTTGAAATTTTTCGGGATACCGAGCCCCGAGAAATATGCATAGATCTGAGTAGTTGACACTGCCAAATGCCCCAGTTCCATTGATGGATCGGAGGGTTTCTTCCATTTATTGCATCTTTTTGAGAATATCACCAGCTTCATATTCTTTTCTTAGGATGGTGATTTCTGGAGTTTTTTTGATTGTATCTTGGTTCTAGGGTCCAGGGATCTGAGTTTCGGCCTTTTCTGTACCTTGGCCGCCAGCACCACTACCAGATGCTCCTTGTTCTAGATGAGTTTGAGATTGTTTCTCTTTGAAGGCCTTGCTTTGCTCTTGATGGAAACCGGCTAGCTCGGCTATCTGATTTTTCAATCCTTCGAATTCTTCCCTAGATACAGGGGTGGATTCTGGTGGAGTACTTGAAGCCATGTCCGTAGATAGACTGGGTACTTTTCTGGCCTTTGATCTAGTGATAGAACCAATTTTTCCCTACCTACACCAAAACGTAGGGGTGTCAGTTCCCTGTGGTAGGTAATGACTGGATGCATTTATGATGTGTGTTTTTTAAGTTTATCCTGCAAAACTGAGGTTAGTTGTTTTGATGGCAGGATGACAGGATATTTGACAGGAAAGTAAATCTTTCATTATTGTCATTTACATTGTGCTCCTCAGTAATTGGAGACTTGACATGGAATTGAAAGAGAAGGCATGAAGAAGCATCCCGTCAGATTCGTTTGATCAGAAGCTGACCTATCCTAGGTTACTCTCGCGGCTTTTGTTTCGGCATGAAGGTTCCCAGATCATCGCAATCTACTAGAAGGGAAGTTAATCCGATCATTCAACTGGAGCGAATCTGGGTGGTGCATTTTCAGGAAGCAGCCCCGGAGACTTAGTCGTCCCCAGAGTCCTTACTTATCACCGACCGGGTTAGCATCCTAGTGGAGGGACTCAAAGCATACATTTATATACATCGGCCTTACCGCTTATGCATGTAATGACAGTTCGTACAAAGCACTCATGTGGGTGTGAAGCACTAAAGCATTCATTCTCATTTATTCAATGTAAAGGCATATCATTCATACATTAACTGAAAGACACATCATTCATTCATCCATTGACTGTGGAGACGCAGGATTTCACGCATTCAATAGTTTTGAAAGGGAAATGTTTGAAAAGATTGAAAGCGGCCTAAGCCCTCTACTATCCCCAGCAAAGTCGCCACCTGTCGACGTTGGAAAATTTAAGAAATACCACGGGTCGGTTCATAACCCGATTTTCCTCAAATCGATCTTCCTAAGTTATCTCTACCATTATTCTTTTTATTGCAAAAAAGGTTTTGAAGGGTTTTTAGGAAAGAGGCCAACATATGTATATGTCGATGATTTTGATTTGATTTAAACAGAGTCGTCAGTTGGTAGTTTTGAAAATGGTTGTACCAACTCAACCGAATTTGATTTAAAAAAAGGCCCAATTGCTGGACACAGTCGAAACTTGATCTTTGAAATCGGAGTTTTGAGTTTGGGAGCTTGGTTAAGTGTGGGGAAGGTGTTAGGCACCCCCACGACTCCTGTGTAAACACGGTACCGCCATCCTTTCAATATTTCCCTTAAAACTGGAATACGTGAGTGAATGTTGTTTGAAAATTGGGTCTTTTGATTGATTAAAAGCTTTGACAGGCTTCGTTGAGCCTATATACGAAGGTTTTGATTTGATTTGAGAATCAATCTTTGATTTGATTTCCAAAAAGCATTTTATTTGATTTGCAAAAGCTTTTTGAATTGAATTGACGGTGATATTTTGAAAGCTAGTTTTATCAAATCCTTACACTGACATATGAATTGAAGCATATCGCTACTCTCAATTTTATCTTTATAGCCTTAAGGTTGCATGCAAATGGTGATTTGTCGGGCTGCAAAGCATCCTCGACCACAGAAATATAAAGTGTCGGTCTCCTCATGGGTATGAAAACCATCGGAGGGATGCTGACACAACAATCCATATTTTCACTATGTTGAGACCTTAAATACGGATAACCGTTTTAAGGTCTGACCATATACATTTTACAGAAAAAATTGGCAGGGTACATCTGTAAATCGGAGTTTGTCCATCGTGGGAATTAGATTCTGATCAGTTTGATCAAAAAGCCTACGATTCCTAGCCTCACATATGAGTTGCTAAAAAAACTTGCACAGTTCAAATTTGTACAGAAGCAGATAAATATCCTAAAATAGCCAAAACCAGGGATTCGTTCAGTAAATCCGGTCCGCACGGTCGAAGCGTCTCGTTCCCACTAGATAGCGATCTAAGGGACGCGAGGTTGCTTTTGAAGCTGAAATTATAAAAATAACTAGATTTAAAGAAATCTCAGCCATTATAGCTTTCAGGTTATGTCGGGACCTGTTTGAACCATTGAAAGCTAGGAATGGCGAGATTTGAATAAATCTAGTTCGTCTATAGAAATGTCAGTGCAAATTTATATACAAATGAATGTTAAATGCAACAGTTAAATAAATTGAACAAAGCAATATATATAGTTAGATATATATAAAAGCTGTAAAGGGCGATGAGTTTTCACTCGCAAGCCCGAATTAGAATTGAAATATATATGTAGATATATATATTGACAGAAATGTAGTCAATCAAGACTGGAAAGATGACCACTGATGATGAAGGCAGCTTATATATGCATAGATATATATAAAAGCAGTAAGGGCGATGGGTTTTCACTCTTGTGCCTGGACTGGAATTGAAATATATATGTAGATATATATATTGACAGAAATGTAGTCAACCAATACTGGTACGAAGACCAGTTATGGTGAGAGTCGCTTATATATGCGTAAATATATATAAAAGCGGTAAGCTACCTCGGATTTGACATCCAGACTTGACAGAATTGAAATGTTAGTACATAAACAGTTAAATATGTACAGAAAAAGGCCAAACCCGAACTGGGAAGATAACCCAGTCCGGCGAAGTTGCCAAAACGGTGTGTGCTAGTGCATTGAAGCTACTAGAGCTGACAGATCGTCAATCCGAGTTGTAGAAATGTTGAAAATAAAGTTTATATACAAAAATGTATCAATTTTAGACAAAAAGGGCCACGAAACTAATTTTCGGGCATATTTAAAAGATAAAACTTGATGTGCATGTGTAAAACAGTGCAAAGTAGTAGTATTGACTTGCTGATCGTAAAAATACTTACAATGGGCTGCACTACAGGCTTTTTGCCGAATTGTAGGCCTTAAACATCCAAATCTACCGGTGGTTTTTTGATATGTGGTAGTATATGGGTATATCTTTGTGTTGGAGTAAAAATATTTGGGTTTGAAAGAGGTGTAAAAGTCGAAAAATCATTCGGGCAGGGCTTCGCTGCGCTTCTTGGTTATGAAAATGAAAGGGGGCTGCCCCTCTATTTATAGAGGGGGGACACGCACCTCTACATGTGGTTGCTGCAGGTAGTGGTGCGGCCACTCGAGGTAGGTCCCGCGTGCCCGGCTTGGTCGTCTCGAAGTACGTGCACTCTGAGCAATGCAATGTCCGGTCGAAAACTTTCTAACTTTGGATCAGAGTTTGAGGTGTGCGATACCTTTCTGGATTGCTCTCACCGAGAGTGTTGCAATGACATGGGAAATAACATTTTCCAGGTCCAGGAAGACGGGTTCAAAACCAGGTCTTCGATTCCCCGCAGTTTGTCCGTTGAACTGTCTTGCGTTTTTGTCACTTGGGATCGTCGTTAGGGTTCATTCTGACTTTGGCTGCATTGATTTGGCTCAAGTTTGACCAAGTCAGTTGAAAGTTGGTAAAATAACCGTTGTACCTCTCCTGGGGCTGCCTGTAGTGTCGGCATGGTCGCTGGTTGATTTTCAGGAGCTGATTCCAAGATTTGGATTCTGGTCGAGTCTTTGACCTCAGGGTTGTCTCTGAGGCTGACGTGGTCATTTCAGGTTTTTCTATGGAGTTATTGCAATGCTTCAAGCTGATGTATGAAGCTGGCCTGACGTCCTAGGTTGAGACCAGGGATGACCTGCACTTCCTGGGTTGAGACCGGGGTTGATTGGTACCTCCCAGGTTGCTGTCGGGGCTGATTGATACCTCCCAGGTTGATATCGGGGTTGATTTGATTTCCTGGGTTGAGATCGAGGTTGATTGATACCTCCCGGGTTGAGATCGGGGTTAAGCTTGATGATCCGATTGACTGTCAGAGCTTGATTGATGGTCCGATTGATTCTCGCAGCTTGATTGATGGTCTGATTGGTTGTCTGAGCTTGATTGATGGTCCGATTGACTGTCAGAACTTGATTGATGGTCCGATTGACTGTCGGAGCTTGATTGATGGTCTGATTGACTGTCAAAACTTGATTGATGGTCCGATTGACTGTCGGAGCTTGATTACCGATATTGGGAATCGAATTTGACTGGAGCACCGATATTGTGCATCGAATTTGGGTTGATTGACCGTTTTACACTTCTACTGGATGAGTATCAGGTCAAGGAAAATCTCGAGTGTCTACACCATCTAAGCGGGACCATGTCTTAATGGTAGATGATTCTTCTAAGAAAAGGAAGAGGCCCAAGGTATCTTCTAAAAAGAAGAAAAGAAAGAAGGCTAAGGGCAAGGCGAAGAAAAAGGACAATAAGAAACCTGATCCAGACAGCAAATGAATATGCTTTAATTGCAACAAGTCGGGTCACTGGAAGAGGAACTGTGAAAAGTACCTTGCAGAACAAAAGCAGAAGAAGCTTGGAGAAGCTTCAGGTTTGTTCATAATTGAAATTAAGATTTCACAAAATCAAAATTCTACTTGGGTATTGGATACCGGATGTAGTTCTCACATATATAATACTATGCAGGACCTGGTCAGAAGTAGAAATTTGAATAAGGATAAAGTCGTCCTACGAGTGGGAAATGGATCAAAGGTTGCTACATTAGCTATAAGGACTTATTGTTTAGCACTGCCTTCGGACAAGTCCATTTATTTAAATAATTGTTATTATGTTCCAACACTTATTAAAAACATTATTTCGATTTCTGTATTGGATATTAAAGGTTTTGATATTATAATTAAGAACAATAGTTGTTCTATTTATAATAAGAATGTTTTATATTATGTTCGTAATTTATTGAATGGACTTTACATGATTGACTTTAATGAAAATATACTTCAAATTAAACAAATTAATAAAAGGAAAAGAGACGATGTTAATTATACCTTCATGTGGCACTGTATACTCGATCATATCAATAAAACAAGATTATCAAAGTTGCATAAGGATGGGCTCTTAGAGCCGTCTGATTATGAATCATATCCAACTTATGAATCTTGTCTCATGGGTAAAATGACTAAATTCCCTTTTAGTGGAAAAGGAGAAAGAGTTACAAAGTTGTTAATATTGGTACACACAGATGTATGTGGACCTATGACAACAAATGCACGAGGAGGGTATTCTTATTTCATTACTTTCACTGATGATCATTAAAGTTATGGATATATGTATTTAATGAAATACAAATCCAAATCATTTGAAAAGTTCAAAGAATTCAGAAGTGAAGTAGAGAAACAAACCGGCAAGAGTATTAAGATTCTTCAATCAGATCGAGGTGGTGAATACTTAAGCGGTGAGCTTCTCAATTTTCTCAAAGAAAATGGTATAATCTCACAATGGACTCCACCAGGAACACCAACGTTGAATGGTATATTTGAAAGGAGAAATCGAACATTGTTGGACATGGTTCGTTCCATGAAGAATTTTACCGATCTTCTAGTATCATTCTGGGGCTATGCCCTAGAAGTGGCTACATACCTACTTAACAAGGTACCTACCAAATCCTTCCCAAAGACTCCATATGTGTTATAGAAAGGGAGGAAACAAAATCTTAAGCATATTAAGACTTGGGGTTGTCCAGCTTATGTCAAAAAGTTTGAAAATGATAAGCTGAAGACTAAATCTAAAAAATATAGATTTGTTGGATACCCTAAAGAAACTTCAGGGTATTACTTCTATCATCCTACTGATCAAAAGGTGTTTGTTGCGAAACATGTTGCCTTCTTGGAAAATGAGTTTATCCTTGAAGGGGAGTAAGATATATCTTGAAGAAGTTCAAGACCCATAAATTACAATAGATCAAAGTCAGGTACCGGACCAAGTAGAAGAACTTATTGTACAACACCCTATTCGTAAATTTAGAAGGATACCAAATATACCTGATAGATATAGATTCATCATAGAGGATGACAATGAGTTACGTATCTTGAATGATGATGATCCATTAAATTACGAACAGGCTATGAATAGTAAAGACTCAAAGAAATGGCAAGAAGCCATGAAATCCGAGATGGACTCCATGTATGAAAACCAAGTATGGACTTTGATTTCAGCACCTGCAGGCATTAAGCTTATTGGGTGCAAATGGGTCTTTAAGAAAAAGACTGGAGCGGATGGCAAGGTAGAGACCTATAAGGCCAGACTGGTTGCAAAATGTTTCAAACAAAAGCAACGAATTGACTACGATGAAACCTTCTCACCAGTAGCTATGCTCAAGTCCATTCAGATTTTGCTTGCGATTGCAGCTTATAACGACAACGAGATCTGGCAAATGGACGTGAAAATGGCATTCCTCAATAGGAAACATGAGGATGATGTGTATATGACACAGCCAGAGGGTTTTGTTTCAACGGTTGGAACAAATCAAGTCTGTAATGATCCATTTATAGATTGAAGCAAGCTTCTCGAAGGTGGAACATCCGTTTTGATTAGACAATCAAAGAGTTTGATTTTATCAAAAAGGAGGATGAACCATGTGTGTACAAGAAGGTTAGTGGGAACGCTATATCATTCCTTGTACTATATGTTGATGATATATTACTGATAGGAAATGATATTTCGATGCTACAGTCGATTAAAATCTAGTTATCTAGACTATTCTCCATGAATGACTTTGGAGAAGCATCCTATATTTTGGGGATAAAGATATATAGAGATAGATCTAAAAGGATGCTTGGCTTGTCCCAAGGAATGTACATTGACACAATGCTAAAGAGGTTTAGCATGGAAGATTCCAAGAGAGGTCTCATGTCGATGAGTCATGGAATACATCTCTTCAAGAAACAGGCCCCAAAGACACCTGAGGAGAGAGAGCGTATGAGTAAGATACCTTATACTTCTACAATAAGATCTATTATGTACGGTATGATATGTACTAAATTGAACATCGCTCATGCACTTAGTGTAATGAGAAGATATCAGTCGAATCCAAGAGAAGAGCACTGAAAGGCTGTGAAAAATATCCTAAAGTACTTAAGAAGAACTAAGGATGTATTTCTTGTCTACGGTGGGTCTAAATTGAAACTAAAGAACTATACAGACTCAAGTTTCCAAACAGATCAAGATGACAGTAAATCCATTTCGAGGTATGTATTTACCTTAAACGGTGGCGCAGCGAGTTGAAAGAGTTCCAAGCAGCAAATAGTTGATGATTCAATAATAGAGGCAGAGTACATAGTTGCAAGTGAAGCTGCAAAGGAAGCTGTTTGGATGAAAAAGTTTATAACTGAACTTTGAACTTGGCGTGGTTCCTAGCATTAGAAGAGCAGTACCTTTATTCTATGACAACACCGGAGCTGTTGCACATGCCAAGGAACCTAGG
Organism: Panax stipuleanatus; assembly: GCA_020205555.1. Taxonomy (NCBI): domain Eukaryota; kingdom Viridiplantae; phylum Streptophyta; class Magnoliopsida; order Apiales; family Araliaceae; genus Panax; species Panax stipuleanatus. The sequence goes on from CM035119.1 coordinate 51,978,216, forward strand.
TCTCATCAGAAATTCAAACACGTGTTACGGCTATTTCATTTGATTAGAGAGATCATTGAAAGAGGAGATGTCACCCTAGAGTGTGTGGACACTCAAAATAACATTGCAGATCTATTACTAAAGCTTTAACACAACAGTAGTTTGATAGTGACTTAGAGAAGATGGGTATGAGATACCATGGTGATTGGCTTTAGTGCAAGTGGGAGATTGAAAGTAGTATGCACACAAGCCAATCATGTATGATGATAAAGCATATACTTTGTAACAATCTTATTCATTTATTAATAAAAGGATTATTTATTTAAAGGCGTTTATATTATCTACATAATGTTGCTATATTTAAATGTGATAAACCCATAGTTTAAGCAATGCTTTTAGAATCATGATGATGATCATGCTAATGAGATCTAAATTCTTAGATAGCTTTAAATTAAAATAGTTCCCAATCGATGGATTACTAAATAGGGGATTAGTGAATCCGGATAAATTGGTAAATATCTTGTTTGCTCTTTAGAAGAGGATGATCGATCTCATGATTATTTGTGTGGAGACACTAAAGCAAGTATGTAGGTGCTTATTGAAGAATAAGTACACTGAACGTGGCTCACTAAGGAATACCTAATGGAGTTTTACTCGCCTATCAATAAGAATTCCTTTAATGATAGTAGTACGAGTAATCCTTAGACTTAATATAATCATAGTATCTTATTATAATGAGTTATACTTTGACATGTCCCTTAAGACCCTAAGTGTTAGGTTTGTAAGATTCATGGATACAATCAAATTGCATATAAACAACAGAAGCCTAAAAAATTAGAGTTTTAAAATTTTAAAAACTATATACTCGGATCATCCTTTATGCACAATTATTAATTAAACAAAAAGATTAAGAATAAGTTTCATACACTTGAAGATTATAGCTTCCTCATGTACGAGTTCAACTCCAAAAAAAAAATTTGCATTCTACTTGAATCCATCGGGTTGATTCCTTCCTTTAATCAACGTTAGCCACCTAGGTGTTTGGTCTCTAGAGATGATCCACCAAGAAAGAACAAGAATTTAATAAGGGTGTTTTGCTAAACCCTAGTTTCCTTCTCTCTAGAAAAGGAGTGCTCTCCCAACTCTTGGAATAAAGTGTGTAACTTGTGTAACCTTGTTTCATAATAAGACTTTCTTATTTATAGATGTAGGCAACCTATTGGGTAAAATCTAGTTACGCACAACACGCAAGTATACGTGGTCAACAAGTAATAAAGTGAAAGTAAAGTATCGTTCCCACGAGTAATTATTTAATAACTATATCCAAGTACTAACCCGTAACCAACTTAATCTTATTTAAATGAATGAATTAGTATTTTGAATTAACAATATATGATTAAACTAATTCAAAATACCCCTAAAATGAATAGAATATGAAGACTTGAGACTACAATTTCACTTATTGTTTCATTTAAATCAATACACTTCCAATTAAATCAAATTAATTATCTCAGATTGTTAATCAAGAACACTAAGGTAAAATAAGACCATTTCTCGATGTACCATACCCATATCAACTTAAATTCATAGATGATAGAACTAAGTAGAACACCTGAATTAACTAATCCACTATATCTCTATGTGAATTACAATCAAAGAGAGTTTAAGCACAAGTTCTTATCATATTACATCTGGTGTAAAGGTATATCTCTATCCTAAACATAAATCATGAATTCTAACGCCATGCAAAAAACACAATCATGCTATTATGATCAGATCTAAACCCATAATTCGTCTCTCGATTTCATATGGGTTATCACGATAATTGTTAGCTAGGCAATTAAGCAATTAAATACAAACCATAATAGACAATCCAATAATAATGAATAACACAAACACGAAAACATATCAAAGTAAACTATGCAACAAGATCCGTTATAATCTCAAAATAGAGTTTGGCTAATGATTAAGTCAAAATCCATAATCCACAATTGTTTATACGTTGAAAGATAAAGATAAAAGTAAAGAGAAGTTAGGAATTGAGATATGCAAATCTAAATTTCTCTTGCTCCACTCTGAATCTCCAATGATCTTCAACTTCTTCAATCTTCAACTCTAATCTAAACAGGATTTTATCTAATCTAATCTAATACAATATAATGGGATGGAATGGAATGGAATATCTCCCTAATCCTTCTGAATACTCCTCCTTTTATAGCCCTCTGATGATCCTTCTCCAAATAAACACTTCAGAATCCTTTCCCGAATCAACTTCTGAAAATCAGCACTTTTCCCGAAAACTTTGCCCCGATGAATTTTTACATTAGGAAATCTTTCTTCGGTGAGTGAACAGCACTAAAAATTACAAAAATGCCATTAAGCACCATTTTTCATGTTTTGACCCTCCGAAGCAGTTTCCTACAACATAAACATAAAAATAAGTGAAATGACACTAAAAATACTTAAAGTTAACAAAGAATAAAGCCTAAATGGTATCCAATTCGTAGGTATAAAAATCACTCATCAAATACCCCCAAACTCAAGACTTTGCTTGTCCTCAAGAAAAAAATCAAAAGAAATAAAAATAAACAAACTAACCTAACTACATGAATGCATATGCATAATCTACTTCCTAATATGCCTACGAACCTATCAATAAATCTATATGATGTCTAGCAACAGGCCTCAAAGATACCATATGGTACTCAAATAATATATCCAATCAAGTCAAAGTCCATAACTTAACCAATCAGTCAATCCAAACTTGCATCACCCATGTTGTGCGTGTGTGCTCGTTAACCATTCTAACCAACCACAGTTCAAGAGAATCACATAACAAACTTCTTAGAAGGAAAATTTCAATTCCAATTCAACTAATCTGTAAACATGACATTTTCGGTTAAAACTAAGCAATTACAAAGTTTAGGGGTCCCTACTAAGGCTTATTCCTAATTTTTATTTATTCATGAGTGCGTTTTACGCTCCATCCAGCGTTTTTACTTGACTGTGCAATGTCTGACTCTCTTAGGCTTTTCAATGCTACTCATGTAGCGAACTTTTAACCAACGACTCCCAAACTAGATGGTTTTAGGGCGCGGGGTGTAGAGTCATCCCCTAAGGCTTACTTGTTCGAGTAGCAAAGGCCATAGAACCAACTAGTCAATGTGTTTATTCATATATATTTTTTTCTTTTTCTGGATTTTCTATGTTTTTTCCTTTTTCATCATTTTTTTTAAAAAAAAGTTATACATATACCCCATAGATTCCCCCAAACTCAAGTTTTTACCTATTTTAACCTTTATTGCCAGGTCACATATCTCATTAAATTTTAACCAAGATTTTCCCTCAGAAATAAATTATGAAAACCTTGAACCAGGTTGATTAAAATAGATAAACCTTAAGTGCTAACCGGTTACATAAGTTCCGACAGGCTCAGCTTTTCTTCATGATTAAAATTAGAACTCATCTTTAATCATCAACATTATTCAACATGTAATACCAATCTTATCATACGCCAAACCAAATTCATCCCAATTATTGCCTAGATTCATGCAACAATCTATATGCAAACACTAAATGCAAAAGAAAATATTATTGTGCATTTTTTTCTTTTTTTTATGAAATATGCCTATAATATGCAAAAATAATTAACCAACGCTATGTATGTGAACTAAACAATTATGTAATGCCATATGATCCACTCCCAAACTCAAAGTGAACAATGTCCTCATTGTTTAAATAGAAAGAATTAAAAGTTAAGGACTTCTCTGAATGGTCAAGCGTCGGGCTCAACCTCCTCCGCATCGATGTCTAGTGGTGGATAAACCGACAATGGCTAATGCTCAATAGAATTGGAGCGGCATGACAAATTTATGCAATTCGTGGATTGGATGGAGAAATTCTTGCCCAATATACCCACTTTGATGAATTACTTAGACAACCAGTTCGTGCATGTAAGCTTGTTGTATGTATGTGGTTTTGTGAATTTGAGTGTATGGAGCTTATAAATTTGGTTAAGAATGATGATTGCCAAGAGAATGGATGAGAGTGGATTGGACCCCTAAATCCGAATAGAATTCAAACTAACCCCCCAAACTTAGAATGTTGGAACTCTTGATTTCATGGAATTATGACTAGGATGGGAAACAATGAAGGAATTGGGTGAAAAATGGATTGGGGATGTTTTTATGTGGTTAGGGCTCTGGAACTCACAGTTGGAATGGGAGAATGTTGTTTAGGTGGTTAGGGTTTGAGAATCAAAGTTGGGATGAAGAGGGAATGTTCAAAGTCAATTAGGATTCGCGAATTCCACCAGGCCAGTAAATTTGAACTGAAAAAATCGTCGGGGCAAACTTTGGCAAAGAGGTGGGCGCCGAGGGGCAAATTTTTATTCAGTAAAATGCGCCGGGGCGCGAATTGGTAGAGGAGTCTGCACCGGGCCGCAGCTTAAATTTGTCGTGGCAGTTTTTTGCCGAGCACTCTGCGCCGGGGCTAGTTTTCCTTTGTTTACTTTTTTCGCCTGGGCGGAGGTCTAGTTTTTCTGAAAAAAAATTCCTTTGATTACTGTGCAGTCCCAGTGCTTCGCTTCCCTTTTCATAATCTTTTGCCTACCCCTTGAACCTCCAATGCCTATAATGATGAGAGACAAAAATGGATTAGAATACACACTTTGGATCATAAGTATGAAAACTTATAAACAAAATAAATCCTAAAAATTAAAAATTTGAGGATTTGGCAAATGGACACTCTTCAATTAAGCTCATAAGTGCTTGGTTTCCAGGGGGCGCTGCCCTCTTGCAACCCCCCGCCAGCTCACCGGCGAGCTGGGAAGTCGCTCTCTTATCGGAGAACGAGACCATCTACTGGGTAGCCGCAGTGGCCATTAGTCAAACCTGCCAAATATAATAACTTATTTTCCTATTAGTAAAGCAAATAGACTAAAATAAATATAAAATTCCTAGGTTACCTCCCAGTTAGTGCTTGGTTTAGAGTCTTTCATTATTACTTTGTCTAGTCAACGCTATCCAATTCCTCTTCGATAATTGACGAACCCTCCATCCATCAGTAGTAAATTATCCTCTGGGAGGTTCCCATTAATAATGGCCAGTGGATCAAAGTCACCTACCATGCTCTTATTAGGTATGATCTCCATTAAGAAGCGAAAAAAACTATGTGATATCTCCATTGTGTCTGTGATCATATTTGGGCATGGAAGTTTTTCAAACACAATAGGTTTTTCGTCTATCTTCTCTCTCTTATCCCACTATGACTCCATTGTTGTACTAGCTCTCATGTCATAAAGAGCTTCGTCGACGACATGACTACCAATTGGGCACGATTTTGCAAAACTGACTAGATCATTGATCTTTGGTGGAGAAAGCACTTGGGGAACTAACAGAATTAATTCGTCTTCTTTGGAATTCACAGATAAATCTTCGTCGACCTTAATTTCCTTTTCCCCACTTGTCTCTTCTCTCTCAATATCTAGATCATTTGGCACATTTAGTTGTAGATTTGGTTCGGGCATTTCATCAGTCTCGGAATCCATGTCATAAAGCCAAGTGTGTTGTGGCCAAGTGTTTTGAGGACAGTTGTTTAAGGCTTTGAACATTTGTTCTATCTGGTTCTCAAGATTTTGAATTGACATCTCTTGATTAATCCTCCTCTCCTCATTCGACGCTATGAACTTGGACAACAATTCCCCCAGTCTTGAATTATCTATTTCAGTTTCGGAATCCATATATTGAGGACCATTAGTTGAGGTAGTGATGAGTTGCTCCATCTGGTTCTGCAAATTTTGGCTCAATATTTCTTGACTCATCCTCATCTCCTCTTGGTTTGCTATGAGTTTTGACATGAATTCCTCCAAATTTTACTTTTCTTCTTGTGGCAATGGAGGTGGACATGAGAATTTTGGTGTGTATGTTGGTTTTGGAGCGTAGTATTGGTCTTCATAATGGTAGCTCCATGAAGAATCCGGGTGATACCCCCAATCTTGGTGATAGTTAGGATAAGCATTGTTGTTGAGGTAATCACCACTATATTTTACCGGTCCAAAACTGACGGTGCATTGATGACTTAGATGATTGCCAGCACAAAAATCACAAGGAACTGCTATCCGTTGAATAAGTTGGGTTACAAGATCACATCCAATGTAAGAACCCGAATTTTCAGATATTATTAAATAAGGATTTAATAAATAAAATTCTTAAACTGTGAGATGGGTTCGAATAATAATATATATATGTGATATGAGGTACGTGGTATTATATTACATAGGATAATATGGACTATGTAAAGTGTGTTTTTGTGATTTATAAATATATTATTAATATATATTTGTTACTTATCGTAGAGACGATCCAGTTGAGATAAAGGAGGTGGATAAATTCCTATCGATATTAAATAATTTATAGAATTATTTTATCATAGTAAGTTGGTGACATTAAATATCCTTAATGTATAATCACCATATTCTTGTGTATGTATTAATAACTAGTATGTTTATAATATAGGTTATTAATAGCACTTAAGCTATCCATGAATAGGTTTGGATAGTGAAGCATGAGTTAGTTAAGGAATTAACTAATAAGAATAAATATTAGTTAATTTAAGTTGGGAGTTATATTATGGAATAATATAATGTCAGTATTGAATCTTAATTAACTATGATGATATAGTACAATGTTTAATTTACTTAAGTAAAGGAGTGAATTAATATGTGTGTTGAATATGTAATTATAGTTGATACTTTTTATATATATTACTTAGAGTGGTAATATGTGAGAAAGTCTAATGTGCGAATAACGTTAAATATATATACGTTATTAAAGGGAGATGAAAATCATTATATGATTAAATGTATATTGAAGAAATTATTTTGGGGAACAATTTATAGAAAAGAAAGAGCACTAATTATTATATATTTCTAATAAAGGGTATTAAAATAATTTGTAATATTGAATTATTTTAATAAAAGGAGGAAATATTATTTTTGAATAATAATATTACCTTATATGTTTTTGTATAAGGTGTGATTGGTTAATATAGTAAATATATTAAAACGTATTTGCTATATGTAATTAAATTGATGGAAACAATTTATTATAATGGAAAATAAACTTATTATCTATTTTCTATATATAATATATGTACATGTGTCGTACATATAGTTATTTGATATTATATTAAGAATAATATCATGAGACAATAAGTAAACTATTTTCTAATAACGAATGTGCTTATTTGGAGAAAACATAATATTTTATGATATGGCTAAATACATAATTTTAAATGTATTTTCAAGGGAGTTTAATTAATGAAAGGAAACTAAGTTATTTTAATATATTAAATAACTTAAGTTATTATTTGATCGTGAATATTATTATTGGAATAATTAATAGAGTATATATTAATTATTATAAGCGTAAAGGTTATACTTATTATAAGTATAATTAATTGAAGTAATTTAACATTTTAATAGCTTGAGTTATTATATTTCCGTAAAGGTTATATATAATATTTGAATATTTGATTTGTAAACTATTTATATGTGGACCTTGGATTTAATAGTTCTAATTTAATTGAACAGATTATAAGTAGTAATGTGGTGAGAAATGAGTAAGTGATGAGAATAATGATAAGCTTAAGATTGAGCTTGTGAGAGATGCCTTGTGTGGCACAATAATAGATTCGGTAATGAATTGACTAATTTAATGATGGAGGAATTATTAATTAAACAATTAATCTAAATTAATTGTTAATTGTTATTATGATAGTATGTTATATTATTATGGCTAGTGATAGTATAATAATAAGGAAATCGATTATAAGTATAATCGGATTTGTGATGAGATAAATTATCTTATAATATTAATTATTGTTATAAACAATATACTATTATCAAGTAATTATTTGATAATATGATTAATGAGTAAATGATTTATAAATATAAAAAGATTTATATTTATTTAACGTGATAATAAATCATATAAAGTGTTAATCAATTAGCGTGGGAATTATAATTCCATGGATTAATTAATATTATTATTAATTAATTGATAAGATAAGTAATTTATTAATTTCTATGTGCAACCATGCGATATTAAAGTATAACGTATGATAGTTAACTATATGTTATGCGAAGTATAAAGTGCAATGCGACTATGCTATATATGAATATAAACTATATAGTAAAGTTATTGAGTTGTAATAGGTACATGAAATGTGGGTGTGACAATGTGTATATTAAGTATACAATAAAATAATATATCATAGATATATTGTAAACAATTATTGAATTAATAAAATTTAATAATAAAGGAGACAATACACTGTGATGATACCCGATAGAATTATATCCGGTAGAATGAAATGTACACGAATTTATATGTGCAAGTTAAAATTTACTACACGATAGTATTATTGGGACTACATTGTGACACATTAATTTATAACTTAAGTTATATAAAAGGGAATGTGTATAACTTAAATATATATGGAATAAATATATATAGCCTAAGTATATACTATAAGTATACATAAATAACATTAGTATGTGGGAAAACAAGTTGCTGAGTTCTCTCCTTGTCCCTAATTGAGTGACCCAATTCCTTCTCACGTGTATAACTCATGAAGCCTAAGCCTATTTCTATCAAACTCAGCAACATTAGCTTCATAGTAATAATGATAAGGGAGTGGGGATCATGATGGATTTCAACAACTACTCCAACTACTCTCTATGAACCAATGTGCTCTTCTCATTTCTGTTGGTTTGAATTGGTGGAGAAAACCATTGTCTGTGTAAAAGAGTTTCTATAAATAGAACACTTCTCCTTCTCATTTCATTTGCTGGAAGTTTTCTGTTAACCAAGAATTTAGAGGGAGTATATCATTTTGGTAAAAATCTGAGAATTAAGGGAAATTGTAGCAGCAAGCGTAGCAAGCCACCTTAACAGAGGTATAATACCTATTGTTGTCCTTCATGCTCTTCATTTCTTATTCTCTGTAAAATTCCCATTCATGCTCTACATTGTCAACTTCTTGATTATGCTATCTAGATGTTAATTGAATTATGGAGTATGTCTGTTAAGTATTAGTCGAGTTAGTAGGCATGTTAGAACTGTTTTATGGCTGGAACATGAACGAAGTTCGTAATTAATTTGTGAGTTGGGTTGCAGTCTGCCGAGCAGAAAGCTGCTCTGTCTCTGGCCGGCCAACTGCGCAGCTGCGCCAGTTTTGTACTGGCCAGAGGCGCAGCTGCGCCGGTACCAGACGATTTGTTGGCCAAGGCCCTGCGCAGCTGCGCCAGTTTTGAACTGGGGAGCTGCGCAGCTGCGCCGGGACCAGTTTCTGGGTTTTATTTTCTGTGCAGGTTCTGTTATTTGCTAGCATAAGTTATCTAATTAGAACAAGCATGCACACATAAATAACATGTATATATGAGTATCATGACATGACATAAGCATGATAGTATACATTATTGATGAAGAACTCATAATTTTCAAATGAAACTTATAGTTTTCGATATGAACTTTGATACTTGTATAAACATGTGTGTTCTGACCTTGTAAGCGCATTTGTACGGTCTAGACATGCATGAAAGTTGGTTTTAACTTATAGTACGTGTTCTTGATACTACATGTACATGCATGGCCATGTTAGTATATACTATGGAAGGAAAACGTATGATTTTAAAATAAAACTTCTAGTTTTAGATTTGTTCTTGGACGTATACATACCATGTATATATTCTGATTTTGTGAGCATGTTTAGATGACTTAGAAATGCATATCGGACATGTCAACCTATATATAGATAGCATGAACATGTTAGGTTTCGTTAGTGAGCTTCACTAATGAAAATGCGAGCTTTGAACGTGGACGTTAACATGTTACCTTAAGATTTGGGATTTTGATGTTTATGGACATATGTGATAGCACACTTGGACTCTCTCATGTATCATACATGTATATACATACTGTGACTACATATCATGAAACCAAGTTTAGCGTAAACGAAGCATGTTTTCAAACTAATAATCGTGATAGTTACATGTATGAAGTATGAATATTCATGGACATGCCCAGTATGAGTTATATGAATACTTTATGTGTTTAAAGAACTAGCATGATAAACTTTGTGATGTTCATGACCTTGAGTGGCCTTCAATTATTAGAATGTTGACTTAGAACCTATATCGTGTAAATTGAACGTGAAAAGGTTGAACGAGCATGAAAGTATCATTTAATATGTATACATGCTATGTAGGACCATATGTTAATACTTGAATCTGACTTCGACAGTTAATAGCATATATTTGCTTTGATATGGTCTTATGTGTTAGTAATGATATATGAGAATGATTAACTCAAAAGATGGACTACACTAGATATATGTAAATAGATTAGTGGTAGACAGGCATGTGTATGTGAAGAATGGTAGTAAGTACGTAAGGTTAAAATATACTTATACGTACATAATTATTCTAGGAATACGATAAAAATGTGAGACGAAGGTTCTAAGAACCAAGCTAGACAACAATGTAATACTTATTATTATATTGAGAATGTATGGAAGTGTATAACTGATGGGTGTGATCTCTATGATTAATATAACTGTGTAGGATTACACAAAGTGCAGAGATTCTTAAGCAGTTAAGTCGTAGTTGTTAAACTACGAATCAGGCAAGTCTTTCAGTTCCTATTTGATATATGAATTCAATAACTGTTAGTTGAATTATATTATGCTGTGATAATGTGAACTTATATATGAACTGTATATGAGATATAAATGCGATTGAAAGTTGATCTTTGATGATATACTTGTTATGTGAAAAGTAACATGCGTAGTAAATATAAATTTTTTATAAATGCATGAACTGAGTATGATGTTATATGCTATGTGATGCATGAGGACTGTTAGAATTGCTGAGCTGTCGAGCTCACTCTTGCAAATAACCACTTTTACAGGTTAAGGATTCACGGTAAAGATTTCGTGCTTCTTGATTGATAAAGATAGATAGTATCGCATTGAAGAATATTACTTAGATTATTGTCTGGACCATTTTTAGATTCTAGATGATGTCCTCGATAGTTGCTTACACTGTTTAATACTTGTTGTATTGTAAGAATGTATTAATTAATACATAGAGGATATCGAGTTGAGTTGTAAATGTTTATACGATAACTCAGATAAGAAGGAATCATATTATATAGTTGATTCAAGATTTATAATTGGTATCAAAGTTGTGAAATCAATAAAAGAATTTATTCAAAGGATATTGAAAAGTTTAAATTATTCCGCATTTTAGTAACATCGAATATGATGTAAAGACGAGATCTTGGATATAAATAGAATTTATATTCTAAATTGTAATAAACAAAGTTGTATTCTTTTACTAATGATTAAAAGATGTAATAGTTTGGTGATAGTAGTATCGTGACTGCACCGAATCCGAGGTTTCAAAGGAACGTGGATTTGGGGGCGTCACATCCAACCTCTTCGAAAGTGTCTCAAGCTATGCTGATAATGCAAAAAATCCATTAAGTCCATCAATCCCTGTGTCCCTTGGCTGAGTCATACTCGAATATGGCCATTGATAATTAAATCTAGCCATGGTACCTGAGAAGAGAGAAAAATAAGAAAAGATAAACTATAAATATAAAATATAAAAAAAATGTTTAAATTAAGACTAATTTGATTGAAATTAATATTGGCAAAAATTATTAAACTAATTCCCCGGCAACGGTGCCAAAAACTTGTTGGGTAAAATCTAGTTACGCATAACGTACAAGTATACGTGGTCAACAAGTAATAAATTGAAAGTAAAGTATCTTTTCCATGAGGAATTATTTAATAACTACCACAAAGTACTAACCCGTAACCAACTTAATCTTATTTAAACGAATGAATTAGTATTTTGAATTAACAATATGTGATTAAACTTGTTCTAACTACTCCTAGAATGAAATAGAATATGAAGACTTGAGACTATAATTTCACCTATTGTTTCATTTAAATCAATACACTTCCCATTAAATCAAATTAATTATCTCGAATTGTTAATCAAGAACACTAAGGTAAAATATAATAATCTCTCGATGTACCATACCCATATCAACTTAAATCCACAGATGATAGAACTAAGTAGAACACCTGAATTAATTAATCCACTATATCTTGTTGCGCCGTTTCGGTGTTAACAAAACGGGCACAAACGCGTGCAAGCATACACGGTCGACAAGTAATAAATGTGATAAGTAGAGATCGTTCCCACGGAGAAAAGAAATTAGATTTAAACTATCATGTAACAATTCTATAGTTATCTTCAGCTGCTCAAACGAGTATCAAAGTGTGAATTAATAACTAGACTGATTTTAAAGCTAAATTAACTAAATAACAGACGGAGGATTCAAATTGGAGAAATATAGGATCCTAACTTCACCTATTGCATCATCTAGATTACATACCTCATGTCAAGTATAATTGATTAATTAGGAATGCTAGCCGAGAGCACGAATGTGAGAAATGGCTATCTTTCAATAAACCAAGTCCATATCATACAAAATCCGCAAAAGAGGTAAAATTCACATGAACACCAATAAAACCTAAACCACTATATGTCTATGCGATTTACAAGCTATATCGGTTTAAGTGCAAGCTCCCAATTGGCTACATATGGCAAGCCAGTATATTTCTATCCGGATTACGAATCATTAAATTCATCCAATGCAAATTTCACGAACATATGCTAGCATGGCAAAATCTAAGTTCATACTTCCTCTTTCAATTTCATATAAACTATTACAGTAGATGGTGATCAAGCATCTATATATTCAATACAACCAAGCTAGGAAAACCATACGAAATCAAGCATATGTATCAATGAGGCACATAAAGCTAGACTAAGTAATAAGATTCATTAGAATCCCATAATGGTAGTTAGTTCATCTCTGACCTAATAACCATTATGGGATTTGAGCAAAGCATGACAAGCAAATATGGAAGTTAGAGATTAAGAGAGATAGAAAATTCAAATTTGAGTATCCCCTTTCAAAAGAAGCCTTCAATGCCAAGTTTAGATCACAAACAAACCCAAAGTGAAACCCTAGAATCGAAATCTACTAGAACTAGAAGAGGAGAAGAGTTAGTCTCTTAAGCTCTCTAGCTCTCTAACCCTAGAAAGTAGGAAAAACTTTAATGCTTGTAATAAATGATAAGTCTCAATGATAAGTCCTCCTCCGTTCTTGCAAATACACCCAATAAATAGAATACACCTTCAGCAGAAAGAATAAATGAAAAGGTCCACAAATCTTGACCGACGCGACCGCGCGGCCCCGTAATACATTTGGGGCGCAGCCACGCGCTCTTCCAGAATGCTATCTCTGGACTGCACATTTGCGCTGGGGCGCGGCGTTCCTTTGTAATCCCTGGCGCAGCCGCGTGGCTTGCTGGTTTTTGCTGATGCATTCTGGTGCTTTGCTGCTTCTCTTGCTGCTTCTTTTTCCTTCACTTCAGCTGCTTTGAGACCATCATCCCATGCCTTATCCTGCCTCCTCATGCCAACTCCATCTTTGGTTCCTTATAAGACCTCCATGAGGCCTTTTAACCCATTTCAAGCCAAATTCCTGCCTTTCTCATGCCCTTTGAGTTTCCTAACTAAAATACCTAAAACAAAGATAAAACACATTAAAAGACACTAAAATACTTGAGATTAAGCTATAATTCTAGCAAGTTGATGACAATAAGTAGGTATAAAACTTACTTATCAAATACCCCCAAACTTGAACTATTGCTTGCCCTCATGCAACAGACACAAATGCAAACTATATGCTATGCAACTAAACTACATGAAAATGAATCCCAAAGTATCAACCATATTATGAATTCCAATAAGAAGCGCCTCAGAGAGATAACAAGAACTATGAACAGAGCGATAACTCAAGTTACATTTATAAAAACATACAATCCATGAATCATAACATGTTGCTAAGATGTGGTGTGTGTGTGCTATGTCATAAATAAGCTTGAACGAGGCAAAGATTCCGCATACTATACTTCTAAAGAAGGAAAATTGAGGCTTTAAGCCAAGAATTTTTCATATATACAAAACAATAACCAAACCAACACATAGATACAAGCTAAGGCGCAACAAGGGCTTATTATGCTTTTATTCACACATGAGGGCGATATTCGCACTTTCCCGTGGTTACACTTGACTGTGCAATGCTAAGCCCTCTTAGGCTTTTCAATGATACCCATTTATCGAGCTTTTGACAAACGACTCCCAAACCATAAAGTCCTTAGAGAGCTGGGTGTAGAGACAATCCCCTCGGGCTTACTTGCTCGAGTATCAAAGGCCACAAGACTTAGCTAGCCAAGGTGTTTATTCTATTTTTTTTCTTTTTCTCAATTTATTTTCTTTTCTTTTGCTTTTTCTTTTTCTTTTTCTTTTTATTAGCATGCATACCCAAAATTCCCCTAAAACTTGCATCTCTGTGTCCTTAAGGTTATTGTTGATTTATTACACAATTCTAGTAATTAAAAATAAAATTTTCCACCTCAGAAGACAAACATGTGCTAATCTAGCCAACAAGAAAATAAAGACAATCTGTGATATCCGATAACATCAAGGAAACATGTATAGATTACATCATGTATAAAAGTATAACTGAGCTTAAGCTGACCACTTAGTTCAAAAATCTATCATATCTCAATTTCATCATCGGCCAGACTGGAATTCAACAGGCTAAACACATGGGATTATGCTATGCAATGCAATTAAACAATTAAACATAAACTAAATAAGCAAAACAAAATAAAACTGAAAAAAAAATTATGCAAAATTTAACTAACACATACTAGAATGCACTACTATATGCAACCTAACATGCAATTAACTACTAACTACACCCAATTCCCCCAAACTTAAAATATTCAATGTCTGCATTGAAGCTAAAGGGTCAGGAAAACTCTCTTATGGGTCGGCATGGCCACCCTCCTTGGGTGGTGAATCTGGTGGCGGGTATGGTATGGCAGAGCCAAAGACGGGCCACTACACTAGCATCCCCTGTTGCGTAAAGGCCTCGGCTAAGGAATGTGATAAACCATCGACAAACGCTGCAAAGTTGGTGTGCAATGCGTCCATCCTCCCCTCCAATTGCCTAATCCTGCAATCCTGATGTATGTCACCGGCTGGAGGAGGAGCAGCAGCCTCCGATGGCTATGGTTGTGGTGGAGGAACTACTGGAGGAGGCGATAAGATGAACCCTCTTCCTCGGGGATGTGCTGTGCCGCCAGGCCAATCCTCAAAAATGCTTAATCGTGGCATGAGTAATGTCTCCGCTTGGCATCTGGACCTGTTCATCATCCCATTCAATCCCTGCCTCAGAGCACAGGTAAGCTACCACAGATGGGTGTGGAATCGACCCGGTGGTACTGCCTCTCATAAAGCGCAGCATATTCTGATTTATCAAATGCCCGATGTCGATATATTTCCCCGTGATGATCCCCCACAGTATGATAGCCCTCTTAGCTATAATCTCGTGCTGGTGAGAGGATGGCATAAGATTGGCAAATTAAAACAGGTTCCATGCCTTGGCTTATCTGTTCAGACCGGAGGCTGGGAAAATGGTATGCTCATTGGTATCCTCCCTATATTTCAATTTTGTGCCTGGCGCACATAAATCAATGATTAATTGATCCAAATCAGTTTTGAACCTCTCTGCTTCGACCCAATTCACTTGTCCTGCCGGGGGTGGAGGCAAACTTATCACTTCTCGAATCGTCGCCAGGCTATAGTCAATAGTTGTGCCCCGAACAAACGACAAGCCACTCTGCGTGTCCTTGGCATTGGCATAAAACTCACGAACAATGGCCAACGACACAGGTGGCGGTGTTGCACATACCCCTTGCCAAGTCATCTCTCGGATCATAGCAAGTAATTGGTCGTCCTCCTTCGCAGGCTTCAAACCCCGTTCCTTTAACATTGTCTTGGCTGCGATCCGATAGAACTCCAATTGGGCCTCAATAATAATAAACTTAGCTCTATCCACCGTGATGCGGCCCTGTTCACTGCTAGCGGGCGATGCGGGAGCAAAAGATCGTGCACATTTTGGCCCCATTACAATTTTTAGAAAATTACCCTTGCAAACCCTAGAGAAGTATTGATGAAGAAATTCCCCGAAACTTGTATCTATGCAACTGTGTTGAACCCCCCCCCCCCCCCCCCCCACCCCCCAAATTCGTGCCTTAGAAATCTGTGAATTTTTCTAAATCCTAACTCTGTTGATTGAAGCTTGTAGATATGGCAATGGAAGCTAGGGCTAGGTTTTATAGAGGAGATGGATTAGGAGAGGATGGTGTATAGATCGTGGGTTGTGAGAGTAGAAAGGGGTAGAGTTTGTATAGGAGAATGAGATGGAAGCTTAATATGGGATGTTTTGATAGAATAGGAGAAGAGGCTCGATTATGTTGTGAGAAAAGAAAGCAATTCAGGTTGTATGTGATATAAGGGTTTGGCCGAGTCTAAAAAAATTTAACTGCCAAAATCTGAGATCGGGTGCGGGCGCGCCGGTTTATACTGTGAATAGGGCACGGCCGCGCGGGTCAGGGCCACTCTCTGGACTTGCTGAACATTGGCACGGGCGCGTTGCTGAGTGCCTTGAGGTTGGCGAGGCCGCGCTGCCCTGAGCCCAGCTATATTTTTTTTTTCTATTTTTTTGCAGCAATGAGGTGAAGGCTTAAGCAGCAACTTCAAACACTTTTCTTTCCTGCACACATAGCAATAAAAAATAAGATGTAACTTGATTTCATAATCACAATTTGCCTATATAAGATGTATGTATGATCAATTCCTTAGCAATGCTATGTCCGTGACTTATATGTATGTGAATTCCCAAAAATTTCTATTTATGCTTGTATACAATACGCTAATACTTCATAAATATGTTCAATAAGCTCCTAAACCCAATAATATATTCAAAAACGCCTAATGTTCAAAATTATAGGCAATGAGCTTCTAATTCAAAAAAAATAAGCAATCATGCCTAAGTCTAAAAAATGTAGGCAATGAGCTTCTAATACCGACGCTGTCCAAAAAAAAGTTCACAAGTTTCATAATGCTTAGAATTAAACAGAGGGAAGGGAGATATAGAGTCATGCAACAAGAATTAAACATGAGGGGGAAATAGATATATGATGCAAGAATTATATGAGAGAGAGAAGAGAGATGATGGGGTGCCTCCCATCGAGCGCTTGTTTACAGTCCAATAGCTAGACTCTGTCTGAGTTGGTCACGTGGTGGAAAGAATCGAGGCAACCTTCTCTCGATTTACCTCGCCGCTATAATAGTGCTTCAATCTTTGTCCATTTACTTTGAAGTGCTTGTCTGGGTATTGATCATAGATTTCCACTGCGTCATGTGGGAATACGGTGTTCACCGTGAAGGGGCCCGACCACCGCAATTTGAGCTTTCTGGGAAAGAGTCTGAGACGAGAGTTATACAGCAGCACTGCTTGCCCCGGCTCAAATGTTCTCTCTAGGATTTTCCTGTCGTGCCACCTTTTGACCTTCTCTTTATAAAGCTTGGGGTTCTCATAGGCTTGCAATCTGAATTCATCAAGCTTATTAAGCTGGAGAAGTCTTTTCTCCCCCGCAGCCATCAAATCAAAATTTAGCTTCTTTATGGCCTAGTAGGCCTTGTGTTCAAGCTCCATGGGGAGGTGCCAGGCCTTCCCGTACACAAGCTGATATGGCGACATACCCAATGGTGTTTTGTAAGCAGTCCTATAGGCCCACACCGCATCGTCGAGCTTGAGGGACCAATCCTTTCTTGTGGGATTCACAATCTTTTCTAATATCCTCTTCACCTCATGATTAGATACCTCAGCTTGGCCGTTTGTTTGGGGATGGTATGCAGTAGAAATACGGTGATTTACCCCATATTTGGCCAAAAGTGCATAAAACTGACGATTGCAGAAGTGTGTTCCTTCATCACTTATGATGGCTCTAGGGGTCCCGAAGAGCGTGAATATGCTCTTTTGAAGAAAACGCAAGACCACCCTAGCATCATTGGTTGGTAAGGCTGCTACCTCTACCCACTTGGACACATAATCGACCGACAGCAAGATGTATAAATTTCCACAAGATGAGACAAAAGGCCCTATGAAGTCTATCCCCCAGACGTCAAAGATTTTGACCTCTAGGATCATATTCAGAGGCATCTCATTTCTCTTGGATATGTTACCCACGCGCTGACAACGGTCACAGTTTTGGACAAAGTTATGAGCATCTTTAAATAATGTAGGCCAATAGAAGCCTGCCTGAAGTACTTTGCCAGCTGTCCTCTCACCCCTGTAATGACCTCCATAAACTGATAAATGGCAATCATGCAGTATGCTATCCAGCTCACTTTCTGGGATGCACCGTCTGATCATCCTATCAGCGCACTGCCTAAATAAATACAGCTCATCCCAACTATACCATCTAGCATCGTGTATGTAACACCCCCAAATCTGGATTCTTCGTTTCCATATGATTTGGTGTTCACTTTCTAAATATAACATACATCTACCCAAAATAATTTCAAAATAAATTACGACCTTGATTTAAATAATAGAATCTCCCTTAAACAAGGGTTACAACTTTCTTCAAAATAATCCCAGGGTTTAATCTAACCTTGACATAAACATAAAGTGCAAAAATAAAACATAATATAAAAGTCTTATTACAATCATTTCAAAATAATTAAATAAGTATTCACTTGTTTAGCTTCCCCTTGCCTTTACTTGTAGATGGGGCGTCAACATTATCAACTTTAGCTGCAATTGTTATTTAATATGCAAGAGTGAGCAAACAACAGCTCACTGGAATTCACAATAATAAAGACATGAAAGAATATCTTTAAAAAGATTTGAATAAATTTACTTACTTCAACAATAAAGAATTGAATAATAATTCTTTAATCACAAGTATAATTCAAATATAGAATTCATCTGAGGGTCGTAAGACCTTGAACTATGTCCTAGGTTATAAATATTTCTATTTAAAACCTTTAACAGTCATTAAGACTATGGGCCTTAACCCGTAATTAGGGGGATCAGCCCTTCGTAACATGTATTATGCACAAACATCTTAACGCTTCTGCATAGTAACCTCCCCTAGTAAATAGGGTTGTTCAATTCAGTAATTGAATACAAGTCCGCACCAAAGAAAATTTGGTTTGGATAAACTAAAATGGTAATGTGGAATTCAACGTTCATCAACTAAGGAATAGTTAAATCGACTTTCAATAACTTAGAATAATTCATAATAAAAGAATTACGAATTAACATATGCTTTAGAATTAAACTTAAAGCATTTAAAAGATAATTAAGTTGGACCTTGCTTGAACAATTAAGTCAATGTCATATTAATTCAATAATAAACTTTGATAATATTTACTCAATATGAAATTATAAAGAATACAAATAACTTGCATCATTATGATCAATAAAATAGCTCAAGTAAGGTTTGAGTTTAGAAAACTTGCCTCAAGCGCAAGCTACTAAAACAATCACGTTCTAACACTTCCTACGCAAATATATTTAATCACAATAATCTAAATTAGTTAATATGTAACTAATTTACATAATTAGTTAACCCATCTAGGTTAACTCGTTTTTATTTAATTGTTAAGTTTAATAATTAATAACCACATAATTTAATTACATCACATAGGCATGCTCACATAATTAAATCAAATAATAATTATGTAATTCATATTAGTTATAATTAAATGACTTATAATTTAAACATTTAATCTAATTATAATTACTCACATTATAATCACTTCTTATTTAATTAAATTATAATTTATAATTAATTAACTACATCATGTATTTACTAAATTATAATTTATAATTAATCATGCAAATATTGAATTATAATACACAAGATTATAATCAATAACTAATCATGAATTTATTATAATTACATAATTTAAAATTTAAAATTATCATTCACTTGATTAAAATTAATCAACTATAATCATTATAATTTAATAAAATTATAATTTAAATTAAATCTTTACTCTAATTATAATTATTCAAAATTATAATCACAAATTATATTTTATTAATATAATTTATTAATATTCATTTAGTATTTTAATGTATGCTTAATCATGCTATAAAAGTTATTACATAAAATTAGCTTTACAAAATACAAAAGAAAACAAGTTTTCTTTTTCCCTGCCTCCCCCCTCCCCCCCCCCCCACCCGGCGGGGCGGGGCGGGGGTTTTCCTCTTGATAGGCCTGCCGGGTCAGGCCCCTTCCAGTGAACGCAGATAAGTTCGCGAACTGTACAGAGAAAAAGCCAATTTGGCTTATTTCTCCACACCAAATTCTAATTCCAGTTCATGCAATTCATATCAATTCACAGAAAACATAAACTTAAAGCTTCTAACATGATTCTAACATACATAAACATGCTCCTAGACACAAAATCATCTTAAACAACAATAATCCATGATTTAAAAACTCCAATTTTGATATTTTTTAAAAACTCATAGTTTTCACAAAATAATTCACTGTAAATAAAATTCTCTACTAATTCAATTCACAACACATGCAATATTTTCATAATTGAAGATAACATCATAATAAATTCTAATTAGGCATACTAACAACCAATTAAATCATAACTTTTACTCTAAAACTCAACCAATTACATGAACTTCATATGAACACATCTTTTCCATTAAAACATGCTTTATACAATGAATTGAATTCTAAAAATCCTTGATTATAACATACAATTCATATAATAACAATTATAAACACAAGATATATATATATATATATATATATATATGTATATATATATATATATATTTACATCATATTTATATACCTTTCTTGCTAAATTATAAACACAGAGAACTAAAAATCATAAAGATCATAAAACATATAAACAAAATAATAAAGGAATTGAGATTACCCTTTGCTTTGATGATTGAAGAAAATATGAAGATGATTCCTCCTAAGCTCTTCCTTGTTTTCTCTTCTTTCCTTCTCTTCTTCTCTAACCTTTCTCTGTTCTCTTTTTTTTTCTCTAACTGACTAACTCTAACACTAACCAACGTATATTGCTATATTATAACTGATATATAATATAATATACGTATACTTATAATATATATGTAACTGTTAACCACTTAATATATATTATAATTACATATTATTACATAGGTTACAATTATTAGAATTTGAAAAGCCATAACGCTTGTTTGGCAAAAACTCCTTATTTACAAAAAACTAACTTTTTGAGCTTAAGGCCTTGTTTGGAAAAATAAGATTAAAACAAAAGTAAGGGTGTTTGGTAAAACCTTTTAAAATCCTTTTCTTTATTTTAATAAATCCTTTTAACACATACTTTAAATGTTACACTTTAATTAATTAAATATTACTCATCTAATTTAATCAATTAAAATCCAACATCAATTAATCACATAAAAATTTGCCACATAATTATAATTACTCGTTAATTATAATTCATGTAACACTTCATCACACAATTCATCTAATTTAATTATCTCAATTAAATTAGAACTATACTATAAATTAATATACATCAATTAAATAAATTATTAAATATTCATTTAATTAATATATATAACACTTAATAAAATCACTCCACAAAATCACATAATTTATTTATTCCACTCAATAAATAATTCACATAAAATATTTATTTAACTCAATAAATATTTAAAATTATTATATAAAATCTCAATCGTTACAGTGTAGAAACTTCTTCTTTTGGGCTCTAGTGAAGTCAGAAGGGATAATATTGCTCACCAAGAAGTTTGCAAAATTCGCAAACCAGGGCATCTCGCCTTGCACCACGAATAATTGTTCGTCCGGGAAGGACTCATTGATCATCACTTTGTCATTTTTGTCCATCCCCGGGTTCTCCAGTCGAGATAAGTGGTCAGCCACTTAGTTTTTGGTCCCTTTTCTATCTTTAATTTCTAAGTTAAATTCCTGAAGAAGCAGTATCCATCGAATAAGACGAGGCTTAGCATCTTTCTTACTAATCAGGTACCTGATTGCAGCATGATATGTGTATACAACTACTTTTGTGCCAATCAGATAAGACCTGAATTTATCAAACGCTTATACCACTGCAAGAAGCTCCTTCTCTGTGGTGGTGTAGTTTAGTTGGGCGTCTGTCAGGGTTTTGCTTGCATAATATATCACATGAAAGACCTTATCCCTGCGTTGTCCCAATACAACCCCCACAGCGAAGCCACTTGTGTCGCACATTAATTCAAAAGGGAGAGACCAATCAGGAGCTATAATGATGGGTGCCGTAGTCAGTTTCTTTTTTAAGTGTTCAAAGGCCACCAAGCACTCCTCATCGAATCTGAATGTGACGTCCTTCTCAAGCAAACTGCACAGAGGCTTAGTAATCTTTGAGAAGTCTTTAATAAAATGACGATAAAATCTTGCATGCCAGAGGAAACTACGGACCCCCTTTACTGAGGTTGGTGGTGGTAAACTTTCAATGGTTCCCAATTTTGCTATGTCCACCTCTAGACCTTTCCCATAGACTTTGTGGCCCAACATAATGCCTTCCTTTACCATAAAATGGCATTTTTCCCAGTTCAGAACGAGGTTAGTCTCCACACATCTCTTTAACACCAACACCAAATTCTCTAAGAAGATGTTAAAAGAGTCTCCAAAGACAGAGAAATCGTCCATGAAAACTTCTACATTATGTTCGACCATATTAGAGAATATTGCCATCATGCATCTCTGGAAAGTGGCTGGAGCGTTGCATAGCCCGAAAGACATCCTTCTAAATGCAAATGTACCGTATGGGCACGTGAAGGTAGTCTTCTCTTTGTCCTCGGGGGCCATAACAATCTGGTTATACCCTGAGTAACCATCCAGGTGGCAATAGTAGTCGTGTCCTGCTAGACTATCCAGCATCTGATCAATAATCGGGAGAGGGAAATGGTCTTTCCTTGTAGCTTTGTTCAGTCTGCGATAGTCCGTGCAGACCCTCCACCTCGTAACTGTCCTAGTAGGTATAAGCTCGTTCTTTTCATTTGTCACGACTGTCATGCCTCCCTTCTTTGGGATGCACTGAACCGGGCTCACCCAAGAGCTGTCTGAGATCGGATAAATTATTCCAGCATCTAACCACTTGAGGATCTCTTTTTTGACAACCTCTTTCATGATCGGATTCAATCTCCGTTGTTGCTTTATTAATGGCTTGCTGTCATCCTCCAAGAGAATCTTGTACATGCAATAGGAAGGGAGATCCCTTTGATGTCAGCTTGGTCCACCCAATAGCTGATTTAAAATCTCTTAGAACTCGCAGCAATTTGCTCTCCTGATCGGATGATAAAGCAGAAGCGATGATAACCGGCAACGTGGAAGATTCTCCCAGATATGCATATCTCAAACGATCCGGAAGAGGTTTCAAGTCAAGTGTAGGAGCCACCTTTAGAGAAGGCTTTAGTCGCACTGATGACTCCCCAGTGTGTCCTACTGGTTCGATGGGAATTTTAAACTGTTGCATCTGAGGCACCGTATTCAAAATATGTTTGCACTCCACCACATCTGTATCTTCCAATTCAGAATCTCCCTACAAAGCACATTCTAATGGATCCATACTCATTAATTGTTCAATCTCTTCTTGTAGTATTATGTCGACAGTATCAATTCTGAAACATTCTTCTTCATCTGTGGGAAACTTCATAGCCTTGAAGACATTGAACGTCTCCTCTTGGTCTTGAACCCTCATAGTTAATTCTCCCTTCTGTACATCTATGAGTGTTCGCCCGGTGGCTAAAAATGGTCTCCCCATAATAATTGGAATGTTCTTGTCTTCCTCGAAGTCCAGGATAATAAAGTCTGCAGGGAATATAAATTTGTCTACCTTTACCAACACGTCTTCAACAATGCCTCTAGGGTAGGTAATGGATCTATAGGCTAGCTGCAAAGATATGTTTGTCGGCTTAGGAGCCGGCAATCCCAATTGAGTGAACACCGATAGTTGCATCAAATTTATACTTGCCCCCAAATCACATAGGCACTTGTTAAAGGACAACTCCCCAATAGAGCATGGTATCGTAAAACTCCCAGGATCCTTGAGCTTTGGAGGTAACTTTCTTTGTAAGACGGCACTGCATTCCTCTATCAAGGCGACTATTTCATAGTCCTCTAGCTTCTTCTTCCTTGACAGTATCCCTTTCATAAACTTTGCATAGCTCAGCATTTGTTCCAACGCTTCGGCAAAGGGAATGTTGATTTGCAGTTTCTTGAATACCTCCTAAAACTTGGCGAATTGCTTATCCAATCTCTGCTTCTGAATCCTCTGTGGATATAGTGCAGGAAAATAGATTACTTGTGGTGGAACCTTGGGTTTCTCAGTAGATACCTCCTTTTCTGGCTCAATTACATTGCCCCCATCTTTCCCATCTTCTAAAACTATCTCAGAATTTTCTGCACTTGGGCGAACCAGCGCCAGGTTTTGTTCTTCCTGGGGTGCGGCCGCGCCAGGCTGCAGTTCAGCAGTCTGCTTCCCAGGCCTTAGTGTGATTGCTTGGAATTGCTCCTTGCCATCTCTTCTCCCCTGATTTGCTTCCGTACTGCTTGGAAGAGTCCTTCGCGGTCTGTTGAGGACTGCATTGGCAATTTGGCCTATTTGAGTCTCTAATATTTTGAGAGACACCGTTTGACTCTTAACCAATAACTTAAGCTCTTCTATCTCAGCTCTTTCCTCAGATTGGTGATTAGGAGCTGGATTGTGTTGATGTTGTGGTTGATGAAATCCGGGTGGGTGTGATTGTCTAGGGACATACTGCTGTTGAGACTGTTCTGGCTGAGATTTCTGTTGTTGGTAGGGTTGGTATTGTGATGGTTGAGCATTTTGGTATGGTTGTTGTTGTTGAGGAGGTTGGTATTGAGAATGTTGGGCCTGTTGAGATGTTTGGGGCTGTTGAGCATTTTGGTTGTTGCTCCAACTGAAATTAGGATGGTTTCGATTGTTTGGATGGTAGGAGTTTAAAAACTGATTCTGAGGCTTCTGATAGTTGCTGACGAACTAAACCGACTCTGTAGTGATTGCAGATTGATCTATCGGGTGTGCTCCGGCACACAACTCACCTACACAAGCAACTTGTTGAACTCTATTTTCAGCCATAGAGTCTATCTTCTTTGACATTACAGCCATCTGAGCCGAAAGGGCTGTGACGGCATCCACATCCAAGACTCCATCCACTTTTGGCTGTGGCATTTTGGATGTTAGATTCAGATATTCATTGGTTTCCATAGTCTCTATTAAGTCATATGTTGTCGGATAGTCCTTGTCACATAGAGCTCCTCCTGATGCGGCATCAATGATCGGCCTTGACTGCCATCCCAAACCATTATAAAATGAACTTATCACCATCCAGTCTGGCATTCCGTGATGCTGGCATTTTCTGAGCATTTCTTTGTAACATTCCCAGGCCTCATATAGAGATTCCCCCTATTTTTGTGCAAACTAAGACAGGGCACTCCACATTTGAGCTGTCTTGGCCATGGGAAAGAATTTGGCGAGGAACTTATGTGCTAAGTCCTTCTATGCAGTGATTGATCCTGATGGCAGTGAATGTAACCAACTCTTTGCCTTATCCCTCAAAGTGAATGGGAATAATCGAAGTTTCACTGCATCATCTGACACGTTGTTGAATTTGAATGTGTCGCATATCTCAATAAAGCTCAAGATATGTTCATTTGGATCTTCTGTAGCTGCACCCCCAGATATGACTGTATTCTGAACCATTTTAAGTGTCCCTGGTTTGATCTCAAAAGTATTTATAGCTATCGTAGGCCTGACTATGCTGGACTGCAGATTAGTGATCTTTGGTATTGAATAGTCCTTCAAGGCTCTATTCTCGGCTCTCTGTTCTTCGGCCGCCATTTGCTCAGGTTGTTCAGGTTCTCCTTGTGTATTAGTATTTCTTATGTTCGCTCTCCAAGCTCTACCGTTAATGTTATCTTGTAGAGATACCAACGCCGGATTGGTTACTCGAGTGTGCATATACTAAACACAAGTACCTGAAACACAAATAAAAATAAATTAGAAATGAGATAAGAAGTGAATTGTTCAAGTCAGACAAATCTAACAAAATTTGATGTCAATAGTAATAAAACTAAAAACT
Organism: Panax stipuleanatus; assembly: GCA_020205555.1. NCBI lineage: Eukaryota > Viridiplantae > Streptophyta > Magnoliopsida > Apiales > Araliaceae > Panax > Panax stipuleanatus. The sequence continues at coordinate 52,004,396 of CM035119.1, forward strand.
AGTCCCCGGCAACGGTGCCAAAAACTTGTTGAGCCGTTTCGGTGTTAACAAAACGGGCACAAACGCATGCAAGCATACACGGTCGACAAGTAATAAATGTGATAAGTAGAGATCGTTCCCATGGAGAAAGGAAATTAGATTTAAACTATCATGCAACAATTCTATAGTTATCTTCAGCTGCTCAAATGAGTATCAAAGTGTGAATTAATAACTAGACTGATTTTAAAGCTAAATTAACTAATTAACAGACGGAGGATTCAAATTGGAGAAATATGGGATCCTAACTTCACCTATTGCATCATCTAGATTACATACCTCATGTCAAGTATAATTGATTAATTAGGAATGCTAGCGAAGAGCATGAATGTGAGAAATGACTATCTCTCAATAAACCAAGTCCATATCATACAAAATCCACAAAAGAGATAGAATTCACATGAACACCAATAAAACCTAAATCACTATATGTCTATGCAATTTACAAGCTATATCGATTTAAATGCAAGCTCCCAATTGGCTACATATTGCAAGCCGGTATATTTCTATCCGGATTACAAATCATAACAGTCATCTAATTCAAATTTCAAGAACATATGCTAACATGGCAAAATCTAAGTTCATACTTCCTCTTTCAATTTCATATAAACTATTACATTAGATGGTGATCAAGCATCTATATATTCAATACAACCATGCTAGGCAAACCATACGAAATCAAGCATACGTATCAATGAGGCACATAAAGCTAGACTAAGCAATAAAATTCATTAGAATCTCATAATGGTAGTTAGTTCATCTCTGACCTAATAACCATTATGGGATTTGAGCAAAGCATGACAAGCAAATATGGAAGTAAGAGATTAAGAGAGATAGAAAATGCAAATCTGAGTATCCCCTTTCAATAGAAGCCTTCAATGCCAAGTTCAGATCACAAACAAACCCAAAGTGAAACCCTAGAATGGAAATCTACTAGAACTAGAAGAGGAGAAGAGTTAGTCTCTTAAGCTCTCTAGCTCTCTAACCTTAGAAAGTAGGAAAAACCTTAATGCTTGTAATAAATGATAAGTCTCAATGATAAGTCCTCCTCCGTTCTTGTAAATACACCCAATAAATAGAATACACTTTCAGCAGAAAGAATAAATGAAAAGGTCCACAAATCTTAACCAGCGCGGCCGCGCGGCCCCGTAGTACATTTGGGGCGCGGCTGCGCGCTCCTCCAGAATGCTCTCTCTGGACTGCACATTGGCGCGGGCGTGCGGCGTTCCTTTCTAATCCAGGCACGGTAGTGCGGCTTGCTGGTTTTTGCTGATGCATTCTAGTGCTTTGCTTCTTCTCTTGCTACTTCTTTTTCCTTCACTTCTGCTGCTTTGAGACCATCATCCTATGCCTTATCCTGCCTCCTCATGCCAACTCCACCTTTGGTTCCTCATAAGACCTCCATGAGGCCTTTTATCCCATTTCATGCCAAATTCCTGCCTTTCTCATGCCATTCCATGCCCTTTGAGTTTCCTGACTAAAATATCTAAAACAAAGACAAAACACATTAAAAGACACTAAAATACTTGAGATTAAGCCATAATTCTAGCAAGTTGATAGACAATAAGTAGGTATAAAACCTACTTATCATATCTCTATGTGAATTACAATCAAAGAGAGTTTAAGCACATGTTCTTATCAGATTACATGTGGTGTAAATGTATATATATATCCTAAACACAAATCATGAATTCTAACGCCATGCAGAAAACACAATCACATGCTATAATGATCATATCTAAACCCATAATCCGTCTCTCGATTTCATATAGGTTATTACGGTAATTGTTAGCTAGGCAATTAAGAAATTAAACACAAACCATAATAGACAATCTAATAATAATGAATATGACTAACACGAAAATATATCAAAGTAAACTACGAAACAAGATCCGTTAAAATCTCAAAATAGAGTTTAGCTCATGATCAAATCAAAATCTATAATCCACAATTGTTTATACATTGAAAGATAAAGATAAAAGTAAAGAGAAGTTAGGAATTGAGATATGCAAATCTGAATTTCTCTTGCTCCACTCTAAATCTCTAATGATCTTCAACTCTAATCTAAACTATGGTTTTATCTAATCTAATTTAATGGAATGGAATGGAATATCTTCCTAATCCTTCTGAATAATCCTCCTTTTATAGCCCTCTGGTGATCCTTCTCCAAATCAACTCTTTAGGATCCTTTCCCGAACAAACTTCTGAAAATCAGCACTTTTCCTGACAACTTCACCCCGACGAGTTTTTACACTAGAAAATCTTGCCCCGGCGAGTGAACAGTACCAGGAATTACAAAAATGTCATAAGCACCATTTTTCATGTTTTCTCCGAAGTCGTTTCCTACAACACAAATACAAAAACAAGTAAAATGACACTAAAAATACTTAAAGTTAACAAAGAATAAAGCCTAAATGGTATCCAATTCGTAGGTATAAAACTCACTCATCACAACCCTCCTAAACAATTTAGGATTAGGGTTTCATATTAATTAATTAAACCCTTTTAATTAATTAGGCTTCTCAATCTTATTAGGAATAATTAATTAAACTCTTTTAATTAATTAGCCTCCTAATCTTATTAGGAATAAATATGAGAGAGCATCTTATTAATTAATTCCCAAACTCCTTTAAGAATCAAATAATAATAATAACAGTAATAATAATAATAAGACTCCTCTTATTAATTTATATTTAATATTTCTAAAATATCAAATAATAAATATTAAGCTATTTAATTTATTCTATCACCATAGATTAAATTAAATACACTTAACTTATTATTACGATTATGTCATTTGCTTCTTAAATAAATATTCTTCCTTTTATGGTGTGACACTTTAGGTTCTCCATATTAAACTGGTTGTGAATAAATAAATTAGAAGAATTCTAATCTTATTTAAATAAATAAATTAATCTTATAATTATAAAAGAACTTGTGAGTTAATAATTACCGTACAATTCAATCCTTCCACCATACAATGTCTCAATTAAATATAAGACATAGAATTACTGTCAAGTCTTACTTTATTTAATTATATATTTCGATTCCAAAATGCACAACTCCAAATAATGCAAAATAGAAACTCCTTTCTAATTTCATTCCACCTTGGCCAAGGATTCCTAGGTTGTTATTTATCGAATCACATAGGACATATCTCTTTTTTTACTAGAAATGGTAGATTCATTATTGATCATTCATTATCTCCATATATAATTTATTACACCCAAGCATACCCTTTGATATACCCTAAAGGTCTTAATGGACATGTCAATGTATAACTCATCATACACAAGATACTATGATGATCTCAAGTCCAAGGATCACTTGTACTACTATCACTACAGGAATTCCTATTGACAGGCAAGTAAAACTCCATTAGGTATTCCTTAGCGAGCCACGTTCAGTGAACTTATTCTTCAATAAACTCCTACATACTTTCTTTAGTGTCTCCACACAAATGATCATGAGATCAATCATCCTCATCCAATGAGCAAGCAACATATGTACTAATCCTCATCCAATGAGCAAACAACATATGCAATGTCATTTTTGAGAGTTCACTATCTCTATAGTGACTTCTCCTCTCTCAATGATTTCTTTAATCAAATAAAAGTGCCGCAACACATGTTTGTATCCAAGATGAGACTTAGGAACTATTCCCAGTTCTGTAATGAACTTTTCATCCGAAACATCAACTTACAGCTTCATTTAAAGCTATATACTTTGTCTTTTTCACTAAACCAGCAACTCTATTCTATTTGGAACCTTTTCAATTCACTGCACCACCTTTCATGGTAACGACTTACCCTAAAGTGGATTTGCTGTCGTCTTGGTCAGTCTGAAAATCTTGAGTCCATTTAGTCCTCTAGTTTTAATTCAGACCCATCATAAATCATGATTACATCCTTTTTGTCAGTTAAGTACTTTCAGATGTTTTTCACTATTTGACAGTGATCTTCTCCAGAATATGACTGATCAACATCAAGTCTCGTACATTTCATTACATACATGATAGTAACTCATGCGATCCCTCTTTTATTGAGGACAATTTTAGAAAGATACACTCCATGACCCATCATCATGAGACATCTCTTGGAGTTTTCCATGCTAAACGCCTTTAGCATCAAATAAATATACGTTCCTTGGGTAAAGCCAAGCATCCTTTTAAATTTATCTATATAGATTTATATCCCCAATTTAGGATGTTCTACCCAAATCATTCATGGAGGAATGTTTAGACCACTTTATCTTTACTAATTGTAGCACTGTAATGTCATTCCTTATCAGTAGTATATCAACATATAATACTAGTAATGTCACAGCGCTCCCACTGACCCTTTTATACACACTAGGTTCATTCTTGTTTTTGATAAAGTCAAACTCTTTTGATTGTCTCATCAAAATGAATGTTCCATCTTTGAGAAACTTGTTTCAATCCATAAATGGATTGTTGTAGCTCATATACATGATTTGCTTCAACCATTAAAACAAATCCATCTGGCTGTATCATATATACATTCTCCTCTAATAACTTATATTTGAGGAAGGGCGTCACCACGTCCATTTGCCAAATTTAGTAATAATAATCTACAATCGCAAGTAAAATTCGAATGGTCTTGAACATTACTTCAAAGATCCATTTTGGATTTTATGGCCATCTACCATTTCTCTAAGTGTCTACAACTCTTAGCCTTATCATATATAACTATATCATCATCTTCTATGATGTTGTTGGTCGTATTTCGCGATCAAAATATGCGTGCAAGTATACACGGTCAACAGGTAATAAAGAATAAGTAGAGTATCAATCCCACAAAGAATTATCTAATAAATATCACCAAACACTAACCCGTAACCAACTTAAGCTTATTTAAACCAATGATTTGATATTTTGAATTAAAACCATGTAATTAAACTAATACTAAATATCCCTAGAATGAAAATAGATAATGAAGAATTGAGGTTACAATTTCACCTATTGTTTCATTTAAATCAATACACTTCCTGTTAAGTCAAATTAATTTATACCGGATTGTTAATCAAGAACACGAAGGTAAAATATGACCATCTCTCAATGTACCATATCCATATCACACTAAATCCACATATGATAGAATGAATGTGAACACCCTATTTAACTAACCCACTATATCTCTATGTGAATTACAATTAAAGAGGGTTTAAGTTCAAGTTCTTATTAGATTACATGCGGTGCTTCGGTATATCCCTATCCTAGGCACGAATCATGAATTCCAATGCCATGTATAACACACAAACACATGCTATTATGATCATATCTAAACCCATAATTCGTTTCTCAATTTCATATGGATTATCACGGTAATTGATAGCTAGGCAATTAAGCAATTGAATACAAACCATAATAGACAATCCAATAATGATAAACAAGAATAACAACGAAGCATATCAAAGTAAAGCACACAACAAGATCTATTATAATCTCAAAATGGAGTTTAATTCATGATTGAAGTGAAATCCATAATCCACAATTGAATAAATATTGAAAGATACAAAGAGATAAGAAGAGAACTTAGGGTTTGAGGTGAGCAAATCTGAATTTCCTTACTTCCAATCTGAATCTCCAATGCTTTCCAAAAGCTTCAATCTCCAAAGATCTAATCTAATCTAGGGTTTATTTTAATCTAAAGTAATCTAATCTGATGGAAGAGTAGAATATCTAATAACGATATATACAAGATGATGATCCCAAAGGATGGAATCCATGTTTACATACTAATATCCTTCTATATATAAGCCCTAATTGACCCCTACTACGAGCTACAACTCAATTGGTCCATTAAATGAAAGTCAAACTGCTGGTCATACAGGTTTGCGCACAGCTGCGCTGCCCCATAGTTCAAAATGGGCACAGCTGCCCCATACACTAGATGTGAAAAAATCTACTGCAATGTCCTCTGGTAGAACGGCCATTACTTTTGATCCGGAAGGATTTACGAGGCCTGCCACCCTTTAAATTGAATATATCGACGAGATATACAACTTTAATTTTTCGAGCATTGAGAAATAATGGACGGATGAAGGTTGAAATTGGGTTGGAAGTGACTGTTGTGCAAATGGCCACCCAAAACATTGAAGTTCAACGTCCGTTGGTACAAAGGTCATAACTCTCACATCCGAACTCCGATTGAGATGATTCAAGATATTTCGAAAAGATAAGAAGAAGCTCTACAATACAATCCAAGTTCCAAGACAAGAACATGAAATGAACATGAAAGACCAAATAATGTCCGAATTGCATTTCCTTACTTTTTCATACCAATAGTCGCTCACACAGTTTTCAAGCATAAGATCTACAAAATGAAAGCAAAATGCATGAAAAATAACTACAAAACATAGGTTTAGTTAACTAATTCAAGTAATAGATACCGGATAAGTAGGTATAAAACCTACTTATCAAATACCCCAAAACTTAAACTGTTGCTTGCCCCCAAGAAACAAAACACAAATGTAATGAAAATACTATGCAATATGCAATCTAATATAATATGCTAACGAATCCAAATATCAATCAAATTAAAATCCAATAGAGCTGCCTCAAATAAACCACAATGACATCAAACAGAGTATCTAGCCAAGAACAAGGCGATAATGCATATCACTTTGTAAATTAAAAGCAGTCATCATTGATGTAGTGTGTGTGTTTAGCAACCATTAAACTTGCTACAATATAAATACTTCTCATAATACGCTTCTTAGAGGGGAAAATACAGTTTTAACTCAAGAAAGGTAGCAAACAAATTAAGCTCCAACCAAGACTACACATCAACTAAGCTAAGAGTCAACAAGGGATTTATTATGCTTTTATTCACTCACGAGGGCGATAATCTCACTTTCGCACGTCGACACCTAACTGTGCAATGTCTAGTCCTCCTAGGCTTTTCAGTGATACCCGTGTAACGAGCTTTCGACCAACGACTCCCAAACCAGACGGCTTTAGGGTGCTGGGTGTATAGACACCCATAAGGGCTTACTTACTCAAGTATCAAAGGCCACAGAACTAAACTAGCCAAAGTGTTTATTGAACATATATTTTTTTATTTTTTGTCATTAATTTTTTTATATATAGAAAAGCCATGCATACTCCCTGTTTCTCCCAAACTTAAGTTTTTGCATCATCTTAGTTATTACTAACTGTTTTACTAAGTCTCTATCATTAAAACAAAAATTTCCCACCATAAGTCAATTATGTGACCATTCACACTGAGCAAATCATAATGGTTACTCTAAAGTGCAATCTGGTTACATCAGATTCAAACAGATAAAGATTTACATCATGCTATAACAATACAACCAAGCCTAAGTCATCAAAACTGTTCAAAAATCATGTAATTCCAATCTCATCATAGGCCAAATGAAATTTCACACTTACTGAAAACGTGGATTCATGCAATATGTCCTAATGTAATCAAATAAAGCAAAAAAAATTATGATTTTCCATTAAACTAGATGAAACATAAAACTTAATTAATATGCAATTATACTAAAATGCAACTCTATGAACTAAACTAGATGCAAACTATATTCACAATGATATGAACCTAATACCCCCAAACTTAAAAAGACAATGTCCTCATTGTAAGAAAAAGAATACTCCCCTAAGTAGCATTGCCATCTATATTCGCCTCCTCATAATCCGATGGTGTATCAGGCGGTGGATAAGTCGGGGAGGGTACAAATGTTGGGAACTAAACTTGGACACCTAACTGTTTGAATGTTTGGGTTTGCGACTCTGAAAACTCAGCAGAGTTTGTTTTCTATGACTGAGATCAGGCGCAGCTGCGCTGTGTTTGGCTCTGGGTTGGGCGAAGCTGCGCTTTGCCCAGATTTTAGTTTTTGGTTCTGCTACTGGCGCAGTTGTGCTGTTCTACAGCACAGCTAGGGCGCAGCTACGCTGCCCAGCTCCCTGGCAGCCTGGACTTTATCAACTTTTCTGATCATGCACACAGGTACCATTTGAATTATACCTGAAGGAAACCAAAACTGAACTATTAAGACTATTAAATCTATCAACAATTCTACATAATATTAACAATGCGAAGAATTAAACATAGAGGAAGAAATGAATGGAAATGTAAATAAGAATTAAACAAGGAGGGAGAAAGATTGGATGGGGTGCCTCCCATCGAGCACTTGGTTTATAGTCCATTAGCTGGACTTCCTCTTATCAACGATATCCAATTCCTCTTTGATTATTGAGGAACCCTCCATCCATCAGGAGCAATGTATGCTTTGAGAGGTTCACATTAGTGATAGACTTTGAATTAAAGTCACCTAGTTTGATTTTTGTAGATAAGTTCCCAATTTTGAATATCGAATAGCTAGGTGCTTCCTCCGTTGTGTCTATGATCAGATTGGGGCATTGGGGCATGTCAAACACAACGGGCTCTTCTTCTATTTTCTCTTCCTCGGCCCACTGTGGCTTCAAAGTTATACTAGCTCTCATGTCATAAAGAGCTTTGCCGACGATGTGACTCCCAAGCTGGCAGGGTTTTGCAAAACTGACTGGATTCTTGAACCTTGGTGGAGAAGGCACTTGGGGTACTAGCAAGATCGGCTCATCTTCATTGAGACTTACAATTAGATCTTTGATGGCCTTATTTTCCTTATCCCTATTTGTCTCCTCGGTTTCAAATTCTTGCGGCTCATCCATTTGCAGATTCAACTCGGGCTCTCCATCAGTCTCAGAATCCATGTCATAGCACCAATTATTTTGAGGATAGTTGTTCAAGTCTTTGATTATTTGATCTATCTGATTCTGAAGATTTTGAATTGACATCTCTTGCTCAACCATCCTCTCCTCATTTGACGCTATGAACTTGAACCATAATTTCTCCAATATTGAATTTTCTGTTTCAGTTTCAGAATCCATGTATTTAGTACCATTGGTTGAGGTATTGATGAGTTGTTCCATCTGGTTCTGAAAATTTTGACTCGTTATTTCCTGACACATCATTATCTCCTCTTGGTTTTCTATGAGCTTAGACATGAATTCCTTCAAATTTGACTTTTTTTTCTTGTGGTAATGGAGATAGATATGTGAATTCTGGTGCATATGTTGGATATGAAGCATAGCATTGATTTTCATAATTGTAGTTCCATGAAGACTCCGAGTGATACCCCCAATCTTGATGATAGTTGGGATACACATAGTTGTTGAAGTAATTACCCCTATACTGTCCCGGTCCAAAATTGACGGTGCACTGATGACTCGGATGGTTGTCAGCACAATAATCACAAGTAACTGCTATCTTTCAAATATGTTGGGCTGTTACAACGTCCAATTTCCTCGAAAGTGTCTCAAGCTGTGATGATAATACAGAAATTACGTTGAGTACATCAATCCCTATTTCTCTTGGTTGAGTCATTCTCGTATAAGGCCATTGATAAGCAAAGTCATCCATGGTACCTGAAAAGAGAGAAAAATAGAAAGAGAATTAAAATTAAAAAAAAAATTAAAATTAAAACTAATTTAATTGAAATTAATGATGGCAACAATTATTAAACTAATTCCCCGACAACGGCGCCAAAAACTTGTTGGTCGTATTTCGCGATCAATATATGCGTGCAAGTACACACGGTAAACAAGTAATAAAGAATAAGTAGAGTATCGATCCCACAGAGAATTATCTAATAAAAATCACCAAACATTAACCCGTAACCAACTTAAGCTAATTTAAATGAATGATTTGATATTTTGAATTAAAACTATGTAATTAAACTAATACTAAATATCCCTATAATGAAACTAGATAATGAAGAATTGAGATTATAATTTCACCTATTGTTTCATTTAAATCAATACACTTCCTATTAAGTAAAATTAATTTATACCGGATTGTTAATCAAGAACACGAAGGTAAAATATGACCATCTCTCAATGTACCATATCCATGTCACACTAAATCCACAGATGATAGCATAAATGTGAACACCCTAATTAACTAACTCACTATATCTCTATGTGAATTACAATTAAAAAGGGTTTAAGTTCAAGTTCTTATTAGATTACATGTGGTACTTTGGTATATCTCTATCCTAGGCACGAATCATGAATTCCAACACCATGTAGAACACACAAACACATGCTATTATGATCAGATCTAAACCCATAATCCATTTCCAATTTCATATGGATTATCACAGTAATTGATAACTAGGAAATTAAGCAATTGAATACAAACCATAATAGACAATCCAATAATGATAAACAAGACTAACAACGAAGCATATCAAAGTAAACTACACAACAAGATCTATTATAATCTCAAAATGAAGTTTAATTCATCATTGAAGTGAAATCCATAATCCACAATTGAATAAACATTGAAAGATACAAAGAAATAAGAAGAGAATTTAGGGTTTGAGGTGAGCAAATCTGAACTCCCTTTTTTCCAATCTGAATCTCCAATGCTTTTCAAGAGCTTCAATCTCCAAAGATCTAATCTAATCTAGGGTTTATTTTAATCTAAAGTAATCTAATCTGATGGAAGAGTAGAATATCTAATGATGATATATACAAGATGATGATCCCAAAGGATGGAATCCATGTTTACATACTGATATACTTCTATATATAAGCCATAATTGACCCCTACTATGAGCTACAACTCAATTGGTCCATTAAATGAAAGTCAAACTGTTGGTCATACAGGTTTTGGCACAACTGCGCTGCCCTTTAGTCAAAATAGGCGCAGCTGCCCCATACACCAGATGTGAAAAAATCTGCTGCAATGTCCTCTGATAGAACGACCATAACTTTTGATCCGGGAGGAGTTACGAGGCCTGCCACCCGTCAAATCGAAGATATCGACGAGATCTACAACTTTCATTCTCCTTTGGTACAAGGGCCATATCTCTCGCATCCGAACAATTGATTGGGATGATTCAAGATGTTCTGAAAAGCTAAGAAGAATCTCTAAAATACAATCCAAGTTCCAAGCCAAGAACATGAAATGAACATGAAAGCCCAAACGATGTCCGAATTTCATTTCATTTCTTTTTCATACCAATAGTCGCTCACACAGTTCCCAAGTGTAAGATCTACAAAATGAAAACATAATGCATGAAAAGTAACTACAAAACATAGGTTTTAAAAACTAATTCAAGTAATAGATACCGGATAAGTAGGTATAAAACCTACTTATCAGATGCGTACCTCATCATCATCATCTATGCTAAATCCATACCTCCCAGGTATCTTCGGAACTATTCCAGATTTACGATTTGGTTGTGGTACAATAGTTCTATCTACAGGTTCCTCCTTTTGACTAATAGTGATTTGTGGTTCTTAAACTTCTTCAATATCTATTATTTTTCCAATCGCCCTTCAATGATAAACACCTTTATCTTAGAAGACAGCGTATTTCGCAACAAACACCTTTTGCTAAGTAGGATTATAGAACATTTACCCTAAACTTACTTTAGGATGCCCCACAAATCTGTATTTGTCAAATCTTGTCACAAGCTTATCCTTTTGAAACATTTTCACAAAAGTTGGACAACCCTTTATCTTAACAAACTTAAGATTAGGAATCTTCCCTATCCATAACTCTTATGAAGTCTCGGGGATGGATTTTGAGGTTACCTTATTTTGTAGATATGCAGTCGTTTCCAAGGGATTATCTCAAAAAGGATACAAAAATGTCGGTAAAATTATTATGGACCGCACCATGTTCAACAAGGTACAATTTTTTTACACCAATCAAGTATTGAGTATCAAAAAATGTCCATTGTGAGAAAACCTTTTAAGATGATCTTAAAACTTATTGCACAAGTATTTATTCCTCGATCCAATCGAAGAATCATAATACATTGCCAATTGGTTTTACTTCTGAATTCTTCGAACCTTTCAAATGATTCAGACTTTTATTTCACCAAATACAAATATTCAACTCTTTGAATTATCATCTCCTTTTCTTTTACTAGTTTGTTCAATTTAAAATTATTTTTATGTAAGTCAAGTATATAAAGTCCATTCAGTAAATTATTAAGTATTTAAACTAATGGACTTGCCCGTAGGCGACGCTAAACAATAAGTTCATGCAGTTAATGGACCAACCTTTGCTCCAATCCCACATGCAGAAAGACTTCCCCTTGTTTAGGTTTTTACTTCTGCTTGGTCCCTTCATAAATCTATATTTATGAGAACCATAGCCAGTATCCAATACCCAAGTAGAAACTTTACTTACTGAAAGATTTATTTCAATTATGAACAAAGCTGTATTTGTAACCGAAGCTTCACTAAGCTTCTTCTGGTTAGCCTCTGCAAGATGCTTCTCGCAGCTCCTATTCTAATGTCCAAGCTTATTGTAATGGACACAAACTCATTTGTTATCCGTATCAGTATTTTTCTTATTATCCTTTGTTTTTGTTTTTCTATTTACCTTCTTTGAATCGTTCTTCTTTTCAGAAGATCATTTGGCCCCTACCAGTAAGACTTGGTATTTCTTTGTTAAAAAGTGACTCTCAACAGTTTTCAACGTGTTTAAGCAAATCAGTGAGGCTGACATCTAGCTTATACATCTAAAAATTCACAAAAAATGTGAGGAGTCCGGGAGTGAGTGCATGATCAAATCATGGCTCAATTTTCCATCCATGACAAAACCTAATTGTCCTATTTATACAATCAGATTGATCATCTTAAGGACATGTGTCTTTATCGTAGTACCATCAATCATTCTAGATTGGAAGAGCTCCTTAGATATCTGATATCTATTAGTCCTACTTTACTCACCATTCAACTCCTTGAAGTGTAGGAAGATAGTAGGAGCATCCATAGTTTCATGATGACGCTGAAGCTCGTTACTCATGGATGCGAGCATGATGCATTAAGCTAACTGTGCATCATCTTACTACTTTCTAAAAGTAGCAATCTCTTCCTCAGAGGCATTGTCTGCAACCATTGCAGGGATAGGCATATTAAGGACATAAGATAGCTTTTCAACTAGCCTTGAGAACTATTCTCAAATTTCGTAACCAATCCGTTTAATTCGGTTCGATTAATTAGCATCTAATATGCTATGCAGTGATAGTAATTTAGACATTTTAAAATTTTGTAAATTAATTTTTAATTAACAACATTTTAGTGTACATTCTTTTATTAATTACCAAGATAAATTAGGTCTTATTTTAAATTAGTATCTCTCACTATTTTCTTCAAACTATATTACCCTCATAATATATAGTTCGGCAAATCTAATTAAAGATTTGCTAGTGAGAATAAGGATCACATGTCAAATATATATAGCCTTGTGCGACACAATAAACGATAAATAAATAAATAGGTAGACAACTATTGTCAATTACATCCACGTATAACTCCTTGTATTCTGCCTCTTAGATCATAATGGTCAAGTGTGTGCACCTCCGAACCAAAAAGATCTAAGTTAAGTCATACCTAGCACTTCTATATATTCAAAAGAAAAATATTGTCCTTGTGTGTACACAATAAAACAACATCGTTCAGTCTATTTGTAAGCATTAAATGTGATAAAACATCTCAAATTTTTAATACTCGCTTTGTATGTGCACAACAAACTCATATTAAATATTCAATACTCTATTGCTTTACCATGCTAGAATGCGGCATTCGATATTCCAAATATCTTTGAACAGTTAGGACTAAATATAAATTCTTTAAGGTATTTGTTATTATTTGTCTCATCTTGTTTAGTGCACATGCACATATATATATATATATATATATATATATAAAATACGCGTCATATTAATTAACATGTGAAGCATGTTTTATAATATATAATATATATAATAGTAAGCATGCACATATAGAATATCATATTCTACCCGGATTGATTATGAATTTTTATTCTAGTTAGGTTCACTAGAGTCACCAAATGAACCAAAAGGTCAAACCTAAGGGTGCAAGAATTAAATTTAAATATAACTATTACATTTAAATCATGGGCTCCATTACAAACGGGTATTCTAGCGCTCCTTACTCCTTGGTCTCCAATTCTTCAATATAATTCTAACTAATCCTATTACATAAACTATTTAATTAAATAGAAACTTTGATCAGCAGTCAAAGGGAAGTACATAGGAGGGAGATAGAATTTACATCAAGAAAAATTAAAGAAGACGAGGTACGTAGACCCCATTTATAAAACACATACATTCAAGCATCCAACTAAAATAAAATCTAATCATATTGGTCAATAGTCCATAATCAACCCCATTTATTATCATACACATCAACATATGCATCAATAAATAAAACATTCATCTCATGAATAATAAACATTTAGTATATACATTGATATCAATTTAATGGGCAATTTTAGTTGGCATAAAATTTAATTCTGAATTAAAGTAAACTCCTTTATTTTCATCCAAGTTTAAATCAAAATAAATTTTTTATTTTAATTTATCCATTTTTGAATAAAAATAAACTTCTTTATTTTTTTAATCAAATTATTTAATCAAAATAAACTCTTTTATTTTAATTAACATGGAATCCAATTTCAAGTCAAAATAAACTACTTTATTTTAACTTTTAAAATTGTTTTGGAAAAAAAAATATGTGAAATCCAATTCCTTCTCAAAATAAACTCCTTTATTTTGATTAATATGAAATCCTATTTCATATCTAAATATAATCTTTTATTTAAGGAAACATAGAATCCCTTTTTCTAATCACAAATAAACTCCTTTATTTTTAGGAAACAAGGAATTCAATTTCATCTCCAATTAGTTATCATAGAATCAAATTCCAACTCTAATTAGTTAGCATGAAATTAAATTCTAATTAAAATAAACATCTTTATTTTAATCCAATTCTAAATAAAAATAAACTACTTTATTTAAATTTAGAATTATTGAAAAAACATATAATTTAATTTTAATTGAAATAAACCTTTTATCTTAATTAAAAATAAAAAAAATAAATTTTGTTTTTAGAGAGTGGCGCTGCGGCGACGCTAGTGAACTAGAATCAGGCACTGCGGTGCCACATCATCAATGTCAAAAATACGGAGCTCGCACTGCAGCGCACCAATTGAACTGACTTTGGGAGCTGCAGTGCCACGTCATCACTTTCAGAACACGAAGCTGGTGCTGCACCATGATTGTACTACAATCATGCGCTGCGACGCCAGTCTCCAGAAACTGTTTTTTCAGTTCGCGAATTGTGTAGTTTTTCTTCAAAGACATGAGTTTATGCCAATAATTATGCCCAAATTTTTTTCTAAACACATATCAACATACATATCAAATTTGAACAATTAATAACTTGCATAAAGGTTTGGCTATGATACCACTGTTAGGTTTATAAGATTCATGGATACAATCAAATTGCATATAAACAAAAAAAACGTGAAAAAATAGAGTTTTAAAATTTTACAAACCATATACCCAGATCATCCTTTATGCACAATTATTAATTAAATAAAAAGATTAAGAATAAGATTCATACCGTTGAAGATTCTAGGTTCCTCATGTACGAGTTCAACTCCAAATCCTTTTTGCGTTTACTTGAATCCACCGGATTGATTCCTTCATTTGATCAACGTTAGCCACCCAAGTGTTTGGCCTCTAGAGGTGATCCACGAAGAAAGAACAAGAATTCAAGAAGAAGCGTGTTTGGCTAAACCTTAGTTTCCTTCTCTCTAGAAAAGGAGTGCTCTCCCAACTCTTGGAATAAAATGTGTAACTTGTGTAACCTTTTTCATAATAAGACTTTCTTATTTATAGATATAGGCAACCCTCCTGAACAATTTAGGATTACGATTTCATATTAATTAATTAAACCCTTTTAATTAATTAGGCTTCTCAATCTTATTAGGAATAATTAATTAAACTCTTTTAATTAATTAGCCTCCTAATCTTATTAGGAATATATATGAGAGAGTATCTTATTAATTAATTTTCGAACTCCTTTAAGAATTAAATAATAATAATAGTAATAATAATAATAAGAGTCCTCTTATTAATTTATATTTAATATTCTAAAATATTAAATAATAAATATTAAGCTATTTAAATTATTCTATCATCATAGATTAAATTAAATACACTTAACTTATTCTTACGATTATGTCACTTGCTTCTTAAATAAATATTCTTTCTTTTATGGTATGACCCTTTAGGTTCTCCATATTAAACCAGTTGTGAATAAATCAATTAGAACAATTCTAATCTTATTTAAATAAATAAATTAAATTAATAATTCATTTAAATAAATAACATTTATTCTACAATAAGGATAAGTCTCCTTAGCGATCAACGACTTTTCAGATAATATAGATTTCAACATTAATCATAAAAGAACCATTGAGTAAATAGTTACCGTACAATTCAATCCTTCCACCATACAATGTCCCAATTAAATATAAGACATGGAATTACTGTCAAGTCTTATTTTATTTAATTATATGTATTTCGATTCAAAAATGCACAACTCTAAATAATGCAAATTAGAAACTCATTTCTAATTTTATACCACCTTGGCCAAGGATTCCTAGGTTGTCATTTATCGAATCAGATAGGACATATCTCTTCTTTTACTAGAAGTGGTAGATTATTTATTGATCATTCATTATCTCCATATATAACAAATTACAACCAAGCATACCCTTTGATATACTCGAATGGACTTAAGGGACATGTCAAAGTATAACTCATCATACACAAGATACTATGATGATCTCAAGTTTAAAGGATCACTTGTACTACTATCACTGCAGGAATTTTTATTGACAGACAAGTAAAACTCCATTAGGTATTCCTTAGCGAGCCACGTTCAGTGAACTTATTCTCCAATAAGCACCTACATACTTGCTTTAGTGTCTCCACCCAAATGATCATGAGATCAATCATCCTCATCTAATGAGCAAGCAACATATGTACCAATCTATCCGGATTCACTAATCCCCTTTTTAGTAATCTAACAATTGGGAACTATTTTAGTTTTAAGCTATCTAAGAATTTAGATCCCATTAGCATGATCATCGTCATATTTATAAAAGCATTGCTTAAACCTATGGGTTTATCACATATTATAAAAACAGCACCATGTAGATAAATAAATGCCTTTAATTAAATAATACTTTTATTAATAAATGAATAAGATTGTTAAAAAGTATATGCTTTATCATCAAATATAATTGGCTTGTATTCATACTACTTTCACTAAGGTTATATCAAAGGGTATACTTGGGTATAATTAATTATACATGAAGATAATGAATGATCAATAAAGGATATACCACTTCTACTAAAAGAAGTGAATGTCCTATGTGATTCAATAAATGACAACTCAGCAGTCCTTGACAAATGCATAATGAAATTAGAAAGTAGTTTCTAATTTGTATTACCGGAGTTTGTGCATTTATGATCTGAATACATATAATTAAATAAAATAAGACTTGATAGTAAATTCATGTCTTATATTTAATTGGGACATTGTACGGTAGGAGGAATGAATTGTACTGTAACTATTTACTCAAAGGTTCTTTTATGATTAATGTTGAAATCTATATTATCTGAAAAGTCGTTGAGCGCTAAAGGGGTTTACCCTTATTGTAGAATAAATATTTATTTAAATGAATTAATAGTTAATTTATTTATTTAAATAAAATTAGAATTGTTCTAATTAATTTATTCACAACCGATTTAAGTTAAGTGTATTTAATTTAATCTATGGTGTAAGACCCCAACTTTTTATGAATAAAATTGAATTTTCTCTATATATATTATTTTGAATAGTAATGGGTTGATTTGATAGATGTGGTATGTTATGGGTAAAATGTGCAAATATTTCAAAATAAGCAAGTGGTTATAAAATATTCATTATTGTCGGGGAATATTCGTTTGGTCGTGGAATATTCTTGTTGTCGGGGAATATTCGTACGACAGCGCAGCTATTTGTGGGCCCCATAATGAAAAACTATCGAATGAAAAAAATGACAAGAATAAGTTTTCTATAAATAACAGCGTAACAGTTACCGTTAACACTGTTGAAATACCCAGTGGTTAAAATAAACTAATATGCGTTGTTGCACAGTAGCACACTGTAGACACTCGAAATTTTACTTTTGTCGTACTAACCCTGCAGGAGGGTAAAAGCGTCATTTAATTTTGGAGACAACCCCGATGTAGGGCAAAAGATCCCGGTTATCTCGGAGACAACCCCGGGAATGAGGATAAGGACCAATGAAGTCCGAACATACCGCGACCCGATCGAAGATCGACGAGCTGAGATAGTGATCATCGATAACCACCTCAGCAAATATCAAAAGATAAGCCTACGAACTGATATCTGGACCGGGAAGATATCTCGGCTACGAGTATCGATTTCCTGAATCCTAATTCAGTCAGACTCGATCTTATCTTATCTCGCTACGTTCGTCAAAGACGGTCCGAAAGATCAAGAGCGCGAACGTCAACTTCTACCGAACTGAGACCGAAGGACCAATAGCCGAGCTGCGGGGGGCACTTGGGTAGCCTCAACCATGTATGCGGCTGGCCATATACATGTGTGCGGCTACCCAGGACAATTTATAATCCCACACTTAGTTCATTTTAGAAAAAAAGAGAGAGACATTTAGAGAAAAAAATACATTTCTAGAGAGAGAAGAGCTCAGGTGGAACATAAACCAAGCAACTTGAAGCTCAAATCTTCCATCTATCATCTACTTGAAGCCATCTTAGTGTTCTTAGTTCATCCTGGGAGTCAAATTGCTTGTTCACGCGTCCCCCAAGGTGAAATAACGCACTTTTAGCTTCGTTTCCTTTGTAAACTTGGTTCAAATGATAGATTGATGAAGTATCTTGTTTGAATATAGTTAAACTTGTTGTATTTTAAGCATATTGTGTAATAGTTGATAGATTTTACGTTTCTATCGGTTATATTGTGCTTAATACGTTGTATATTGACTTCGGAGGCTAGATATACCTAGATCTAAGCCTAATCTAGTCCCCGAGAGGTTATTAAGCATGAAGCTTTAACCCGAGGGCTATAACGACTTAGATTCATGGTATATCTATGGATTTATTGCTTTGGAAGGTCCCGATTAACCCGTATAGCCCTAAATCTATATTTACAGGCGAAAGGGGGGCCGAATCGGCACGAACGGTGATTTCAAATGATGAAATCGCTTAGTATCGAGGTCGTGGACATTATGTATATGTTATTTTGTTCAAATCATGTGAGCCTAGAAATCTCGATGTCGAGATCCCCAAATGGATCCGACTTGATTCCCACGATGGACCGGTTTTTATGTTGTAAATACTTTAAATAACGTAAATATCAATGTGCATGTAATATTTGGATCTTGAAAATGAACTCGAGGGGTTAGTATCTAGAGCTCGGGTTCAAGATCCCATGATAGTGAAAACTTTAATTACGGGAGCTCAGTTCATCGAGATGGCTTTCATGCCCGATGATGATCCGAACATTCTTAACGCTTTAGCAAGCACATCATCAAAATGATTTCTCAAAGAAAAACCACAAAGATTTTTTGATAAAATAAAGCGATTCGGGGTAGATCACGTAATTAACGTAAAGAATAAAAAGAAGTATCGAAGTCCTCGATTCCTAGTCGGCAAAGGATTTGAAAACCTTACTTTCTAAAACCTCATTTCAATTTGCATATCTTGTTAAAAATGAAATTTTGATTAAATCAAATCCTTCGTACCTAGGAGCAAAAGAGGTACAGCACTACTTTTAAGTCACCAAAAAGACTTAGAAACTAACTAATAAAGCTTTCAAAATCACACACACACACACCTACACACTTTTTGCAAAGAAAATCAATAAGATGCGGTACCGTGCTTGCACGGGAGTTGGGGGGTGCCTAACACCTTCCCCCCCGCTTAACCTAGCCCCCGGATTCCATGAATCTTGGATTTCAAAACCAATCAAAGAGTCACGCATTGGACCATTTTGCAAAAAACTATTAAACCCGGATGAGTTGGTACATCCATTTCCAAAATACCAACTGGCGACTTTGTTTCAATCGGTCCAATCAATAAAATCAAACTTTTCAAAATCGTCGACACATATGTCGGTACCGATTTCCTACAAAATTCACCCTTTAAAACGGAACCCCAAAGACAAAGCGAAAGCGAAAGGGAAAAGAATAAAATTAAGAAATCGGGGCACTCCTCTCTCGTCCCACGGATAAGAGATGATGGCAAACAACCAAAGAGAAATAAACCCCCCCCCCCCCCTTTTCAATGAAAGGAAGGGCATGAAGGGGGAATTTTTTTTTCGCTCGGCGTCGACAGGTGGCAACTCTGCTGGGGATCAAAGAGGGCTTAAGCCGCGATCAAACTTTTTGATTTTCATTCTGCATATGCATTTGTGTGAATGATCTTTGTGTGTGTCAATCTTTTGGCATCTTGTATTAGTGCCTCGCATAATATATTAGTGCTTCGCACAATGTCATCATATTACATGCGGTGAGGACGTGAATGTATGTTGTGTGGTACCTCCATTAGGGGGCAATCCCGTCGGTTGTTTATTACTGGACTCCTTTGGATGTTTCCATTGTGAGGCTCAGGAAAGGCACCACTCAGATCCGCTCCAATCAAAATATGGATGTTTTCATCAAGTAGATTGCGAAGATCTGGGAACCAATTTCAAACAGCCCGTGAGAATAACCCTAAGATAGGTCAGCCTCTAATAAACCAAATGCGCGGTGTGCTTCTTCATGCCCTATTTAATCTTCCGTGTATGTAAATGATCGTTATCTTGAACTATCATACACACATCTTTCACATCCTGTCATCAATTCGACTAACCCGTTGTATTGCAGGAAAAGATTAAAAAACCATTAAACTGATGCATAGCATGTCATGCATCCCTATCCACCAATATCCAGTCTAAACTAGATATTGGTTGTTGTGCAGATTGGTCCTAAAACCATATCGCGAGCCAAAAAGGCCCTTTCACCAGTCCAAATGGCTAAAGGAAGTTCATCAGAACCCATCCTAGTATCTTGAGATGAATTCAAGGAGTTTAAGAAGCAAATGGCCGAGATGACGACCCTGTTAAAAGAACAGTGCAAAGTATCTCAGGAATCTAAGCACAAGAGTCCGACTGAATCCTCTATGCAAGGAGACATGAAAGTACCTGAGAAGGAAGGTGATACCCATATGTGCGCACCTATATCTCCCCTCGATGTTGAAGTACCCAACGAGCCCCCGATCCAGAAGATGACACGGAACATCACAAACCTCCGGGAGGACAAAGACACTAGAGACATTAGGAAGAAAGTTAGACAGATGGAAGACGTTATCCGGTCTATGAAAGGAACAGGATCCCACGAGAGCGTGAATTACTCAGATTTGTATATTTTTCCAAAGGCGAGATACCCGGATAAGTTTCAAATCCCTGAGTTCGAGAAATACAATGGACTGGGAGACCCATACACTCACTTGAAAGTCTACATAGGTGAACTTGGAACTTACGCCGAGGATGAAAACCTCAGGATGCAACTGTTTCAGAAGAGCCTTACCGGTGAAGCCCGAACGTGGTACGCACAGATAGACAATTCCAAAGTCAAAGGTTGGGAAGATTTGGCCCATGCTTTCCTCAACCAATACAGTTTTTAATCCCAGATGGCACCTGATCGTTATCAAGTTACCAAAGTTAAGAAACTGGGTAATGAATCGTTCAGAGAATACTAGTAGCGGTGGAGGCGAATGGCAGCCCAAGTCAACCCACCAACGGATGAGGGTGAGATGGTGACCACCTTCATTGATATATAAGAATCCCCTTTCTACGAGAGAGTCCTCGTCGGGTTAGGAAAATCCTTTTTCAAAATGATCAAACACGGGGAAATGGTAGAAATGGGTTTGAAGTCTGGAAAAATCAAAGACCTCACTGCTTTGGAAGCCGTAGCAGAGCACATACATTTGGGAAATTATGCAAGCGCTCCCAAAAGAGGATCAAAGAGGAAGGAAGAAGATGTTTCATTAATATTGCAAGGACAATCTGCTAACAAGAGCCCTAACTCACCTATCCAGAGGTAGAACCCTCATCCCGCGAATTTTCAAAATCCTACAGCAATGAAAGTTGGGGAAAACAAGCGAACAAGGATATTTACTCCTTTGGGAGACTCCTTGGAAAATATATTAGCCCTGCTGATCGCCCAGAAAAAGATCGTTGAGCTTGCTCCACCTTTCGATCCAAATGGATGGCAATTCGATTCCAGCAAGAAATGTGCCTACCATTCCAACTCACCGGGGCATGATACTTAGGAGTGTTGGACTCTAAAGCACAAAATTCAAAACTTGATTGACAGCGGGGAGATTATAGTCAAAAGCTCTGAGCAGCCGAATGTCAACAACAACACTCTGCCTCAGCATGCGAAGGAAGGAGTCAACATGATCAGTGCCAGAAGCAGGGAAAACCGTAAATACCTGAGGAAGATGGAAGAGTTACCCTCGGCACATAACCCTGCAATATGGGGATACCCTGAAGAAAAGTACGGGGAATAGCAAGAATTAGCTTCAATCAGAGCGTAGGTGGATCAGCTAGCTAAATTAGTGGTATACCAACACCAGTTGACCCAACAGCTCATCGACCAGGTCTTATCAAAGCCAAATGACCCCATATCTGTCCAAGATGTTTCCACCTTCAGAAGGGATCGGATCCGTTTCCCAGAGCAGAATAAATGGACTGAAAAGATGGCTCGAGAAGCTAGATTGCAGAGCCGTTGAGATTTTGCAGCCAAGTGGAAATTCACCACGTTGAGGCAATCCAGGGAGGAGATTCTCTGTACCTTGATCGAGGAGGGGAAGATTACAGAATTTTTACCACCCCCAGATACGAGATTGAAGTGTTTCGATCCTTCCAGATCCTACCTTTACCATTCGAATGCCCCTGGATATGCCACGGAAGAATGTTGGGCTCTGTGACATCTAATCCAGAACTTGATTGAATCAGGAGAACTGGATTCAATAAACAAAGCTGAGATCTTCTTTGAGGAAGAGATAAACTACCCTCGAGGACCGAGGAATTTAGAAGGTATGATAGCCGTTATCCTTTGCATGGAAGGAATATCCGGCGGACCCATAACCATCCAAGGAGTATTTGAACAGAGAAACAAAGCCACTCTCGAGATACCAGCGCCTAAACCCTTGATGTTGGCCCCTTGGCCACAACTCCCAATTCTCAACCTCAAGAAGGTACCATGGAATTATGGAGAAGGCATAAAATTGGCATCTACTGCTCCGCCATCATACCTAGGGAGAATACATGTTACCTCCCAGGGCATTTGGCAAAACCAGCAACCAAGGTATTGGGGAAGGTATCTACTAGAAAGATCACAGAGTTCCTCCACAAGATGGGACACAGTGAAGCCAAGACGGTGAGGTAATTGGAGGCTGAACCCCATCAAATCTCCATATTAGATTTGGTTTTAGATTCTGACGACCATCGTCAAATCTTGATCCAAGTATTGGAGGAAGCACACTTACCCAAGAATATCGATATTGAGAAATTCAAGTACTTGATCAGCCATATACTGGACAGTAATGTGATATCCTTCACTGACGATGATATACCCGCCAAAGGAACTGGGCATCATAAACCAATGCATATCACTGTCGTTTCATCAGGATATATGGTAGGTGGCGTGCTAATCTACGGAGGGTCATCTTTAAACATCTGTCCACAAGATACTCTAGAGAAGATGTAGATCAACCCAAACTGAATTCGGGAAAGCCATGTCGTGGTACGTGCTTTCGACGAATCAAGAAGGGATACCGTGGGGGGAAATTGAGCTTTTTATGGAGATTGGCCCTTTCACTTTCAACATACCTTTTCAGATCCTAAAGATCACTACCGGGTATAATCTGTTGTTAAGACGACCATGGATCCATATGGCTGGCGCCGTTCTTTCAACTCTTCATCAATAACTAAAATATATCGTCAACGATAATCTGGTGACTGTCAGTGCAGAACCTGATTATCCTGTTCATGACCTGGTAGATATGCCCCCGATCGGTGTGAATGAAGGTGTCGAGCCTGCCAGTTTTCAAGCCTTTGAAATCAGTAATCCACGATATAACTCTGTGGGGGTCCCGGTCTTAATTCCATAGATATCTCCAGAGGTGTTGACAGTTGGCCAAGAGATGTTATCCCGAGGACATCGACTAGGCCGGGGATTGGGGAAGAATGGTCAAGGAATCAGGAACCCAATCCCTATACCCACGCAGTTTGGAAAGGCTGGACTCGAATATTCTGGTGGATCCAAGCATCAAAATCCTCACAAGCATAAACTAGTTAATCATCTAATTCACCTCAAGCCAAACCTTGGTGAAGCTGGATTTAAAGAGCCACTCAAGAAGATCCTCCTCATTATATCAAACCTTCTGATTTCTAAAGTCAATCAAAGAGGACATCAGACAGACGGGGATGAAAATCCTATCCAGGAGTTGGCCCGGAAGGCCAAAAAGAAGAAGTTTCTGGAAGAAATTCAGTTGCAATTTCTAAGCAATTTTTGCCACTCTGAAGAGGACCTGAAGAAGTCCGACGGGGCAGATCTGTCAAGTGATCAACCTATTCTCCCAGTCCTTAACTGGGGAAATGTAAACATCCCGAGCAAGGATCCAAGGACTAGTTCCAAACCAGTTATAGCCATCTTAGAAGACTGCGACTCCAGTAGCGCGTCTATCTCAGCGATTCCCTAGGAGCTCGTGACCAGCAATTGGACGATCACCCCATAGATCGTCCGTAAAGGGTAAAAACCAGGAAGCGACCGCTGACAGGGAGATTTACCTTTATCTATATTTATGTCTGTTTTATGTCATCTGTAGCTTGTTATTGCTTGTTGTCATATTAACTGATGAATCCTTTTGTAATTGACAACTACTTGTATATATTTAGCAATCAAGTTTTTGTATCAGGTTTCCCAATTTGCATGTTTCTAGCCACGTCCATGGTTTGCCGAATTTGAGTAATGGTTACGATTTTGACATAGAATTGGACTTTGACTTGATGGGAATCGAGCAGGAGGAAGGGGATGATGACGAGGTGCCCGAGGAAATCAAAGCATGGGTCGAAGTTAAACCTAAACCCAACCTCGATCAAACCACCACCATAAATATCGGAACCCCCGATTATCCCAAAGAAATACAGATCGGAACCAACCTTCCCTCTAACCAAGAAAAAGAACTAATCCAACTCTTAACCAAATTCAAGGTTATTTTTGCCTGGTCTCATGAAGACATGATAGGTCTATCCACTGACATCGTCGTCCATCGACTACCAATTAAAGAAGGGTTCAAACCAGTCAAGCAAAAACTGAGACGGTTGAAACCAGAATGGAGCCTGAAGGTCAAAGAGGAAATTATCAAACAGTTCAAAGCGGGAATCGTTATGTTGTCAACGTACCCTGAATGGTTGTCCAACGTAGTCCCAGTGCTGAAATCTGGAGGAAAGGTGTGAGTTTGTGTAGATTATCGAGATCTCAACAAAGCCAGCCTTAAGGATGACTTCCCAGTGCCGTTTATCCACGTATTAATCAACAACACTACATAGTTCGAGATGTATTCTTTCGCTGATTGCTTTGCTGGATATCACCAGATCATGGTTGCTGAAGACGACAGGGAAAAGACTGCTCAATGCTGGCGCTACTTATCAAAGAGCTATGATGACCTTATTCCACGATATGATGCACAAAGAAGTCGAGGTGTATGTGGATGATATCATCGTAAAGTCCCGACAGGCTGATGATCATTGCACCCATCTCCAGAAGTTGTTTGAACGACTCCGCAAATTTAATCTGAAGTTGAACCCAGCAAAATGTGCGTTTGGTGCGAAATCAGGCAAACTACTGAGATTTCTCGTGAGCAACCGGGGCATTGAATTGGATCCTGCCAAAATCAAAGCCATCACGCAAATGCCTGAACCAAAGACAGAGAAGGAAATCTGAGGTTTCCTGGGAAGAATAAACTTCATCAGCCGGTTCATATCGCAGTTGACAGCAACCTGTGAACCCATTTTCAAATTATTAAGGAAGAATTCTTCAGGAAAATGGAATGAAGACTGCCGAAAAGCCTTCCACATCATCCAGAAGAGGTTGATTGAAGCACCTATTTTGGTACCCCCAAAGGATGGGATTCCGTTGTTCATATATATCTCAGTCAACTCCAACGCTATGGGTTGTCTACTGGGGCAGAAGGATGACATGGGGAAAGAAATAGATATCTATTATCTCAGTAAGCGCTTCAGCAGCGGAGTACAGAAATATACTCTGATAGAAAGAACCTACTGTGCATTAGCTTGGGCAGCCACGAGGTTGCAACATTATCTACACGGCCATACCACTTATCTCATATCGAGGATGGATCCCTTAAAATACATCTTCAACAAGCCAATTTTGAACTGCCGTCTATCTAAGTGGCAGTTAATCCTTCAACAGTTCGACATCATATATGTAACCCAAAAGTCCATCAAAGGGCAAGGGATTGCAGATCACCTGTCGGCTGCACCAACAGGGGGTTTTGAACCTCTGGAAATATATTTCCCCGAGGTGGAAGTGTTGACTTTTTAACTAATCAATAAGGAGGATCAAGGTCAATTCTGGAAAATATATTTTGACGGCGCATCAAACACTGAGGATGCCGGAGCCGGGGCAGTCTTGGTATCTATCACGGGAGATCAATACCCCGTGGTAACCAAGTTGCATTTCAATAATTCCAACAATACAGCAGAATATGAAGGGTGTATTGTGAGGTTGAAGCTAGCTCAGTCCATGGGAGTGAAACATTTAGCGGTGTTTGGAGATTCGGAGCTAGTCATCAGAGAGTCTACTGGGGCATACACCACCAAAGAGCTACATCTACTGCAGTATCATCGACATGTTCTCAAACTGGCAGGGGAGTTTAAAGACATTGCCTTCACACATATTCCCCAGAACCGAAATGATTTCGCTGATGCGTTAGCCACATTAGCCTCACTGGTGAGCCTGTCAGCAAGAAAGGGAATGCCTGTCATCACTTTTACTGTGCAGAATACACCATCATATGGAAACAATGTAGGGGAGATATCAAATGAGATACCACCTGCGGGACCACCTTGGTACCACCATATCAAAGAATATTCACGAGATCAATCAACCCCGGAGGGATGAGTCAAGCCGCAAAGAAGTGCATACAAAAAATGGCTATAAATTTCTACCTAAGTGGAGATGCTCTGTATAAGAGAGATCTAGGTATAGGCCTTCTTAGATGTCTAGACCGGGAACAAGCCCAGCGACTTATGAATGAAGTACATGGCGGAGTATGCGTAGCACATATTAGTGGACCCCTGCTTGCCAAAAAGATTCTGAGGACAGGACACTACTAGATATCCCTCAAAGCGGATTGCGATGATCATGTCAAGCGTTGCTATCAATGCCAGATCCATGCCAACATTATTCACGCGCCTCCGAATCAACTACATTGTATGACATCACCATAGCCTTTTTCCATGTGGGGAATGGATGTGATAGGACCAGTTGAGCCTAAAGCCAGTAACGGTCATCGATTCATCTTCACTATGATTGACTACTTTACCAAATAGGTGGAAGCAGCTTCTTTCCCCTGGGTTACCAAGGAGGTCATCATTGGTTTCATTAGAAATAACGTCATCTGTCAGTATGGACAACCCGAGGTTATCATATCAGACAATGCGAAGAACCTAAATAACGAGATGATGAGGGAACTGTGCAGTAAGTTCAATATCAAACACCTCAATTCGGTTATTTATCGTCCAAAAATGAATGGCGCGGTGGAAGCGGCTAATAAGAACATCAAGAAGATAATGATGAAGATGTCAGCAAATCACCGGGGATGGCCTGAGCTATTGCCGTTAACCCTACTTGCATACCAGACGCCGACTCAAACCTCGACTGGGGCAACACCCTACTCACTGGTATATGGTATGGAGGCTGTACTTCCTGTTGAAGTGGAGATGGAATCACTAAGAGTGATCCTAGATGCCCAGATAGAGGAGAGCCAATGGATACAAAATCGATACAATCAGTTATCCCTTATAGATGAAAGAAGAGCTGCTGCTATATTCCACGGTCAACTCTATCAACAGCGAATGTCCCGATCTTATAACAAAAAGGTGCGACCTCGGGAATTCAAGGAGCACGATTTGGTACTGAAGAAGATCATTCCGGGCCAGGATGCAACTAAGGGAAAATTTGCCCCAAACTGGGAAGGACCCTTTCTTGTCAAAGCAGTCCTATCGAGCAGAGCTTTGAAATTGGAAGAGATGGACGGTGAGGAATTCCCGCAACTGATCAATTCCGACTCGGTGAAACGGTTTTATGTCTAAGACCCTTTTCGCTTTCAAACTAGACTACTATGTCTTGATAAAAAAAAAAGAAGAAGAAAAAATAAAATAAAAAGAAAAAAAGAAAAAAAAAGAAAAGAAAAATATATCAAGTCTAGTTTTTCAGGTCTGAGCCTGAACTACGAAAGACCTAATCTCCTATCTGTGGGAGTACGTAGGCAGCCATTTATGGTGCGGTCTAACCCTTGAAAAACATCAAAATCCTATCAAATCTAACCCTTGAAAAACATCAAAATCATATCAAATCTTACCCTTGAAAAACATCAAAAATCCCATCAAATCAAACCGAAAAACATCAAAATCCTATCAAATCAAACTCAAACCCAGATAAACCCTTTTCAAGCTTTTCAGGTCTGAGTCTGAACTACGAACGACCTGATCTCCAATCTGTGGGAGTACGTAGGCAGCCATTTATGGTGCGGTCTTACCTTAAGAAAAATCCAAACACTTTCCCAACCTATACAAAAATCCAGAACCTATCGACGGCTCATGCGAAGGGGACCTAGCGACACCTCAGCATCACTCCCGCCGAATCTGATGCCACATGACGAGACTAAGGCTATGTCGACATAATAAGTCATGAAGCAAAAATGGTAACCGTGGACATGGTTAGACATGCGCAAACCAAGGAAGTGAACTAAACTTGCTTCTTTTTAATATATACAACTATTTAGAATACAAAAGTTGATTCTAACCTATGACAAGTGATAATAACAAAGTCTCTACAGGGAAATAAAATAGAGCTATAAATCAGTGGTGAGACGAGCCAACATCGCCAAATATCTAGCAGTCTCTGTAGTAGGGGGAGCAGCTCTGAACTCATGCTCCAACATATCAACCCGCCTCAGCATCTCTGCGGCCATGCGAAAAACCTCCTCTCGACTATATACTACACCCTGTACGTGATCGATGAGTCCATCTGAGAAAGGCTTGGCTGCATCTCTATCAATGTTGGCCTGATCTCTAGAAGCACGGGCTGCATCTCTCTCAGTGATGGCAGTATCCCGACCGGCTACAGTGGTCAACAACAGAGCCCGAGCCTGATCTCTCTCAAAGGTCACCAGCTGAAGCTGTCTATCCATCGCCTCTATAGAAACTGAGGCCAAACTTGGGACAGTGCTCACTAGAGAAGCTGTCAACTCTGCAAATAAAGCATCCTTAGTCGAAGATATAGGATCCTCCATCGGTTCTGCCGCATCCGTGGACCAAACATCATCATCAGATAAAGATCCTATACCAACCTGATCTGCGATCTCTGGTGCCAAATCCAACTCAAGCCAAGTTGAATACTCTGCAGAGCAACCTGGATGGTCATCTCTAAACTCTGTTGTCTGTCGATGAGACCAGAACCCATAAACCCGAGCCAAATCAGCCTCGGTAACTGAGCAGATGGGGAAGCAATAATCCTCAATCCCCTCAAATGCATGGACCTCCTGGTGCTGATCAAACTGACACATCACCGCCAGAGGATGATAGGTCGTCACACCCCTTAAACCCGCCAAGGGGAGGAAATCCAGGTCAGCGACATGGGTGGTGAAACTCATAAAGGAGCAGTACCCAGAATACATGACTATAGCAAAAGGTTCCTCCATGGTACTTAGAAATGAAGTCCAGGACGCCTCATCGACTCAAGAAGTCGGGCGATATGAATAAACCTGAGACAAGCCATGTCCAAAACAGAAACCGTGACGGCGAAGTCGCCCTATCGGTCTGAGGTGCGTCATCAACCAGATGTATAAAAGCACTGGACTACCTATGAACTTCTGATCACTAGCGTCATGGAAGATAGAGGCTGAAATCAATGTCTCTACCAGGATAAGGGGCAATATAGTAAAGTCCTCTTTAAGAGCCCTAACAGCCATCGACATCACCACATCCAAATGATCGGTATAAAATGGCATGTACAGATAGGCTACGAGGCACATAACCAAGGCATCCACGCAGACAACGTACCAGCGCTCCTTTAAAATGGCGAAGTCTCCGTGATAAACAGCGAAGCTATCTACGAAAGTAAAATGCCTAAACATAAAGTCCATAGAGATGATGTGGCTACCACCCACCTCAGCCATCACAACTGCTCTCCTCATTCCAGTCACCGTCATAAACTGGCTGTGCATATGGCCCAAAGCCACTCGAGCATATGGCCCCTCTATCGATAGTCCTAAAATACGACTATACTCCTCTAATATAGGAGTCAACTCGGCTGAGCAGAATCGGAAGACGTGATGCTCAAAAATCCGGTACCTGAGTATACTGGCAATAAATCCCTCTGTAATCTGGAAGGACAGTAAAGACATGGAGTGGCCCAGCATGAGGCTAACATCGATACAATTGGTGGATGGCAGCTGGTCATACCAAACCCTCAAGCTGGTAGCTACATGGCTAGGAGGAAGGTGGTCCAAACGTACCACAACAGAGGACGACATCTGTATAACATATGTCAATAAAACCATACAGGGGTTAATCTCTATCCAATCATTCAAATATATCTAAAGCATGCATCATACCAATGATTAAATAGCATGTGTGATGAATAAATAAAAAGCATCATATATAGATATATGCCAAGTACATTAGTTTCATAAACATCACTGTCATACTTATGATACATGTGAAAACTAAAAATAAAAAGTACGAGCCTTGAAGGCTCTCTCCTGAGGAGAAAACCCTAGGAGGGTACGCACAGCAGCCCTAGTGATGGTCGGCTCCAAGGGCACCCTATCCCCGGTAAACTCCAAGCCAGTGATATACCTCCAATCAAGGGGAGTCATCATCCCCTCGCAGTCCAGTAGATGCAGCGACTGACTCTGGTGAAACCATCTCTCACCCAAAGCCTGTAAATAGCCTCAGGGCAATGACGGGGAACAATGGTAAAGAAGGCCCCGAAACCCCAAGAATCTACGATCCCCTATACTCGGGATGTAATGACTGATACAGAGCATAGACACTGAACCAGTTACCCCTAAGCTGGGTAAACTCTGGCACCTGCACGACGTCAAGGTTAAGAAAACCCGTCTATGTCAGAAAGGAGAAAAGAAAACAAATCAATCCCATACCTCATTCGCCTACAAGTGAATGGAGGGATGGTGACTTAAATCCGTGCCCAGCAAATTTGGAACCTCTACCTCAATGCCCGGAAGAAATCTAGGTGCAGTAGGGAGCGGAGGCGGAACCTCAGGCTCGGGAATGTCCTCGTCTGGGAATGGTTGATCATCCCTAGCTGGTAAATGAGCGGGCTCGGTCAATCGCTGCACCCGTCAACTAATACGTGGAACCTGAACCTCAGATGGGGTCCTAAGCCGGCGAACTCCCTATGAAATCGGCTGTCCTGTGGAACGACTAAATCCCTCAGAGTCCATATCTAAACAATGAGTTCGTAGGAATCAAAGCCAGGTCAGGTATATTCTTACCATTTGAAAATTTCAAATTAAATCAATAAAATCCATCATCACATCATGCATGTCCTACATGTGTCATTAAATGTGTATGTTATTTGCA
Organism: Panax stipuleanatus; assembly: GCA_020205555.1. Lineage (NCBI taxonomy): Eukaryota > Viridiplantae > Streptophyta > Magnoliopsida > Apiales > Araliaceae > Panax > Panax stipuleanatus. The sequence goes on from CM035119.1 coordinate 52,036,290, forward strand.
TCTTAGTACATCTATAATGTATCTGGGATCCAAGCAATTGGCTCATAAAAATTTTTGCCAGAGTCTCCTTTATAAAACAGACTATCCACATGCCCGAAGCATGTATTAAATCACCCTATGAGGGTACATCATCATAACCAAGCACGAAAACATCAATTTCAACTGTTATTCTAACACATATATACAATGTATATCTTGATTAGCTGATAAATGATAATATCTCGCATTCATACGGTCCATAAGATGAGTTGTACGCATGCATTACATCATAAACACATATATCTATCTATACAAGCATACATGTTAGATATATTGCCTTTAAGAAAGGAAACACACGTTTTCACCAACAAAAACACGAAAGAACGGAGTCTAGACGTTACCCGTAGTTCGAAAAAGGAATGTACGGTGGCAGATCGCTCCAAATCAAGCCAAAATCGAGTATAAGTAAAGAAGAACTCGTTTTTTCGAGAGAAATGACAAGAAAACTGAATGGAATGGGTGAAAATGAGGCCTCCAGAGGGTATAAGCTCGATCACGGGTAGCCTTGACCATGGTCGCTCTAGCCGCAACCATGTATGCGGCTACCACAAGTGGGTCCCGCTGCATTTTGTTTGGTAACACGACGTCCAGAACGTGTTCTTTTGGGTTCAGAAAGGTCACATTAGGAAAAATGATGCCTTTCTAGGACAGTTTGAAACCCCAAAAACCGTAAAAAAAAATCGTCCAAAATAGTAGAAGTTCGTCGAAGATCAGACAACCCGACGTTAAACGCTGAAAAACCAGAAAGTCAGTCGGCTCGACCCCCGATAATTTTATCCACTGACAATGAATCAGTGAAGGCGTCGGCTCAGCCCCCGACGATGTAATCCACCGACAACGAATCAGTGAAGGCGTCGGCTCGACCCCCGACGATGTATTCCATTGACAACGAATTAGTGAAGGCGTCAGCTTGACCCTCGACGATGTAATCCACCGATATCAAATCAGTGAAGGAGTCGACTCAACCCCCGACGATGAAATCCACCTACAACGAATCAGTGAAGGCGTCGGCTCGACCCCTGACGATGAAATCCACCGATAATGAATCAGTGAAGGCGTCGGCTCGACCCCCGACGATGAAATCCACCTACAACGAATCAGTGAAGGCGTCAGCTCGACCCCTGACTATGAAATCCACCAACAACGAATCAGTGAAGGCGTCGGCTCGACCCCCGATGATGTAATCCACCGACAACGAATCAGTGAAGGCGTCGGCTAGACCCCCGATAATGTAATCCATCGATAACAAATCAGTGAAGGCGTTGGCTCGACCCCCGACAATGTAATCCACCGACAACGAATCAGTGAAGGCGTCGGCTCTACCCCCGACGATGTAATCCACCAATAACGAATCAGTGAAGGCGTCGACTTGACCCCCGACGATGTAATCCACCAACAACGAATCAGTGAAAGCGTCGGCTCAATGTAGTCCACCTACAGCGAATTAGTGAATGCGTCGGCTCGACCCCCGACGATGAAATCCACCGACAACGAATCAGTGAAGGCGTCGGCTCAACCCCCGATGATGAAATCCACCGACAACGAATTAGTGAAGGCATCGGCTCGACCCCCGACGATGAAATCCACCGACAACGAATCAGTGGAGGCGTCGGCTCGACCCCCGACGATGTAATCCACCGACAACGAATCAGTGAAGGCGTCGGCTTGACCCCCGACGATATAATCCACCTATAACAAATTAGTGAAAGCGTCGGCTCGACCCCCGATAATGTAATCCCCCGACAATGAATCAGTGAAGGCATCAGCTGACCCCCGACGATGTAATCTACCGACAACGAATTAGTAAAGGCGTCGGCTCGACCCCCGACGATGAAATCCACCGACAACGAATCAGTGAAGGCGTCGGCTCGACCCCCTACGATGAAATTCAACAACAACGAATCAGTGAAGGCTTCGGCTCGACCCCCGACGATGAAATCCATCAACAACGAATTAGTGAAGGCGTCGGCTCGACCCCCGACGATGTAATTCATCGACAATGAATCAGTGGAGGCATCAGCTCGACCCCCGACGATGAAATCCACCGATAATGAATTAGTGAAGGCGTCGGCTCGACCCCGACGATGAAATCCACCAACAATGAATCAATGAAGGCGTCAGCTCAACCCTGATGATGTAATCCACTTGCTACAAACCAGTGAAGGAATCAGCTCAATCCTGATGATTGTAATTTGTTGGCTACAACCTTACGTAGATCGGCCAATTCCCTATGATGTAATCCATTGGTTACAAACTAGTGAAGGTCGATAAATCCCCGATGATGTAATTCGTTGGCTACAAACCAGTGAAGGTCGACAAATCCCCGATGATGTAATCTATTGGCTACAACCCTACGCAGATCAGAAAATCCCCGATGATGTAATTCGTTGGCTACAACCCTACGCAGGTCAGCAAATCCCCGATGATATAATCCGTTGGCTATAACCCACGCATATCGGCAAATCCCTGATGATGAAATCCGTTGGCCCCAACCCAGTGAAGGAATCAGATCAACCCTGATAATGAAATTCGTCACTTATAAACCAGTGAAGGCATCAGCATGATCCTGATGGTGCAATCCATTGACTATAATTCAACGCAGGTCGACTCAATCCCTACAAAGTAATCCTTAACTTCCCCAGCCGAGGAAGTAACCCTTTTATACATCTCACACATCATTTCATCGATTATACATGATATTGCATCATCAGATATACCTTGTCATGCATTCTCCATGTCTATTAAATCTTTGTCGTTTTCATTCATTACATTGCATAAACATGACAAGAGGGGCATCTGTAGACACTCAAAATTTTTCTTTAGTCGTACTAACCCTACAGGAGGGTAAAAGCATCATTTTACTTCGGAGACAACCCCAAAGTAGGGAAAAAGATCCCGGTCATCTCGGAGTTAACCCCGGGAATGCTGAAGAGGACCAATGAAGTCCGAACAAACTGCGACCCGATTGAAGATCGACGAGCTGAGACAGTGATCATTGGAAACCACCTCAATAAATCTCGAACGACGTGCCATCAAAAGATAACCCTACGAACTGATATCTGGACCGGGAAGATATCTCGGCTATGAGTATCGATTACCTGAATTCTAATTCAGTCAGACTCGATCTTATCTCGCTGCGTTCGTCAAAGACGGTCCGAAAGATCAAGCGACGGACGTCAACTTCTGCCGAACTGAGACCGAAGGACCAATAGCCGAGCCGGGGGGGCACTTGGGTAGCCTCAACCATATATGCTGCTGGCCGCATACATGTGTGTGGCTACCCGGGACAGATTATAATCCCCCACTTAGTTCATTTTAGAAAAAAAAAGAGAGACATTTAGAGAAAAAAATACATTTTTAGAGAGAGAAGAGCTCAAGTGGAACATAAGCCAAGCAACTTGAAGCTCAAATCTTCCATCTAGCATCTACTTGAAGCCATCTTAGTGTTCTTAGTTCATCCTAGGAGTCAAAACGCTTGTTCACGCGTCCCCCAAGGTGAAATAATGAACTTTTAGCTTCGTTTCCTTTGTAAACTTGGTTTAAATGATAGATTGATGAAGTATCTTGTTTGAATATAGTTAAAATTATTGTATTTTAAGCATATTGTGTAATAGTTGATAGATTTTATGTTTCTATTGGTTATATTGTGCTTAATACGTTGTATATTGACCTCGGAGGCTAGATATACCTAGATCTAAGCCTAATCTAGTTTCTGAGAGGTTATTAAGCATGAAGCTTTAACTCGGGGGCTATAACAGCTTAGATTCATGGTATATCTATGGATTTATTGCTTTGGAAGGTCTCAGTTAACCCGTATAGCCCTAAATCTATATTTAGAGGCGAAAGGGGGGCCGAATCGGCACGAACAGTGATTTCAAACGATGAAATAGCTTAGTATCGAGGTCGTGGACATTATGTATATGTTATTTTGTTCAAATCATGTGAGCCTAGATATCTCGATGTCGAGATCCCCAAATGGATCCGACTTGATTCCCACGATGGACCGGTTTTTATGTTGTAAATACTTTAAATAACGTAAATATCGATGTGCATGTAATATTTGGATCTTGAAAATGAACTCGAGGGGTTAGTATCTAGAGCTCGGGTTCAAGATCCCATGATAGTGAAAACTTTAATTACGGGAGCTCAGTTCATCGAGATGGCTTTCATGCCCGATGATGATCCGAACATTCTTAACGCTTTAGCAAGCACATCATCAAAATGATTTCTCAAAGAAAAACCACAAAGATTTTTTGATAAAATAAAGCGATTCGGGGTAGATCACGTAATTAACGTAAAGAATAAAAAGAAGTATCGAAGTCCTCGATTCCTAGTCAGCAAAGGATTTGAAAACCTTACTTTCTAAAACCTCATTTCAATTTGCATATCTTGTTAAAAATGAACTTTTGATTAAATCAAATCCTTCGTACCTAAGCGCAAAAGAGGTACAGCACTACTTTTAAATCACTAAAAAGACTTAGAAACTAACTAATAAAGCTTTTAAAATCAAACACACACACACACCTACACACTTTTTGCATAAAAAATCAATAAGATGCGGTACCATTCTTGCACGGGAGTCGGGGGTGCCTAACACCTTCCCCCGCTTAACCTAGCCCCCGGATTCCACGAATCTCAAATTTTAAGACCAATCAAAGAGTCACGCATTGGACCATCTTGCGAAAAACTATTAAACCCGGATGAGTTGGTACATCTGTAATACCCGAGAATTTCCTATTATTATTAAATAATTATATTAATGGAAATGAGAATTTATTTGAATATAAATAATTTTGTGTTATGAGAATGATTAAATTCAATTATATTAAATTGAATATCTATGACAATTGAGAAAAATGTGGAGTTTACGATAAACTCGTTGAGAGCCTAGTGTGGCACAGTGATGGGAAATATTAATAATTATATTAATTAACGAATGAATTATTAAGTAAACAATTAATCTATATTAATTGTTAATTGCTATTGTAAAATATTAGTTGATGGTTATGGAATATTAACTGTGATTGATTAATAATACGTGATTATTATTATTGCAAGAAATATAATAATAATAAACCACTTGTTTATAATTGTGCTGAGATTTATACTTGTTAATGTGATAATGAATCCTATGATTATTAATTAGGTGTTATTAGTAATCGATGAGGAATGGATTAATTAATATTATTGTTAATTAATTGATAAGATAAATAATTTATTTATTTGACATTATGAATAATAAAACAAATAAGTAAGTTATTAATATAATAAGATTATATTGATTGTTATGTACAAGCATACAATAATATATAATACGACTATATTATATAGTGTAGAGAAACACTTAGGTGTGACCATACAAGTATACATAAACTATGCTATATAATGCAATGTGAATATATTACACATATGGACCATGTATTAAGATTAATTAAACTATGTGAGCTACATGATTAATACCTATGTGACAATGTGTATGTAAGTATACATTAAAATGATATATCATGAATATATTGAAATCACTTGTTGATTGTAGAATTTAATGAAGAAAATAATATGATGTGATTATATCCGGTATTAATAAATGTACATGGATGATATGTATGTTACATTGTCATATCACATCTACTACCTTGAAATATTAAGCATGTGACTTACATTATAATGTTAATTATAAAATATAGTATGAATAAATATATAATAGCCTAAGTGTATATGTATATATGGCCTTAGTGTTGATACACTTCATGTTGCAAATGCTGAGTTTCATATTACCTTGTCCCTAAATGATAGTCACTATCTCTTCTCCCACGTGAAAGGCCAAAGGCCTAAGCTACTCCCTCATGTCAACTTCCTAGCTAGCCAATGATGCTCATGATGAAGAAGGATGTGGGTGATGGGGGTGGTTGGACACTATTCCATCAACTCCCCTCAATCCTCTAGTTCTTCATTTCCCCCATTGTTTCAAACCTTGGGGCAATTGCTTTGTATGGATATTGAATTCTCCTATAAATACCAAGCCTCTCTTCATTTTCTATGTTGCTAAAATTTGTGCTAAGTTGATATAGAGAGAGTATTGTGAGTTATAATCTGAATTTGAGAACAAGTCTTGTGCAAGTTTGAGCTCAAGAGGTATAAATCCTTCATTCTTGGTTCATCATTTTGTTTACTGTCAAAGTTTCCAATTCTTGATTTTGATTACAATTCATGCTAGATTGGATTAGAACATGTTCTTAGTTGTTATATAGACTTATAAACATGTTTAAACCATAATGTGGCTGCTTAGAAAAGTTTTTGTGAAGTAATTTCGTGAGTTGGATTTGATATGTGCCGTTGCAGGCTGCTCTCTGGACTGGAACAGGAGCCGCGCGGCCGCGCGTCTCCCTAGTACAATTTGGGCGCGGCCGCGCGCCACTGCAGAAATTGTTGATGATTTCTTTTATATCTTCTGATGTATTGAGCATGATGTACTGTTAGGATATGCATATAACTCACATTAACATATGGAATAAGGGTACTAGGTTATAGCAATCTATGCTAGTTGTTTTAGTTGAATATTTCAAAGAAAACTTAAAGTTATGAAAAGAGGAACTTGGATATATAAATACCATAATAGTATTCTGACTTTTGAGACACGTTTGTATGACCTAGAAACACATGGAATGCATATTGACTTAAGTATATATGTATCGTGATATAATATGAACATGTGAACCCAACTAGTGCACCTTTCTAACAAAAATACAAGTTTTGAAGGTTGATATTGACATGTAAAGACCATGTATACATTCTGACTTTTCAAACATGTTATGTGACCTTGAAATGCGGGTCAAATATGTTAACATATGAATCTAGATAGCATGAGCATGTTAGGCCTTATTAGCAAGCTTTACTAATGACAACATAAGCTTTAAATGTGGACTTTGACATGTTATATTAGGACTCTACATTCTGATATTTTCAACATGATTGAATGTAGTTTGAAGGCATCATATATGTACGTACTTGTTAGATGTAATGCAAGTTAATCAAGCATGAGTTTGATTAAGTCATGAACTAGTAATAGTGCTAGAATCACATATCCATGACATAAGAAACATATGAACATGCGTATCAATAAAATATATGACTACTTTATATGTCTAAATTATAAGCATGACAATTTATGTGAATTCATGACATTGTATAACCCTAAGTCGTTAGGGATCGTGAATTAAAACAAAATCATAAATGATTAGAACGAGGAAAGATTGTATACAAACATAAAAGTATCCTTTAAAAATGTATACATGCTACGTGATATTATATGATGTCACTTGAACCCGATTTTGACGGTTAACTTATGAGAATGCCATAACTTGCTAAAATAAAATATATTTAGTATTGATTGTAGTCTTATGTGATATTAATAATATGCGAATATGTTTGCTAATTGTGGTAGTCTCACATGATAGTAACGATGTATGAATATGATCAACTTGAGAAAAGAGAAAGTTAAGAATAGAAATTAGATACTAAATAATTGTGTAGCTAGGGTAAAACTTAGCTTGTGTGTTGATCGTATATTCGAAGATATATTGTGAAGTTAAATTATATGACTAATGACTATCATTACGATAGGAATTCAAAAGTGTTGACTAGCTTTACGTGAGTAAACTACGCATAAGGCAAGTATCCTAAACCCTTGCATTACTTTATTCAACGAATATCGTAAGCGAGTATCTAAAACTTATCTCTTTGGATACAAGTATTCTATCTTTGTATATTGCGAACTAGTTTCCTACTTAATTGTTTGAATTGAATTAGCATACTTGAACTCTTATTTCATTAAAGCTATTATTCATGTTGAACTTAGTATTGTTCTTGAATATTGTGAAAGTGTCTATGCCATTTGATTCGGCTAGACTTATGTTATTGAAAAATGACCCAAACTAATTGATTGGTGCGGAATCTTGTATTTGACTGAGAAGAACAACCTTCTTTGAAGGGAATATATAATTGTCGGAGAACCGACGTGCACACTTGAGTATGATTGATTGTTATGCATAACGATTGTACTTTAGGCTGATCACCTGTTGTACCTGTTTTTGTTGGATTTTCAGTTTATTACTGTCAATTCTAGTAGAAGTTCATAGTCCTTAGTGACTGCTCAGTATTCAGTTATTTGAAATCTTGAATTGACTTATTATTGAATCATATCCTGTCCTTAGCGACTGTTATTGAGAACTGTTGATATTCTTGTTATTCTTGAGCTATCAAACCTTGCTATACCCTTTCGAGAATTGAGAATCTTATTATTCACCCTTATTGTATATTACTTGCTGGGCAATTTGTGCTCATTCTTGCTTTCCCTAAAACATTTCAGTTAAGGCAAAGCATGGCGAACCTTCGGGCATTGATAAGGGCAAGGGCAAGGCTACCAACTAGCTTATGTCTGTTATGTTTCAAATATATTAATATTGTGTGAAGATGATGTAGTAAGACTGGATTTGTTTATGTTTAAGCTTAAGTTAGATTATATAACAAGTCGTTAATTGATATTGCTATGTAATCTATTAAGTACTGTAGGTTGCGAGACTTGGGGGAATAATTATAATAAATCATTGTAAATTATTCTAAAATAGATTTTCCGCTGTGATCGTATGATATTTAATCATTATTATTGTGATGTATTACCATGAGCACGTGATGAACCGAATTCGAGAGACCAAGTGGCGGTCCTGGAATTTGGGGGCGTCACAACATCCATTTCCAAAATACCAACTGGCGACTCTGTCTCAATCGGTCCAATCAATAAAATCAAACATTTTAAAATCGTCGACACATATGTCGGTACCGGTTTCCTACGAAATTCACCATTTAAAGCGAAACCCCAAAGTCAAAGCGAAAGCAAAAAAGGAAAAGAATAAAATTAAGAAATCGGGGGACTCCTCTCTCGTCCCACGGATAAGAGACGATAGCAAACAACCAAAGAGAAATAAACCCCCCCCCCCCCCTCTTTCAATGAAAGGGAGGGCACGAAGGGGGAATTTTTTTTCCGCCCGGCGTCGACACACACGGTATTACACAGTATTTTATATTATTGTTGTTTCAATAATTGTCACTGCACAATATTTTACATTATCAAATCAATAATCATTATTTGAATACTATTATTAGACATCATTATTGGCAATGTCTAGGAAGTTCTGTCCAGGAAAGAGGTTAGTTAATCTAATTGCGCGCCAGTAAGGAGAAATCCTTATCAGAAGCCTCCTCTTTCCTTGGAACGACTTGGTTGTCATTATTATGATTCTGTAATATTATTTGTGAATAATAATTATTGATAAAAATTATAAGGAAATATTTATTTAATGGAAGAATTTTTTAAGAGACAATTATTGAGAGTTGATATATTATCTTATTCGATAAAATAATTTATTCAAATATATTATTATAATATTACATTATAAGTGTATGATATAATAATATAATAATGGTGATATTTTTACAATGAACGCACGATATGTGAATAAAATGAGGAGAAAGAGAGCAAATTGGGTCCGGAGTATTTTTGTTACAAAAAAAACATGTTAAATATGTTGGTGGGCCCCGTTTTTTATTGAAGTTTGATTATAGCCTGCAAATTCATCCGTATGTAAATTTGGGTCATTTTTCGTTCGAAATTTGGAAAAATTTTCTTTTACAAAGTTGTAGAGAATTAAATTTCCTATGGAATAGACATAAAATTCGTATTTTTCTGATAAAGGGACTATTTATTATGAATTATTGAAGTTCCAGAATATTGGGTCTAAATTAATTTTGGGGTTATAAATATTTTTTTTAAGAAAAATAATTTTTGTGGGTGGGACCCACTTGTGGAGTGCTGAGATTGTGATGTGGTGTGCGTAAGAAAAAAAATAAATTTAATAATATTTTATTAAATTTTCTGCTTTGGCGTCCTAAGCATTTTTCTATAAATAGGGTGCCTAGTTAGAATTTGAAAATCACACCAGAATCAGAAGTTTTCTCTCTCTATAATATCGAGCGTATTTTTGTGAGTATTTAGATACTTTGAGAGTTGATAAGCAGTGCAAGTTTTCTTCAGTATTATATCCGATATTTCAGTCATAAGTACTTGTCTTTTGAGGTAAGGGATGTTATTTTTTTTTAAAAATGATGTTATTTCTTTCAATATCATGACACCAAAATATTGGTATGAATTTTATTGTGAAATTTTTACCTTTTTATATTGGGGTTACTATTTACGTATACGACACTATTTACATATACGGCACTATTCACGAATACGGTATTATTCACAAAAAAATTTAAAAAAAAAATTCTTTGTCCAAGTTGGCTATTATGGTTCCTATCTTTGATTGGATCCAAGTTTTGATCTTCATTCTTGAATTTTGCTCCACAATTGATTATTATAGAGTATTCTTGAACTTGGATAAACTAAATTACGAATCCCTAATTTTTGTCCTTTATCTCACTGGATTCGTTCTTTAAAATATTTTTCATCATCTTCAGTCTTAAATGATGATACAAAAGAATATCTTTGACCTGTAATGCAAAGATGGATGATTATTTGATGAATATCTTTGGCCTGTAGTGCAAAAATAGATGATTATTTGATGAATATCTTTGGCCTGTAGTTCAAAGTTGAATGATTACCTGATGAATATCTTTGGCCCGTAGTGCAAAGATGGACAGGTGTTGAGATGAACATGACCAACTGGTGATACAAATGAATATCTTGGCCGTAGTGCAAAGATGAATATTTGATTCAAGATATATATTGATTGATGTTACAGAGATAAAATATTGATTATGGACTTTTAAATCATAGAAGATAGTAGACATTATTTCCTACTTAACTCTTCTGATGCATTGTTAATTTCGCTGCAGGTGTTGATCTAAAACTTGTTGTCCATAATATTTTATCTGATTTGTTGAAGACTAACGATAAATTATTCTACATTATCTTAGTCATAATATTCTTTACTGGGCAAGTTGAGCTCACCCTTTTCATCTATTGTCCTCTTCAAGAAATGAGAATATTGCAGGGACTAGTAGGGGAACAGAGTGATGGGCAGAGTTAGAGTAGTAGTAGTCCTCACTATTTTTGTATAATAGTGTGAAAATAATTGTAACTATTGAGGACTAAATTTGATGTTTATATTTCATATTATATACTATTTATATTGACACTCACGGCTTGTATGGTCGTCTTGCTCACGAACTTTTGATATAAAAGTTTGTATTTGGATTCTGTACCATGTGTTTGGCAATTCAGAATGGGTTGGGTTGATTGGAACTATTCTGGGGGCGTCACAGTTGGTATCAGAGCTTAGGGATATGGTCTTTGGCGGAGATTGGGGAATAAAACTAGGAGGGGAGAGACGAGTAAATCTTTCACTAGTATGTCCTACCTAAGCTTATGTGGTATTTAATTAGTCGGTCGGAGTATAAGGTTAATATGTGATATGTTAATTTGTTTAATTAACCCTTGTTTTATAGCAGTATTTGAGAATGGCAGCTGAGAATGTTAACAATGGAGTGAATGAGATCGTTGAGACACCTTTAATCACCAACCAGGAGAACGTGCAATAGAAAGGCAATATTCCTACTGTAAACAACCCCACCGATCAAATGATGAATGATGGGATGTTTAGAAGCTTTTTCCAGTTCATGCAAAACCAGACGAAGGAGACTCGTATGCAAATTACAGGTGGAAATAATAGCAACTCGCGGTTTGTCACTGCTAAGCAGTTCAAAGAGTTGGGACCACCAGAGTTTTTGGGAAAGCCGGATCCGATCAACGCGAAAATGTGGGTTAAACAAATTACCAAGATATTTGGTGTCTTGGGATGCACTGAGGAACATAAGGTTTCATTCGCCACCTTTATGTTCCATGGAAAGGCAGATTACTAGTGGGAATCTGTGAAGCGTACCCAGCCTGCCGCACTCAAGATGTCTTGGGAAACGTTCCAAAAACTGTTCAATGATAAGTACATTCCTGAAAGTATTCGTCATATGAAAGAGGTAGAGTTTATCAGACTGGAAGAGAACAACATGACTGTGTCCCATTACGAGGCTAAGTTTGCGGAGTTATCCCGGTTTGCATCTCATTTGGTGGAAAATGAGGAACGTATGACGCGGATGTTTCTAAGAGGTTTGAAACCCGAAATTCATCAATACCTCATTTCTCATAAATTTTCTCTATATTCCGATGTTGTGAACAGGGCTGAATTATTAGAGCGGGATAATGAGTCTGTTCAACTAAGGGACCACAACTAGGGTCGTACCGGTGGCAGCAGTCATCGGAGGAATGACAACCAGCAGGGAGGAAAGTATTATGACAGAAGCGGTAATCACTCTGGTGGTAATCGTGGCCATGATAATAGAAGAAGTGAGTCAGGGGGGTTTCAAAAAGAGAAGGTACAACAATGACAACGTGAAGACGTCAGCACTAGCATCAACTATTTCTAGGGGAGGAGAACGACCACACATCAGCCCAAACTACCCACAATAATTCAACGTGTGCTATAACTATGGAAAGGAAGGTCATATAGCTCGGGAGTGTCCTATAGCGAAACCAAGTCCAGCGGGGATAGTGCCTCTAAAGGCTGTCTCGGACAAGTCGAAGTCGGTTGTTCCTGAAAGAGCATTTATCGTGACTGCCCAAAACGCGAGGAACCCGAACGAGGTGATCACGGGTAAGCTATTCATAAACTCTTGCGAAGTTTATACCTTATTAGATACCGGTGCTACCCATTCTTTTATTTCACTTGCTTGTGCTCAACATTTGAACTTGACATCTGAGAAATTAGACTTTGACTTAATGTTGAAACTCCGCTGGGAGAAACCTTTATTACATCTACAATTTACAAATCCTGCTTGATTCAAATTGGTACCCTCACCCTACTTATTGATCTTATATCTTTGAAAATACTTGTATTTGATGTGATTTTAGGAATTGACTGGTTAACCACTTATCGTGCCAAAATTGATTATTTTCATAAGGTTGTTAGTTTTCATATTCCTATCCAACCTGTTGTGCGAATCCAAACAACCAAACCACTAAAATCAATCAATGTCATTTCAAGTCATAAAGTTATTCGTTTATTTAAAAATGGATGTCAAGCTTTCTTAGCCTATGTCACTGATCTAAACCAGAATACGTCAGATTTGAATAATATTTCTGTTGTTATAGAGTTTCCTGATGTATTTCCGGAAGAACTTCTTGGTCTACCCCCAGAACGTGAAGTTGAATTCTTTATTGACATTGAAACCAGTACAAAACCTATTTCTAAAACCCCATATCGAATGACTCTTATTGAACTTCAGGAGTTAAAGGTCCAACTTCAGGAGTTGTTAGACATCGATTTTATTTGTCCTAGTACGTCTCCTTGGGGTGCTCCTGTTTTATTCGTAAAGAAGAAAGACAGGAGTATGCGACTTTGTATTGGCTATCGGGAGTGTAACCATGTCACCATCAAGAATAGGTATCCACTACCTCGTATTGATGACCTGTTCGACCAGTTGCAAGGTGCATAATTCTTTTCAAAGATCGATCTTTGTTCTGGATATCATCAGCTGAAGATTAAAACTGAGGATATTCTGAAGACTGCCTTCAAAACTCGGTACGGGCACTATGAATTCTTAGTCATATCTTTTGGATTGACTAATGCTCCTGCTGCTTTCATGGATATGATGAACCGTGTGTTCAAGGAATATTTGGATCAGTTCATTGTTGTCTTTATTGATGACATCCTCATCTATTCTAAAAGCCGTGAAGATCATGAGCACCATTTAAAGCTTGTACTTCAAAGGTTTCGTGATAACAAGCTATATGCCAAGTTGAAGAAATGTGAGTTCTGGCTTGAGGAGGTAGCATTCCTTGGGCACGTGGTGTCAAAATACGGAGTATTTGTTGACCCGGCGAAGATTGAAGCATTACAAAGTTGGGAGCAACCGAAGTCGGTGATCGAAGTACGTAGCTTTCTGAGCTTACCTGGTTATTATCGGAGATTCATGGAAGGATTTTCTTGAATCGTTATTCCATTAACTCAGCTGACTCAGAAAGATAAAAAATTCGTATGGAGCAAGGAATGCGAGAAGAGCTTCCAGGAGCTCAAGAGGAGACTTATCTCGGCACCTGTTTGACAATACCATCTGGTTCGGATGGATTTGTTATCTACAGCGATGCTTCAGGAAAAGGGTTAGGATATGTTCTCATGCAACATGGAAAAGTCATAGCCTATGCCTCGCGACAACTCAAGGAATATGAGAGGAATTATCCTACTCATGATATAGAGTTGGCAGCAGTTGTTTTCGCATTGAAGATCGGGAGACACTACCTGTATAGAGAGAAGTGGAGATCTATACGGATCATAAGAGCCTTAAATATTTCTTCACTCAAAAGGAACTCAACATGTGACAACGACGTTGGCTTGAGCTGTTGAAAGATTATGACCATACCATCCAATACCATCCTGGCAAAGCGAACGTGGTAGCTGACGCGTTGAGTAGAAGATCATATGCAGGAACAAGTGCGATGTTGTCAACACAAAGGCCTATTCTGTGTGACTTACAAAAGATGGAGATAGAGTTCAAGACTCTGGGGACCCACATGATGATGTCAAGTATACGAGTAGAACCAGCTTTGATTGATAAAGTTAAAGCTGCTCAAGCTACAGACCCGGAGCTAATGAAGATGAGGAAGAAGGTGCAAGAAGGTGCTATTCCAAAAGCAGGAATCGATGAAGAAGGAATACTTCGAGTCAACTCCAGACTTTGTGTTCCTAACGATTCTGACTTGAAGCATAGAATCATGATGGAGGCACACAACACACCGTTTGCAATCCATCTTGGGAGTACCAAAATGTATCGTGATCTTTGATATACATTTTGGTGGAGCAATATGAAGAGAGAGATCGTGGAGTTTATCTCGAGGTGTTTAACGTGTCAACTTGTCAAGGCGGAGCATCAAGTGCTAAAGGGTCCATTTCAACCACTTGAGATTCCAAAGTGGAAGTGGGAACACATTACCATGGATTTCGTTATGGATCTTCCCAAGGTTTCTCAAGGCATAAATGCGATTTGGGTTATTGTTGATAGATTAATCAAGTATGCTCATTTCTTGCCGATACGGGAGACTTATTCCCTTGAGCGTCTTGCTTGTATGTACGTGAATGAGATTGTGAGATTGCATAACATGCCAGTATCCATAGTTTCGAATCGTGACCCAAGATTCACTTCACGATTTTGGGTCAGTTTGCAGAAAGCTATGGGCACGGATTTATGATTCAATTCGGTATATCATCCTCAAACGGACGGGAAATCGGAAAGGACTAATCGAACTCTTGAAGATCTATTGAGACTCTGTGTTCTAGACTTCAAAGGGAGTTGGGATAAGTTCCTACCATTGGTGGAATTCTCCTACAACAATAGTTATCAGCCAAGTATAGGCTTGGCTCTATTCGAGGCATTGTATGGGCGAAAGTGTTGTTCTCCAGTTTGTTGGGGTGAGGTGGGTGAAGCAACATTGTTGGGACACGAGTTAGTACATATGACCACGGAAAATATCAAAATAATCCAACAACATATACAAACGGCACAGGATCGACAAAAGAGTTATGCGGATCTTCATCGAAAGGACATGGAATTTAATGTTGGGGATCATGTATGTTGGGAATTGCATATTCAAATTTGATATTGAAAGTAAATATAAATGCTTAATTGTACAGTCCTTAAGAGAATCATTGTACAAAGACTTAGATGATAGATCAAACATGTTAGGTTGATCTGAGCCTTAATGTTTATCATTTATGTAAATGAATGTATAGAAGAAAAGATCAAAATTATTAGGTTGATTTATTTGAGCTGTAAAAGTTAAAGTCTTGACAGAATCGTAGTCTGTCAAAGATAGCATTAGGAAGACAGGACAGAATCGTGGAGCTTAAGCGAAGATATCAGAATCGTAGTCTGCCAAGAGATTCAAGCCTATAGTAGTTAAGGCAGAAAACGTGGAGCTTAAGTGAAGATATACAAACTAGAAGTCTGCCGAAGAATCAAGTCTGCAGAGGCCAAGGCAAGAACCGTCGAGCTCAAGTGAAAGCATCAAAGAATCGTAGTTTGCCTTGGAAGCCACACTAAGAGTCATAAAGTTAAAAAGTATCTGCCGAGCCAAGTTGGGAATCGCAAAGTGCTATTGAAAGTGTGAATTCTGCAAGACAAGCAAGCAAGGAATCGTAGTCTACCAAGGGCTTAAGAGAAATCGTAGTGTTCTCTACGATCAAGTCTGAATCAAGGTGTGCAAAGCCAACACACAACGATTATGTCACAATGATCATAATCGTAGTGTTCCTCCAGTCAACATCAAAGATTGAAGATCTGATGAAGGGAGGAAGAGCAACAAATGAAGAAAGGCTTATAGACATTGACAAAGTGATAGTCCCAATACTTCCATATTCATCCTTAGTCCAAATCGAAGAAGCGTCTTGAAGAAGCTAAGGAAAGGACTAAAGCAGCCTGCAGAAAATACCTTTTCAAGTGTTAGGTGAAAGATACAGTCTGTTGTGTCAGTGGGCCAGGCGGCAGAGCTGCAGAAAAGCAGGACGTCATCATCACTGAACAAAAAACGTCTGGAGCATTAAATGAAGCAATGGGAGCATTCAAACGGCTATTTTTGAATGGCTCTTTTATAAGGAAATCAGATAAGGATTCAAAAAAAGCAAGCAAGTAAGAAGCAAAAAGAAAGAACACATTGAAAAAAGCTCAAGAACACACTACGAGCAACACTACGATCCAGAAGAAAAGCTTGCTTCGCTAAACAGTCTTTTGAAAGACAGAAGCTGAATTACAACTGAGTAGCACACCTCAAACTATCAACTGCCTATCCAAGTGAGGTACCAAGTCAGAGGACTTGAAGAAGTTCAGAAGTGAACTAAGTGAAGATCCAAGTTAAAGGACTTGAAGAGTTCAGAAGTGAACTAAGAGCAGATCCAAGTCAAAGGACTTGAAGAGTTCAGAAGTGAACTAAGAGCAGATCTAAGTCAAAGGACTTGAAGAGTTCAAATGTGAACTAAGTGAAGTTCCAGGGCTGTAGGCCTTGAAGGGATCTAAGTGATCCAGTTGTAAGAAGACATCCTTAGTGGATTTCCTACTCGTGGAGTAGAAGAGTGGATTAGGAGTCGCGTTGGCTCTGAACCACTTAAAACCCTATGTCTCATTGTCTCTCATTAACTGCTATATCTGTTATAACTGCTATAACTGCTTATCTAACCTTAACTGCATTATCTTGAAGGGGAACAAAACATATATTCTGCTGCAGTCAGTATCATCAATACTGACTAAGTATTTTAGACCTAAGAAATTTTAAAATATCTATTCAACCCCCCTTCTAGATAACTAACGTGCCTTTGGGAACTAACAATTGGTATCAGAGCAGGTTCTCATATCTAAGCATACAAGCTTGAGAAGATCCTATGGCACAACTGATAAGCGAAACCAAGACAGGTGGAGGAATCAAACCACCCATGTGCAACAAAGATAAATTCGCAAACTGGAAAGTTCGGATGCAGGCGTACATGGATTCAATAGATGATGATCTATTTGAAACTGTTCTGAACGGGCCCTATATTCCAAGAAGGTTTGCACCAACTCCAGAAAATCCAGACAACATGGTGGTCAAGGTCAAATCTGAATGGACTGAAAATGAGAAGAAAAATATTCAGCTTGACAAGAAGGCTAAGAACATCTTGTTCCAGTCCTTAGAAGACAGTCTGTTCGAGAACGTGGTTAACTGCAAAACTGCAAAGGAAGTCTGGGAAGCATTACTCATCATGCATGAAGGAACTGAAGAAGTCAGAGAAAACAAGCAATCTCTACTAACTCAACAGTATGAGATCTTTGCTCATATCTCAGGAGAGAATGTCACTTCCACTTATAAAAGATTCACTACACTACTCAACTCTCTCAAAGCCTATGGAAAGACCTATCCAAACAAAGATCTAGTCATCAAGTTCATGAGGTCTTTGCCAAGCAGATGGGATGCTAAGACCACTGCAATCAGAAAGAGTCAAAGAATCTGCATGAAATGACAGTTCAACAGCTCTACGGAAACCTTCTCACATACGAGCTTGAACTGACTCAACGAGCAGAAACTCTATCAGAAGGAAGAAGGAAGGACAAAGGAGTTGCTCTCAAAGCAAAGGAAGAGATCTCCAGGGCACAGGTGGAAAATGAGTCTGACTCTGATGAAGAGGATGACATTGATGATGATGAAGTTGCAATGCTGGCCAGAAGATTCAAAAGACTTATGCTCAAAGGCAGAAGCAGCAAACCTAAGAAGTTCAACAACAGCAGTAGTCAGGAGCAGATCAATGATCTATGCTATAACTGCAAAAAGCCTGGGCATTTCATTGCCAACTGCAACAAGCCTATCAGGGAAGAGCTAAAGAGAAAGTCAAATGAAAAGAAGGAGCTCAAAGGCTACAGAAAGAATAAGAAGAAATACAAAGGGCTTGTAGCTGGAAGTTCATGGAGTGATTCAGACAATGACACTAACATTGAGTCTGAGGATGATGAAGCACTTCAGAAAGCCAACCTATGTCTGATGGCCAAAAATGCACTAAGTAGGAAAGATGCTGAAGCAGTCATAGACAAGGTATTTGACTTTAACTCTCCTGATATAGACATTGATGATATAAGAACTGGCATTCGTGATATGTCAACTGATCTATATCAATATATGAAGTGGCTAAAAGTTCTATCTAAAGATTATACTGATCTTCAAAAGGAGAAAGAAAAGGTTCAAAAAGAGCTGAAAGTAGCTCTACTAAATTCTAAATCTCTCTCTAAACTTGAATATGAGAATAAAATCTTAAGACAAACAAATGAACTGACCATACAGAGAGAGTCAGATCTAACCTCTAAGATTGAGGAGCTAGAAAAGACTATCTCTACATATAATAGATCTTCTTCATCTATGGACTCCCTGATATCCAATCAGAGAAGTGTCTCTGATAGAACAGGCTTAGGGTTTGGGGATTCAACCTCAGAACCCTGTGTGAAAAAGACTAAAGAGATTAATATAAGTAATGCTTCTAACTTAAATAGAAGTATTACATTCGTTAAGTCCATACAAAAGGATGAAGCAGTGCAACCTTGCTCTTCTGAACCAAGACGTGTTCCTAAACACTACGGATCTTATACTGGCTTAGGGTTTAGAAAAGTGAAGAGTAATTCAGTCACCACTGTCCAACCTCGACGAATCGTAGAGTCGAGTAAAACTGACTCCACCGATCAACTTGGAAAGAATCGTGGTGTTGAGACTCACTCAACACAGAACATGAACTCCAGGGCTGCATGGAAAAGGACGATGCAATTTAAGGGAAAGTCAACAAATATCCACACAAATCCAATTGGAGAAAGCATCCACACACACATAAATATAAATTATGTTGGATGTTTTGCATGTGGAAGATTTGGTCATAAAATTACATCATGCTTTCATAATACTGTGCATGGAAGACCCAAAGTCAAGCAGATTTGGGTTCCTAAGGGTACTAACTTTGCAGGACCCATGCTAGTCTGGGTACCAAAATGAAAGCTGAATATGTTTGCAGGAAATGAGCACCACGACTACCACATGGTATCTGGATAGTGGTTGCTCAAGGCATATGATCGAAAATAAAGCCCTCCTGTCAAATTACACAGAGAAGGAGGGACCAATAGTTATCTTTGGAGATAACAGCTCTGGCAAGACAAGAGGCTATGGTTCAATTAGAAATGGTGCAGTGTCCTTCAGCAAAGTGGCTTATGTTGATGGTTTAAAGCACAATCTTCTTAGCATCAGCCAACTCTGCGATAAAGGCCATCTAGTTACCTTCCTCAACAATCAATGTCAATTCAGAGATCTGGAGACATCCTCTATCAAGCTGACAGGAACAAGAGAAGGAAATGTATACATTGTCAATCTTGCTCAGCTCAGTTCTGATGAGACGGTATGCTTCCTTACTAAAGCCACTGAAGAAATAAGTTGGCTTTGGCATAGAAGATTATCTCATCTCAACTTCAAGAGTATGTCTAAACTGGCCTCCAAAGATCTGGTAGCAAGATTACCCAAGTTCAACTTCATCAAAGAAAGACCATGCAATGCATGTCTGCTTGGAAAGCAAACAAGGAGCTCATTCAAAGGCAAAGCAGCCAACTCAATTGACAAGCCCCTACAGTTACTTCACATGGATCTCTTTGGGCCAATTCTGAATGTGAGCTTAGGAGGGAAGAGATACTCACTGGTCGTGGTGGATGACTACACCAGATATACATAGGTGTTCTTTCTTAACTCAAAAGATGAGATAAGCTCCCAACTGATAAAGATGTTCAAGCTGGTGATGAATGAAAAAGGAGAGACTATCAAGGCAATAATGAGTGATCATGGCAGAGAGTTGGACTTCTTAGAAATGGACCAGTTTTGTGAAGACAATGGCATCAGTCACAACTTCTCAGCACCACGAACTCCTCAGCAAAATAGAGTAGCTGAAAGGAAGAACAAAACACTTATAGAAGCCAGAAGAACTTTACTTGCAGCAGCTCATCTGCCTAAATACTTTTGGGCAGAAGCCATCAACACTGCATGCTACACACAGAACAGATCTCTTGTACACTCTACGCTAAAGAAGACTCCCTATGAGCTGTGGAAAAGAAGAAAGCCAAATGTCAGTTACTTTCATGTGTTCGGTTGTTCATGCTAGAGTCTCAATAATGGAAAGCAATATCTGACTAAGTTCTAACCTAAGTCAGATGAAGGAATCTTCCTTGGTTATGCCACAGACAGCAAAGCCTATAGAGTGTTCAAAAAGAAGACATTAAGTGTTGAAGTCTCAATCCACATCATCTTCGATGAAATAGATTCGAATAAGTCTGCACCACCAGACACTACGATTGACGATACTGACACTACAATGAAGTGGTCGAGCCCAACACTACGACAGTAGTTCTTGAAGAAAGAATCGTAGTGTCCAAAGAAGAAATCGTAGAGAGAGCTGAACCAAATGACGATTCTGAACAACAAGAACCAGAAGTCAATCTTGAGGAGTTCAGACATGAAGGCACCAGAACTGATGTTCCAACAGGGAACAGGTGGGCAAGAGATCACACTCAAGATTTAATTATTGGTGATCCAACTGCCAGAATAAGAACAAGATCTGCAACTCAGAATGAATGCTTCTATTTGAGTTTTCTATCTCAAATAGAACCCAAGAAGATTGAAGATGTCATGCTAGACGCAAGCTGGATTGAAGCCATGCAAGAGGAACTTAATCAATTTGAAAGAAGCAAAGTCTGGATATTAGTTCAAAGACCAAAGAGTCACCCAGTCATCGGCACTAAATGGGTCTTCAGAAATAAAATGGATGAAGATGGGGTGATCAATAGAAACAAAGCAAGACTGGTGGCCAAAGGTTATTCTCAAGAAGAAGGCATAGACTACGATGAGACCTTTTCACCAGTGTCCAGACTTGAAGCTATCAGAATAATCCTTGCATTTGCTGCACACATGAAGGTCAAAGTATTCTAGATGGATGTCAAGAGTGCATTCCTAAATGGTGAACTTCAAGAAGAAGTCTACGTAGAGCAACCCCCAGGTTTTGTCAATCCAACCCTCTCTGATTATGTCTATAGATTAGATAAAGCCTTATATAGACTTAAACAAGCACCTAGAGCATGGTATGAAACACTAACAAACTTTCTTATTGAAAAGGGATTCACTAGAGGTAGAGTAGACACTACACTATTCCTTAGGAAACACAAAGATAAAGTCTTACTATTTCAAATATATGTAGATGATATTATCTTTGGTTCTACTGATGAAAATCTGTGCAAGAGATTTGCCAAGCTTATGCAGAGCAAGTTTGAAATGAGCATGATGGGTGAGCTGAACTTCTTCCTTGGATTACAAGTAAAACAAACTGATGAAGGAACTTTCATAAGCCAAGCCAAGTACATTAAAGACTTACTCAAGAAATATGGCATGGAATCAGCTACTCCCATGAAAACACCAATTGCTCCAGCAACTAAGCTTGACAAAGATGAGAAAGGTAAAGGTATTGATATTACTCAATACAGAGGTATGATAGGCTCCCTTCTCTACTTAACTGCCAGTAGACCAAATATAATGTTTGCAACATGTATATGTGCTAGATTTCAATCTAATCCTAAGGAATCACACTTAACTGCTGTAAAAAGGATTTTCAGGTATCTTAAAGGTACACCCTATTTGGGTCTATGGTATCACGAATAGTCCTCATTTGAACTGGCAGGATATTCAGATGCTAACTTTGCAGGATGCAAAATAGATAGAAAAAGTACCAGTGGCACTTGTCAACTACTAGGCAATAGACTAGTGTCCTGGTTCAACAAGAGGCAAAACTCAGTATCAACTTCAACAGCAGAAGCTGAATATATTGCTGCTGGTAGCTGTTGTGCTCAAATCCTATGGATGAAGAATCAGCTAGCAAATTATGGGTTTGATTTCAAATCTATACCCATACACTGTGATAACACAAGTGCTATAGAAATAACAAATAATCCTGTCATGCATTCTAGGACCAAGCATATAGAAATAAGATATCATTTTATTAGGGATCATGTTCAAAATGGGACAATATCCTTGAAATACATTCTTACTGAAAATCAACTTGCTGATGTGTTTACAAAATCCTTAGATGAATCCAGATTTAATAAACTAATAAGTGAGTTAGGTATGTTAAATTTGCAACCATAAATTCTATACTCTAGATGGTGCTAAACTTGCAGATGTAAAGGCTAAGTTAAAATTGTAGAGATGACTAAGAGGAACCATGATCGTGGAGTTATCCAGTTAAGACATAAAGGCTCATTGTGTTAGCAACAACAAGCCAAGAAACCCTTTTGATAAACATCTCAGGGATAAACCTGATCCTTAGTGTCAAGCTAAGAGGTTGGCCCTTCCTGAGCAACCTTAACCTAGAAGGCTTGCCATTTCAGAAGGCATCACAGAAAGTCGTAGAGTCAATGATCAAGAAGCGAGCGAAGGATTGAACTCAACAATCGTGGAGTGGATCTTGACATTCGTAGTCTTCTCACAAGGGCACACCAGCTCAGGGGGAGCTAAGGGCAGAACAGAGATTTCCACATGGATTAAAATTATGGAGTTTTGCAGAATCCGACACGTGTCCCACGACGCTGAACATATGGAGGGAAGTGTTTAAAACTATTTTAAACTGTCATATGTCAGTTCATCTTTGAATTTCAAAAGACTATCTTTCTTTCTCTCTCTCTCAAACGAAACCCTAAGTTTCAGAAAGCTAAGCCAAGTTCATTCATTTCAAGGAAATCAATCTAAATCAATGGCTGCTTCCAGAATTGTCTCAGGTTTTCATCTATGCTTTGATGAATTTGAAGATGTTGGTTTAGAAAAACACAAAGTTCTTTCCCTGCTAAATAAAGCTAGACTCAAGGATGCCCTAAGTACCAACACACTTGTCTTCACAAAGCTGGTGAAAGAGTTCTACACAAATGGAATTGTTGAAGGAAACTCCATCCTCACCAAAGTCAAGGGCGAGCAGATTCGACTCAACTCAAAAAGCATAAACCTTGCCCTAGGGTTCATCACTGAAGGTCTTCCATCACTGGACCGAATCGATTTTTATGAAGGCCTAAAGAAGATGAAACACAACAAAACTGAAGGAAAGAGTGGCTATAGGAAGAAAGAGTTTCCCCAAGAATATGAGTTTCTTGCTAAAATTATTGGAAAATACATATGCTGCAAGGGCTCTGGCCACGATACTATCAATGAAAAATAACTGAAGCTCATGACAGCTATCAGGTACAGAGTTTAACTCAACTATGGAGCTCTAATAATGGAGTGGTTTGGAAAATGGATGGAAAGCTCAAAGAAGACCAAGAGTACTGCAAAAATGCCTTATGGGAGATTTATCAGCATGATACTAGAAGCTACACTGGGCGACAAGATTAAAGATGAAGAAGGTGTCTCCATTGTCCCTAACCAGAATATAACCCAGCAATTATTTCAAAACTAGAAGAAAAACCCAGCAGAAAATGTAAAGATAAAATCTGCAATTCTATCTGCTGTAAGGGAGGATGCCTGGGAGGTAGAAGAAGATGGAAGAAGGGCTGAAGAAAAAGCTGAACAAATTACTGAGCCTTAGGAAGAAAAGTGCCAGAACTAAGTGCTGTTATTGAAAAGCTACAAACTGAGATGGTTGTTCTCTCTGAAAAGGTTCTGAGTGGAGAAGAAATGGCTAATGCTAAGGAAAAGACTCTGAAAGCCTCTGATCAAGAGAATGCTGCAGTTGAGGGGGAGCTGCTAAGAGCAAAAGAGTTAGAGAATGCACAAGTTGAGGGGGAGCAACCAGTCTCTTTAGACAATGAAGAAACTATAGTGTATTCTGATACTGTGATGGTGGATGTTGAACATGATGTGTTGGAAGATATAGTGGAAAATCTTGATGAAGCGATTCTAAATCCACTCAATCAACTTCCAGTCACATAGTCCCAAAACTCTGTGTCTGATGAATCAAATAACCAACTCATTCTCGTAAAGCGACCCATTAATGATCCAATGATGATTGAGGACATCACACGAGTTGTCAAAGAAATGCTTGCAAACTCAATCAGTGAAACACCAACCCTAGATGACACACTACGATTCGGGCTTGCTGATTAATCCAAAGAAGAAATCGTAGAGTGTCCAGAACAGCTCAAAGAGACACAAACACATACATCTGAACCAAACACTACGCTTATCCAGCAAACTCCTAACCCTCTAACCCAAGCAGACTTTCCATCATCCTCCAACAATGAATACTTTGACATGACTCTTGCTCTTGCAAGTTTGTCAAGGAGAGATGAACACACTACAGCTACTCTTCCTCCTCCAGAAACACAACAAATTCTAGATCAATTGGCTCTCATGCCAACCAAGGAGGAGCTGTCTGCAACATTGAATCAAATAGGGTCAGAGTCTGAAAAGATCCTTGAAGAACACTCCCTTGCACTTCACTATAGATTCGACAACATCCTCGACTCTGTCCAAACTCTGCCAGGACAATTGGGAATTGAACTGTCCAAATCGTTGAGGGAGATTTTCAAAGAAATGGCTGCAAGTCTCATGGAAATGGATGCTATTCATTTTGCCGAAGCAAAGAAGCAGAAAGAAGCCATGTTACTGATGTAGAAGAATCAGCAAACTCAAAATGAGCTGATGGCAGAACAGATTTCAGCACTGCGTATCGCTTTGAACCAATTCCAAGAATGCAGTGCTGCTCAAATCTCCCAGAACAACTATGCCGTGAAAATGCTTCAGCAACAAAGAAGGGTCACTGAGGCTTTAGTTGCTGAACAAACCAGTGACATTTCTCAACAAAGAACTCAAATGCATGCCCTGGTAGACGGAGTCAGACAGCTCTTAGATGATATTCAAACCCTTGATGATGACATAAAGGGGGAGAAGATTAGGCAAGGAGATAAAGGCAGAGGTGGAAGACCGAGGCAGACGCACATTCAACCACCACCTCTGCAGCAGGAAAGGTAAAGGCAAACTCAAACTGGTCAATCGTCGTGTGGCAACTCCAGGAGTCCAAATGTTCAAACTCCACGATCTGATCAGTATCTGCAGCAGCCTCCAGTGGGAATACCTCTTCAAAGACATCAAGGTCAAGCTTCTGGCTCACAAGGCATGACTTCTGCACAATCCAGATATGAGCTAGAAGATATTGAATGGAGAGATGAGCAAACCAGAAGGATGAGAGCTGCTGAGTCTTCGAGGAGCAAGAGACAAAGAAAATAGAGATAAGCCTAAACTTAATTCTGTATTGATGTTTTTATGCTTGAATGTAATATCTCTTCAAACATCAATAAATTCATGCTTATTCTCTAGAAATTTCAGTTGCTCACTGAAACACTAAGCTATATTTACTTTCTAGCATTTTGCATTTAGAAAATGATGCTATGATCTAAATCTCCTTGATTATGTCAACATCAAATAGGGGGAGATTGTTGGGAATTGCATATTCAGATTTGATATTGAAAGTAAATATAAATGCTTAAGTGTACAGTCCTTAAGAGAATCATTGTACAAGGACTTAGATGATAGATCAAACATGTTAGGTTGATCTGAGCCTTAATATTTATTATTTATGTAAATGAATGTATAGAAGAAAATATCAAAGTTGTTAGATTGATCTATTTGAGCTGTAAAAGTTAAAGTCTTGACAGAATCGTAGTCTGTCAAAGACAGCATTCGGAAGACAGGACAGAATCGTGGAGCTTAAGCGAAAGATATCGGAATCGTAGTCTGCCAAGAGATTCAAGCCTACAGAAGTTAAGGCAGAAAACGTGGAGCTTAAGTGAAGATATACAAACTAGAAGTCTGCCGAAGAATCAAGTCTGCAGAGGCCAAGGCAAGAACCTTCGAGCTCAAGTAAAAGCATCAAAGAATCATAGTTTGCCTTGGAAGCCACACTAAGAGTCATAAAGTTGAAAAGCATCTGTCGAGCCAAGTTGGGAATCGTAGAGTGCAATCGGAAGTGGGAAGTCTACCAGACAAGCAAGCAAGGAATCGTAGTCTACCGAGAGCTTAAGAGAAATCGTAGTGTTCTCTACGATCAAGTCTGAATCAAGGTGTGCAAAGCCAACACACAACGATTATGTCACAATGATCATAATCGTAGTGTTCCTCCAGTCAACATCAAAGATTGAAGATCTGATGAAGGGAGGAAGAGCAACAAATAAAGAAAGGCTTATAGCCGTTGACAAAGTGATAGTCCCAATACTTCCATATTCATCCTTAGTCTAAATCAAAAAAACGTATTGAAGAAGCTAAGGAAAGGACTAAAGCAGCCTACAGAAAATACCTTTTCGGGTGTTAGGTGAAAGATACAGTCTGCTGTGTCAGTGGCCCAGGCGCAAGACGTCAATATCACTACACAGAAAACATTTGGAGCATTAAATAAAGCAACGGAAGCATTCAAACGGTTATTTTTGAATGGCTCTTTTATAAGGAAATCAGACAAGGATTCAAAAAAAGTAAGTAAGTAAGAAGCAAAAAGAAAGAACATATTGAAAAAAGCTCAAGAACACACTACGAGCAACACTACGATCCAGAAGAAAAGTTTGCTTCGCTACTCAGTCTTTTGAAAGACAGAAGCTGAACTGCAACTGAGTAGCACACCTTAAACTATCAACTGCCTATCCAAGTGAGGTACCAAGTCAGAGGACTTGAAGAAGTTCAGAAGTGAACTAAGTGAAGATCCAAGTTAAAGGACTTGAAGAGTTTAGAAGTGAACTAAGAGCAGATCCAAGTCAAAGGACTTGAAGAGTTCAGAAGTGAACTAAGAGCAGATCCAAGTAAAAGGACTTGAAGAGTTCAAAAGTGAACTAAGTGAAGTTTCAGGGTTGTTAGCCTTGAAGGGATCTAAGTGATCCAGTTGTAAGAAGACATCCTTAGTGGATTTCCTACTCGTGGAGTAGAAGAGTGGATTAGGAGTCGCGTTGGCTCTAAACCACTTAAAATCCTGTGTCTCATTAACTGCTATATCTGTTATAACTGCTATAACTGTTTATCTAACCTTAACTGCATTATCTTGAAGGGGAACAAAACATATATTCCGCTGCAGTCAGTATCATCAATACTAACTAAGTATTTTAGACCTAAGAAATTTTAAAATATCTATTCCACCCCCCTTCTAGATAACTAACGTGCCTTTGGGAACTAACAATGTACTGTTAGATGTTGCTCCGTGGAAAGGAGTTACAAGATTCGAAAAGAGAGGAAAGCTCAACCCACGATTTATTGGTCCATTTGAGATTCTTGACCGAGTAGGAAATCTGTATAAACTCGCTTTACCTCCAAGCATATCTCGTGTTCATAACGTGTTTTACATATCCGTGTTACGTAAATATGTGAGACCCAAACAACATTATTGAGTTAGAACCAGACGAGATAGCCGAAGATTTAACATATGAGGAGTTACCTGTCAAGATCTTGGATATGAAGGAGCATGTCCTACGCACAAAGGTTATACCACAAGTTAAAGTTTTGTGGAGGAATCATGCTATTGAGGAAATAACCTAGGAGTTGGAATCGAAAATGAAAGCGATGTATCCTCACCTTTTTCGAAACACCAGGTACGCACGTCAATTTTGAGGACGAAATTTTATAAGGAGGGGAGGTTGTAAGACCCTAACTTTTTATGAATAAAATTGAATTTTCTCTATATATTATTTTAAATAGTAAGGGGTTGATTTGATAGATGTGGTAAGTTATGAGTAAAATGCGCAAATATTTTAAAATAAGCAAGTGATTATAAAATAATTTTTGTTATCGGGGAATATTCGTTTGGACGTGGAATATTCTTATTGTCGGGGAATATTCGTACGACGACGCAACCATTTGTGGGTCCCATAACGGAAAACTGTCGGATGAAGAAAACGACAAGAATAAGTTCTCTATAAATAACGGCGTAACAGTTACCCTTAACACTGTTGAAATACCCGATGGTTAAAATAAAGTAATACGCGTTGTTGCACAGTAGCACACTATATTACACAATATTTTATATTATTGTTGTTTCAATAATTGCCACTGCACAACATTTTACATTATCAAATTAATAATTTATATTATTTGAATAATATTATTAGACAGCATTATTGGCAATGTCTAGGAAGTTCTGTCTAGGAAAGGGGTTAGTTAATCTAAGTGCGCGCCAGTAAAGAGAAATCCTTATCGAAAAGCTTTCTCTTTCATGGGAACAACCTGATTATCATTATTGTGATTCTGTAATATTATTTGTGAATAATTAATTATTGATAAAAATGATAAGGAAATATTTATTTAATGGAGAAATTTTTAAAGAGACAATTATTGAGAGTTGATTTTTTATCTTCTTCGATAAAATAATTCATTCAAATATATTATTGTAATATTACATTATAAATGTATGATGTAATAATATAATAATATAATAATATAATAATGGTGATATTTTTACAATGAATGCACGATATGTGAATAAAATAAGGAGAAAGAGAGCAAATTGGGTCGGGAGTATTTTTGTTACAAAAAAACATGTTAAATATGTTGGTGGGCCCCGTTTATGACTGAAGTTTGATTATAGCCTGCAAATTCATCCGTATGTAAATTTGAGTCATTTTTTGTTCGAAATTTGGAAAACCTTTCTTCTACAAAGTTGTAGAGAATTAAATTTTCTATGGAATGGACATAAAATTCGTATTTTTCTAATAAAAGGACTATTTATTATGAATTATTGAAATTCCGGAATATTGGGTATGAATTAATATTTGGAGTTATAAATATTTTTTTTAAGAAAACTTTTTTTGTGGGTGGGACCCACTTGTGAAATGCTGAGATTGTGATGTGGTGTGCGTAAGAAAAAAAATAAATTTAATAATATTTTATTAAATTTTTTTTTGCTTTGGCGTCCTAAGCATTTTCCTATAAATAAGGTGCTTAGTTAGAATTTGAAAATCACACCAGAATCAGAAGTTTTATCTCTATAATATCGAGCGTATTTTTGTGAGTATTTAGATACTTTGAGAGTTGATAAGTAGTGCAAGTTTTCTTCAGTATTATATCCGATATTCCAGTCAGAAGTACTTGTCTTTTGAGGTAAGGGATGTTATTTTTTTTTTAAATGATGTTATTTCTTTCAATATCATGACATCAAAATATTGGTATGAATTTTATTGTGAATTTTTTACTTTTTTATATTGGAATTACTATTCACGTATACGGCACCATGTTTTTTAACCGTTAGCTTGTAGTATATGAGCTAAACAACTCCTTTGTATGTGTAGAGGTTTAAGATGAGTTAGGATACCGATCTAGCGCACTGGTGATAGAATGTAGATGAGACGATAAACTTATTTATTAGTTTTAGGTGAGAATCCACTCAATTTACTATATTGACAACTGCTGAGAATTTGTGTTGGGATGAAAAAAATAAGAAAGGAAAGCTTAATTTATAATGATATATATTTCTATATAACTTATATTTTTTCATTCAAGTTGTTATTGAGTTTATAAAAAAAAAAAAACTTAAGTTTAACATCTAATTACTAAGTTGCCTTTATATTAATTTTATTTTATTATGTTTATAAGCTAAAAGGTACGTTAAGGACTATAAAAGATGATATTATATTATTTAGTTTTTCATTTAAATTCGTTTATTTTTGAAAGAAAAAAATTGGTAAAAAAAAGCTAATTAAATTTTGTGCTCATTTCTTTTCTTTTCTAAAAAAGTCGGTAACAGAGGAATTATTCGCCTATTTATTTTCTTTTTAATTCATTTTAAAATTCAGTAACAAAGTGTAGAGTAATATTATATATCCACCCAGAAATCAGATTCCATTTGTAAACATAAAATATCATGTTCTAATGACAACAAAAGTGCATGTGAATATCCAATATAGATCTAATAAATATAACATGTACAACTTTGACTTTCTGGCTCCTACATGTTAATTAGACTAGAGAGTCAAGGATTCCACATCACCGTATAAACATTGTCCCTGACATTTCCTTTTCCGCTCACTTATTAGTCTTATTTTCCCTTCTGTTTCCCACAAACATATACAATGAATGTAAGTCATTTTATTTCTCTTAATCGAGTATCTGTAAAGTCTTAATTTATGTTTCTCTTTGTGAGTTAATATCAATATACATATATAGGGAGGAAAACGGAGTGGTCAGATTCCGGCGTTTGGCAACTGGGATTACGTAAACGAGCTGCCAATTACTCAGTATTTCCAGAGTGCCAGGCAAGCTGGCTTGGTTCGTTACTCTTCTTCTCCCGGTGAATTGGATGAACGAAACGACGCCGTTGGCTTCAAGAAGCCTCCTGTCCACTCCGTTGTTCCGTCCCAAAAGGTACGTTTGGTTGGAACTATTTTTACCTTCTTTCTGGTATCGATTCGGGAAAAACTTTTTTCGTTATAGGGCTATTTAGGGGAAAAGATAAATGGATTCCATTTTTCAGCCTTGGCACTCAATTTTTTTTTAATGCTAATTTGGAGGGAGTTTGAACCTAGGTTAAGTACGGCTGAGTCAAAGAATCTCGATAAAATAAATATTACTACCTCCGTTCATAATAAATGTTTTTTTTAGCTTAAATTACACATATCAATACACAAATTAAAATGTCAAAAATATATTTAATATACTTTTTTTGTTTTGTTTGAGACTTTTTTTATTGTCTTTTGGTATCTCTTTCTCTTTCTTCAACCTTTTAACTTCCCAATAAATACCATTGGTTGTATAAGGGCACATATGAGAAAATATTGTAAAAATTGTATTGGAATTCTAATACATCACTTATTTTGAAAAAAAATATTAAGTCTAAAAAAGCACTTATTGTGGGACGGAGGTAGTATGTGTTAAAGATTACTCCCTCCATTCCTATATGTAAGTTATTTTATACTTTATTTTGTTATTCCTAATTATTTGTCGTTTGTGGTTATCTAGGAGAATTGATCACTATTTTTCTCAAATTGTCACTTATTACTCCATCTAATTTTTTGATCTATATTTATCATAGAGAGAGTATCAGATAAGTATGAGATAAGTGAGGTGAAGGGTATTATAGACAATTAATAGTGTAGTTAATATTTTTCAATTATTTTTTTTAATTTTTGTGCACATGTCTAAAACGACCTATATTAAAAAACGGAAAGAGTAATACGGTAAATTAAATAAGCTGAATTAGTGTTGATTTATTTAATATAATACCTAAGTAATTAACTTTAAGCTTTGTAAGGAATAAATTTTATTACATTAATAGGCAGGGCAGCTGTGTGAATTCATGCAGTGTTTTGTCACATATATTATATTAAATAAATTAACATTAATTCAACTTATTTAATTAAGGATTTTCTTAACATGTGTCCTAAGGTCACATGGTAAGCACATAATTTAAGAGAATATTCTATTGAACTGTGTGCATATTCCCTTGATTTCTGCATTTGCACCAAGTTCAAGGGAATATACACACAATTCAAGAAAATATTCTTTTGAACCGTGTGCTTAACATGTGCCCTAAGAGCACATGTTAAGAAATTCCTTTAATTAATTGTGTTAAGATCATTAACATTAACATTAAACTGTCAATATATTTTTTTCTCTTTATTGTAAGATTTGTAATCTCACTTATAGAGTGAGTTATATTTAATTTTGGGAGATTCAAAAATTGTTAAAATTATAATATGATAATTTATTTCCCTTGTACCCATATCCCTTCGAAGTGGGAGCGTTAAAAAATCTTGTTTTTTTTATTATTAAAGACTAAGAGATCTCATCAACTGCTACCCAGATTTTAGTTTTATTGTTTTGGAGGGTTGGTAATGTACAAAGCACCAGTTTCTCACAATCGGGTGTGGGTGCAATTTGGATAAGTATATCAAATTTTTGGAATATGACTCGTATGAGTCATGATATAGCTCAAGTTTATGCAATTACGTTTTATATATATATATATATATATATAGAGAGAGAGAGAGAGAGAGAGTTCGGATCAGGTCCGGACTCCCAGACCTTCTTAAAATGCGGATTTTTTTTTATAGTTTTTTTTAAACAACTAATAAAAAATATATAGTAATTTATGAAACTGGAAATATTTTATATTATAGTGTTTTGGATGTGATTTGGATACATATAACAAAATAGGTTGTACAGACTATATAGACCTGTTTTGTTATATGTATCCAAATCACACCAAAAATACTATATTATGAAATATTTTCAGTTCCATAAATTACTATACATTTTTTATTAGTTGTTTTAAAAAAAAACCAAAAAAATAAAATAAAAATATAGAGTCCGTATTTTATCAGGTCCGGAAGTCCAGACCCGATCCTTATACTATATATATATATATATATATATATATATATATATATATATATATATATATATATATATATAGTCCGTTTCTGGTGCATACTCTTTTATTTTACATACCTTGCTCACCACTTTTAGCGACGGATCAGGCGACGATTTGGTCCGTCGTTATAGAACAGATAAACGGTTTATATGTTATGGCGACGGTTCGATGCGTCACTAAAAACTAAGACGATGGTTATTCGATGCGCATGCACATATTATTTTTTTTTGTTAGTTTTGGTGAAATTTAACATTCCTGCTTTTGGCAAGCAGGGATGAATCCCAAGACCTTCTTGTGTTCAATAAGTGCGCTTAACCACTTTACCAAATGAGGTTTGGTTAATGTTATATAAATAACATGAATATTTTTCTTATTTAATAATTAAAAACACAAAAAAAGAATTATTGTAGTAAGATATATTTAGCAAAATATATAACATGCTTAAATAAATCAATTAGAAATTTAAAATTCATAGATAAAGTATAATACCATATTTGATTGTTATTAAATATGTCAAAAGTATTATTTTAATTATACGAGTTTAATTGTGTTAAATGTATTAACCTGTTTATAATATCTATCCAATACATTTAAATTTCTTGTTAAGCACATTAACTTTTTACCATACAAAAATTATTTAGATTTAATATTATCTCTCTAATTACGTATTATGTTCACATATTCTATTATTTGTGGCATCCCAAACTTCTACCACCCCTAGCAATTAAGGTTTTATTATTACTATTTTTTTAGCGTTTGCGTTTAATCACTTTTAGTACATCACATTTAAACTTTAAATACCATATTTGTGAGTTAAAAAATAAAATTTTCTATGAGCATTTTGCAAATTAAGTGTCTATCATTTTGCAGACAAAGGAAAACAGCAAGGGCCGGCCGCATGTTAAGGAACCGAAGAAGCAAGTGGGTAAGTCTCAGTTCCAAAAGCACAATAAAAATAGTGGTTCTATTCTTACCACAATCCAACCGGTAGATGAAGATCTTTACAAAATTCCTTCCGAGCTCCTTGAGACTTCCAAGCGGGTGGGTCCCCCTCTTGACTTTTCTATCTTTTATTATTTTATTTTTCGAACACCTTTCTATCTTTTACTAATCCATAAAGAAAGTAATCTTTTATTTGTCACGACTTTTGTTTAATTGATACTCCCCAAGTTCTGCAAATAAAATTCTATTTACAATTTTTTTAAACTTTAAAGATATTTTTTTCTTATATTGTATTCTTAAATATAATGTGATAAATTCATTAGTGATAACATGATAGTGCAGTTGTGTTCTTATTACACTACAACATAAAGGTTAATTTCCGACAGAATATTCCGTTGGAATTAAGCGTATTCCGTCGAAAATACCTTAATTCCGACGGACTATTCAGTCGGAATAGTCAGACGACTTTAAGAACGTTGAGATTAAGTCCGTCGAGCTTTCGGTCGAAACTAACTAAACTCAACGGAACTAAGATCGACTAAAATTCGGTCGGGAATAGTTTATTATTGACGGATTCTATTCTGTCGAGGTTAATCTGTCGAATTTAACCCTGCCACGTGGCTAGCCAGCCAAGATTGGGAAGACTTAAGAGTCGACGGAATTTCGTCTAGGATATATAGATTCCGTCGAGAATAATAATTTTTTTAATGTTTTTTCTGTTTTGGCAATATCCAGGGTAATAACTCATATTTTTGTATTTGTAAAGCTGTTTTTTCTCGAACAGCACATACAACATAACTATAACTGTCGAACAACATGAATATGAATTACAAAGGCCAACAATAATAAAATTTCTCTAATATTCCATAAGATATACAAAATTGATATGTTAAACTAAAGTAAAGATCAACTAAACGAAAAGTTAAGATGCCATAAACTATTGATCAACTAAAGTAATGATAATGTTATGGCTATAACTAGAGAAATTTTAACTATAACTAGCGATTTACTAAAGTAATGATAATGTTTAAACTACAATACGTCAAACATCAACTAAACTGCACAAATTTACATCACATTAAGCTAAGCTAAAGTAAATATATACTAATCATCTACAAAACTAAGTCATGCCAGTACTACTGCCCCCGATGTGAGGAGGATCATCGGGCGGGCGTCGACGCTGCTGCTCTGGTATATGAAAATCGTCGTCGACGTCCAACCGCGCAGCATCGTCAGCCCGCTCGTCACCTTGTTGATACAATATAATGTAACTCATTAGTCCATATATATGATACAGTTAAAGATAACTAAATGAAAATTAAATAACATGCATAATATTTGAATTTAAAGTGAATAATATACTTGAGCAGTTGAGGGCTGACTCAACATCGGCCCAAAAGCGTCCATGAGTAAGGTAACCACCATCTAGAGGGATACCCGTACTCTTGGAGGTGGCACCAGCTGCAACGTCCTGAGCAAGCTGATGGAGGCGAGCACAACTGGGCAGGTCTTGACGACGGAATATCGGATCCATATCAAACCTCTCCGACACCGCCGCCATAACCCTCTGAAACACGACATCGTCTAAGCTAGCGCCCGTATGTGATGGTCCTACGGAGGCTCTCGGACGCAGACGCTGGCTAGAGCCTGCAAAAATACATATAACATGAATAATATTATAAGTTCACTTTATTCATAAACGAAAAATAAACTAAAATATTATACCTCTAGGTAGTGTATAGGTTGGTATCCTCGGCAACCCCAACACTTGATACTGGCTGGTAGTGCTATTGGGAGGATCCTGAAACGCGACCCAAAGAGCCAACTATTCATCCTGAGATAAACTAATCTCGGGCGGAGGGATGGTGGAATCTAACGGCTCGGGATCGCCCTTAGAAACCCGCAACTCATCTATACGATGGGCCCAGAGCTTCTCAAATCGGTCCTGTAATTTAATATATGTTCATGTGAGTTAACTCGATATTATCATATAAATTACGTAATATGATCCTAAATAACAATTATTATAGTAAATGTATTACCCGTATAGCTAATGCTACGGCAGACATTGTCGATGTCGAATTCGACGCATTTGACGTATGAACTCTATCCCAAAACTCGACCATAGTAGGAGAACGACCCAAGTTACTCCGCATGGCCTAAATCATACATTAATTAAGATCACATTACCTTATTATGTATAAATCCTCACTAAATATAGATACATATCTACTTAACCTCCTGAAACGACTGCGATCCAGACGTATGTACAATCCGGAGCTTGCCTCGATTCTTCTTCTTTGTCTTTCTGTTGAACTGTGTAGACATCTTTCTATAATTGTGCTCAACATACAAGAATCTACGAGTAGTTTCAAATAAACTAGTTTTTCGTCCATGACGTAGTTGTGTGCCTTGCACATCCCCCATACAGACTGGATATGACAACTTCCCGTGAGTCGACCAACCACTGATCATCCCTAGTGCCGAAAAGTCAGTAATAGTCCACAACAATGCTGCCTTCATAACAAAATTATGCCCGACAGCCTTATCATAAGTCTAAACACCTGTTTCCCACAACATCTTAAGTTCATCGACTAACGGCCTAAGGTACACGTTGATGTCTTTTGTAGAACTCTTATCTCCCGGTATGAGTAAAGTCAAAAAAAGATATAGATCCCTCATGCACATTGACGGTGGAAGATTGTAAACTACCATGATCACTGGCCAAACAGAGTAGGGCTGACTAAAATTATTAAATGGACAGAAGCTATCTGTAGCCATGCCAAGCCTGATATTCCTAACTTCCTCAGCAAATTATGGAAAACTGGCATCAAACTTCTTTCATTCATCTCCATCTGCAGAGTGGGTCAGCTGACTAGGTACGACATCCTTTGTTCTATGCCAACCCATATGCTCAGCAGTGTGCGAAAACGTGAATAGTCGCTGCAACCTCGGCGCAAGAGGAAAGTAGCGTAAGATCTTCTTTAGAACATGTTTCTCCTTCCCCCCACGTTTTGTCATCTTGTATCGAGGCAAGTTACAGATATCACACTGCACCTTATCTTTGTCATCCCTATAGTATAACATGCAATCATGTTCACAAGCATCGATCTTTTCATACTCGAGATTCAACCCCTTAACCATCTTCTTCACTTCATAGTAATTCGCGGGTAGAGTATTATTCTTAGGTAAGAACTCGCTGATAATATCAAGAAAATAATCGAATCCTCTCTCACTGCAGTCAAACTCATTCTTGAAGTGTAAAAGCTTCGTCACTGCAGAAAGCCTGGTGTGCTTGTCATTTCCAGGATACATGGGACCCCCGATTTAGATAACATCTTGTAGAACGCAGCTGCTGAATCATTTGGCTTTTGCTGAGCATTGCTTGATGCATGCTCATTTTCAGCCCAGTCAATATTGGTAGAGTTATATGCATCAACCAACATCTGCACGGTATCATAGTTATCTGATTGCGAATCCCCGTGAATTGGTTGGTCTACAGTATTGTCTGTCAGTTCTCTAAAATCAGTTGATTCCCCGTGATGAATCCATACCGAATACCCATCCACAAACCCACGTGAATATAAGTTAAATTTAACTTCATTGACACTCTTCCATATCATGTTTTTACACTTGAGACACGAACATCTCATCTTTTCGTTCGGATCATCAACATGTTTTATTGTTTTGTTCATAAAATTGGACACCCCATCACAGTACGCATCAAGTAATCCTCTCCCATCAATTCGTATGCTATGGTACATCTAACTCCGGTCGACTGACATCTTTAATCGAAGAAAATACCCAATTAGAACAAGAATAATCATGAATGTGTTCCATGCATGAATTTAGTTTACCTAGTATATATATCTCCACCTTATAGGGGTTAAACTTCTATCCCATTTCTGGATGTGCCTCCTCACTAATACCAATCTTGAGCATGTTTCTTCTATTTTAAGAAAATTTAAGCAGCACCTCCCCATAGTCTCCAAGTACACGAAATAGACCAAGATAACTTAGTCTAAGTATGTACTCGGAGAACATGCAGAGACACCAGCTGAAAAATCCTCAAAATTTATAAAAACGTACCCTGTGAATTGGCACCGACCTAAGTGAGAGACATAACATCTAGTAACAGTCCCAAACTAGGGACTATTCGACATTTACTTCTAATGAGTGAATGTCAAACGGATTTCTAAGCTCCTACCTATGTATACTACATGTACAAGTATATATGCAATTTATTGTAATTGTAGAAAAGTAAACAAATGTTACTTAGTTAATTTTTCCAATAATAAACTAAGTAAATGCTACTTAGTTTATTGTATTTTATTTTAAAATCTTGAATATGGAAACTACTTATTCAGTTTATTTTAATAATAGAAAACTAAGCAAATGCTACTTAGTTTATTATTTTATTTTATGTTAATTTATTTCAATTATGTTATGTTATTTTAATATGTTATGTTATTTTATTTTGTAGTATATTATATTAAATAATTTTGAAAATTTATTTTATTTTATTTTGTACTCCCTCCGTTCCTTAAATAGTGCAGTTTTAGCAAAAAAAAAATATTCCTTAAAGAATGCAGTTTTAGGAACTCAAAGCATTCTTTTTCCAAATATGCCCTTGTTTTAATTAATGCACTAAATGGGAAAGTTAATGCACTAAAGGAAGAGAAAGGCTAACTTTGTCATTTTATCCCACTTATTGATTTGTGTATTTTTTGCTAAAACTGCACTCTTTAAGGAACGGAGGGAGTAGTATATTATATTAAATAATTTTGAAATTTTATTTTATTTTATTTTATTAAATTAAATTTAAATTATTAAAATAAATTTAACTAATTATATTTTATTTTCTTTTATTTTGTACTCCCTCCGTCCCAAGATAAAAGCCTTTATTACTATTTTAGGCAATCCCAAGTTAAATGTCTACTTATCTTAAATGATCTATTTTTTTACAATAAGTTGTCTATAATACCCTTATTATTAATTGTTATATTTATATTCTCTATGCATATTTATGGAATATCACTGTAATGTGCAGAAAATTATGCAATTAAGTGTGAATTTAAATATGGTCAATTTTATCATTTTATTCTTTTTCTTAATATGCGCAAAAAATCAACCAGGACTTTTATCCTGGGACGGAAGAAGTATTATATTATAATATAAAATTTATAAAATTTAATTAATTAATTAATTTTATTTTATTAAATTTATTTATTTATTTTATTAAATTAAATTTATTTATTTATTTTATTTTATTAACTTTATTTATTTTATTAAATTAAATTTATTTTATTCTAATTTGTCATTATTTTTTATTTTATTTTACTTTTTTTTATTATATTATATAATTTATTTTATTAAATTATATTATATAATTTATTTTATTTTATTTTATAATGTATTATATTATATTATATTAGATAATTTATTAAATTTATTAAAATTTCTTAGTATTTTATTTAGTATTATATTATATTATAAAATTTAATTAGAATTAATTTAATTATATTATATATTTTTTATTTTATTGAATTATTTTATGTTATTTTTTTTATTTATATGTTAATATATTGGAACTAATTTAATTTAATGTATTTATACTTAAGTATTGATTTATTTTTTACCTTATATAATTCCCACAGAAATTTTCGTCAAAAATTCCGTCGGAAATAATTCTCAATACAAACAAATAATATGCTACTATTGTTTCCCAATATATTTTAGCAAAGTATCAAAATATATATTACAGCAACCACATTTTTCCCAATTTCAGCAACATAAAATCTCAATTTCAACAACAGCTTCATTTCAATTTCAACATCAATATATAAAAAATAAACCCAATTTCAGACCAATAATGATAGCAAATCTCAATTTCAGATTCTAAAAACAGATTACACATATCAAAGTTTAAATTCTAGCAAAATATCAAAACCCAATATATATATATATATATATATATATATATATATATATATATATATGAACCTTAGCTAAATTAACAAATTAAATTGAACATACCTTGCAAACTAGGAACAAATGAAGTGTAAAAGCTAAGGAGGTGGTGGTGGATGAGTGATCGAAGGGGGGCGGGGACAGCAGTCGGTAGAGGGAGGCGGCAACGGCAGAGGAGGCGGCGACGGCAGCAGGGGCGACAGTGGTGGTTTAATGAGTAAGAAAGAGTGTGTACGGGAGATATGAGAATGAGAGAGAATGATAACTGATGAGGCGACTGAAGGAATGAGACGCGTTTAGGTTTTAAAACATATCCTCGACGGAATATGCGTCGACCTTAGGTCAGTCGAAAATACCTTATTCCTAACGGATGTTCTGTCGAAAATAACATCTCGTTCCGTCGACCTTAGTACTGGCACTGATGGTAACCTTGACGCCAAATGATGCCCATTGTTCTTGACGGAATTCGACGGAATTAGATCAATATTAACTCAATTCTGATATATTTACACTCGACAGAATGATCCGTCGCAAATAACGTATTCTCGACCGAATAGATTCCGTCGACTTTAGTTCCGTCTGAATTTACCAGTTTTCTTGTAGTGTTATCGAGGACATTAGACCTCCAAACTCACTTAATTTTTGGTACGTTATATTTTAACTTCAAATATTGTGTTTGTGAATTAAATAAATTGCATTTAAATAACATATTTTTAGACAAATAAAATTTTTAAGTGCGTTTAAACTTTCTTCAAATGATTTAAAACACTAAACGCTACAAATATTGTGTAACCAAACATGCACCAAGTCATTTTAAATTGTCATCGATTAAAAAGAAAACTCATTTTGTATAACGGATGGAGTATAATCTACTTATTTTTGCTAATTGATAGATCATGGCTTGCTTTTAAAAAAATTACTTTAATTTTTTCATAATTTTTTTTAGATCACTGAAAATAATTATATAAGAATGTGTGTTATGCAAATTTTAATACATGGGAAAAAATGTCTATACATAGGACTCTATTTTCAGGACGACGTATTCTTTTCGTCATTTCTTTTTCATCATAGAAATCACATCAGAAAGATAAAATATATATTTAATTTTCATTTCCATATTATCTAAATTGCAAACATACCCTTCATATTTTTTGCAGAAGAAAGTGCTGGGTTTTTTTTCAAGATGCTTAGTGGCTTAGTGCCCTCTTGTAAGGTTCAAAGATGAAATGTCATGGGCTTTTCTAACAAGATTGATGGTTTCTTTCAGCAAAGATTGAGGGTAATAATAGAAAAGACAAATATATGTCATTGTACAAGTTTTTTTATCTAGTAACTTATGAATTGATGTTGTAACCCATTAACATGAGTTATGAAATTTAAAATAATTATTTCAAAAAAAAAATTAAATAAAAAATCAGTTATAGAGGTTTGAGCTCACTTTGCTGAAGTTTAACCTAGCTTATTTGATTATCATTTTGATCTTGTTATTAGTATTTTAACTCTATTTGAACAAGAGATGTAGCTGTGTGCATGAGCTGTATACAATATTAAACTGATTCTAATTGTCTATAATTAATCCTAGAAATCTGGTTAGTTGAGCAATCATGTATATAATTATAGAAACAATCTGTTTCCTTATTTTTAGGCCTAATTTTTAGGATGTAATTTTACCCTATATATTGCCTCTGTTTGAGAGAAGAATATTGATTCAAAAATATTCTGCAGAAACCTTATTGTCTAACATGGTATCAGAGCAGGTCTGATTCCAAAGAAGTCTAAAACAAACAATCGTATTCGTATTTCTTTTGAAGTTCATCACCCTCGTGAAAGGTACTGCGAGTTTGATGGCGACCACTACAGGCGTACAAATCGAACTTATCCCAGCACCAACACAACAGATTATCGTACACCAAGACAACTCCCCTCTTCCAACTGGAATTACCCTCGATGAGACCAATTACCCATTATGGTCACAACACATGGAGATGCGTATCGGCGCTCGCAACAAAGCTGGATATCTCACCGGAGAAACGAAGAAACCACTTGGAGCATGGATTACTGAAAATCACAAAGTAAAAAGTTGGCTAATTGATTCCATGAGTCCGTCACTAATGCAACGATTGTTTCGCCTTCCCACCGCCAAGGAGATATGGGAGGCTGTATCAAAAACGTTATATGATAGATCAGACGAAACCTGTATTTTTGAGTTGAACTAGAGATCGTTTTCTACCAAGTAGAATGGTCGACCATTGGCAACATACTATAATGAACTTGTTGGTATTTTTCAGGAAATTGATCATAGAACTACCTCTCAGGAAGGAACAGTCGAAGGGGTAATCAAGTTGCTCTCTACGATGGCAAGGCTTCGAGTTCATATTTTTCTAAGTGGACTCGACTCTAATATTGATCAGGTTCGTGGAGAAATCTTGCGGAAAGACCCAAAACTTGATTTGGAGAGCACATATGCATATGTCAGGAGAGAATATCAGCAGAGACAGACAATGGGGAGCGGGAGCTATCGTCCAATATCTGAGAACTCGGCTATGTTGACCAACCAAACTTGACGAGGATCGTCGTTTGCATCATTAAACAATCGAAACAATCAATCATATGGAAAGGCTAACAACCTGGAATGCACTCACTGTGGGGAAAAAGGTCATTCGAAACAGCGTCGCTATGAAATTATTGGCTATCTGGAGTGGTGGGACTTCTCAAAGAAACCTCGTAAAAAGATTGCAGGGAAAGCTATGATTACATCCACGGAAGAAAATCAGTTGATGCCTACGGCAAATGTTGCTCATCCAGGTATTATTGGTAAAGTATGTGTATTCTCTATAACTTCTAAGAATAGAACTTGGATTATTGATACAGGTGCATCCGATCACATGATGAGGGATTCCAATAAGTTAAAATTGGCTTTTCATTCTTCTCAATCAGTCATTTCCACCGCCAATGGTAGTACCTCCCTTATCACTGGGGAAGGATCTGTAATCTTGTCTAATACTCTCACATTAGATTCTGTTCTTGTTGTTCCATCTCTTGAATACAATCTTTTGTCTGTTAGCCTGATTACTTCAACTCTTGCTTGTACTGTAACTTTTTGGCCCTCATTTTGTGTCTTTCAGGACATTCTAACCCGGAAGACTCTTGGTTATAGTGTTAGACGGGGCAAACTCTACTACTTGGAATTGACAGAGAATGGGGGATCGAAAATCAGTCAGGTAAATCAAGCTAGTAGTGAAGACAAGGCTAGAGCGACTATATGGTTATGGCACCGTACATTAGGACATCTTTCTTTTGGTTATCTTAAGAAATTGTAACCACAATTGTTTTCAAGGTTGAATGATTTGGATTTTCATTGTGACAATTGTGAACTAGCTAAGAACCACCGTACTTCTTATTTACCAAGTTTGAATAAAAGTTCTGAACCTTTTGAAGTTATTCACTCTGATGTTTGGGGTCCTGAAAAAGTTCCCTCCATTTCTAGAGCTCGGTACTTTGTAACATTTATTGATGAATGTAATAGAATGACTTGGTTGCCCTTGCTTGAAAAAAAGAGTGATGTGTGTCTAACATTTCAGAAATTCCACAAAATGATACACACTCAGTACCAAAAGCAAATCCTCGTTTTTCAAACAGACAGTGGCACTGAGTTTGTTGACGCCCCTCTCCGTATTTTTCTTAGCGACCATGGAATTCGTCATCAAACCTTATGCACCTATACTCCGCAACAAAATGGATTGGCAGAGAGGAAGAATAGACAACTTTTGGAAATAGTGTGTGCCTCCCTCTTCGGCATGAACATGCCTCGATTTTATTGGGGTGAGGCTGTGAAATCTGCTGCCTATCTCATCAATAGCACACCCTCTCGAGTAATAAACTTTCAAACTCCTCAACAAAAATTGCAATCCTTATTTTCAGCTCCCCATCGTCCAAATCTTGAACCCCGAGTTTTTGGATGTACCGTATACGTTCACATCGCAAAGGTCTTGCGAAATAAACTTGATCTATGTGCAAAACGATGTGTCTTTGTTGGCTATTCTGAATTTCAGAAAGGATATAGGTGCTATGATCCACAAACCCGAAAGCTACATGTGACTCTAGATGTCTCTTTCCGTGAAGTAGAACCTTATTACTCCGGGGGAATTGTTAAAAATTGTCTTCAGGGGGAGAGCTCATCAAATGAAGAGAATGTTCAACAAGAGAATGGCGGAGATGAGTTTATTGAGTTAGAAGAGGTGAGTGAACAGTTTAAGCAACAAGGTTGTAATGATGTGCAACAAGGTTGTGATAACAACAATGAAACTGAGAGTGAACCATCAATTCTTCCTGAAGAAGCTGTGTTAGAATCATCACTGATATCCTCACAGTTGCTCCCCTCTACACCATTAACTGAAGAGTCAACCCAGAATGTTCCTCCTCCTTCTCCTCAGGTAACTAAAAATCCTATGTTTATTGAGTCTAATGAAACATATGCTCCTGCAGAAAATATAGCTCCAAGATACCCACAAAGATTAAATAGGGGAGTTCAAAAAAAAATAATATGAACCTGACCTTGCAGCCAAGACCAAATACTCCATTAACAACTATGTTTCCTCTCATAGGTTGACGGAATCGTATGCATTTATTGTTAATCAACTATCCAAAGTTTCTATTCCTAGTAGTGTGCAGGATGCATTGGCTGATCCAAAGTGGAGAAAGGCGATAAACGAAGAAATGGAGGCCCTACAAAAGAATGCCACTTGGGAACTTGTTCCACTGCCTAAAGGAATGAAGACAATTGGGTGTAGATGGGTGTTCACGGTGAAACTCAAACCAGATGGAGGTATTGATAGATATAAAGCTCGGCTAGTTGCGAAGGGATATACGCAAAGGTATGGAGTTGACTATCAGGATACTTTTGCACCAGTAGCCAAGGTCAATACAATTCGCATTCTTATATCTATAGCAGCAAATTGAGACTGGCCTCTAAAACAATTTGATGTTAAAAATGCTTTCCTCAATGGAGACTTGGAAGAAGAGGTCTACATGGAGCTACCACCTGGAGTTAAAAGTAGTTCTTCATGTAAAGGTGAAGTCTGTA
Organism: Panax stipuleanatus; assembly: GCA_020205555.1. Lineage (NCBI taxonomy): Eukaryota > Viridiplantae > Streptophyta > Magnoliopsida > Apiales > Araliaceae > Panax > Panax stipuleanatus. Next base: position 52,081,278 of record CM035119.1, read on the forward strand.
AATTGAAGAAGTCTTTGTACAGGCTGAAACAGTCACCTAGAGCTTGGTTTGGGAGATTCTCGACTATAATGAAGGAGTTTGGCTATAAGCAAAGTAACTCAGATCATGCTTTGTTTATAAAACACAAAGAAGGAAAAGTAACAGCTTTAATCGTGTACGTTGATGGTATGGTCTTGACAGGAGATGACCCATGCGAAATGAAAGCTTTACAGAAGTATTTAGCCACTAAATTTGAAATGAAGGATCTCAGACAAATTAAATATTTTTTGGGAATTGAGGTAGCCAGGTTGAAACACGAAGTCTTTCTTTCACAGCGAAAATATGTGCTAGATCTTTTAATCAAAATCGAAATGCTTGGGTGTAAACCAGTAGAGACGCCCATAGAAATGAATCATAAGCTCGAGATTATTCCAGATCAAACCCCAACAGACAAGGGTCATTATCAACGATTAGTGGGAAGATTAATTTACTTATCACACACATGGCCAGATATAGCATATGCGGTGAACGTTGTGAGCCAGTTCATGCATACACCAAGTGAAGAGCATATGGATGCGGTCTATCGGATTCTAAGGTACTTAAAGAGTGCTCCAAGAAAAGGGTGATGGTTCTTAGAAAACAGTATCTCTAACATTGAAGGATACACAGATTCTGATTGGGCAGGTGATCAGACAACCATAAGGTCCACATCTGGCTACTTTACTTTTGTGGAAGGTAATATGGTCACTTGGAAAAGCAAGAAGCAGAAGGTAGTAGCAAGATCAAGTGCGAAAGTTGAATTTCGAGGTATGGCTCATGGGGTTTGCGAATTGTTATGGATAAGGAATATACTGAGGGACTTGGGGATTGAATATGCCAAACCTATGAATCTCCACTGTGATAATAAAGCAGCCATCGAAATTGTACAAAATCCTGTTCAACATGATCGTACTAAACATGTTGAAGTTGATCGTTATTTTATCAAGGAGAACCTCGATGGAAAGTTTATACAATTCCCGTTTATTCAATCCGAGAGTCAGCTGGCTGATATGCTCACAAAGGCAGTTTCAGGGAAGGTGTTTCATGGTACTATTGACAAGTTGAGCATGATGGATATCTATGCACCAACTTGAGGGGGAGTGTGTGCATGAGCTGTATACAATATTAGACTGATTCTAATTGTCTATAATTAATCCTAGAAATCTGGTTAGTTAAGCAATCATGTATATAATTATAGAAACAATTTGTTTTCTTATTTTTAGGACCTAATTTTTAGGATGTAATTGTACCCTATATATTGCCTCTGTTTGAGAGAAGAATATTCATTCGAAAATATTTTGTAGAAACCTTATTGTCTAACAGTAGCTTACTGGGATAATATGTACTCCTCGGTGTTATATATTGAGTAGTCATATCTTAATTGATCGATGTGAATTTTGTGTATTGCAATGTGTCTTGATATCGCGTTGAAGTATTCAATTTTATTATAATTTTTTACAAAGTTCTGAAATAAGAATAAGAAATATTTCTTATTAATAAATAAAACGAATTACAAAAACATCATATTCGAGATGATACATACTCCTATATTGAAACTCTGAAATTCAGAAATATATATTTCTAACAAATATACAAAAATAAATAGACTTGAGTAGTTCTTTAACATAAACAACAAAAAAGAAGATTGTTGTCGACGCTGAGAAAAATTTCCTATACTTTTTCGAATGTGTTTTTTTGCCCTTTTTAATATTTCTATTTTGATTAATTATTTTTATTTAAATGGTGATATTTTAGGAAAAGAACGACATAAATGCCGATGGAATTTCGAAAGGTTAATTTTAATGATGGGTCAAATATTAGACAGAGTCGCCGGTTATTATAAGATTCAAGTGGACGTATCAACTCATACTAATTTCAGGATTTTTGCAATATGACTCAATATGTGATTCTGTAAAATTGGCCTGAAATCGAGATTTATAGAGTTCGGAGGCTTGCTTAAGCGAGTGGAAGGTGTTAGGCACCCCCCGACTTCCGTGAAAACACAGTTACCGTTTCTTAATGTTTCCCTAAGTGTGTGTGTATGTGTATGTGTGTGTGCTTTTGGGAGAAACTCTAGGATATCCCTACCTAGTTTTTAGTCGAAATCGAGTGAAGTGCATTATTTTAAAAGCCATTCCGGGTCTCCTTAAGCCTACACACGAAGAATTTGATTTGAGGAAAAGTTCATTTTTATAATCTAGGGAATAAATCCATAGATCTAAGATTCCCTAGATCTATACAATGACATAATCGAGAGTTAATCGAGAATATATCCCAAACTGGCCATCAGAAGATTCAATTATTAGAATCCCTTGACGGCTAGAAAGTGAGATTCCCTCATCACTAGACATTGATATATGATTTACAGGGTAATCAAAATCAACTTAAACAATGAAACAACTAGATCTAAGTCAAATCTAGCATAAAAGTTAAAGTATTGAACTTTGAACTCGACAACAAGCTAAATCCAAACTAGGTCTAAGGTGGATCTAGTAAAAAGATTTAAACTTTAACAATCTCCAAGCAAAAACAACCGGTAAAATGATTGATAGCTAAGAAAATCGATAAATCATCACAAGGATATCATCGAGTGATTAGGAGGAGATAACATTCATGGAAAATCCTCTCTAACCACCTATAATCCCAACATAGGAGATCTAGGATGTTAGGAGAGTCTCCAACAAACAATAATCAGAAAATAAATAAATCCAAACACAATAATGGATAAAATACAACAAATCTATTAGATCTACATTGAAATTACATAAAAGATTGAATCTTTCACCTTGGGAATGGTGGAATAAGCTCCCTTGGACTTGGATCTATATGATTTAACACTCAATTGATGGTAGATTTATACACAAATGGCTAGATCTATATGGAATCTAGGAATAATTCTCTTAATTTACTCCTTACAAATAATTTTTCTCTTTAAATTCTCCTATCTTTTTCTATAAATTGCTATATCTCTCTAAAAAATGGCTAAAACTGCATTATATAGGCTCTAGGCTTGGCCGCAGTTAACCTATGGCTGGCCCAAGTGGGGCCCATTTGCCTCTATTTTGGTGTCACGACGTTAATTTTTCGTGATGTTCGATGATCATAACTTTCAATCTGGGAAGAGTTGGGAGACGTGTCATACCTTTGTAGAAAGTTATTTTTGAGAGCTACACAATGACATAAAGTTTGACTAATTCCAGATTCTGGTGGATAGAGCAAAAAAGAAGAAAAGCGTCTTCCTAAATATGCGGACTAGTCAACCATCTTGCCTTGAGTAGTCTGCTGCTTGGGAATCGTTGTGGTAGCTTTATATACTCGTTTTTAGCTTTGCGATCCTTTCTAGGATATCTTTACGTCGGGATGAAATGTCGTTTTTGCCCTCCTTCCATGGTTAGGGAAAGAAATGCAAAATTTTAGGTGTCTACAGATACCCTTTTTTTGTCATGTTTATGCAATACAATGAAATGAATATGACAAAGTTATAGACACCCGATGCTTGACAGAATATATCGATGATGCAATGAAAACAAAGAAATGATACATTGATGGAAGTCAACACATAAATTGATGCGGTGATATGTGTGCCGAATCTAAATATCATACTACTCCACTAGGGAAAATTGCTATTACGTTGCCATCACCGGGTACCATCTCCGATGTCATTGATGGGTCTCGTCTCCAATGAAATCACACCACCAGGTATCATCTTCGATGCCATTGTTGGGTCTCGTCTCCAACATAATCACATCACTGTGTATCGTCTTCGATATCATCGATGGGTATCATCTCCAACGGAATCTGTAACGATTGCGAATTTTGTAAATGATTAAAAATATTTATGAAATAAAATAAATATTTTAGTTGGATTATTTGTCGAATAAAATAAATATTTGATGAAAATTATTATGAAATAATTTATGTAAGTGAGATAATATTGATTAAATTTATGTTAAATGATTTTATAATCGGTGGTGCGTATTTTATTACGCTAATGTAATGATATTATTCTAATCTAATTAAATAATTAAATTAGAGGATTAGTGATGTATTAAATGGAATTATAATTATATTGGTTAAATTAAGATTATAATTAGATCAAATTATGTGCAAAATTTGGCTGTATCATATAATAAGAAAATTATTAAAATAAATTAAAAAGGGAGGTTATTTGGGTTAGCCAAATATGGCCTAGACCCTTCCATTCTGTAACAGCCGAGACTCCTCATTGCTAATAACTGATAACCCACGTTAAAACCATCATTCGACTTAATTTTTATAGTTGCGTTCATTTGCAAGTTTGAGAAGAGAGAAATAGAGAGTGCTAAGAGTGAGAGAACTCACTGTGAAATTTTGAGAGAAAAACTCTGAGAATCAAAGAAGGAGAATAATCAAGCTCTCTTAATCATCTAGCTAAGGTTAAGAAGAAATCAAAGGTAATAATCTAATTTTACTCTAGTTTATATTTTTCAAAGTTGTTCACTGTAATAACCCGAAAATTTATTAGGCTTGTAAATAAGATCACGAATAAATAAATAAATGTTCAAAGAATAAAACCTAAATTTGAAAATAGAGGAATGATTTAAAATTTTTGAGAAAAACCTATATGGGTTAACATCTGAAAGAATGTGACGTTTCAAATTTTCAAAGTATACTAAAGTAAGAATTTAAATATATAAAATTCTTATTAAATGATATGCTATATGATATTGTGTTGCATAAGTGAATACGTACGAACTGTGGAATATGTGATTTTTGGTTAATAAATATATTATTATTATATATTTATTATATGTAAATAAATTGTAGGAACAATTTATAAAATATGATAAGATGGATACAGAAACTATTGTCGGCGTCGAAAAAAAATCTGCGGATCGGGTCACAACCCGGATCTTTCTCTCTTCCTAAGTTATCTCTACCCATACTCTATTTATTTGTGAAAAAGGTTTTGAATGATTTTTAAGGAAAACAGGTATCATATCGACTATTTGAACGTTTTACAAAGTCGCCAGTTGGTAGATTTGAAATGGTTGTACCAACTCAACCGAGTTTTGTTTGAAAAGAGGCCCAATTGCTGGACACTGTCGAAACTTGATCTTTGAAAACGAAGCTTTGAGTTCAGGGGCATGGTTAAGTGTGAGAAATGTGTTAGGTACCCCACAACTCTCGTGTAAACACGGTACCGCATCTTTTCAATATTTCTCTTTTAAATCTGCTATATGTGTGTGTGTGAATGCTGGAAGAAAATTGGGCCCATGTTTGATTGAAAGCATGTCTATGCATTGTTGAACCTATATACGAAGGGTCTGATTGGATTTGCAGAAAATAGTCTTTGATTTGATTTGTAAAAGTGTTTGATTTGATTTGCAAAAGCTTCTTCTTTTTTTCAAAAAGATTATTGAAATGTTGTTTTGAAAGAAGATTTTCAAACCCTTATGCTAACAGAGGAATTGAAGCATATCGATACTTTAGTTTTATCTTTTTAGCCTTTTGGCTCAATTTGAAAGGTGATTGTCAGACTGCGAAGCATCCTCGACGACAACATATATACAGGTGTCGGTCTCCTCATGGACATGATAACCATAGGAGGGACTCTGACACGACAAACCATATTTTTACTATGTTGAGACCTTAAATCCGGATAACTATTTTAAGGTCTTTTGTATGTATATTTTTATAGAAAAACTGGCAGGGTACATTTGTAAGGTGGAGATTGTCCATCGTGGGAATCAGATTCTGATCAGTTTGATCATGAATCCCACGATTCCTAGGCTCACATAGGGTGACTAATAAACCTGCACAACTCAAATTTGTGCAAAAATATATCCAAATATCGCCAGAACCAAGGATTCATCAGTAAATCCTGGCTCGCACATGGCCGAAACATCTCGTTCCCACTAGATAGCGGTCTAGTATTGACTGAGAAAGGCATGGGCCAATTCTTCCAAACTGTGAATTTTGGAGTTGTCTCGACGGGCGTACCAGGATCTAGCCTCTCCGGTTAGACTCTTCTAAAAAAACTACATTCGGAGTTTTTCGTCCTCTACATAGGATCCGAGTTCTCCAATGAATACCTTCAGGTGAGTGTCAGGGTCTCCCAATCCATCATATTTCTCAAAATCAGGAGTTCTAAATTTTGTGGGATAACGAGCCCTGGGGAATATACAGAGGTTTGAATAATTGACCGTAGAGTTTCTTCCATTTGTTGTACTTTGTTTAGAATGTCACCAGCATCCTGTTCTTTGGTGAGGGTTGTGATTTCAAGGGTTTTGTTGGTTGTGTCCTGGTTTTGTGGTCCAGGAATCGGAGTCTCTGCCTTTTCGGTCTCTTGACTGCCACCACTACCACCAGGCGTTCCTGGTTCTGTGTGAGCTTGTGCTTGTTTCCCTTTAAGAGCCTTACTTTGTTCTCTCAGGAAATTGTCCAATTCGGCTATCTGATTCTTCAGTCCTTCAAACTCTTCCCTAGAGACAGGGGTGGGTTCTGGCTGAGTACTGGAAGTCATGTCCTTGGATGGACTTAGTGCTTTCTTAGACTTAGATCTAGTGACAGGACCAATTTTTTACCTACAACAAAATGTAGGCGTGTCAATTTCCTGAGGTAGGTAGGGATATGATGCATGCCATGATGTATTTTTTGTGGTTTTTAAATCTTATCTTGCAAAACAGAGGTTAGTTATTTTGATGACAGGATAACATGACAGGATGCATATGACAAGGAATGTAAATTTTATTATGATATTTACATTGTGCTCCTTTACATTTGGAATTGAAATCTTGACATTGTATTGAAAGAGGAAGGCATGAAGAAGCTTCCCATCGATTTTGGTTAATCAGAGGCTGACCTATCTTAGGCTACTCTCGCTAATTTTTGGCATGAAGGTCCCAGGTCATCTCAATCTACTAGAGGGGAAATTAATCCGATCTTTCAATTGGAGCGAACCTGGGGTGGTGCATTTTCATGAGCCCTAAAGACTTAGCCTTCCCCAAAGACATTACTTATCACCGACGGGTTTGCCTCCCGGAGGAGGAATCACACAACATTCATTCACATACATTGCGTCTCACCGTATGCATATAATGACATTGGTGCGAAGCACTAATATGGGTGCGAAGCACTAAAAAGTAGGAAAGCATTCATTCACATTCATTCAATGTAAATACGCAGCATTCACGCATTCATTCAATGCAAAGACGCATCATTCACACATTCATTTAATGTAAATACGCATCATTCACACATACGCAGATATGAATGAGAAATGTTTGAAGAGATTTAAACGCGACCTAAGCCTTCTACTGTCCCCAGCAGAGTTGCCACCTGTCGACGTTGAAAACAATTCGCTGGTCGGGTCACAACCCGGATCTTTCTCTCTTCCCAAGTAATCTCTACCCTTACTTTTTTTATTTGTGAAAAAGGTTTTGAAGGGTTTTTTTTAAGAAAAGGCCAACATGTATCATGTCGACTATTTGAACGTTTTATAGAGTCGCTAGTTACTAGATTTGAAATGGTTGTACCAACTCAATCGAGTTTTGTTTGAAAAGAGGCCCAATTGCTGGACACTGTCGAAACTTGATCTTTGAAAACAAAGTTTTGAGTTCGGGGGCTTGGTTAAGTGTGGGGAAGGTGTTAGGCACCCCACAACTCCCGTGTAAACACGATACCAAATCTTTTTAGTATTTCGCTTTTAAATCATCTATGTGTGTGTGTGTGTGTGAATGCTGGAAGAAAATTGGGCCCATATTTGATTGAAAGCATGTCTATACATCGTTGAACCTATATAAGAAGGGTTTTGTTGGATTTGCAGAAAACAGTCTTTGATTTGATTAGTAAAAGTGTTTGATTTGATTTTCAAAATCTTCTTCTTTTTTTCGAAAAGATTATTAAAATGATGTTTTGAAAGAAGGTTTTCAAACCCTTACGCTAATATAGGAATTGAAGCATATCGATACTTTAGTTTTATCTTTTCAGCCTTTTGGCTCTATTTGAAAGGTGATTGTCGGGTTGCGAAGCATCCTCGACCACAACATATATATAGGTGTCGGTCTCCTCATGGGAATGATAACCATCGGAGGGACTCTGACACGACAAACCATATTTTCACTATATTGAGACCTTAAATCCGGATAACCGTATTAAGGTCTTTTGTATGTACATTTTTACAGAAAAACTAGCAGTGTACATTTGTAAGGTGGAGTTTGTCCATCGTGGGAATCAGATTCTGATCAGTTTGATCATGAATTCCACGATTCCTAGTCTCACATAGGGCGCCTAATAAACCTGCACAGTCCAAATTTGTACAAAAATATATCCAAATATCGCCTGAACCGAGGATTCATTAGTAAATCCTGGCTCGCACATGGCCGAAGCATCTCGTTCCTAGTAGATAGCGATCTAGTATTGACTGAGGAAGGCATGGGCCAATTCTTCCAAATTGTGAATTTTAGAGTTGTCTAGACGGGCGTACCAGGCTCTAGCCTCTCCGGTCAGACTCTCCTGAAATAACTGCATTCGGAGTTTCTCGTCCTCTGCATAGGATCTAAGTTCTCCAATGAATACCTTCAGGTGAGTGTAAGGGTCTCCCAATCCATCATATTTCTCAAAATCAGGAGTTTTAAATTTTTTCGGATAACGAGCCCCAGGGAATATACAAAGGTCTGAATAATTGAAACAGCCAAATGCCCCAGTCCCTTTGATAGACCGGAGAGTTTCTTCCATATGTTGTACTTTCTTTATAAAGTCACCAGCTTCCTGTTCTTTGGTGAGGGTGGTGATTTCAGGAGTTTTATTGGTTGTGTTCTGGTTTTGTGGTCCAGAAATCTGAGTCTCTGCCTTTTTAGTCTCTTGACTGCCACCACTACCACCAGACGTTCCTAGTTCTGTGTGAGCTTGGGCTTGTTTCCCTTTAAGAGCCTTACTTTGTTCTCTCAAGAAACTGGCCAATTCGTCTATCTGATTCTTCAGTCCTTCAAACTCTTTCCTAGAGACACGGGTGGATTCTGGCTGAGCACTGGAAGTCATGTCCCTGGATGGACTTAGTGCTTTCTTAGACTTAGATCTAGTGACAGGTCCAATTTTTCACCTACAACAAAACGCAGGCGTGTCAATTTCCTGAGGTAGGTAGGGATAGTATGCATGCCATGATGTATTTTTTGTGGTTTTGAAATCTTATCCTGCAAAACAGAGGTTAGTTGTTTTGATGACAGGATAACATGACAGGATGCATATGACAAGGCATGTAAATTTTATCATGATATTTACATTGTGCTCCTTTACATTTGGAATTGAAATCTTGGCATTGTATTGAAAGAGGAAGGCATGAAGAAGCTTCCCATCGAATTTGGTTAATCAGAGGCTGACCTATCTTAGGCTACTCTCGCGGCTTTTTGGCATGAAGGTCCCAGATCATCTCAATCTACTAGAGGGGAAATTAATCCCATCTTTCAACTGGAGCGAACCTGGGTGTTGCATTTTCATGAGGCCCAGAGACTTAGCCGTCCCCAGGGACATTACTTATCACCGACTGGTTTGCCTCCCGGAGGAGGAATCACACAACATTCATTCACATACATCACGTCTCACCGTATGCATATAATGACATTGGTTCGAAGCACTAATATGCGTGCGAAGCACTAACAAGTAGGAAAGCATTCATTCACATTCATTCAATGTAATTACGCAGCATTCACGCATTCATTCAATGCAAAGACGCAGCATTCACACATTCATTTAATGTAAAGAAGCAGCATTCACACATACGCAGATATGAATGTGAAATGTTTGAAGAGATTTGAACGCAGCCTAAACCCTTTACTGTCCCCAGCATAGTCGCCACCTGTCGACGTCGAAAAAAATTCTTGGGTCGGGTCACAAGTCGGATATTTCTCTCTTCCCAAGTTATCTCTACCCTTACTTTTTTATTTGTGAAAAAGGTTTTGATGGGTTTTTTTTAGGAAAAGGCTAACATGTATCATGTCGACTATTTAAACGTTTTACAGAGTCGCTAGTTGCTAGATTTGAAATGGTTGTACCAACTCAACAGAGTTTTGTTTGAAAAGAGGCCCAATTGCTGGACACTGTCGAAACTTGATCTTTGAGAACAAAGTTTTGAGTTCGGGGGCTTGGTTAAGTGTGGGGAAGGTGTTAGGCACCCCACAACTCCCATGTAAACACGGTACCACATCTATTTAATATTTTCCTTTTAAATCTTCTATGTGTGTATGTGTGAATGCTGTAAGAAAATTGGGCCCATGTTTGATTAAAAGTATGTCTATGCATCGTTGAACCTATATACGAAGGGTTTGATTGGATTTGCAGAAAACAGTCTTTGATTTGATTAGTAAAAGTGTTTGATTTGATTTGCAAAATCTTCTTTTTTTTCGAAAAAATTATTAAAATGATGTTTTGAAAGAAGGTTTTCAAACCCTTACGCTAACATAGGAATTGAAGCATATCGATACTTTAGTTTTATCTTTTCAGCCTTTTGGCTCTATTTGAAAGGTGATTGTCGGGCTGCGAAGCATCCTTGACCACAACATATATATAGGTGTCGGTCTCCTCATGGGAATGATAACTATCGGAGGGACTCTGACACGACAAACTATATTTTCACTATGTTGAGACCTTAAATCCGGATAACCGTTTTAAGGTCTTTTGTATGTATATTTTTATAGAAAAATTGGCAGTGTACATTTGTAAGGTGGAGTTTGTCCATCATGGGAATCAGATTCTGATAAGTTTGATCATGAATTCCACGATTCCTAGGCTCACATAGGGCGGCCAATAAACCTGCACAGTCCAAATTTGTACAAAAATATATTCAAATATCGCTAAAACCAAGGATTCATCAGTAAATCCTGGCTCGCACATAGCCGAAGAATCTCGTTCCTAGTTGATAGTGATCTAGTATTGACTGAGGAAAGCATGGGCCAATTCTTCCAAACTGTGAATTTTAGAGTTGTCTAGACGGGCATACTAAGATCTAGCCTCTCCGGTCAGACTCTTCTGAAATAACTGCATTCGGAGTTTCTCGTCCCCTGCATAGGATCCGAGTTCTCCAATGAATACCTTCAGGTTAGTGTAAAGGTCTCCCAATCTATCATATTTCTCAAAATCAGGAGTTCTAAATTTTTCCGGATAATGAGCCCCAGGGAATATACAAAGGTCTGAATAATTGAAACTGCCAAATGCCCAGTCCCTTTGATAGACCGGAGAGTTTCTTCCATCTGTTGTACTTTCTTTATAAAGTCACAAGCTTCCTGTTCTTAGGTGAGGGTGGTGATTTCAGGAGTTTTATTGGTTGTGTTCTGGTTTTGTGGTCCAGAAATCTAAGTCTCTGCCTTTTCAGTCTCTTGACTGCCACCACTACCACCAGGCGTTCCTGGTTCTGTGCGAGCTTGGGCTTATTTCCCTTTAAGAGCCTTACTTTGTCCTCTCAGGAAACTGGCCAATTCGGCTATCTGATTCTTCAGTCCTTCAAACTCTTCCCTGGAGACACGGGTGGATTCTGACTGAGCACTGGAAGTCATATCCCTAGATGGACTTAGTGCTTTCTTAGACTTAGATCTAGTGACAGGACCAATTTTTCACCTACAACAAAACGTAGGCTTGTCAATTTACTGAGGTAGGTAGGGATAGGATGCATGCCATGATGTAATTTTTTGTGGTTTTTAAATCTTATCCTGCAAAACAGAAGTTAGTTGTTTTGATGACAGGATAACATGATAGGATGCATATGACAAGGAATGTAAATTTTATTATGATATTTACATTGTGCTCCATTACATTTGGAATTGAAATCTTGACATTGTATTGAAAGAGGAAGGCACGAAGAAGCTTCCCATCAGATTTGGTTAATCAGAGGCTGACTTATCTTAGACTACTCTCGTGACTTTTTGGCATGAAGGTCCCCAGATCATCGCAATCTACTAGAGGGGAAATTAATTCGATCTTTCAACTGGAGCGAATCTGGGTGGTGCTTTTTCATGAGGCACAGAGACTTAGCTGTCCCTAGAGACATTACTTATCACCGACGGCTTTGCCTTCTGGAGAAGGAATCACACAACATTCATTCACATACATCGCGTCTCACCGTATGGATAGGATGACATTGGTGCGAAGCACTAATATGGGTGCGAAGCACTAAAAAGCAGGAAAGCATTCATTCACATTCATTCAATGTAAATACGCAACATTCACGCATTCATTCAATGCAAAGACGCAGCATTCACAAATTAATTTAATGTAAAGACGCAGCATTCACACATACGCAGATATGAATGACAAATGTTTGAAGATATTTGAATGCGGCCAAAACCCTCTACTGTCCTCAGCATAGTTGCCACCTGTCGACGTCGAAAAAAATTCGCGAGTCGGATCACAACCCGGATATTTCACTCTTCCCAAGTTATCTCTACCCTTACTTTTTTTATTTATGAAAAAGGTTTTGAAGAGTTTTTTTAGGAAAAGGCCATCATGTATCATGTCGACTATTTGAACCTTTTATAGAGTCGCTAGTTGCTAGATTTGAAATGGTTGTACCAACTCAACCGAGTTTTGTTTGAAAAGAGGCCCAATTGCTGGACACTGTCGAAACTTGATCTTTGAAAACAAAGTTTTGAGTTCAGGGGCTTGGTTAAGTGTGGGGAAGGTGTTAGGCACCCCACAACTCCCGTGTAAACACGGTACCGCATCTTTTCAATATTTCCCTTTTAAATCTGCTATGTGTGTGTGTGTGTGTGTGTGTGTGTGTGTGAATGCTGTAAGAAAATTCGGCCCATGTTTGATTGAAAGCATGTCTATGCATCGTTGAACCTATATACGAAGGGTTTGATTGGATTTGCAGAAAATAGTCTTTGATTTGATTTGTAAAACTGTTTGATTTGATTTGCAAAAGCTTCTTCTTTTTTTCGAAAAGATTATTGAAATGATCTTTTGAAAGAAGGTTTTCAAACCCTTAAGCTAACATAGGAATTGAAGCATATCGATACTTCAGTTTTATTTTTTTAGCCTTTTGGCTCAATTTGAAAGGTGATTGTCAGGCTGCGAAGCATCCTCGACCACAACATATATACAGGTGTCGGTCTCCTCATGGATATGATAACCATCGGAGGGATTCTGACACGACAAACCATATTTTCACTATGTTGAGACCTTAAATCCGGATAACCGTTTTAAGGTCTTTTGTATGTATATTTTTATAGAAAAACTGGCAGGGTACATTTGTAAGGTGGAGTTTGTCCATCGTGGGAATCAGATTCTGATCAGTTTGATCATGAATCCCACAATTCCTAGGCTCACATAGGGCGGCCAATAAACCTGCACAGTCCAAATTTGTACAAAAATATATCCAAATATCGCCGGAACCAAGGATTCATCAGTAAATACTGGCTCGCACATGGCCGAAGCATCTCGTTCCTAGTAGATAGCGATCTAGTATTGACTGACGAAGGCATGGGCCAATTCTTCCAAATTGTGAATTTTAGAGATGTCTAGACGGGCGTACCAGGCTCTAGCCTCTCCGGTCAGACTCTTCTAAAATAACTGCATTCGGAGTTTTTCGTCCTCTACATAGGATCCGAGTTCTCCAATAAATACCTTCAGGTGAGTGTAAGGGTCTCCCAATCCATCATATTTCTCAAAATCAGAAGTTCTAAATTTTTTCGGATAACGAGCCCCAGGGAATATCTAGAGGTCTGAATAACTGACACTGCCAAATGCCCCAGTCCCTTTAATAGACTGGAGAGTTTCTTCCATCTGTTGTACTTTGTTTATAAAGTCACTAGCTTCCTGTTCTTTGGTGAGGGTGGTGATTTCAGGAGTTTTGTTGGTTGTGTTCTGGTTTTGTGGTCTAGGAATCTGAGTCTCTGCCTTTTCGGTCTCTTGACTGCCACCACTACCACCAGGCGTTCCTGGTTCTGTGTGAGCTTGGACTTGTTTTCCTTTAAGAGCCTTACTTTGTTCTTTCAGGAAACTGGCCAATTCGGCTATCTGATTCTTCAGTCCTTGAAACTCTTTCATAGAGACACGGGTAGATTCTGGCTGAGCACTGAAAGTCATGTCCCTTGATGGACTTAGTTCTTTCTTAGACTTGGATCTAGTGACAGGACCAATTTTTGACCTACAACAAATTGTAGGAGTGTCAATTTCCTGAGGTAGGTAGGGATAGGATGCATGCCATGATGTATTTTGTGGTTTTTAAATCTTATCCTGCAAAACAGAGGTTAGTTGTTGTGATGACAGGATAACATGACAGGATGCATATGACAAGGAATGTAAATTTTATTATGATATTTACATTGCGCTCTTTTACTTTTGGAATTGAAATCTTGACATTGTATTGAAAGAGGAAGGCATGAAGAAGCTTCTCATTGAATTTGGTTAATCAGAGGCTAACCTATCTTAGGCTACTCTCGCGGCTTTTTGGCATGAAGGTCCCAGATCATCCCAATCTACTAGAGAGGAAATTAATTCGATTTTTCAACTGGAGCGAATCTGGGTGGTTCATTTTCATGAGCCTCAGAGACTTAGCGGTCCCTAGAGATTATCACCGACGGGTTTGCCTCCCAGAGGAGGAATCACACAACATTCTTTCACATACATTGCGTCTCACCGTATGGATATGATGACATTGGCGCGAAGCACAAATATGGGTGCGAAGCACTAATATGGGTGTGAAGCACTAAAAAGCTGGAAAGCATTCATTCACATTCATTCAATGTAAATACGCAACATTCATGCATTCATTCAATCCAAAGACGCAACATTCACACATTCATTTAATGTAAAGACGCAGCATTCACACATACGCAGATATGAATGGGAAATGTTTGAAGAGATTTGAACGCGGCCTAAGCCCTCTACTGTCCCCAGCATAGTCGCCACCTGTCGACTTCTAAAAAAATTCGCGGGTCGGGTCACAACTCGGATCTTTCTCTCTTCCCAAGTTATCTCTACCCTTACTTTTTTTATTTTTGAAAAAGGTTTTGAAGGATTTTTTTTAGGAAAAGGCCAACATGTATCTAGTCGACTATTTGAATGTTTTACAGAGTCGCTAGTTGCTAGATTTGAAATGATTATACCAACTCAACCGAGTTTTGTTTGAAAAGAGGCCCAATTGCTGGACACTGTCGAAACTTGATCTTTGAAAATAAAGTTTTGAGTTCGGGGGCTTGGTTAAGTGTGGGGAAGGTGTTAGACACCCCACAACTCCCATGTAAACACGGTACCGCATCTTTTCTATATTTCCCTTTTAAATCTGCTATGTGTGTGTGTGTGAATGCTGGAAGAAAATTGGGCCCATGTTTGATTGAAAGTATGTCTATGCATCGTTGAACCTATATACGAAAGGTTTGATTGGATTTGCAGAAAACAGTCTTTGATTTAATTTGTAAAAGTGTTTGATTTGATTTGCAAAATCTTCTTATTTTTTTTGAAAAGATTATTAAAATGATGTTTTGAAAGAAGGTTTTAAAACCCTCACGCTAACATAGGAATTGAAGCATATCGATACTTTAGTTTTATCTTTTCAGCCTTTTGCCTCTATTTGAAAGGTGATTATCGGGATGCGAAGCATCCTCGACCACAAAATATATATAGGTGTCGGTCTCCTCATGGGCATGATAAATATCAGAGGGACTCTGACACGACAAACCATATTTTCACTATGTTGAGACCTTAAATCCGGATAACCGTTTTAAGGTCTTTTGTATGTATATTTTTATAGAAAAACTGGCAGGGTACATTTGTAAGGTGGAGTTTGTCCATCGTGGGAATCAGATTCTGATCATTTTGATCATGAATCCCATAATTTCTAGGCTCATATAGGGCAGCCAATAAAGCTGCACAATCCAAATTTGTACAGAAATATATCCAAATATCGCTAGAACCAAGGATTCATCAGTAAATCCTGGCACGCACATGGCCGAAGCATCTCGTTCCTAGTAGATAGCGATCTAGTATTGACTGAGGAAGGCATGGGCCAATTCTTCCAAACTGTGAATTTTAGAGTTGTCTAGACGGGCATACCAGGATCTAGCCTCTCTTGTCAGACTCTTCTGAAATAACTGCATTCGGAGTTTCTCGTCCTCTACATAGGATCCGAGTTCTCCAATGAATACCTTCAGGTGAGTGTAAAGGTCTCCCAATCCATCATATTTCTCAAAATCAGGAGTTCTAAATTTTTCCAGATAACGAGCCCTAGGGAATATACAGAGGTCTGAATAATTGACACTGCCAAATGCCCCAGTCCCTTTGATAGACCGGAGAGTTTCTTCCATCTATTGTACTTTCTTTAAAGTCACTAGCTTCCTGTTCTTTGGTGAGGGTGGTGATTTCATGAGTTTTGTTGGTTATGTTCTGGTTTTGTGGTCCAAGAATCTGAGTCTCTGCCTTTTCGGTCTCTTGACTGCCACCACTACTACCAGGCGTTCCTGGTTCTATGTGAGCTTGGACTTGATTCCCTTTAAGAGCCTTACTGTGTTCTCTCAGGAAACTAGCCAATTCGGCTATCTGATTCTTCAGTCCTTCAAACTCTTCCCTAGAGACACGGGTGGATTCTGGCTGAGCCCTGGAAGTCATGTCCCTAGATGGACTTGGTGCTTTCTTAGACTTAGATCTAGTGACAGGACCAAATTTTCACCTACAACAAAACGTAGGCGTGTCAATTTCCTGAGGTAGGTAGGGATAGGATGCATGCCATGATGTAATTTTTTGTGATTTTTTAATCTTATCTTGCAAAACAGAGGTTAGTTGTTTTGATGACAGGATAACATGACAAGATGCATATGACAAGGAATGTAAATTTTTATTATGATATTTACATTGTGCTCCTTTACATTTGGAATTGAAATCTTGACATTGTATTGAAAGAGGAAGGCATAAAGAAGCTTCCCATCAGATTTGGTTAATCAGAGGCTGACCTATCTTAGACTACTCTCGCAGCTTTTTGTCATGAAGGTCCCCAGATCATCGCAATCTACTAGAGGGGAAAGTAATTCGATCTTGCAACTGGAGCGAATCTGGGTGGTGCATTTTCATGAGCCCCAGAGACTTAGCCGTCCCCAGAGACATTATTTATCACCGACGGGTTTGCCTCTTGGAGGAGGAATCACACAACATTCATTCACATACATCGCGTCTCACCGTATGGATATGATGACATTGGTGAGAAGCACTAATATGGGTGCGAAGCACTAAAAAGTAGGAAAGCATTCATTCACATTCATTTAATGTAAATACGCAGGATTCACGCATTCATTTAATGCAAAGACGCAACATTCACACATTCATTTAATGTAAAGACGCAGCATTCACACATACGCAGATATGAATGAGAAATGTTTGAAGAGATTTGAACGCGGCCTAAGCCCTCTGCTGTCCCCAGCAGAGTTGCCACCTGTCGACGTCAAAAAAAAATCACGGGTCGGGTCACAACCCGTATCTTTCTCTCTTCCCAAGTTATCTCTACTCTTACTTTTTTTATTTGTGAAAAAGGTTTTGAAGGTTTTTTTTAGGAAAAGGCCAACATGTATCGTGTCGACTATTTGAACGTTTTACAGAGTCGCTAGTTGCTAGATTTGAAATGGTTGTACCAACTAAATCGAGTTTTGTTTGAAAAGAGGCCCAATTGTTGGACACTGTAAAAACTTGATCTTTGAAAACAAAGTTTTGAGTTCGGGGGCTTGGTTAAGTGTGGGGAATGTGTTAGGCACCCCACAACTCTAGTGTAAACATGGTACCGCATCTTTTCAATATTTCTCTTTTAAATCTGCTATGTGTGTGTGTGTGTGAATGCTGGAAGAAAATTGGGCCCATGTTTGATTGAAAGCATGTCTATGCATTGTTGAACCTATATACGAAGGGTTTGATTGGATTTGCATAAAACAGTCTTTGATTTGATTTGTAAAAGTGTTTGATTTGATTTGCAAAAGCTTCTTCTTTTTTTCAAAAAGATTATTGAAATGTTGTTTTGAAAGAAGATTTTCAAACCCTTACGTTAATATAGGAATTAAAGCATATCGATACTTCAGTTTTCTCTTTTCAGCCTTTTTGCTCAATTTGAAAGGTGATTGTCGGGCTTCTAAGCATCCTCGACCACAACATATTTACAGGTGTCGGTCTTCTCATGGACATGATAACCATAGGAGGGACTCTGACACGACAAACTATATTTTCACTATGTTGAGACCTTAAATCCGGATAACCGTTTTAAGGTCTTTTGTATGTATATTTTTATAGAAAAACTGGCAAGGTATATTTGTAAGGTGGAGATTGTCCATCGTGGGAATCAGATTCTGATCAGTTTGATCATGAATTCCACGATTCCTAGGCTCACATAGGGAGGCCAATAAACCTGTACAGCTCAAATTTGTACAGAAATATATCCAAATATCGCCAGAACCAAGGATTTATAAGTAAATTCTGGCTCGCACATGGCCAGAACCATTCTAGCCTCTCGGTTCTGTCTGGACCTATTTTGAACTGTTTGAAAGCTAGAGTTGGCGAGATTTAAATAAATCTAGTTCGCCTGCAGAAATATTAGTGCCGATTCATATAAAATGAATAATTAAAGAAACAATTTAATAAAAAATGAGTATATATATAATTATATATACGAAAGCTGAAAAGTGCGATTGGTTTTCACACCGGTGCCCTGACTGAAATTGAAATATATATATATATATATTTATAAAAGCTGTATAAAAGCCACAGAATAATCCAGGCTGAACATAATTGAAATATATATAAAAACACTAAAAAGGGCGATGGATTTTCACGCCTGTGCCCGGACTGAAATATAAATATATACAGAAACGTAGTCAACCAGGACTGGGAAGATAACCCAGTATGGTGAATGGTGCAAAAACAGTTAAAAGGCTACAGAAGGATCTAGGCCGAACAGGAATTTAAATATATATATATATATATATATATATATATACACACACACACACACATATAGACAGGAAGGTAGTCAACCAAAACTGGGAAGATAACCCAGTGTGGTGAATGTTGCTTATATATGCATATATATAAATGCAGTAAAAAGGCCACAGAGTGATCCAGGCCGCACTGAAATGTAAATATATATATATATATATATATATATATAGACAAAAAAGTAGTCAACCAAGACTGGGAAGATAACCCAGTGTGGTGAAGGCTGCTTATATATGTATATTTATATATAAAAGCAGTAAACTATCGCGGATTTGACATTGGGCTTGACAGAATTGAAAAAGTTAGTATATATACAGTTAAATATATACAAAAAAGCCAAACCCAGACTGGGAAGATAACCCAGTCCGGCGAAGTTGCTAGTAACGAAGATGCAAGTATATAAAAGCTACTGGAAGCGACGGATAGTCAATTCGAGTTGTATAAATGCTAGAAAATACGTTTAGGTACTAAAATGTACCAAAAGTTAACAAAAACCGCCATGGAACTGAGTTTCGGGCATATTTAGAAAACGAAATTTGATATGCAAGTGTATAAAAGTGCGAAGAAGTAATAATAACTTGGTGATCGTAAAAATACTCACAATGGACTGTTACACAGGCTTTTTACCAAATCATAGGCTTTAAACGTCCGAATCTACCAGTCATTTTCTGATATGTGGTAGTATGTGGGTATATCTACGTGTTAGAGTGAAAAAATTTGGGTTTGGAAGACAAGAAAATAGCTGGAAAACCAAACGGGCATGGATTCAGAGCTTTTCTAAATTCTTAAATGAGATAGGGGTCACCTCATATATATCAACCAGGGAGCCTCCACTCTACCTGTTGCTGCCGCAGGTAGAGGTGTAGCTCCACGTGTCGTGTGCCCTGCAGCTGGTTTTGTCATCTCGAAGTACGTGCACTCCGAGTAGTGCGAGGTTGAAGTCGAAACTTTCTAACTAATGATCGGAGCGTCCGTTTGAGACGTGCGATACCTTTTCGGAAAGCCCTCGCCGAGAGTGTCACAATGACATGGGATAAAACATTTTCCAGGTCGAAGAATATGAGTTCATAACCAGGTCTTCAATTCCCCGTAGTTTGTCTGTTGAGCTGTCTTGCGCTGTTTGCACTCGGGATCATTGTTATGGTTCGTTCTGACTTTGGTGGCATCAATGCTACTTGAATTTGATCGAATCTGCTTAGAGTTGATAAAATAACTGTTTTGCCCCTCTCGGGGTTGCCTTCAGCGTCGGCATGGCCTTTGGCTGACTTCCTAGGGTTGTTTCCAAGGCTTGGATCCTATTCGAGTCTGTCTGTCCTCAGTGTTGTATTCAAGGTTAACTTGGTCATTCCAGGCTTTCCTCTGGAGATGTTGTGATGCTTTAGGATTGTTTCTGAAGTTAACTTGTCCTCCTAGGTTGAGACTGGGGCTGACCTGTACCTTCCGGGTTGAGATCGGGGCTGACATGTACTTCCTGGGTTGAGACCGGAGTTGACCTGTACCTCCTGGGTTGAGACCGGGGCACACCTGTACCTCCTGGGTTGAGATCGGGGCTGACCTATACCTCTGGGTTAAGACCGGGGCTGACCTGTACTTCCTAAGTTGAGATCGGGCTGGCCTGTACCTCCCGGGTTGAAATCGGGGCTGACCTGTACTTCACAGGTTGACACCGGGGCTGACCTGTACCTCCCGGGTTGAGACCGGGGCTGACCTTTACCTCCCGGGTTGAGACCGGGGCTGACCTGTACCTCCCGGGTTGAGATCGGGGCTGATCTGTACCTCCCGGGTTGAGACCGGGGCTGACCTATACTTCCCGGGTTGAGACCGGGACTGAGTTGATGGCCCGATATTGAGACCAGAGTTGAGTTGACGGCCCGACATTGAGATCGGGGATGAGTTTGTAATATCCGAGATTATTATGTCATTTAACAATTATCAATAAACGAATTTATGTGAAATTCTTGTGTGTTTTCTTTTATTAGATGTATATGTGTTATACATACATGTGTTATTTTATGATATGTGATGGGGAGTATTTAAATGGTTGGTTCAGTTTAATTCAACTATTTAAATTGGTTAAGTATGGAATTAATTGATTAATTTCGTGGAGTGGTATTAAAATATAAGTTGGAGTTCGGAGCGGAATTTAGAGACGCGGACTGCGTATTTGAGTTCGGAACATCGAAATTAGTCAGGATAGACTGTAACCACAAAAATGTGTCACGGTTGACTTTTTGGTCAAAGTCAACCGGTTGACTTTTTCAGGTAAAAAGTCAACCACGAGTTTCGGAGATGAATTTGACGAAACGGATAGTCCCATGACGTCCGGGACGTCGACTTTAGTAGTAATCGATATAAGTATCGCAACGTTCGGCTACGGAGGGCAAAATGGTTAAAATAATTTATTAATTGATTAAATGATTAAAATAATCAAAATCCTTTTCTATTCTCTAACTCCTCATTCCTTTCAATGCTAACTTATTGATGCAATTTATTTATCTGTTATGGGGAGAGGGAAGGGCTGGAGATTTCAGCCTCTATCAAGCTACTTATATATACACCCAACTCATATATTCTTTATTTTCCTAAAATTCCACCAAGAGAGCAAAATAAAATTTAGAGAATGAAAGTTGAGAGCTTCTAAAAGTTTTGGAGATTACATAGCAGTTAACAAGGAAGGTGTGAGGCTCTAATCAGATTATCACAAGAAGAATTCATCAAAGAGGTAAGCCATGAACTCTCTTTTATATGTGTTTGAGAAAACTAGTAAGAAAATGCATGTATATTCATGGGAAATGATTTGTTTTGCTTCTATGATGCTATGTTGGTGTTGTTTACTGATATGGGGATATTAAGAATGAAAATTCTGGACTTAACATGCTTTAATTATGTAGAGAATCAAAAAATTCGAGTTTGCATGCTAAGTGTTTGATAATATGATTCTTAGAGGTCAATTTGTTCAAATTATGGTAATTTAGTGAGTTTGATTGTTGTAACATGTGTATATATGTTAGTATGTGTGATCTGGACAGTAGGAATCAACCCCATGCATGCTAGAATCAAAATCACAAAATTTGTCAAAGTTAGTTGAATATAGAATATGTGATTTTTTGGGTTTTTCGGAGCCTTGGAATCATTGTTTCTGTGACCCGTTTATGGTAGCTAATAATTTTATAAAATAGTATGTTGTATGAAGTCCAATCTGTCCAAATTTCATAAGAAACGGAGTTAAATTGAGAGAGTTATGATTTTCGTTAGCAAGCATATTGGTAATGAAATCTGCAGATTTTTGGGTTTTACAGAATTTTTCTAAGTATGAAATCAGTGGTGGCACGTTTTTCAAGGCAGCCAGTTCGTGGTCTTAACTTGCTGTTTTCTGGAATGTGCTATTTTTGTAAAATAATATGCTATATGAAGTATGTTGTGTCCAAGTTTGATGGTAATATCATGCATGGTTTAATCGAAAGTAAATTGCAATGTGGGCTGCTCGAAAACAAAAATCAGGATCTGGGCTTAGACGTACGCAGCTGCGCCACACAAAGATGGATTCTGGGTTTGTCAGGAAGCGCAGCTGCGCCGGTAACACGGCTTGAGGCTGCGCAGCTGCGCCGGTCCGGGTCTGGTCTGATCCGGGTCGGGTCGGGTCAGGTCGGGCCGGGTCAGAAAAAAAATTTCAGAAACTTTATTTTTGTAGATTCTTATACTGAACCCCTAGACCTATAAGATGCAACATGCTTAAGTAATTGAATTATATTGTGCAATTAAATTGTATTTGAATACGTGTTAGTTATTAATCGTATTAGAATACAAGAAAACCATTATCTTTTAAATTAGAGTTCGAGAACCTAATGGCTTAACGTGACATATATGATTAGGTTACGTGAAGGTTAATTGCTAGTTTTAACGATAGCAGACGTATCAGGCAAGTTTCCTAACCCTAATTTCTATTGGGCATTTATTCAATCCTTACTCATTTTTATCGCAGTGAGGGTAAGTATTGGACTTGTGCTGGCTATTTATTCGTGCAAGTTCCTTTGTTGTGAAGTTATACAACTTCAATTATCTTGCAAGCTTATCGATGATTACTCAGTTATTATTCTAACAGCTATGCTTATAAGTTTCATGTCGTTATCGAACTATTTCAAAGTATGTTTTCTGGCCTTTGTTTTCGGCTAGTTATTATTGATGAAAAATGATTTAATTCAAATCTTTCGAAGCTATTTAATGTTTTTCAATCCAAATTGCTTTGGTGCGGTCTCGCATTAATAATAAGATGAACAACCCGAATAAACGGGCGAACAGATGTTGGGCATATAGTCCCATTTATGCTTACGCAGCTTAAACTTTATACTTGTGCACAATGTAGGGTACGAGAGGCTGATCACCTGGAGTACTTGCAGAGACCGTTTACAATCTATTTGATTGTTAAACTTTCTGATGGTTTTCGATGAAACAAAGTAACGTTTAGGGTATTTAACACCCCTTAGTATGATATTAAGAATTCTTAAACTCTTATCTTTGATAATTCTTGTTTAACACTTGATAATTCTTTCAACTGTTGAGATATAGCCATACAGATGTTTTTACTCCTGATGTATGTTTTCAAACTACTTTATATACTTGCTGGGCAATTTGTGCTCATTCTTGCTTAAACCTTTCAGTTAAGGATGAACATGCAGAGGGCTCGGGTAAGGACAAGGGAAAATCTAAGATGAAATGATGCTAGTTACCTTTTGTAATAAGTTTATATTTCCGCATATGACGTAATGTAGCGATAAACGCTAAGTTTAAGTTTTGGGTTATTAAAGGTTGTAAAGACTTGGGATTTTATTTTGAATAAGTATGTAATAGTTATATTATTATTATTTCTGGAGTTTACGTAGTTAGACAATGATGTATGTTGTACCGTGAGCACCATGTCCTGTAATCGATGTTACACGGATTTGGGGGTGTCACAGAGTTGATTGCCCGGTATTGAGATCGGGGTTGAATTGATGGCCCGGTATTGAGACCGGAGTTGAATTGACTGCTCGGTATTGAGACCGGGGTTGGTGTGACGGCCCGGTATTGAGACCGGGGTTGAGTTGATGGCCCGATATTGAGACCGGAGTTGAGTTGACGGTCCGGTATTGAGACCGGGGTTGAGTTGATTGCCCGGTATTGAAACCGAGCTTGAATTGATGGCCCGATATTGAGACCGGGGTTGAGTCAAAAGACAATTTTGCCCTCCTACAGTGTTAATAATAGGGAAAGGAAATTTCTTGTGTCTATAACTATAATAAGTAAATTAAAATAATTTATAATATTATTTTAATATAGTAAATGGGTGGCATTAAATATACTTAACCACCATTTTATTGAAGAAATCGTATATTACATTATTGAGTGTAATGTATGCATGTTTTTAATGTAGTAAATGTGTTATTATATTTATTATAGTTACATTGTTGAAAACAAATTACATAAGGGAAAAGGAAATAATTAATTTAAGTATACAAAGATTGTTGCATACTTTACATAGAGGATATTAAAATAAATTCTAGCATTGAATTATTTTAATAATAAAGAAAGATTATTATTTTAATTATAATATCTTATTCACTGAATAAATTTCCACTTATATGGAAAATATGAAATGCATCTATTTTTTCTTAGATAAGGTAAAGGAATATTATAATTATTCGATAAGTATTATGGGTAATAAATATGGTAACAATTAGAAATTTCGTAAGATGTAATATGTGTGCGTAAGTGATATGGTGAATATATTAAGTTATATTTACTATATGTAATTAAATTGATATAAGCAAATTATAACGTGAGAAAATAAATTTATTATTTAGAGTAATATGTGCACTATGTGGTGTGTTGCTTAGCGATGAGATTATATATATATATATATATATATATATATATATATATATATATATATATATATTACGTGAAAAAATGAAAGTGTTGTGAACTATTTGCGCAATGAAGCGAATGAGGTAGTTTAAGTATATATAAAGTTTAGATACTTTACCCAAGAGCATTAAAATAAATTCTTGCATGAAAATATTTTAATGAGGTAGGAATATTATTTTTTATATATAATATCTTAAGGAAATGAGTAATATCTTTTATATGGGAAATTATTGTTAACACATTTATTTCATATAGAATAAGAATGTGATAAAGACATATTATGTTATGTTTTTATTATGGAGTAAATAATGATTATATATATATATATATATATATATATTATGAATTTTCAAGAGGGAAGAATATTTAAAAGAGATTAAGTTATTTAAATTATATCTTAACTTAAGTTATTAAAGGATGTATATTAAAAATAAGGTATTATGATTTACGTGAATTAGTCGATAAAAGAAATTTTATAATTTTTATTAAGGAAGTAAATTTTGAATAATGAGATATTATAAGGATAAAGCGAATGTGAATGTGTATAAGGATATACTTAGAGATGTGATAATTATATTGTAACCAAACAAGAGTAATGATTAATTAAATTGATCATACAAGAAAGCTTAATCAAACAAGGTTCTTGGAAATTAATTTTTGGTGATATGCCTAGTGTGGCATAATAGTGGACTAAGTAATCATTTAATTAAATTACTAAATGATTTAATAATGTGGACTGATTATTATTATTAATTATTGTTATGTGCAACTATATTTGTTGTTAGGGCATATAAATAATTAATTCAATAAAGTTACTTCATGCATGAAATATAGTATGAGATGTTAAAAATAATAAGATAATATTATATAAGACTATATTGTAAAAATAAGCTTGAGTTAGGTAATGCTAAGCTTGTGTAAAGAAGCCTTGTGTGGCATAATGATTCACGATGAATCAATTAAATGTGTATTTTAAAAGTACGGAAGAAAGTTAATAAATATTAGATATTAATTATCATAATGATATTTGGGTGTAACTGAAATAATAAGTTTTATGGAAAATCACCAATTGGTTAATAGCTTGGCTATAAATTGGGAGCTCTCCCTTCTCTAATGGAGTTGCTAAATTTTCTGATAAGTTTCAATTAGAGAGTACGTTATAAATTTGAGAGAGGTACCTGAATTTGGGAGCAAGTTTGGTGTTTCCACTTCAAGAGGTAGCATTTATATTTAGTATGTTTTGAATTTCAAGTTTGATAAATTTTTAGAATTTGCATGAATTACTTGTGAATTGGTTTGTAAATCGCTATCATGATGTTAAATGAGTTTATACGTAGGTATAGAGTTAAAGTGGATTGGTTTAAACTGCTGCATTGTAGGATTTCTTGAATGGTTATGAGTTCTGCAGATGCAGAGCCATTCCTGGAACTGTCCAGGAAGGGCGCAGCTACGCCCCTTCTGCAGTTCAAGCCAGCTCAGCTGCGCCGGTTGCTGATTATGGGACTGTCCTGGAGCAGCGCAGCTGCGCCGCTCCCACAATACAGAACAGCGCAGCTGCGCTGTGCACCAGAGCTGAATTCTGACTTCTGCTATAATCTGATAATTTTTATCATATTAGTTTGACTTAGTTATGCATGAAAATAATTATGACATGTGGTCTCAAGTTCGTATGATTATCACGAGTTGCTTTAGTTTACTTAAATGTATATTTTCTAAAAAAAGGAACTTAGAGCTTTGACAACAAACTTTGATGAAACTTGTGATATCTAAGTTCTTACTTTATAGCATATGTATATGGCTGAGTTATGCGTACAAATGAGCATGAGATATGATTTAAAGTTGCTTTGCTTATAATCAACTTGAGTGAGCTTGGTTTAGAATGACATTTAAAGAAAACTTGAAAGGTTTGAAACTAATATCCATGAGCATTGTGTTATTTACGTTCTGAACTCATGATATAACATACTAGTAATCCTTATGCCACTAAACATGACTAACATGTGCACTCATCTAGTTAGGCACAATAAAAGCTATTCAAGTATGGTTTTAAGCGAGTTTTCAAGTGATGAACGATACTAGCTATGTGTAAATGAATTGAACACATGTGAGCATGCGTATTATAGATTTTTTTAACATCCTTACGTGGTTAAATGGTTAATGTAGTTAGCCTCTTGATTCCATAAACTCACTTAGCCTTGAATAATGGGAAATCTTCAAAATAAAGTCATAACTCTAAAAATAGACTTGAAGTGAACATGAGAGGCACCAATCCTAGCCCAAGACCTCTTAATGTGTATATATGATATATGTTAGTATCCATGCATGCTAGAAAGTAAGATGGGAACCAGAAAACTCAAAAACAACTCTATTGTGGTTAGGGAGCTGTGCAGCTGCGCCACTCCCAGGCCAAACTGTAGCGCAGCTGCGCCGCAGGACAATGTGATTTGACTATTTTAACTATGATCTAAAGCTTGTCTATCTTAAAGCTATAATGCATGATTAAAATGATATTTTAAGTATCCAATCATGTAATGACTATATAGAATCAAGATTTAACGAACTTTTACAAAGTTGCTAGATAGAGTTTGTAAAGACAAAAAAAATATGCGGTTTGATTGTATGTCAAATATATAACTGAATGCATATGATGAGCATGATATAACATGTGTATAATTGGTATGTGGGATTGTAGATTTGTGTATCGAACTCGTATAACTAATGAATGTGTATATATATACATAACTATGATACAATAGGATATTGAGGTGACATTAAGCTATAAGTTGGTAATCGACCCGAAAGGCAAGTTTTCCTAACTTATACAACTTTGCATATTGTGCAAGTATCTAAACCTTATCTCTTTATGAACAAGTATCTTAACCTGTGCATTTAATTTATGCAAGAAATCTATGATTTTGCAAGTTTCCTAACACAAACTCAAGTTATGTTTCAAGCATGCTAGTGGTTTAATTATCGTCAATTATTCCACATCCATGATATTTATTGTTACTCGCACTTAGTGAAAGTTTCATATATTCATCGGGTATGAAAAGCTGATCACCTCGATTACCAAAAAGGTCCAGTTAAATTTCGGATAGACTTTCATGTTGGTTCATGGTCATTGTTGGCCACTCTACATTATTCAATCATGTATTGAGATTTGAGTTGTGCTCTTTCACAATTCTATATATTATTGAGAATTCGAAAGCTTATTCCTTTTTAATTTTGATATATCTTTATTGTATTTAAACTTGCTGTGCAAAGTAGTTGCTCACTCTTGCTATATCATGATAATATTTCAGTTAAGCTAAAGTGCTTCAGGAAGAACAAAGACAAGAGGAAACTTTTAAGAGTAACTTAATATGTGTTAACTATTATGTTATCTTATGTAAGCCTTTTTAGTTAAGGTTGTAGACCTTGGGAAAGGTTGTAGAATCATT
This sequence comes from Panax stipuleanatus, assembly GCA_020205555.1. Lineage (NCBI taxonomy): Eukaryota > Viridiplantae > Streptophyta > Magnoliopsida > Apiales > Araliaceae > Panax > Panax stipuleanatus. The sequence goes on from CM035119.1 coordinate 52,109,579, forward strand.
TGTAATAAATAATGTATATATATATATATATTTCGCTTTAATTATAGAATGTGTAAGAAAATGAGGTATCGTGACGCACCAGGTCCGAGGTTCAAGGGACCTGGATTTGGGGGCGTTACAGATTGGTATCAAAGCTGTAGGTTATAAACCTTAGGTAGGAGTACCTTAGGTTATAACCGTAGAGATGAGGATAAGGAATAAACTCAAATAGAGTTTAAAGTGCTAAGAGATGAATTTGGGAAATTCATTGCATGATTCAAAGAAGAATCTTGAAGAGTTATAAGATAAGAATCCGGAGTTACCTGACTCTGATAATAAAGGTGAAAAGTAATAATGAATAGACAAAGTCTATAATACTAAAAACATAAAGGAAATCATAATATAATATGATTAAAGGGAAAGATGAGAAGATCGTAAAATAAAACAATCATAAATGAAAAGAATCGTAATATAACACGATTATAAAAGATCACAACGTGGTCTGATGAGGTCATAGAAGGATAGAGGATCAATCGAATGATTGAAAACTTTATAGTAGAATTGTTATACGAAAATGGTACTATGAAATAGTACGAAAAAAACTTAGAAAGAGTTGTAAATGATGAGATACATATTAAATAAAGTTCGTATTGAGCAAAGAACAAGATAAGATTAAAATTATATGGGATTTCAATTGAGGACCACTTAGCTTCCTATATTAATATGGTGGTTGAGTTGAACAATTCTTTGTATGGGCAAGGGATTTGTCCTTTGTTTAACAAACCACTTAGCATCCTATATTGATTAGTGGCCGAGTTGACCAATTCCTTGTTTGTGCAAGGGATTGTGTCTTGTTCGACAACCACTTAGCTTCTTATATTGATAATTATTGGAATGTTGATGTCGCGCTATCGATATCTATATGGTGAGAAAGTGATTCTTTTCTCATATTTATATTTGATAGTTAGAGAATATTAAGATTAGGTGCGAGTTCTTAAAACTCATGCTTATGGTAAGTTTGTGACTCATAATCATATGGTATGTTTTGAACCCCCTAAGCGTATGGACAGTCCCTAATTGGTTCTCGGACTACATATTAATAGGACAAGTTCCTAAACTCATATTATTATGTCAAGTTTCTGAACTCATAACGTGTGGTAAGTTTGCTGAACTATACTGGGGTATAGAAAGGTTTTAGATTACGAATTGAAGATTTTCTGTGTGGTAAGCATTAAGAATGTTAGAAATAGATATAATTATTAAGCAATTGAGTATTAGAGAAAAAATGGAGTTTATGAAGAAGCATAGGTATTTCAAATCTTCTAGCTATGCTAAATTTTGAATTTATTGACATCGTGCGGATATTTACACTTGTGTTTTCAAAAAAAAAATGTTGGATAATTTTTTTTTGTACTAATAAGTTTTAAAAAGGTCCTATTATTCATATGTCTATGCAAATTGTTTCAGCTAGGCAAGATGATTTGAAATTATCAAAATATATTTTATATATCATTAATGCATTTAGTGCATAGATGATAAACGATGGAGTCATCAATGCAGAATAACCAAGTGTTGGATGTGGTCATAGTATCGTCAACCCACTATGGTATGATGTATAGTATGACAAAGTCACAAAATGACTTGTTGGCTTGTTTGGGTCCCAAACAATCACACACACGCAAGTGCACGTGGTACACAAGTAATATTGAGTAAGTAAAGTATTGTTCCCACGGAGAATAATGAATGCCTTTTAATCTAACATACAACCGTTTTATAACTATTTCGGTTTACTTAAACAGTGAGAGGTGTGAAATCGTAACTATGAATGCTACTAGCATGAAAATAGAAGAAATAGAGAGAATAAATGCAAACGCCCAAATTGATTAATACACTATATGCCTATGTGAATTACAATTAAAGTGGGTTGAAGATCAAGTGCTCAATGGACTACAAATGGTGCTTCGGTATATGTCTATCCTGAGCACGAAACATAAATTCCATCATAAAGTAGAATTCACATACATATACAAGTATGATTAGTTCTAAGCCTATACTTCCTTTTTCAAGTTCATATAGACTAACATGGTAATTGGTGATCAAGTAATTAATCAATTAAAGCAAATCACACAAGATAACCCAATATAGATAATCAACCAAGTCTCATAAAGAAGTATAGAAATCTGAACTATATATTAATATTCATCATAACCCCATAATATAAATTAGTTCATAGATAAATCAAAATCCATCACAAAAGATTGTTCATACATTGGAACCCAAAATGAAAAGAAAGAGATACTAAAGATAGAAAGATGCAAATCTGATCTTCTCCTCAAATCTGAGCATACAATGATAAGCAAGCTCTAATGTTTCCAAAATCAGCCTTAATACAAGCTATCTATGCAAAACTACTATGGAAACCAATAGAGAAAGCTAAATATAGAAGAAGAGGCTACTCTCTCTGTGTGTTTCTCTCTAACCCTAAAAAGGTAATAAAAACGTTCAATGAATAATGTCTCAACTTCCAATTACACCCTAAAAGAGTAAACATTCCATTTGGGTCTTTTAGTGAAAAGTCAACTGCTTGGCAAACTGGCACGGCACGGCGCGGCCGTGCTGCCCCATAAAACAAACTAGGGGCGGGCTCGCTGCCTGCTGATGAACTGTTGGCCAGGCGTGGGTGCGCTCCCCTTAAGCCTTCCCAGGGCGCGGGCGCGCTGCCCTTGCTTTCTGTAAAATGCTGACTTGCTGCTGCTGCTAACTTGCTGCTGCTGTTTCTCTTTTCCAAACTTCTCTCAAGCCATTCTCACCTACATCCCATCACATGCCTTTTGCACTTACTCGAGCCGATTTCATATCCAATACATCCATAATGCCACCAAGCTAGTTTCCAAGCATGCAATCTACAAAACAAAGATAAAATGCATGAAAAGTTACTAAAACACGTGAGATTAAGCCTTAGTTATGGTAAGTTGATATGCAATAAGTAGGTATAAAACCTACTTATTAAATACCCTCAAACATAAACTGTTGTTTGCCCTCAAGCAACTAAGCACAAATGCAAACTACTCTAAAATGCTAATGAATTCCAATATCAGTCAACCTTGAATTCCAAATGAGATGACTCAGAGAAATCATAAGGATATGTGAACAATGCATCCAACCATGAACAATGGCAATAGAACATACATTCTGAAAATCAAAACCTGCTAACAATGATGTGTGTGTGTGCTAGCTACCATTAAGATTGATAAAGGCAAATACTTCACATAATATGCTTCTTAGAGGGAAACACACAGTTTCAAATAAATAAAAACAATAAACACATTAAGCTCTAACCAAGACTACACATCAAAACACTCTAAGAGTCAACAAGGGGTTTATTATGCTTTTATTCATTCACGAGGGCGATAATCGCACATTCCCGTGATTACACCCGACTGTGCAATGTTTAGCCCTCTTTGGTTTTTCAATGATACCCGTGTAGCGAGCTTTTGACCAACGACTCTCGAACCAAAAGGCTTTAGGGCGCTGGGTGTAAAGACAACCCCTAGGGCGTACTTACTTGAATATCAAAGGCCACAGGACTAAACAAGTCAAAGTGTTTATTCAACACCAATATTTTCTTTTCTTTTTCTCAATTTTTTTATATATAGCATGCATACCCCTTATTTTTCCCCAAACTTGAATTTTTGCATCATCATAATCATCGCTAACTGTCTACTAAAACTCTATCATTAAAACAAACCTTTCCCACCAGAAGACAATTATGTGACTATTTAAACCAATCAAGCAAAAATAACAATACCGTGCTATTTGGTTACATCAAAATCAACAGACAAAGATTTTCATCATGTAATGATAATATGTCCAAGCCTAAGTTATAAATAATGCTCAACAATCAATGCAATTCCAATTTCATCACAGGCCAAATGGAACTCAAACTAACTGAAACTTGAAATCATGCAATGTGAAATGCAAAATAAATATACTAACAAAAATATGCAAAAGTAAACTATGAGATATGAGAATTAAACTAAAAATGCAACTAACATGACATGCAACTAATGACACCCAAAACCCCCAAACTTAAAGCAAACAATGTCCTCATTGGAAGGTAAAGGGTCAGGAAACTCCCCTAAGTGGCATCATCATGGCCACCCGACTGTGGCTCGGGTGGTGAATCTAGTGGTGGATATGGCATTGCTGATCCATAGACAGGAAACTCCACTAGCACGCCCTGCTGAGCAAAAGCTTGCGCCAGTGCGCCAGACAACCCATCGGCGTAGGCCTGAAAGTTCACGTGCATGGTATCCATCCTAGACTGCAAATGCCGCATCTAACGAGTATGATTGGCAATGTAGTCAGGAGGTAGCCCTACTGCCTGTGATTTCTGAGCTGGAGCTTTTGCCTCTTCTTTTTCATTTTCTTCCGCATCTAGCATAATGAAACCAAGGCCTCGAGGGTGACATTTGTCGCCATCCCAAACTGAATACTTCTTAATGGCTGCGTGGTCTATGTCCTTCATGGGCATCTGCACTGTCTCATTATCCCAATCAACACCTGCCTTAACACACAACTGGATCACTATGGATGCATGTGGAATCCCGCCTGTGGTACCTCCTCGCATGTACCTAAGCATGGACTGGTGAATCAAATGCCCCACATCGATAAACTTCCAAGTGATGATCCCATACAAAATAATGGCCCTGTCTATGGTAACATCGTGCTGATGGCGAGTGGGCATCAAATTGGCACATATGAAGTTGTTCCAAGCCTTGGCATATCTATTCAGAGCGGTGTGTGAGAAATGCATTTTTCTGTTAGTGCCTAGCTTGGAAGCCTATGTGGTGCCCAGCTTGCATATGTCCTTCACCAACTTATCCAAATCCGTCTCAAAGCGTTCGGCTTCCACCCAATTCACGGTACCAGTCGGAGGAGGAAACAAGTGAAAAATGTCGTTGATAGCCTGACTAGAATAGCTCATGTGCTTGCCACACACAAAAGAAATCCCATTTTGTGTTTCCCTAGCGTTGGCGTAGAACTCCTGAACAATCGCCATGGGTGCTGCCACTGGAGTACTCACCACGAGCACCCATCCTATATCCCTAATCATGTTCCACAGCCTCCCATCATCTTTGCTCGGCTTTAGGCCCCTCTCTAACAGAAACATTTTGGCCACCAGAACATCAGAATAGTGTTGTTGGGTAGACATATTAACAAACTTAGATGCGTCCAACACATCTCTGCTGCTCCCTTCACAATTGCTACCACTGGAGGATGAATACGATGAAGAACGAACCCTTTTTGGAGCCATGATTCTACCAGAAAAAATTTAAACCTTAAATTCTGCCAGACGAATTGTGAACATCCCTATGGAAACCCAAACTCTTGCTTTTTCTGATGTTTGATCAAAGATGTGTTTGTATGTTGATTATGATTAGGGTTTATATAAAAAGAGAGGCTGAGTTGTAGGGGAGAAGAGAATTTGGTGGAAGAGTTGGTTTTGATGTAGTGGGGAATGTGGCTAAGAACTAGGTTTTAGGAGAAAGTGGGGAGAGATTTCGTGGGATTGTAGAGATAAAGATGGAAGTGGGGAAGTGATTGTGATTAGGTTAGGTTTAATGGAAGTAGTGGAGTAGGATATGGTTTATTTTGAAGTTGAGAGGTTTGGTGGAACTAGAATAGAAGTTATAATGCTGAAGTCTTGATTCTGTAGGTTTTTAAAAACTGGACTCAGGTCGTGGCGCGGACGCGCTGTGCCATAGTATTAAGAGGGCGCGAGCGCGCTATTGCCAGGACTCAAGCTGTCTGGCTGACCAAGGGCGCGGGCGCGCTCTACCTGCCTTATCTTTTGGCGCGGGTGCGCTGCCCTGCACCCAAACCTACAGAATCTGCAACACTTGCATTTTAGCAGCAATCTTGCATACTTGAACAATTTCCTGCAAAAAAGGGTATCCAAGATGAAACATTACTTTATTCCACTAAATCAAAACTGCACTATTCAAACTAAATGTATTCTACTCAAAAATGCAATATTAAAATCTTCTATACTATATTAAAAATGGACTAACACTTAAAGTAACAAGAATTAAACATGAGGGGGAAGAGTGATAGAATATATGCTAAGAATTAAACAGGAGGGAGAGAATAGAGTGGATGGGGTGCCTCCCATCTAGAGCTTGTTTAAAGTCGTTTAGCTTAACTCTCTCGGCAAGCAATCATGGAGTAATAAGGGATATTGAGGCCTTTTGGCGGTCAACCTCGCCTCCCCAGTAGTGTTTCAACCGCTGCCCATTGACTTTGAATGGCTTATCCAGATCTTAACCTACTATTTCCACCGCACCGTGAGGGTATACAATTTTCACCGTGAACGGTGCCGACCACAGAGACTTGAGCTTCCTTGGAAAGAGATGAAGTCTTGAGTTGAGCAACAAAACGTCTTGTCCTGGCTCAAACTTTCTGTAAATGATTTTCTGATCATGCCATCTTTTCACTTTCTCTTTGTATAATTTTGAATTCTCATAAGCTTGCAGTCTAAATTCATCAAGCTCGTTTAGTTGGAGAAGTCTCTTCTCCCCTGCAACTTTGAGGTCAAAATTTAACTTCTTGATGGCCTAGAATGCTTTATGCTCCAATTCCATGGGAAGATGACAAGATTTACCATAGACTAGTTGATACGGGGACATCCCAAGAGGTGTTTTGTATGCCGTCCTATAAGCCCAAATCGCATCATCTAGCTTTAAAGACAAATCTTTCCGAGTTGGGTTGACAATTTTCTCCAAAATTTGTTTGACCTCTCTATTGGAGACTTCAGCTTGGCCATTTGTTTGGGGATGATAGGCTGTAACAACTTGATGATTCACCCCCATACTTAGCCAAAATAGCTATGAACTGCCTATTACAGAAATGACTGCCTTCATCACTAATGATCGCCATCGGTGTCCCGAACCTTATGAAGATATTTTTCTTTAGAAAATTCCAGCCTACCTTGGCGTCATTTGTCGGCAAGGCTGACACCTCAACCCACTTGGAAACATTATCAACCGCCAACAAAATGTATAGATTGCCACAAGACGAGATAAATGGTCCCATGAAATCAATACCCCAAACATCAAAAATTTTGACATCCAGAATCATGTTTAGAGGCATTTCATTTCTCTTTGAGATGTTTCCCACCCTTTGGCATCTATCACACTTTTGCACAAATTGGTAGGCGCCCTTGAATAGAGTTGGCCAATAAAATCCAGCTTGAAGCACCTTAGCCGTTGTCCTCTCACGTCTATAATGTCCCCCACACACCGATGCATGACAATCATGTAATATGCTTTCTGTTTCGCTATGAGGGATACATCGCCTAATCATTCTGTCTGTACATTTCTTGAAGAGATAAGGCTCATCCCACATGTACCATTTAACATCGTGCAGGAATTTCTTCTTTTAAGGCCTTGACAAGTCTGGAGGGAGGATGTTGCTAACCAAGTAGTTTGCAACGTCAGCAAACCATGGGACTTCTCCTTGGACCATAACAAGCTGGTCATCTGGGAAAGACTCATTAATCAAAACTTTATCATTCCTGTCTTGTCCAGGATTCTCTAATCGTGACAAGTGGTCCGCCACCTGATTCTCGGTACCGTTTCTATCCTTGATCTCCAATTCAAACTCCTGTAAGAGTAGAATCTATCGAATCAATCGGGGTTTGGCATCCATTTTGGCAATTAAGTACTGTATGTCAGCATGATCTGTAAACACCACTACTTTCGTGCCAATCAAGTATGAGCGAAACTTGTCAAAGGCATACACCACAGCTAGTAGTTCCTTCTCAGTAGTTGTGTAGTTGAGTTGTGCATCCGTCAAGGTCTTGCTAGCATAATAAATGACATGAAACATCTTCTCATTGCGCTGCCCCAAAACAACCCCTACTGCATAGTCACTAGCATCACACATCAATTCGAACGGTAATGACCAATCTAGAGCCATGATGATAGATGTAATTGTAAACTTTTTCTTCAAATGTTTAAATGATGCCAAACAGTCCTCGTCGAATTTAAAAGGCACATTCTTCTCCAACAAACTGCATAAAGGCTTGGTAATCTTGGAGAAGTCCTTTATAAACCAACGGTAGAACCCCTTATGTCCAAGAAAACTGCGGACCCCCTTTACTAAATTCGGTGGTAGTAAACTCTCTATTATTTCCAACTTTGCCTTGTCGACCTCCAAACCCTTACCTGAAACCTTGTACCCAAGAATGATCCCTTCTTATACCATGAAATGGCATTTCTCCTAGTTGAGCACCAAGTTCGTCTCTACACAACGTCTTAATACCATGACCAAGTTCTCCAAACAAATATCAAATGAATCCCCAAAAATCGAGAAGTCATCCATGAAGACCTCGACATTCTGTTTTACCATGTCGAAGAAGATGGCCATCATGCACCTTTGAAAGGTAGCCGGTGCATTGCATAGACCAAATGACATCCTTCTAAAAGCAAATGTATCGTAGGGACAAGTGAAAGTTATCTTTTCTTGATCTTCAGGAGCAATGACTATTTGATTATACCCAGAGTATCCATCTAGAAGGCAATAGTACTGGTGACATGCCAATCTATCCAGCATCTGATCAATAAATAGGAGAGGGAAGTGATCTTTTCTTGTTGCTTTGTTGAGATTTCAGTAATCCATGCACACTCTCCATCCCGTGACCGTTCTAGTGGGTATCAGCTCGTTGTTCTCATTTGCTACCACCGACATTCCTCCTTTCTTGGGTACACACTGCACTGGACTAACCCACGAGCTATCTGAAATGGGGTATATAATTCCAGCATCCAACCATTTCAGAATCTCCTTCTTAACCACTTCTTTCATAATTAGGTTGAATCTTCTCTGCTGTTCAACTGTAGGCTTGCTATCATCTTCCAAAAGTATCTGGTGCATGCAAAAGGAAGGGCTTATCCCCTTTGAAAGTAGTATGCATACAAGCCAATCATGTGTGATGATAAAGCATATACTTTGGAGACAATCTTATTTATTTATTAATAAAAATATTCATTTATTAAAGGCATTTAATTATTTACATGGTGCTATTTTTATAATATGTAAATAACCCATAGTTTTAAGCAATGCTTTTAGAATCATGATGATGATCATGCTAATGAGATCTAAATTCTTAGAAAGCTTTAAAACTAAAACAGTTCCCAATCGTGGGATTACTAAAAAGAGGATTAGTAAATCCGAATAGATTGGTACATATGTTGCTTGCTCATTGGATGAGGATGATTGATCTCATGATCATTTGTGTGGAGACACTAAAGCAAGAATGTAGGTGTTTATTGGAGAATAAGTTCACTTAACGTGACTCGCTTGGAATACCTAATGGAGTTTTACTCGCATGTCAATAGTAATTCCTAATGTGATAGTAGTACAAGTGATCCTTGGACTTGAGATCATCATAGTATCTTGTATGTAATGAATTATACTTTGACTTATTCCTTAAAGCCCATTTAGGGTATATAAAATGGTATGCTTGGGTATAATGAGTTACATATGGAGATAATGAATGATCAATAAAGAATCTACCACCTCTAGTAAAAGAGGAGATATGTCCTATGTGATTCGTTAAATGACAACCCAGGAATCCTTGGCCGAGGTGGAATGAAATTAGAAAAGAGTTTCTAATTTGGATTATTTGGAGTTGTGCATTTTCTAATCAAAATACATATAATTAAATAGAATAAGACTTGACAGTAAATGTGACGCCCCCAAATCCGTGTAACATCGATTACAGGACATGGTGCTCACGATACAACATACATCCTCATCTATCTAAGTAAACTCCAGCAATAATAATAGTAATATTATAACTATTACGTACTTACTCAAAATAAAATCCCAAGTCTTTACAACCTTTAATAAACCAAAACTTAAACTTAGCGTTTATCGCTACATTACATCATATGCGGAAATATAAACTTATTTTATAAGGTAACTAGCATCATTTCATCTTAGTCTTCCCCTTGTCCTTGCCCGAGCCCTCAGCCTTCTCATCCTTAACTGAAAGGTTTAAGCAAGAATGAGCACAAATTGCCCAGCAAGTATATAAAGAAGTTTGAAAACATACATCAGGAGTAAAAACATCTGTATGACAATATCTCAACAGTTGAAAGAATTATCAAGTGTTAAACAAGAATATCAAAGATAAGAGTTTAGAATTCTCCATAGCATACTAAGGGGTGTTAAATACCCTGAACATTGCTTTGTTTCATCGAAAACCATCAGACGATTTAACAATCAAATAGATTGTAAACGGTCTCTGCAAGTACTCCAGGTGATCAGCCTATCGTACCCTACATTGTGCACAAGTATAAAGTTTAAACTGCATAAGCATAAATGGGACTATATGCCCGACATCTGTTTGCCCATTTATTCGGGTTGTTCATCTTAGTATTCATGCGAGACCGCACCAAAGCAATTTGGATTGGTAAACATTAAATAGCTTCGAAAGATTTGAATTAAATCATTTTTCATCAATAATAACTAGCCGAAAACAAAGGCTAGGAAACATACTTAGAAACAGTTCGATAATGACATGAAACTTATAAGCATAGTTGTTAGAATAATAACTGAGTAATCATCGATAAGCTTGCAAGATAATTGAAGTTGTATAACTTCACAACAAAGGAACTTGCACGAATAAATAGCTAGCATAAGTCCAATACTTACCCTCACTGAGATAAAATAAGTAAGGATTGAATAAATACCCAATAGAAATTAGGGCTAGGAAACTTGCCTGATACGTCTGCTATCGTTAAAGCTAGCAATTAACCTTCACGTAACCTAATCATATGTGTCACATTAAGCCATTAGGTTCTTGAACTCTAATTCGAAAGAAAATGATTTCCTTTCATTATAATTTCATTAATCAACTACCACGTATGCTATCATCAAACTAATTTAATCATATATCATGTTGCGTCATATAGATAAAGTGGTTTAATATGAGAATCTGAGTAAAAATAAGTTTCTGGAATTTTTCCCGGTCCGACCCGACCCGGATCAGACCCGACCCGGACCGGCGCAGCTGCGCAGCCTCAAGCCGTGTTACCGGCGCAGCTGCGCTGCCTGGAAAACCCGGAACCCATCTTTGAGTGGCGCAGCTGCGCATCGTTAAGCCGTATGAACGGCGCAGCTGCTCTGCTCTTCATGCCCAGAAAATTTTTGCAGTTTTGAGCAGCCATCTTAGCGAATTAATTCCGATTAAACCATACATGATATGACCATGAAACTTGGACACAACATACTTCATCTAGCATACTATTTTACAAAAATATCACATTCCAGAAAATAGCAAATTAAGACCACGAACCGGCTACCTTGAAAAGCGTGCCAGGACAGGTTCTAACACTTAGAAAAATTCTGGAAAACCCCGAAATTTGCAGATTTTTATTTCCAACATGCTTGCTCTCGAAAATCATAACTTGCTCAATTTAACTCCGTTTCTTATGAAATTTGGTCAGGTTATACATCATACTACACAGTATTTTACAAAATTATTACACACACTAATCGGGTCATAGAAACCATGATTCCAAGGCTCTGAAAAACCCAAAAAGTCACAGATTCTATGTTAAGCCATCTTTGACAAATTTTGTGATTTTGATTCTAGCATGCATGGGGTTGATTCCTACTGTCCAGACCACACATACTAACATATATACACGTAACCCAACCTTTAACTTCACTAAATTACCATGATTTGAACAATTTGACATCTAAGAGGCATTTTAGCAAACACTTAGCATGCATGGCATAAATTCATACGATTCAATGTGTAAGAGACATGAATTAAACCAGAACTTTCGTTCTCTACACCCACATATCAGTAACCAACATGAACATAGCCTCACAAAATCAAAACAAATCATTTGCAAGGTCTCATATGCATATTTTCTCATTTTTACTTAAGAACATGAAAAAGAGAGTTCATGGCTACCTCTTTGATGAATTCTTTTTGTTCGAATTCCTCTAATGACTCTCTTTGCTTGGTTAGTCTCTGCAAACTCCAGAATTCGCCACCCTCTCAAGCTCTTTCCTCTCTCACTCTCAACTTCACTCACGGTAGGATATTTTACAAAAGAAAGAAATAGAATTTTAGGTGGAGAGTATATATAGAAATCATTAGTATAAGCTTCCCTTGCCTCTTCCATTCTCAATTCAGCAGTTACAACATTAAGTTAGAACATTAGTTTAGCAAATTAAATAAGAAGAATGTGGGGGTTAGAGAAAATGAAAGGATTTTTGGTTTTAAGGAGTAAAATGAAGTACTCCCTCCTTAGCTATATGTAATATACGTATACTCCTTCCCTTGTCCCAATTCGTGAGTCACAAGGGTCCCACCAGCTGCTGACTTGTACCATATAAAATATTATTATAATCAATTAAATAATCATTTTGACCATTTTGCCCCTCGTAGCAAAACGTTGCGATACTTATATCGATTCCTACTAAAGTCGACGTCCCGGACGTTATGGAACTATCTGTTTCGTCAAAATCGTCTCCGAAATTCGTGGTTGACTTTTTACCAGAAAAAGTCAACCGGTTGACTTTGACCAAAAAGTCAACCGTGACACATTTTCGTGGTTACAGTCTAACCTGACTAAATTCGACGTCCCGGACTCAAATACGCAGTTCGCGTCTCTAAATTCCATTCTGATCTCAAAATCATGCTTTAAAGCCATCTCACGAAATTAATAGAATTAATTCCATACTTAACCTATTTAAATAGTTGAATTAAACTAAACCAACCATTTAAATACTCCTCATCACATATCATAAAATAACACATGTATGTATAATGCATATACATATAAATAACAGAAAACACACCAAAATTTCACATAAATTCGTTTATTGATAATTGTTAAAAGACATAATAATCTCGGATATTACATTCACCCTCCCTTATAAGGATTCCGTCCCCGGAATCATTACATATCAAACAAAAAGACTAGGGTAGTTTTTCATCATTTTCTCCTCGAGTTCCCACGTAGCCTCTTCGACGTTGTGGTTCCTCCATACTACCTTAACAGAAGGTATTATCTTATTTCTCAACACTTGTTCTTTTTTATCAATTATCTGTACTGGAACCTCTTCATAGGTTAGGTCCTTTTCAAATTGGATGGGTTCATACTCTATGACATGCTTGTAATCCCGTTTATAGGGTCGTAAAACTGATACGTGGAACACGTTGTGTATATGTTCTAACTCCGGAGGTAAAGCTATTTCATAAGCTACCTCACCGACTCGCCTTAACACTTCAAAGGGTCCTATGAATCTGGGACTAAGTTTTCCCTTCTTCCCAAATCTCATTTTCCCTTTCCAAGGTGAAACCTTTAGAAACACATAAGTGCCGACGTCGAAGTCTCGTTGTTGCCGGTGTTGATCAGCATATTTCTTCTGTCGATCCTGAGCTGTCACTAATCTCGCTCGTATCGTTTTGATCACATCTGCAGTTTGCTGCACTAATTCCGGCCCTAGCAATTGACGTTCTCCCACTTCATCCCAGCACAATGGCGTTCTACATTTTCTTCCATATAAAGCTTCATAAGGTGGCATCCCGATACTCGCGTGATAACTGTTGTTGTATGCAAATTCCACTAACGGTAGGTGGTCATCCCAGCTTCCTTTGAAGTCCATTACACATGCTCTCAGCATGTCCTCTAACGTTTGAATAGTTCTTTCGCTCTGCCCGTCTGTTTGAAGATGATACGCGGTGCTCAACCTCAGTTGCGTTCCCATGCGTTCTTGAAAGCTTTTCCAGAAATTAGCTGTGAACCGCGGATCGCGATCTGACACAATTGATACACAGGTACACCGTGCCTGGAAACGATCTCCTTGATATAAAGCTTTGCCAACTGATCTAAGGTATATCTGATTTTGATTGGCAAGAAATGCGCTGACTTGGTCAATCGATCAACGATTACCCAAACTGCATCGTAACCCTTCTGTGTGTTTGGAAGTCCTACCACGAAGTCCATCGTGATATGCTCCCATTTCCATTCCGGAATTTCTAATGGTTGAAGTAACCCGCTCGGTCTCTGATGTTCCGCCTTAACTCTCTGGCATGTCAAACATCTGCTGACGCACTCTGCCACTTCTCTCTTCATATTGGGCCACCAATAATGTTGGCGAAGATCCTGATACATTTTTGTGCTTCCCGGGTGAATTGAGTAACTTGAGCTATGGGCTTCCTGTAAGATTTCTTCCTTTAATTCAGTTACCGCTGGCACCCAAATTCTCCTCTCAAACCTTAATAATCCATCACCACCCACATTGAACTTAAGCTCCTCTCCATCTAAAATTCTTTTCCTCACCTTCTCGCATTCTTCATCGCTGCTTTGTTCTTCCTTGATTTTGTCCAATAGAGTCGGTCGAACCTCCATTGCGAACAACTTCCCATCTGACTCGCTCGGACTCTTTACCTCGAGTTCCAAACTGGCCATTTCCCTAATCAACTCCTCTTGAGCCGTTAGCATTGCCAACCTGCCACTGCCCTTTCTGCTTAGCGCATCTGCGACCACGTTAGCTTTCCCCGGATGATATAAGATGTCGCAATCATAATCCTTTATTAGTTCCAACCATCTTCTCTGTCTCATATTCAACTCCATCTGCGTGAAGATATACTTCAGACTTTTATGGTCCGTGTATATTTCACACTTTACACCATATAAATAGTGCCTCCAAATCTTTAGGGAAAATACTACCGCTGCCAATTCCAGGTCATGGGTAGGATATCCCTTCTCGTAATCCTTCAACTGACGTGATGCATACGCAATAACTTTACCATGTTGCATAAGCACACAGCCAAGTCCTTTATGCGACGCATCACTGAAAATCACGAAATCACCTGTATCGTCTGGTAAAGACAACACCGGTGCCTCACTCAATCCTTTCTTAAGTTCCCGAAAACTTTCTTCACACTTCTCTGTCCAGACAAATTTGACCGACTTCTTTGTTAAATTCGTCAAAGTTCCTGCTATCTTCGAAAAATCTTGGATAAACCGTGTATAATAGCCTGCCAGTCCTAAGAAACTTCTTACTTCAGTCGGTGTCTTTGGTTGCTCCCAATTCTGCACCGCTTCTACCTTTGCTGGATCCACAGAGATTCCGTCCTTATCGATCACGTGACCCAGAAATTGAACTTTCTTCAACCAAAACTCGCACTTTGAAAATTTTGCGTATAACTTATCCTTCCTCAACGCCTCCAATACCAACCTTAAGTGTTCAGCATGATCCTCCTGAGTCTTGGAATAGATCAGGATATCATCTATGAACACGACCACAAATTTATCTAGGTATTGCTTGAATACCCGATTCATCATGTCCATAAATGCCGCCGGCGCGTTCGTTAATCCAAATGACATCCCCAGGAACTCGTAGTGACCGTAACGAGTCCTGAATGCTGTCTTAGGAACATCTTCCTTCCTCACCCTCAATTGGTGATATCCCGTCCTCAAGTCGATCTTGGAAAAATATTTCGCTCCCTTCAACTGATCGAACAGATCATCTATCCTAGGTAATGGATACTTGTTCTTGATCGTCACTTTGTTCAACTCTCGATAGTAGATACAAAGTCTCATCGATCCATCCTTCTTTTTCACAAATAAAACTGGTGCTCCCCAAGGAGACACACTCGGTTGAATATACTTTCTATCCAATAATTCCTGCAACTGTACCATCAGCTCTTTCATCTCTGCCGGTGCCATTCTGTATGGGGCTTTCGAAATCGGGGCCGTTCCCGGTACTAAATCTATAACGAATTCGACCTCTCTATCCGGTGGAAGCCCCGGTAACTCTTCCGAAAATACATCCAAAAATTCATTCACTACTGGTATCTGTCCCATTCCTACACCTATTTTCCGTGTATCGACGATATGGGCCAAATATCCTACACTTCCCTTCCTTAGCAACTTCCTCGCTTGCAACATCGTCAGACAACTCGAGTGTCTCGGCTACTTACCCCCGTAGAATACTACCTTAGACTGATTTGGAGTCATAAGATTTATACACTTCTTCTGGCAATCTATCATCGCTCCATGGTTAAATAACCAATCCATTCCTAGAATTACATCAAATTCCCCTAATTGAATCGGAATTAAATTCACAGGCAACTTATATCCCCTGATATCTACAACACAATTCCTATAGACATGGCTAACGGGAATGACTTCCTTATTAGCGACTTCTATGTTCAAAGGATATTCTAATTTTTCCTGGGGTATGTTTAATCGTTGGGAGAATTCATGGGATACGAAGGAACAAGTAGCACCCGAATCAAATAATATGTAAGCAGATATATTATTGACCGGAATGATACCTGAAACCACGTCCTTGGATGCGACTGCATCCTGAACCGTCATGTTGAAAGTCCTTGCTGTTGGTCGATTCTGAGTTGGTGGTCCAGTAATTGTGAGATTTCCACCGCTTGGTCCCCTTCCTCCATTTCCTCCTGCTGAATTCTTCTTTGGGCAATTCCTTGCCTGGTGATCCAATGCTCCACAATTGAAACATCCATTCCTCTTTGGTGCAGAGCAATTGGGAGAGATGTGCCCCTCTTGCCCGCAATTGAAACAGACATTCTTCCCTTTTAGACATGCACCCGAGTGATTCCTCCCACACTCCTTACACGCCTCAGTTCTCTTCTTTACTTCACCTGGTTTTCCCCCAGAGTTTCCCGAGTTAAAATTGTTATTGTTGTTGTTGTTGTTCCACTTCGTCTTGTTTCCACCACTGCTGCTGCTACCTTCCCCGCGATTCCCTCCTTCATTCTTCTTCTTTTTCTCCTTATTAAACTTCATTAGGGCTTCACTTCCGCCCTCAGCAATTATAGCCTTCTCCAGGAGAGTCGCGAAGCTGTTCGTCTGCAACACCGAAAGTCTACTGTATAACCATGGTTTGAGACCCTGCTCAAACCTCCTCATTTTCCTCTCCTCAGTGTCGACCTGATGAGGCGCGAACCTCGCCAGTTCGTTGAACTTTGCGGCGTACTGGGGTACGGTCATGTCTTCTTGCTTCAGCTCCAAGAATCGCATCTCCATACGACTCTGCATACTCGCAGGGAAATAGTTTTCGAAGAAGATCTTCTTAAACTCTTCCCAAGATATCACACCTTCTCCCGCCCTGATCTGGTTTGCCTCCCACCAGAAATTGGCTTCACCCTTCAGCATGTAAGTGGCGAAGATTGTTTTCTGATCATCTCCTACGCTAGCAATAGCGAACGCCTTTTCAATTTCCTTGACCCAAGTTTGGGCTTCGATAGGTTCGGTGGTTCCTTTGAACTTAGGTGGTCCCGAGCTCTTGAAGTCTTTAAAGTGTGCCACCTGGCCCGCTAGAGGGTTATTGGTATTCGGGGTTCAATTCTGTAATGCCCCAACTAACATGTCTACAAACTGTTGCATAGGGTTCGGTGGACCCCCAGCATTACCGCCTGACCCTTCTGGTACTTGTTGACGACGTCTTCCTCTAGCCATCTATCTGTTTAAATAAACTTAGTGTTATTATCCCATAACTTATTCCTACAATATTTATAATTCATATAAAAACTTAATCATCACATCACATATTTAAATAAAAGCATATTTATTTATAAACATAATACCCAAGGTATTTCATCATCTTATGGCATTAAGCCATTTACATCACTTTAACCATCATATTTAGTAACATTGGAAACCAAGTTTTATTTCATAGATAATCGTTCTACACGCTACTAGTAAAAGTTTAACACGAACAAACTAAAGACCCCGCCTAATGGCGTCTTCATGCTCTTCATCCGCTATTTCCAGCACCAGCCCACGGCTTATAGCATGTCTAGACTGGTACTCCTCACGTGGAAAGTGATACACTCTATACTGGAACCTCCCATGTGCTGTCTTAAACGCATACTTCATTCTATCCATCCTAACCTTCTTATCTCTTACCTCTCCTTCTAACTCGCCTGTTAGCTTCTCGGCCTGAACACGGCCTCTCCTCTCATCTCCCCAGAATGTGGTAATGATCTGCTTGTCAGTTTGGAGACTCTGAATCCTTAACTCTAGCCCATTAATGGTATGTCCCAAGTGGGTCCTAATAGCTTCTTTCTCATCCTTCAGCCTGTCCGCCTTCTGACCTGCTGTTCGCAGCTTGTCAGCCAGATCCCCGTTCCTAATTATCAGGTGGTGCACCAATGCCTCAAGCAATGCTGCAGCCTGTTGCTCCCCCTGATACAGTTCCTCCAACTCATGGACCTTGTCGTCCAAATCTGTAATCCTATCCATCAACTCATCTAGTAAACCATCCTCAGGTGCTTCCTCGGAGTCCTCCTCGGGCTCCTCTTCCTCTTCAGGATATTCCTCTGGGTCTGACTCAGCTGCTGCCTCAGCTATAGGCTCAGGTACAGCTGTCACCAACTGCTCACTCACAACGTGAATATTTCTAACCTCCTCTTCTCCTGACATCCTACAATCAAGACAAAGAACTCAATTAGTATTTTAAAAATAGATATTGATTTTGTTTTTAGAAAAATAGCTTCGACACTATACTTAGAACTCTACGTGAGTTCATCTCCTTATTACCTCCACTAACTTCCCTAAGGTTATAGTCTAAGGTTCCCCACCTAAAGTTTATAACCTACGGCTCTGATACCAACCTGTGACGCCCCCAAATCCGTGTAACATCGATTACAGGACATGGTGCTCACGATACAACATACATCCTCATCTATCTAAGTAAACTCCAGCAATAATAATAGTAATATTATAACTATTACGTACTTACTCAAAATAAAATCCCAAGTCTTTACAACCTTTAATAAACCAAAACTTAAACTTAGCGTTTATCGCTACATTACATCATATGCGGAAATATAAACTTATTTTATAAGGTAACTAGCATCATTTCATCTTAGTCTTCCCCTTGTCCTTGCCCGAGCCCTCAGCCTTCTCATCCTTAACTGAAAGGTTTAAGCAAGAATGAGCACAAATTGCCCAGCAAGTATATAAAGAAGTTTGAAAACATACATCAGGAGTAAAAACATCTGTATGACAATATCTCAACAGTTGAAAGAATTATCAAGTGTTAAACAAGAATATCAAAGATAAGAGTTTAGAATTCTCCATAGCATACTAAGGGGTGTTAAATACCCTGAACATTTCTTTGTTTCATCGAAAACCATCAGACGATTTAACAATCAAATAGATTGTAAACGGTCTCTGCAAGTACTCCAGGTGATCAGCCTATCGTACCCTACATTGTGCACAAGTATAAAGTTTAAACTGCATAAGCATAAATGGGACTATATGCCCGACATCTGTTTGCCCATTTATTCGGGTTGTTCATCTTAGTATTCATGCGAGACCGCACCAAAGCAATTTGGATTGGTAAACATTAAATAGCTTCGAAAGATTTGAATTAAATCATTTTTCATCAATAATAACTAGCCGAAAACAAAGGCTAGGAAACATACTTAGAAACAGTTCGATAATGACATGAAACTTATAAGCATAGTTGTTAGAATAATAACTGAGTAATCATCGATAAGCTTGCAAGATAATTGAAGTTGTATAACTTCACAACAAAGGAACTTGCACGAATAAATAGCTAGCATAAGTCCAATACTTACCCTCACTGAGATAAAATAAGTAAGGATTGAATAAATACCCAATAGAAATTAGGGCTAGGAAACTTGCCTGATACGTCTGCTATCGTTAAAGCTAGCAATTAACCTTCACGTAACCTAATCATATGTGTCACATTAAGCCATTAGGTTCTTGAACTCTAATTCGAAAGAAAATGATTTCCTTTCATTATAATTTCATTAATCAACTACCACGTATGCTATCATCAAACTAATTTAATCATATATCATGTTGCGTCATATAGATAAAGTGGTTTAATATGAGAATCTGAGTAAAAATAAGTTTCTGGAATTTTTCCCGGTCCGACCCGACCCGGATCAGACCCGACCCGGACCGGCGCAGCTGCGCAGCCTCAAGCCGTGTTACCGGCGCAGCTGCGCTGCCTGGAAAACCCGGAACCCATCTTTGAGTGGCGCAGCTGCGCATCGTTAAGCCGTATGAACGGCGCAGCTGCTCTGCTCTTCATGCCCAGAAAATTTTTGCAGTTTTGAGCAGCCATCTTAGCGAATTAATTCCGATTAAACCATACATGATATGACCATGAAACTTGGACACAACATACTTCATCTAGCATACTATTTTACAAAAATATCACATTCCAGAAAATAGCAAATTAAGACCACGAACCGGCTACCTTGAAAAGCGTGCCAGGACAGGTTCTAACACTTAGAAAAATTCTGGAAAACCCCGAAATTTGCAGATTTTTATTTCCAACATGCTTGCTCTCGAAAATCATAACTTGCTCAATTTAACTCCGTTTCTTATGAAATTTGGTCAGGTTATACATCATACTACACAGTATTTTACAAAATTATTACACACACTAATCGGGTCATAGAAACCATGATTCCAAGGCTCTGAAAAACCCAAAAAGTCACAGATTCTATGTTAAGCCATCTTTGACAAATTTTGTGATTTTGATTCTAGCATGCATGGGGTTGATTCCTACTGTCCAGACCACACATACTAACATATATACACGTAACCCAACCTTTAACTTCACTAAATTACCATGATTTGAACAATTTGACATCTAAGAGGCATTTTAGCAAACACTTAGCATGCATGGCATAAATTCATACGATTCAATGTGTAAGAGACATGAATTAAACCAGAACTTTCGTTCTCTACACCCACATATCAGTAACCAACATGAACATAGCCTCACAAAATCAAAACAAATCATTTGCAAGGTCTCATATGCATATTTTCTCATTTTTACTTAAGAACATGAAAAAGAGAGTTCATGGCTACCTCTTTGATGAATTCTTTTTGTTCGAATTCCTCTAATGACTCTCTTTGCTTGGTTAGTCTCTGCAAACTCCAGAATTCGCCACCCTCTCAAGCTCTTTCCTCTCTCACTCTCAACTTCACTCACGGTAGGATATTTTACAAAAGAAAGAAATAGAATTTTAGGTGGAGAGTATATATAGAAATCATTAGTATAAGCTTCCCTTGCCTCTTCCATTCTCAATTCAGCAGTTACAACATTAAGTTAGAACATTAGTTTAGCAAATTAAATAAGAAGAATGTGGGGGTTAGAGAAAATGAAAGGATTTTTGGTTTTAAGGAGTAAAATGAAGTACTCCCTCCTTAGCTATATGTAATATACGTATACTCCTTCCCTTGTCCCAATTCGTGAGTCACAAGGGTCCCACCAGCTGCTGACTTGTACCACATAAAATATTATTATAATCAATTAAATAATCATTTTGACCATTTTGCCCCTCGTAGCAAAACGTTGCGATACTTATATCGATTCCTACTAAAGTCGACGTCCCGGACGTTATGGAACTATCTGTTTCGTCAAAATCGTCTCCGAAATTCGTGGTTGACTTTTTACCAGAAAAAGTCAACCGGTTGACTTTGACCAAAAAGTCAACCGTGACACATTTTCGTGGTTACAGTCTAACCTGACTAAATTCGACGTCCCAGACTCAAATACGCAGTTCGCGTCTCTAAATTCCATTCTGATCTCAAAATCATGCTTTAAAGCCATCTCACGAAATTAATAGAATTAATTCCATACTTAACCTATTTAAATAGTTGAATTAAACTAAACCAACCATTTAAATACTCCTCATCACATATCATAAAATAACACATGTATGTATAATCCATATACATATAAATAACAGAAAACACACCAAAATTTCACATAAATTCGTTTATTGATAATTGTTAAAAGACATAATAATCTCGGATATTACATTCACCCTCCCTTATAAGGATTCCGTCCCCGGAATCATTACATATCAAACAAAAAGACTAGGGTAGTTTTTCATCATTTTCTCCTCGAGTTCCCACGTAGCCTCTTCGACGTTGTGGTTCCTCCATACTACCTTAACAGAAGGTATTATCTTATTTCTCAACACTTGTTCTTTTTTATCAATTATCTGTACTGGAACCTCTTCATAGGTTAGGTCCTTTTCAAATTGGATGGGTTCATACTCTATGACATGCTTGTAATCCCGTTTATAGGGTCGTAAAACTGATACGTGGAACACGTTGTGTATATGTTCTAACTCCGGAGGTAAAGCTATTTCATAAGCTACCTCACCGACTCGCCTTAACACTTCAAAGGGTCCTATGAATCTGGGACTAAGTTTTCCCTTCTTCCCAAATCTCATTTTCCCTTTCCAAGGTGAAACCTTTAGAAACACATAAGTGCCGACGTCGAAGTCTCGTTGTTGCCGGTGTTGATCAGCATATTTCTTCTGTCGATCCTGAGCTGTCACTAATCTCGCTCGTATCGTTTTGATCACATCTGCAGTTTGCTGCACTAATTCCGGCCCTAGCAATTGACGTTCTCCCACTTCATCCCAGCACAATGGCGTTCTACATTTTCTTCCATATAAAGCTTCATAAGGTGGCATCCCGATACTCGCGTGATAACTGTTGTTGTATGCAAATTCCACTAACGGTAGGTGGTCATCCCAGCTTCCTTTGAAGTCCATTACACATGCTCTCAGCATGTCCTCTAACGTTTGAATAGTTCTTTCGCTCTGCCCGTCTGTTTGAAGATGATACGCGGTGCTCAACCTCAGTTGCGTTCCCATGCGTTCTTGAAAGCTTTTCCAGAAATTAGCTGTGAACCGCGGATCGCGATCTGACACAATTGATACACAGGTACACCGTGCCTGGAAACGATCTCCTTGATATAAAGCTTTGCCAACTGATCTAAGGTATATCTGATTTTGATTGGCAAGAAATGCGCTGACTTGGTCAATCGATCAACGATTACCCAAACTGCATCGTAACCCTTCTGTGTGTTTGGAAGTCCTACCACGAAGTCCATCGTGATATGCTCCCATTTCCATTCCGGAATTTCTAATGGTTGAAGTAACCCGCTCGGTCTCTGATGTTCCGCCTTAACTCTCTGGCATGTCAAACATCTGCTGACGCACTCTGCCACTTCTCTCTTCATATTGGGCCACCAATAATGTTGGCGAAGATCCTGATACATTTTTGTGCTTCCCGGGTGAATTGAGTAACTTGAGCTATGGGCTTCCTGTAAGATTTCTTCCTTTAATTCAGTTACCGCTGGCACCCAAATTCTCCTCTCAAACCTTAATAATCCATCACCACCCACATTGAACTTAAGCTCCTCTCCATCTAAAATTCTTTTCCTCACCTTCTCGCATTCTTCATCGCTGCTTTGTTCTTCCTTGATTTTGTCCAATAGAGTCGGTCGAACCTCCATTGCGAACAACTTCCCATCTGACTCGCTCGGACTCTTTACCTCGAGTTCCAAACTGGCCATTTCCCTAATCAACTCCTCTTGAGCCGTTAGCATTGCCAACCTGCCACTGCCCTTTCTGCTTAGCGCATCTGCGACCACGTTAGCTTTCCCCGGATGATATAAGATGTCGCAATCATAATCCTTTATTAGTTCCAACCATCTTCTCTGTCTCATATTCAACTCCATCTGCGTGAAGATATACTTCAGACTTTTATGGTCCGTGTATATTTCACACTTTACACCATATAAATAGTGCCTCCAAATCTTTAGGGAAAATACTACCGCTGCCAATTCCAGGTCATGGGTAGGATATCCCTTCTCGTAATCCTTCAACTGACGTGATGCATACGCAATAACTTTACCATGTTGCATAAGCACACAGCCAAGTCCTTTATGCGACGCATCACTGAAAATCACGAAATCACCTGTATCGTCTGGTAAAGACAACACCGGTGCCTCACTCAATCCTTTCTTAAGTTCCCGAAAACTTTCTTCACACTTCTCTGTCCAGACAAATTTGACCGACTTCTTTGTTAAATTCGTCAAAGTTCCTGCTATCTTCGAAAAATCTTGGATAAACCGTGTATAATAGCCTGCCAGTCCTAAGAAACTTCTTACTTCAGTCGGTGTCTTTGGTTGCTCCCAATTCTGCACCGCTTCTACCTTTGCTGGATCCACAGAGATTCCGTCCTTATCGATCACGTGACCCAGAAATTGAACTTTCTTCAACCAAAACTCGCACTTTGAAAATTTTGCGTATAACTTATCCTTCCTCAACGCCTCCAATACCAACCTTAAGTGTTCAGCATGATCCTCCTGAGTCTTGGAATAGATCAGGATATCATCTATGAACACGACCACAAATTTATCTAGGTATTGCTTGAATACCCGATTCATCATGTCCATAAATGCCGCCGGCGCGTTCGTTAATCCAAATGACATCCCCAGGAACTCGTAGTGACCGTAACGAGTCCTGAATGCTGTCTTAGGAACATCTTCCTTCCTCACCCTCAATTGGTGATATCCCGTCCTCAAGTCGATCTTGGAAAAATATTTCGCTCCCTTCAACTGATCGAACAGATCATCTATCCTAGGTAATGGATACTTGTTCTTGATCGTCACTTTGTTCAACTCTCGATAGTAGATACAAAGTCTCATCGATCCATCCTTCTTTTTCACAAATAAAACTGGTGCTCCCCAAGGAGACACACTCGGTTGAATATACTTTCTATCCAATAATTCCTGCAACTGTACCATCAGCTCTTTCATCTCTGCCGGTGCCATTCTGTATGGGGCTTTCGAAATCGGGGCCGTTCCCGGTACTAAATCTATAACGAATTCGACCTCTCTATCCGGTGGAAGCCCCGGTAACTCTTCCGAAAATACATCCAAAAATTCATTCACTACTGGTATCTGTCCCATTCCTACACCTATTTTCCGTGTATCGACGATATGGGCCAAATATCCTACACTTCCCTTCCTTAGCAACTTCCTCGCTTGCAACATCGTCAGACAACTCGAGTGTCTCGGCTACTTACCCCCGTAGAATACTACCTTAGACTGATTTGGAGTCATAAGATTTATACACTTCTTCTGGCAATCTATCATCGCTCCATGGTTAAATAACCAATCCATTCCTAGAATTACATCAAATTCCCCTAATTGAATCGGAATTAAATTCACAGGCAACTTATATCCCCTGATATCTACAACACAATTCCTATAGACATGGCTAACGGGAATGACTTCCTTATTAGCGACTTCTATGTTCAAAGGATATTCTAATTTTTCCTGGGGTATGTTTAATCGTTGGGAGAATTCATGGGATACGAAGGAACAAGTAGCACCCGAATCAAATAATATGTAAGCAGATATATTATTGACCGGAATGATACCTGAAACCACGTCCTTGGATGCGACTGCATCCTGAACCGTCATGTTGAAAGTCCTTGCTGTTGGTCGATTCTGAGTTGGTGGTCCAGTAATTGTGAGATTTCCACCGCTTGGTCCCCTTCCTCCATTTCCTCCTGCTGAATTCTTCTTTGGGCAATTCCTTGCCTGGTGATCCAATGCTCCACAATTGAAACATCCATTCCTCTTTGGTGCAGAGCAATTGGGAGAGATGTGCCCCTCTTGCCCGCAATTGAAACAGACATTCTTCCCTTTTAGACATGCACCCGAGTGATTCCTCCCACACTCCTTACACGCCTCAGTTCTCTTCTTTACTTCACCTGGTTTTCCCCCAGAGTTTCCCGAGTTAAAATTGTTATTGTTGTTGTTGTTGTTCCACTTCGTCTTGTTTCCACCACTGCTGCTGCTACCTTCCCCGCGATTCCCTCCTTCATTCTTCTTCTTTTTCTCCTTATTAAACTTCATTAGGGCTTCACTTCCGCCCTCAGCAATTATAGCCTTCTCCAGGAGAGTCGCGAAGCTGTTCGTCTGCAACACCGAAAGTCTACTGTATAACCATGGTTTGAGACCCTGCTCAAACCTCCTCATTTTCCTCTCCTCAGTGTCGACCTGATGAGGCGCGAACCTCGCCAGTTCGTTGAACTTTGCGGCGTACTGGGGTACGGTCATGTCTTCTTGCTTCAGCTCCAAGAATCGCATCTCCATACGACTCTGCATACTCGCAGGGAAATAGTTTTCGAAGAAGATCTTCTTAAACTCTTCCCAAGATATCACACCTTCTCCCGCCCTGATCTGGTTTGCCTCCCACCAGAAATTGGCTTCACCCTTCAGCATGTAAGTGGCGAAGATTGTTTTCTGATCATCTCCTACGCTAGCAATAGCGAACGCCTTTTCAATTTCCTTGACCCAAGTTTGGGCTTCGATAGGTTCGGTGGTTCCTTTGAACTTAGGTGGTCCCGAGCTCTTGAAGTCTTTAAAGTGTGCCACCTGGCCCGCTAGAGGGTTATTGGTATTCGGGGTTCAATTCTGTAATGCCCCAACTAACATGTCTACAAACTGTTGCATAGGGTTCGGTGGACCCCCAGCATTACCGCCTGACCCTTCTGGTACTTGTTGACGACGTCTTCCTCTAGCCATCTATCTGTTTAAATAAACTTAGTGTTATTATCCCATAACTTATTCCTACAATATTTATAATTCATATAAAAACTTAATCATCACATCACATATTTAAATAAAAGCATATTTATTTATAAACATAATACCCAAGGTATTTCATCATCTTATGGCATTAAGCCATTTACATCACTTTAACCATCATATTTAGTAACATTGGAAACCAAGTTTTATTTCATAGATAATCGTTCTACACGCTACTAGTAAAAGTTTAACACGAACAAACTAAAGACCCCGCCTAATGGCGTCTTCATGCTCTTCATCCGCTATTTCCAGCACCAGCCCACGGCTTATAGCATGTCTAGACTGGTACTCCTCACGTGGAAAGTGATACACTCTATACTGGAACCTCCCATGTGCTGTCTTAAACGCATACTTCATTCTATCCATCCTAACCTTCTTATCTCTTACCTCTCCTTCTAACTCGCCTGTTAGCTTCTCGGCCTGAACACGGCCTCTCCTCTCATCTCCCCAGAATGTGGTAATGATCTGCTTGTCAGTTTGGAGACTCTGAATCCTTAACTCTAGCCCATTAATGGTATGTCCCAAGTGGGTCCTAATAGCTTCTTTCTCATCCTTCAGCCTGTCCGCCTTCTGACCTGCTGTTCGCAGCTTGTCAGCCAGATCCCCGTTCCTAATTATCAGGTGGTGCACCAATGCCTCAAGCAATGCTGCAGCCTGTTGCTCCCCCTGATACAGTTCCTCCAACTCATGGACCTTGTCGTCCAAATCTGTAATCCTATCCATCAACTCATCTAGTAAACCATCCTCAGGTGCTTCCTCGGAGTCCTCCTCGGGCTCCTCTTCCTCTTCAGGATATTCCTCTGGGTCTGACTCAGCTGCTGCCTCAGCTATAGGCTCAGGTACAGCTGTCACCAACTGCTCACTCACAACGTGAATATTTCTAACCTCCTCTTCTCCTGACATCCTACAATCAAGACAAAGAACTCAATTAGTATTTTAAAAATAGATATTGATTTTGTTTTTAGAAAAATAGCTTCGACACTATACTTAGAACTCTACGTGAGTTCATCTCCTTATTACCTCCACTAACTTCCCTAAGGTTATAGTCTAAGGTTCCCCACCTAAAGTTTATAACCTACGGCTCTGATACCAACCTGTGACGCCCCCAAATCCGTGTAACATCGATTACAGGACATGGTGCTCACGATACAACATACATCCTCATCTATCTAAGTAAACTCCAGCAATAATAATAGTAATATTATAACTATTACGTACTTACTCAAAATAAAATCCCAAGTCTTTACAACCTTTAATAAACCAAAACTTAAACTTAGCGTTTATCGCTACATTACATCATATGCGGAAATATAAACTTATTTTATAAGGTAACTAGCATCATTTCATCTTAGTCTTCCCCTTGTCCTTGCCCGAGCCCTCAGCCTTCTCATCCTTAACTGAAAGGTTTAAGCAAGAATGAGCACAAATTACCCAGCAAGTATATAAAGAAGTTTGAAAACATACATCAGGAGTAAAAACATCTGTATGACAATATCTCAACAGTTGAAAGAATTATCAAGTGTTAAACAAGAATATCAAAGATAAGAGTTTAGAATTCTCCATAGCATACTAAGGGGTGTTAAATACCCTGAACATTTCTTTGTTTCATCGAAAACCATCAGACGATTTAACAATCAAATAGATTGTAAACGGTCTCTGCAAGTACTCCAGGTGATCAGCCTATCGTACCCTACATTGTGCACAAGTATAAAGTTTAAACTGCATAAGCATAAATGGGACTATATGCCCGACATCTGTTTGCCCATTTATTCGGGTTGTTCATCTTAGTATTCATGCGAGACCGCACCAAAGCAATTTGGATTGGTAAACATTAAATAGCTTCGAAAGATTTGAATTAAATCATTTTTCATCAATAATAACTAGCCGAAAACAAAGGCTAGGAAACATACTTAGAAACAGTTCGATAATGACATGAAACTTATAAGCATAGTTGTTAGAATAATAACTGAGTAATCATCGATAAGCTTGCAAGATAATTGAAGTTGTATAACTTCACAACAAAGGAACTTGCACGAATAAATAGCTAGCATAAGTCCAATACTTACCCTCACTGAGATAAAATAAGTAAGGATTGAATAAATACCCAATAGAAATTAGGGCTAGGAAACTTGCCTGATACGTCTGCTATCGTTAAAGCTAGCAATTAACCTTCACGTAACCTAATCATATGTGTCACATTAAGCCATTAGGTTCTTGAACTCTAATTCGAAAGAAAATGATTTCCTTTCATTATAATTTCATTAATCAACTACCACGTATGCTATCATCAAACTAATTTAATCATATATCATGTTGCGTCATATAGATAAAGTGGTTTAATATGAGAATCTGAGTAAAAATAAGTTTCTGGAATTTTTCCCGGTCCGACCCGACCCGGATCAGACCCGACCCGGACCGGCGCAGCTGCGCAGCCTCAAGCCGTGTTACCGGCGCAGCTGCGCTGCCTGGAAAACCCGGAACCCATCTTTGAGTGGCGCAGCTGCGCATCGTTAAGCCGTATGAACGGCGCAGCTGCTCTGCTCTTCATGCCCAGAAAATTTTTGCAGTTTTGAGCAGCCATCTTAGCGAATTAATTCCGATTAAACCATACATGATATGACCATGAAACTTGGACACAACATACTTCATCTAGCATACTATTTTACAAAAATATCACATTCCAGAAAATAGCAAATTAAGACCACGAACCGGCTACCTTGAAAAGCGTGCCAGGACAGGTTCTAACACTTAGAAAAATTCTGGAAAACCCCGAAATTTGCAGATTTTTATTTCCAACATGCTTGCTCTCGAAAATCATAACTTGCTCAATTTAACTCCGTTTCTTATGAAATTTGGTCAGGTTATACATCATACTACACAGTATTTTACAAAATTATTACACACACTAATCGGGTCATAGAAACCATGATTCCAAGGCTCTGAAAAACCCAAAAAGTCACAGATTCTATGTTAAGCCATCTTTGACAAATTTTGTGATTTTGATTCTAGCATGCATGGGGTTGATTCCTACTGTCCAGACCACACATACTAACATATATACACGTAACCCAACCTTTAACTTCACTAAATTACCATGATTTGAACAATTTGACATCTAAGAGGCATTTTAGCAAACACTTAGCATGCATGGCATAAATTCATACGATTCAATGTGTAAGAGACATGAATTAAACCAGAACTTTCGTTCTCTACACCCACATATCAGTAACCAACATGAACATTGCTTCACAAAATCAAAACAAATCATTTGCAAGGTCTCATATGCATATTTTCTCATTTTTACTTAAGAACATGAAAAAGAGAGTTCATGGCTACCTCTTTGATGAATTCTTTTTGTTCGAATTCCTCTAATGACTCTCTTTGCTTGGTTAGTCTCTGCAAACTCCAGAATTCGCCACCCTCTCAAGCTCTTTCCTCTCTCACTCTCAACTTCACTCACGGTAGGATATTTTACAAAAGAAAGAAATAGAATTTTAGGTGGAGAGTATATATAGAAATCATTAGTATAAGCTTCCCTTGCCTCTTCCATTCTCAATTCAGCAGTTACAACATTAAGTTAGAACATTAGTTTAGCAAATTAAATAAGAAGAATGTGGGGGTTAGAGAAAATGAAAGGATTTTTGGTTTTAAGGAGTAAAATGAAGTACTCCCTCCTTAGCTATATGTAATATACGTATACTCCTTCCCTTGTCCCAATTCGTGAGTCACAAGGGTCCCACCAGCTGCTGACTTGTACCACATAAAATATTATTATAATCAATTAAATAATCATTTTGACCATTTTGCCCCTCGTAGCAAAACGTTGCGATACTTATATCGATTCCTACTAAAGTCGACGTCCCGGACGTTATGGAACTATCTGTTTCGTCAAAATCGTCTCCGAAATTCGTGGTTGACTTTTTACCCGAAAAAGTCAACCGGTTGACTTTGACCAAAAAGTCAACCGTGACACATTTTCGTGGTTACAGTCTAACCTGACTAAATTCGACGTCCCGGACTCAAATACGCAGTCCGCGTCTCTAAATTCCACTCTGATCTCAAAATCATGCTTTAAAGCCATCTCACGAAATTAATAGAATTAATTCCATACTTAACCTATTTAAATAGTTGAATTAAACTAAACCAACCATTTAAATACTCCTCATAACATATCATAAAATAACACATGTATGTATAATGCATATACATCTAAATAACAGAAAACACACCAAAATTTCACATAAATTCGTTTATTGATAATTGTTAAAAGACATAATAATCTCGGATATTACAGTAAATTCATGTCTTATATTTAATTGGGACATTGTATGGTGAAAGGATTGAATTGTACGGTAACTATTTACTAACAGGTTCTTTTATGATTAATGTTGAAATCTATTTTATTTTAAAAGTCGTTGATCGCCAGGGAGGCTTATCCCTATTGTAGAATAAATATTATTTATTTAAATAGATTATTAGTTTAATTTATTTATTTAAATAAGATTAGAATTGTTCTAATTGATTTATTCACAACCGGTTTAATATGGAGAACCTAAAGGGTCACATTATAAAAGGAAGAATAATTATTTAAGAATGTAATGGCATAATCGTAATAATACATTAAGTGTAATTAATTTAATCTATGGTGATAGAATAAATTAAATAGCTTAATGTTTATTATTTAATATTTTAGAAATATTAAATATAAATTAATAAAAGGAGACTTATTAATTTATTATAATTATTATTATTTTAATTTCTAAAGGAGTTTAGTAATTAATTTAATATTAGTACTCTCATTTATTCCTAATAAGATTAGGAGACAAATTAATTAAATAAATTTAATTAATTATTTCCAATGTGGTGGGAAGCCTAAATTAATTAAAGGAGTTTAATTAATTAAATGAAATTCCATATCTAATAGGATTAGAAGGGTTGACTAATATCTATATAAGAGGAGTCTTATAATAGATATCAGTTGATGAAAAAATTCCAATTGTTGGAGAGTACTTCTTTTCTATAGAGGATAGAAAACTAAGTCAACCACCCTCCTTATTGGTAATTCATCTTCTATAGTGGATCACCTCTAGAGGCCAAACACTTGAGTGGCTAACGTTGATCAAAGGAAGGAATCTAACCCGAAAATTCAAGGAGATCACGAAGAATAAGGAATTGAACTCGTACCTGTGGAAGCTTCGTTCTACAAGGGTATGATTCCATAACTTCTTATTTATGGTTTTAAATTAATAATTTGCATAAAGGATGATCCGGGTAATGGTTTTGTAGAAGTTTTTTAAACTCTGATATACCATGCTTCCGCTAATTTTTGCAATTTGATTGCGTCACGATTTCGTACAAACCCAACAGTGGTATCAGAGCCAAACCTATATGCAATTATTAATTATTTTGATTTCATATACATATGGGTATGTACTTAGAATAATTTATTCGGCATAATTAGTTGTATAGAATTATTATTTTTTATGAAAAAAAAACCAAAAACCAATGTTCGTTGTGAGTTACAATTCCGTGTAATTCAAAAGGAGACTTCGTGATTCATTAAAGTGAATAGCCTGATTCTTTCAAAAAGGGATGTGATCCAGGATTTCTAAAACTTTATATATATATAGATTATATATATATATATATTACGAAAGTAACCTCTGCTGCTGGATTTCTAAAACTTTATATATATAGATTATATAATAATTACGAAAGTAACCATCATGATTGGTATTATATATATACACGGATATATATATATATATATATATATATATATATATACACGGTTATATTATATTATATATATATATATATATAATATTATACATATATAATAATTCTTAATAATTTTATAATTAAAATAAAGAGTTTATTTTAATCTTGAAATTGGATTTCATACAATTTAAAATTGCCCATTAAATGATACTCATATATATATGGAATGTTTTAATTCATGAGATGAATATTTATTTATTGATACATATGGTGACATGTATGAAAATAAATGGGGTTGATTATGGACTATTGACCAATGTGATTGGATTTTATTTTAGTTGAATGCTTGAATGAATAAGTTTTATTAAATGGGGTTTGCGTACCTCGTTTTCTCTGGGTTTTTTTTGTTGATATAAAATTTTATCTCCCTCCTATGTACTTCCCCTCGACTGCTGATCAAGGTTTTTATTTAAATTAAATAGTTTAATGTAATAGAAATAGTTAGTATTATCTTGAAAAAAATTGGAGACCAAGAAGCAAGGAGCGCGTGAAGACCCGGTTGTATGGAGCCCGTGTTTAAATGTAATAGTTACGTTTAAATATAAATTCTTGCACCCCTCGGTTTGACCTTTTGGTTCACTTGGTGACTCTAGTGAACCAAATTAGAATAAAAGTTCATAATCAATCTGGGTAGAATATAGTATTCTATATGTGCATGCTAAATATTATATATATTATATTTTATGCAAATATGCTTTGTATGTTTAATAAAATGACGCGTATTTTATATATATATATATATGTGTGTGTGTGTGTGTGTGTGTGTGTGTGTGCATGCGCGCTAAACAAGATGAGACAAATAATAACAAACCCCTCAAAGAAATTATATTAAGTCAAAATCGTTCAAGTGATATTTGGGATATCGAACGTCGCCTTCTAGCATGATAAATTAATAGAGTATTAAATATTTAATATGAGCTTGTTGTGCTATCCACAAGACGAGTATTGCGTATTTAAGATATTAATTAATCACATTTGATGCTTATCAAAAAAATTGAACAATATAGTCTTGTTGTGCTATCCACAAGGACGAACATTTTTCTTTTTTGAATTTATGGAAGTGCTAGGCTGGACTTAACTTAAATCATTTTAGTTCGGATGTGCACACACTTTACCATTATGATTTAAGAGGCAAAATAAAAGGAGTTACATGATGTAATTGACAAGAGTTGTCTACCTATTTATTTATATATCGTTTGTTGTGCTATCCACAAGGCTATATACATTTGAAATGGGATCCTTAATCTCACTAACAAATCTTTAATTAGATGTTACCGAACTATATAAGTGAGGGTAATATAGTTTGATGAAAATAGTGGGAGATACCAATTTAAAATAAAGACCTAAATTTATTTTGGTATGCAAAATTAATTAAATGAATGTTTGCTAAAATGTTGTCTTTTCACATACAGAAATTTAAAAAATGTCAAACTC
Organism: Panax stipuleanatus; assembly: GCA_020205555.1. Classification (NCBI taxonomy): domain Eukaryota; kingdom Viridiplantae; phylum Streptophyta; class Magnoliopsida; order Apiales; family Araliaceae; genus Panax; species Panax stipuleanatus. The sequence goes on from CM035119.1 coordinate 52,143,296, forward strand.
ACTAATTTCACTGCGTAGCATACTTAATGCTAATAAACTAACCGGACCAAATTATACGGACTGGTTAAGGAATTTGAGAATAGTTCTTACTGCTGAAAAGATTTCTTATGTTCTAAATTCACCTATCTCTGGAACTGTTCCAGAATCAGCATCTGAGGAAGAAATTGCCACCATTGTAAAGTGGCAAAATGACGCATCTGTGGCTCAATGCATCATGCTCGCATCCATGAATAACGAGCTTCAGCGTTAGCATGAAAACATGGATGCTCCTGCTATGTTGCTTCACCTCAAGGAGTTGTATGGTGAACAAAGTAGGACAGCTAGATATGAGATATCTAAGGAGCTCTTCCAATCTCGGATGACCAATGGTAAGGTGAACATAAAGGAACAAAAGAAACCTGATCCAGCTAGCAAAGGAATGTGCTTCCATTGCAACAAGCCGGGTCATTGGAAGAGGAACTGCAAGAAGTTTCTAGCAAAGAAGAAGCTTGGAGAAGCTTCGACTTCCAATCAAGGTTTGTTCATGATTGAAATTAATTTTTCAGAAAGTCAAAATTCTACTTGGGTATTGGATACCGGCTGTGGTTATCACATATGTAATAATGTGAAGGGACTGGTTAGAAGTAGAAGGCTGAATAAGGATGAGGTTGTCCTACGAGTGGGAAATGGAGCAAAGGTTGCTGCATTAGCTGTAGGCACTTATTGTTTAGCACAGCCTACGAGCAAGTCCATCTATTTAAATAATTATTATTTTGTTTCGAATATCATTAGAAACATTATTTCTATTTCCGTATTAGATATATATGGATTTGACATTATAATAAAGAACAACAATTGTTCTATTTATAAAAGCAATGTTTTATATGGTGTTGGTAATTTGCAAAATGGACTTTATATACTTGACTTGCATGAAAATATACTTCAAATAGAACAAACTAAGAAAAGGAAAAGAGATGATATTAATTATACCTATATGTGGCACTGTAGACTCGGTCATATTAATTAAACAAAATTGTCGAAGTTGCATAAGGATGGGCTCTTAGAGCTATCCGATTATGAATCATATCCAACTTGTGAATCTTGTCTCATGGGTAAAATGACTAAATCTCCTTTTAGTGAAAAAGGAGAAAAAGTTACAGAGTTGTTAGAGTTGGTTCACACAGACGTTTGTGAACCTATGACAACGAATGCACAGGGTAGGTATTCTTATTTTATTACTTTCACTGATGATCACTCAAGATTTGGAAATGTGTATTTAATGAAATACAAATCAGAATCATTTGAAAAGTTCAAAGAATTTAGAAGTGAAGTAGAGAAACAAACGGGCAAAAGTATTAAGATTCTTCAATCAGATTGAGGCGGTGAATAGAGTTTCTCGATTGTCTCAAAGAAAATGGTATAATTTCACAATGGACTCCACCAGGTACACCACAGTTAAATGGAGTATCTAAAAGGAGAAATCGAACATTGTTGGACATGGTTCGTTCCATGATGAGTTTTATCGATCTTCTAATTTTATTTTGGGGTCATGCCCTAGAAACGGCTACATATCTACTAAATAAGGTCTCCACCAAATTCGTCCCTAAGACTCCATATGAGATGTGAACAGGGAGGAAACCTAGTCTTAAGCATGTTAAGATTTAGGGATGTCCAGATTATGTGAAAAGGTTTCAAAATGATAAGCTTGGGACAAGATCTGATAAGTGCACGTTTGTGGATATCCTAAAGAATGTTTGGGATACTATTTCTACAATCCTACTGAATAAAAGGTGTTTGTTGCGTAACACGTTGCCTTCTTGGAAAATGAATTTATCCTTGAAGGGGCTAGTGGGAGAAAAATAGATCTTGAAGAAATTCAAGAACTACAAACCACTACAGATCAAGTGGATGAACCTGTCCAAGTAGAGACACTTACTGTACAACACCCTATTCGTAAATCTGGAAAGGTACCGAAGATACCTGAAAGGTATGGATTCGTCATAGAGGATGACGATGAGGTACACATCATGGATGATGATGATCCCTTGAATTACGAATAGACTATGAGTAATAAAGACTCAGAGAAATGGTAGATGACCATCAAATTTAAAATAGATTTTGAAGCTATGCTCAAGTCCATTTGGATTTTACTTGCGATTGCAGCTTATTATTGCTTAATCTGGCAAAATGGACGTGGAGACGTCCTTCCTCAAATATACATTATTAGAGGAGAATGTATATATGATACAACCAGATAGTTTTTGTTTCAATGGTTGAAGCAAATCATGTATATGAGCTACAACAATCCATTCATGGATTAAAGCAAGATTCTCGTAGATGGAATATTTGTTTTAATGAGACAGTCAAAGAGTTTGATTTTATCAAAAATGAGGATGAACCATATGTGTGCAAGAAGGTTAGTGGGAGCGCTATTTCATTCCTTGTATTATATGTTGATGATATATTACTGATAGGGAATGAAATTCCTATGCTAAAATCAATCAAAACAAAGTTGTCTAAACATTCCTCCATGAATGATTTGGGTAGAACATCCCACATTGGGGATATAAATCTTTATTGATATATTTAAAAGGATGTTCGGCTAAACTCAAGGAAACGTATATTCATTAGATGCTAAAGGCGTTTAGCACGGCAAACTCCAAAAGGTGTCTCATGATGATTAGCTATGGAGTGAATCTCTCTAAAATTATCCTCAATAAAAGAGAGATCGCTTGATCTACTATCATGTATGCAATGAAATATACGAGACTTGATGTTGATCAGTCATATTATGGAGAAGATCAATGTGAGACAGTGATAAATATCTTAAAGTACTTAACTGACACTAAGGATGTCATCATATCACATGATGAGTCTGAATTAAACTAGAGTGCTAAACAGACTCAAGTTTTCAGACTGACCAAGACGATATCAAATCCACTTTAGGGTAAGTCGTTACCTTGAAAGATGGTGTATTGAATTGGAAAGGTTTCAAACAACAAAAGGTTGCTGCTTTAGTCACAAAGACAAAGTATATAACTGTAAGTGAAGCTTCAAGTTGATGTTTAGGATGAAAAGTTTATTACAGAACTAGGAATAGTTCCTAAGTCTCATCTTGAATCTAAACATGTGTTGCGGCACTTTGATTAAAGAAATCATTGAAAAAGGAGCATATAGACTTTCAAGATAACATTGCATATCCATTTACTAAAACTATAACATAACAGCAGTTTGATCGCCACTTAGAGAAGTTGGTATGAGATACCATGGTGATTGGCTTTAGTGCAAGTGGGAGATTGAAAGTAGTATGCATACAAGCTAATCATGTGTGATGATAAAGTATATACTTTGGAGACAATCTTATTTATTTATTAATAAAAATATTCATTTATTAAAGGCATTTAATTATCTACATGGTGCTGTTTTTATAATATGTAAATAACCCATAGTTTTAAGCAATGCTTTTAGAATCATGATGATAATCATGCTAATGAGATCTAAATTCTTAGAAAGCTTTAAAACTAAAATAGTTCCCAATCGTGGGATTACTAAAAAGGGGATTAGTAAATTCGGATAGATTGGTACATATGTTGCTTGCTCATTGGATGAGGATGATTGACCTCATGATCATTTGTGTGGAGACACTAAAGCAAGTATGTAGGTACTTATTGGAGAATAAGTTCATTGAACGTGACTCGCTATGGAATACCTAATGGAGTTTTTCTCGCCTGTCAATAGGAACTCCTAATGTGATAGTAGTACAAGTGATCCTTGGACTTGAGATCATCATAGTATCTTGTATGTAATGAATTATACTTTGACTTATTCCATAAAGCCCTTTAGGATATATAAAAGGGTATGCTTGGGTATAATGAGTTACATATAGAGATAATGAATGATCAATAAAGAATCTACCACCTCTAGTAAAAGAGGAGATATGTCCTATGTGATCCGTTAAATGACAACCCAGGAATCCTTGGCCAAGATGGAATGAAATTAGAAAGGAGTTTCTAATTTTCATTATTTGGAGTTGTGCATTTTCTAATCGAAATACATATAATTGAATAAAATAAGACTTGACAGTAAATCCATGTCTTATATTTAATTGGAACATTGTATGGTGGAAGGATTGAATTATACGGTAACTATTTACTCACAAGTTCTTTTATGATTAATGTTGAAATTTATATTATCTGAAAAGTCGTTAATCGCTAGGGAGGCTTATCCTTATTGTAGAATAAATATTATTTATTTAAATAGATTATTAGTTTAATTTATTTATTTAAATAAGATTAGAATTGTCCTAATTGATTTATTCACAACCGATTTAATATGGAGAACCTAAAGGGTCACATCATAAAAGGAAGAATAATTATTTAAGAAGGTAATGGCATAATCGTAATAATGCATTAAGTGTAATTAATTTAATCTATGGTGATAAAATAAATTAAATAGCTTAATATTTATTATTTAATATTTTGAAAATATTAAATATAAATTAATAAGAGGAATCTTATTAATATTATTATAATTATTATTACTTTAATTTCTAAAGGAGTTTAGTAATTAATTTAATATTAGTACTCTCATTTATTCCTAATAAGATTAGGAGACAAATTAATTAAATAAATTTAATTAATTATTTCCAATGTGGTGGGAATCCTAAATTAATTAAAGGAGTTTAATTAATTAAATGAAATTCCATGTCTAATAGGAATAGAAGGGTTGACCAATATCTATATAAGAGGAGTCTTATCATAGATGTCAGTTGATGAAAAAAATTCCAATTATTGGAGTGTACTCCTTTTCTATAGAGGATAGAAAACAAAGCCAACCACCCTCCTTCTTAATAATTCATCTTCCTTGGTGGATCACCTCTAGAGGCCAAACACTTGAGTGGCTAATGTTGATCAAAGGAAGGAATCTAACCCAAAAATTTAAGGAGATCACGAAGAACAAGGAGTTGAACTCGTACCTGTGGAAGCTTCGTTCTACAAGTGTATGATTCTATAACTTCTTATTTATCGTTTTAAATTAATAATTTACTTAAAGGATGATCCGGGTAATGGTTTTGTAGAAAATTTTTAAACTCTGATATACCATGCTTCCGCTAATTTTTGCAATTTGATTGCGTCACGATTTCGTACAAACCCAACACCCTTGATATCAGCAATGGTTCACCCAATTGCGGTTTCGAATTCCCTTAGCACCCTTAACATCTTACTTTCCTGAAATGATGTTAGTGCAGATGCAATAGTAGCAGGCAAAGTATAAGAATCACCCAGAAATGCACACCTGAGGTATTTAGGAAGAGGCTTGAGTTCAAGTGTCAGAGGTATTTCAAGAGATGGTTTTAAACGCTCAGATGACTTGTCTGTGTGTTCTAAAGGTTCAACATAATTTTTGAACTTGCTTACTCGTGGCACTGTATCCAAAATCTGTAAATACTCAACCACCTCTAGGTCACCAATGCCAAGGTCCCCTATCAGTGCACTCTCCAAAGGATCAATGCTCATCATATGTGTAAACTCTTCATTCACAACCTTGTCAACCACATCCATCAAGAATCATTCCTCTTTATCTGTAGGAATTTTCATAACCTTAAACACGTAGAGTGTGACTTCTTGATCCTGAACTCTCATAGTAAGTTCTCCTTTTTGCACATCAATGAGAGTCCTCCCAGTGGCTAAGAAAGGTCTTCCCAGAATGATAGGGATGTCTTTGTCTTCTTCATAATCTAGGATGATGAAATCGATAGGAAATATGAATTTGTCCACCTTCACAAGGATGTCCTCCATAATACCTCTTGGATAAGTAATGGATCTATCTACAAGCTGAAGAGAAATATTTATCGGTTTTGGAGCAGGCAAACCCAATTGTGTGTAAACCGATAATGGCATGAGGTTAATGCTAGCACCCAAGTCACACAAACATTTGTTGAATGATAAACTTCCAATAGAGCATGGGATAGTAAAACTGCCAGGATCCTTTAGTTTGGGAGGTAGCTTCCTTTGTAACACCGCACTACATTCCTCAGTCAAGGCCACTGTCTCAAAATCTTATAATATCTTCTTTCTAGACAGAATCCCCTTCATGAATTTTGCGTAGCTCAGCATCTGTTCTAAAGCTTCTGCAAATGGGATATTGATTTGCAGCTTTTTGAAAACCTCGAGGAACTTGGCAAATTACTTGTCCAATTTTTACTTTTGGAGCCTTTGTGGATAAGGGACGGGTGGATACACTTTTTGTGGAGTAACACATGGTTGTTCTGTTATTTCGTTCTGTTCTGTCTTAGTCCCTTGCATACCATCCTTTTCTCTTGAAAAATTTGCAGAATCTAACTTTGGGGATGGGCGCGCCCGCGCCATTTTCCTTTAAGGCGCGACCGCGCTAGGCTCTAGACAGGTAGTTTGTTTCCCACTCCTAAGTGTGACAGCCTGACATTGTTCTTTCCCTTCTCTCCTTGGATTAGCTTCTGTGTTGCTAAGTAGAGTCCCTTGTGGTCTATTTGCAAGCATGCTAGCCATTTGGCCCATTTGATTCTCCAAGTTCTTTATAGCCACAACTTGGCTCTTTATCATCACCTCAGTGTTAGCCATGTATTTCAACATCATTTCCTCCATTTTTGATTTCTTTTCTGGTTGAGGAGTGGGAGCTTGTTGATGGTTTTGGTTGTTGCTCCATGGAAAGTTGGGGTGGTTTCTGTTATTGGAATTGAAAGTGTTTTGATATTGGTATGGTTGCCTCTAGTAATTGCTCACAAATTGCACCGATTCGGGATTGATAGCACATTGGTCTATAGGATATGATCTTGCACAAAGCTCACAAATATAGGCTACTTGTTGCACTTTTGACTCTGTAATGGAATCGATTTTCTTTGACATAGCCGACAATTGAGCCGATAAATCCGTGATGGCATCATCCTCCAATACTCTTGCTACTTTATATTGACTCATTCTAGAAAAAGGCCATTGGTAATCATTTGCAGCCATGGTCTATAACAACTCATATGCCTCTTCATAACCCTTGGTCATAAACGCCCCTTCCGAAGCAGCATCAATGCTAGGCCGAGTTTGACTACCCAATCCATTGTAAAATGTGTTTATCTCCATCCATTGAGGCATTCCATGATGAGGGCACTTCTTTAGCATTTCTTTGTATCTCTCATATGCTTCATATAAGGACTCCCTATGTTGTTGCTCAAATGTGTAAATTGCACTTCACATCTTTGCGGTCTTTGCGGGTGGGTAGAATTTTGCCAAGAATTTCTGTGCCAAGTCTTTCTAAGTGGTAATGGACCCCGGTGATAGCGAGTGAAGCCAACTCTTTGCCTTGTCTCTCAATGTGAATGAAAAAAGTCTAAGTCTCACTGCCTCATCGGTCACTCTATTAAACTTGAAGGTGTCACATATCTCAATGAAGCTCAGTAAATGCTCATTCGGGTCATCATTATCCATTCCCCCAAATTGAACCGGGTTTTGCTTCATTTGTATTGTTCCCGATTTAATTTCGAAGGAATTGGCGGCTATTGCTGGCCTTGTGATGCTTGAATGTAACTCATGGATATGCGGCGTTGTATAGTCCCTCAGTGCTTTATGTTCTTCTGCCGCCATAACTACTGGTGTCTCAGTCTCCTCTTGAATGCTAGGAGCACCCTTACTCAATCGCCAAACCCTTCCGTTGATGTTGTCCCTTCTGGGCACCAAAGTAGACTTCTTAGACCGAGTGTGCATACACTAGTCAAGAGTGCCTGAAACAAAAGAAAAATAAAAATAGAAATAAGATAAGGTAAGATTTGTTTAACTAAGACCAATTTAGTTTAAACTGGTAACAAAAGTAATAAAAATAATCAATAATCCCCGGCAACGGTGCCAAAAACTTGTTGGCTTGTTTGGGTGTTAATCAAAATAATCACACACACGCAAGTGCACGTGGTCCACAAGTAATATAGAGTAAGTAAAGTATCGTTCCCACGGAGAATAATGAATGCCTTTTAATCTAACATGCAACAATTTTATAACTATGTCAGTCTACTTAAACAGTGAAAGGTGTGAAATTATAACTATGAATGCTACTAGCATGAAAATAGAAGAATAACAAGCGAAATAGCCAATTAAGGGGAATATGGGGTATATGATTTCACTTAACACTTCATTCACGAGACTACACTTTCTTACGAGCTTAGTTAATTATGTTGGATTATTAGTTGAGCACACACAAGTAAGATATGACCATCTCTCGATGTACCAAATCCATATTACATCCAATCCACAAATGGAGAGAATAAATGCAAACACCCAAACTGATTAATACACTATATGCCTATGTGAATTACAATCAAAGTGGGTTGAAGATCAAGTGCTCAATGGACTACACATGGTGCTTCGGTATATGTCTATCCTGAGCACGAAACATAAATTCATCACAAAGTAGAATTCACATACATATGAAAGTATGATTAGTTCTAAGCCTATACTTCCTTTTTCAAGTTCATATAGACTAACATAGTAATTGGTGATCAAGCAATTAATCAATTAAAGCAAATCATACAAGATAACCTAATATAGATAATCAACCAAGTCTCATAAAGAAGTATAGAAATCTGAACTATATATTAAGATTCATCATAACCCCTTAATAGAAATTAGTTTATATATAAATCAAAATCCATCACAAGAGATTGTTCATACATTGGAACCCAAAATGAAAAGAAAGAGATACTAAAGATAGAAAGATGCAAATCTGATCTTCTCAAATCTGAGCATACAATGATTAGAAAGCTCCAATGTTCCCAAAATTAGCCCTAATCTAAGCTATCTATGCAAAACTACTATGGAAACTAAGAGAGAAAGCTAAATGTAGAAGAAGAGGCTACTCTTTCTCTGTGTTTCTCTTTATCCTTAAAAAGGTAATAAAAACGTTCAATGAATAATGTCTCAACTTCCAATTACACCTTAAAAGAGTAAACATTCCATTTAGGCCTTTTAGTGAAAAGTTAATTGCTTGGCAAACCAGCATGGCGCGGCCGCGCTGCCCCATAGAACAAACTGGGCGCGGGCGCGCTGCCTGTTGATGAACTCTTGGCCAGGCGCGGGCACGCTCCCCTTAAGCCTTCCCAGGGCGCTGGCGCGCTGCCCTGGCTTTTTGTAAAATGCTGACTTGCTGCTGCTGTTGCTCTTTTCCAAACTTCTCTCAAGCCATTCTCACCTACATCCCATCACATGCCTTTTGCACCTACTCGAGGCGATTTCATATCCAATCCTTCCACAATGCCACCAAGCTAGTTTCCAAGCATGCAATCTACAAGACAAAGATAAAATGCATGAAAAGCTACTAAAACACGTGAGATTAAGCCTCAGTTATGGTAAGTTGATATCCAATAAGTAGGTATAAAACCTACTTATCATGACGGAATCCTCAAACGGACTATAGAGACAGTGCGGTATCATGACATCATTAAATCATTTTCAGAATTTGAACCATTTAAAGACAAGTCAATGCCCACTAAAGAGGCTAAACAAATATTTCGGTTGATGTTCGAATTATTGGTATACTTCTAAGCTATTTGATTCAGCTAGACAAATGTTTATGAAAATTCAAGTATTCTTTGAGAAATTATGCCAAACTAAATTATTTTGGTGCGGAATCTTGAGTTAAGTCTGAGGTGAACAATGCCGAAAAAGAGGGATATACCGGTTGGATAATATGTTCCAATCTATGAGCACATATGGTCGTTACAAAGTACAGTAGGCATATCACCTAGAGTACGCGTTTCAGTATGAAGAACTGTGGTGAATCACTGTTACGTTTTAGTTTACGGTATGAAGTACTGTGGTGAAGTACTGTTATCCTTTTTTGTAATTGAAAGAGGTAAAAGTTCATGGTCTATATGACCCTTCAACATAATATGAAAAGATTTAATTCCTTAGAAAGAAGTCATTGTAGAATAGAATGATAGAAGAGAAGTCCTCAGAGGAGAAAAAAGAATTATTTACAAGATATTGAAGTGAAAATGTAAATGTTAAGTTGAAAACCTAGTTTGATCAATAGAATGAATAGAGATTAGTACGCTATAATTTTGAGGATGAAATTCTTAGAAGAGGGGGTGAATGTAATAACCCAAAAATTTATGAGGCTTGTAAATAAGATCTCGAATAAATAAATAAAGTGTCAAAGAATAAAACCTAGATTTGAAAATAGAGAAATGGTTTAAAATTTTTGAGAAAAACCTATATGGGTTAACATCTGAAAGAATGTGACGTTTCAATTTTTCTAAATATACTAAAGTAAGAATTTAATTAAATAAAATTCTTATTAAATGATATGCTATGTGATATTGTGTTGTATAATTGAATACGAACTGTGCAATATGTGATTTTTAGTTAATAAATATATTATTATAATATATTCATTATATGTAAAAAAAATTATAGGAACAATTTATAAAAGATGATGAGATGGATACAGAAAACTATAATAAGTAAATTAAAATAATTTATTATATTATTTTAATATAGTAAATGGGTGGCATTAAATATACTTAACCACCATTTTATTGAAGAAATCATATATTACATTATTTAGTGTAATGTATGCATATTTTTAATGTAGTAATGTATTATTATAGTTAAATTATTGAAAACAAATTATATAAGGGAAAAGAAAATAATTAATTTAAGTATACAAAGATTGTTGCATACTTTACATAGAGGATATTAAAATAAATTCTAGTATTGAATTATTTTAATAATAAAGAGAGAATATTATTTTAATTATAGTATCTTATTCACCGAATAAATTTCCACTTATATGAAAAATATGAAATGCATATATTTTTACTCAGATGAGGTAAATGAATATTATAATTATTCGATAAATATTATGGGTAACAAATATGGTAACAATTCAAAATTTCGTAAGATGTAATATGTGTGCGTAAGTGATATGGTCAATATATTAAATTATATTTACTATATTTAAATAAATTGATATTAGCAATTTATAATGTGAGAGAATAAATTTATTATTTATGAGTAATATGTGCACTCTGTGGTATGTTGCTTAGCCATGAGATAATAAAAAAATATATTATATATATATGTATATACACACACATACATACATATATTTATTACGTGAAGAAATGAAAGTGTTGTAAACTATTTGCGCAATGAAGCGAAAGAGGTAGTTTAAGTAAATATAAAGTTTAGATACTTTACCTAAGAGCATTAAAATAAATTCTTGCATGAAAATATTTTAATGAGGTAGGAATATTATTTTTTATATATAATATCTTAAGGAAATGAGTAATATCTTTTATATGGGAAATTATGTTTAACACATTTATTTCATATAGAATAAGAATGTGATAAAGACATATTATGTTATGTTTTTATTATAGAGTACATAATGATTATGTATATATTTTATGAATTTTCAAGAGGGAAGAATATTTAAAAGAGATTAAGTTATTTAAATAATATCTTAACTTAAGTTATTAAAGGATGTATATTAAAAATAAGGTATTAGGATTTACGTGAATTAGTCGATGAAAGAAATTTTATAATTTTTATTAAGAAAATAAATTTTGAATAATGAGATATTATAAGGATAAAGCGAATGTGAATGTGTATAAGGATATACTTAGATATGTGATAATTATATTGTAACCAAACAAGAGTAATGATTAATTAAATTGATCATACAAGAAAGCTTAATCAAACAAGCTTCTAAAAATTAAGTTTAGGTGATATGCCTAGTGTGGCATAACAGTGGACTAAGTAATCGTTTAATTAAATTAATAAATGATTTAATAATGTGGACTGATTATTATTATTAATTTTTGTTATGTGCAACTATATTTGTTGTTAGGGCATATAAATAATTAATTCAATAAAGTTGCTTCATGCATGAAACATAGTATAGGATGTTAAAAATAATAGGATAATATTATATAAGACTATATGGTAAAAATAAACTTGAGTTAGGTAAATTGCTAAGCTTGTGTAAAGAAGCCTTGTGTGGCATAATGATTCACGATGAATCAATTAAATGTGTATTTTAAAAGTATGGAAGAAAGTTAATAAATATCATATATTAATTATCATTATGATATTTGGGTGTAACTGAAATAATAAGTTTTATGGAAAATAATAGGTTGTTAGTACCCAACTGAATTATATTCTAACCTAATCTAAATATTATTGGACTAACCCAATGTACATAGATTATATGATTATGTGTATATGTTCCCATGACTTATCACAAGGAAGTAATATTTACTCATTAAAATTGCACTTGTAAGCCCAAAAGGAATTAACCTTAGTGTATGAGATGCATTTTTACTAATACATGAGGAAGTACTAGAGCTTGTCCCAAATTCATTGTACCAACCGTGTTTAGGCCATTGACCTACCCCTCTATGGCTTGTTAGCAGTGATTGGTGATGATGAAGGGGGAGGGAGTGGGTTCAATAGTGCCATTCCACCAAATCCTCTTGTCCAATGTTTTCTCCTTCCTTCCATTGGTTTAGTTTCTTGGATAAAATCACTAATTGGTTAATAGCTTGGCTATAAATTGGGAGCTCCCCCTTCTTTAATGGAGTTGCTAAGTTTTCTGATAAGTTTCAATTAGAGAGTAAGTTACTAATTTGAGAGAGGTACCTGAATTTGGGAGCATGTTTGGTGTTTCCACTTCAAGAGGCAGTATTTATATTTAGTATATTTTGAATTTCAAGTTTGATAATTTTTTAGAATTTGCATGAATTACTTGTGAATTGGTTTGTAAATCGCTATCATGATGTTAAATGAGTTTATACGTATGTAAGGAGTCAAAGTGGATTGGTTTAAGCTGCTGCAATGTAGGATTTCTTGAATGGTTCGGAGTTATGCAGATGTAGAGCCATTTTTGGAACTATTCAGGAAGGGCGCAGCTGCGCCCTTTCTACAGTTCTAGCCAGCGCAGCTGCGCCGGCTAATGATTATGGGACTGTCTTGGAGCAGCGCAGCTGCGCGTGCATCAGAGCTGATTTCTAAATTCTGACTTCTGCTATAATCTGATAATTTTTATCATATTAATTTAACTTAGTTATGCATGAAAATAAGTATGACATGTGGTCTCAAGTCCCTATGATTATCATGAGTTGCTTTAGTTTACTTAAATGTGTATTTTCTATAAAAAAAAAGGACCTTAGAGCTTTGACAACAAACTTTGATGAAACTTGTGATTTCTAAGTTTTGACTTTGTAGTATATGTATATGGCTGAGTTATGCGTACAAATGAGCATGAGATATTATTTAAAGTTTCTTTGCTTATAATCAACTTGCGTTAGCTTGGTTTAGAATGACATTTAAAGAAAACTTGAAAGGTTTGAAACTAATATCCATGAGCATTGTGTTATTTACATTATGAACCTATGATATAACATGCTAGTACTTCTTATGCCACTAAACATGACTAATATGTGCACTCATCTAGTTAGGCACAACATAAGCTATTCAAGTATGGTTTTAAGCAACTTTTCAAGTGATGAACGATACTAGCTATGTGTAAATGAATTAAACACATGTGAGCATGCGTATTATAGGTTGTATAACATCCTTAAGTGGTTAAATGGTTAATGTAGTTAGCTGCTTGATTTCATGAACTCACTTAGCCTTGAATAAAGGGAAATCTTCAAAATAAAGTTATAACTCTAAAAATAGACTTGAAGTGAACATGAGAGGCACCAATCCTAGCCCAAGACCTCTTAATGTGTATATATGATATATGTTAGTATCCATGCATGCTAGAAAGTAAGATGGGAACCAGAAAACTCAAAAATAACTTTGATCTGGTTAGGGAGCTGCGCCACTCCCAGACCAAACTGCAACGCAACTGTGCCGCAGGACAATGTGATCTGACTATTTTAACTATGATCTAAAGCTTGTCTATCTTAAAGCTATAATGCATGATTAAAATGATGTTTTAAGTATCCAATCATGTAATGACTATATAGAATCAAGATTTAACGAACTTTTACAAAGTTGCTAAATAGAGTTTGTAAAGGCAAAAACAAATATGTGGTTTGATTGTATGTCAAATATATGACTAAATGTATATGATGAGCATAATAGAACATGTGTATAATTGGTATGTGGGATTGTTGGTTTGTGTATCGAACTCGTATAACTAATGAATGTGTAAATATATACATAACTATGATACAATAGGATATTGAGGTGACATTAAGCTATAAGTTGGTAATCGACGCGAAAGGCAAGTTTCCCTAACTTATACAATTTTGGATATTGTGCAAGTATCTAAATCTTATCTCTTTATGAACAAGTATCTTAACTTGTGCATTTAATTTATGCAAGAAACCTATGATTTCGTAAGTTTCCTAACACAAACTCAAGTTATGTTTCAAACATGCTAGTGGTTTAATTATTGTCAATTATTCCACATCCATGATATTTATTGTTTTTCGCACTTAGTGCAAGTTTCATATATTCATCGGGTATAAAAGGCTGATCACCTCGATTACCAAAAAGGTCCAATTAAATTTCGGATAGACTTTATATTGGTTCATGGTCATTGTTGGCCACTCTATATTATTCACTCATGTATTGAGATTTGAGTCGTGCTCTTTCATAATCTTATATATTGTTGAGAATTTGAAAGCTTATTCTTTTTCAATCATGATATATCTTTATTGTATTTAAACTTGCTGAACAAAGTAGTTGCTCACTCTTGCTATATCATGATAATATTTCAGTTAAGCTCGAGTGCTTTAAGAAGAACAAAGACAAGAGGAAAATTTCAAGAGTAACTTAATATGTGTTAACTATTATGTTATCTTATGTAAATGATTATGTAAGCCTTCTTAGTTAAGGTTGTAGACCTTGGAAAAGGTTGTAGAATCATTTGTAATAAACAATGTCTATTTATATATATTCCGCGTTAATTATAGAATGTGTAAGAAAATGAGGTATCGTTACACACCAGGTCCGAGGTTCTAGGGACCTGGATTTGGCGGCATTACATTCACTATAAATGGGATTTTTATGGAGAATTGTAACGATTAAGATTTTTATATTTAATTTGAAATATTTATTGAGTTAAATAAATATTTTATGTTATTTATTTATGAAGTTAAATAAATAAATTACGTGAATTATGAGAGTGATTTAATTAAGTGTTACATATTAATTTAATGAATGTTATTTAATTGATGTGTATATATTAATTTTATATTATAGTTCTAATTTAATTGAGAGAATTAAATGAGATGAAATGTATGTTGTTACATGAATTATAATTAGCGAGTAATTATAATTATGTGACAAATTATTCTATGTGGTTAATTGATTTTAATTAATTAAATAAGAATGTTCAATATTTAGTTAATTAAAATGTGACATTTAAAATATGTGTAAATGAATTATTTAAATAAAGAAAAATGTTTTTAAATTGTTTTGCCAAACAAGGCCCTTGTATTTGTTTTAAACTTATTTTACCAAGCATGGCCTTGGTGACTAAAATCTATTTTTTTTAAATTAAAGAGGTTTGGCCAAACAATGCCTTAAGGCTTTTTGAATTTTGAAACTTATGTAACTGATAATTTAATTAGTGTATTAAGTATAGTTAGTACGCGTATTATATTATATTATGTCAGTTTTATTCTACGTTAGTCTATACTACGTGAACTGTCCTAAGCCTAAGTCTAAGAGCTGAGAAGAAAGGAGAAAGCAGAGAAGAGTTGGAGAAGAAGAGCAAGGAGGAAGAAGAATTCCTAGAATCAAACTCGTATTATTTTCTTCGTCAACCCATTAGCAAAAAGGTATCATCTAGAATTTTTAATTATTATGGAACTCCGTTATATGTTTTGTGTGTTTGTCCTCTCTTAAAAATAAGTTTTCACGAGACTATATAAACATCAATGTTATATATGTAGATTATAGTTATGTGTTGCTGTAGTGGGTTATATGCTTTAAAGAAATTTCAGAAAAACCAAATTGATATTGGAGTATGCTTTAATAAGAATTTATGTTCTTATGTGCTCATACGGTTTTGACCAATTTTAGAATAAAAATTATGGAATTCGTATATGTTAATGTTCCTGTTTAGAATTAGTTATGATGTTGTATTCATTTATGAGGAGATTACATGTGTGGTAACTTGAATTGGTTGAGAATTGAAGTTATAGTGAATGGTTTTGAGAAAATATAGGAGTTTTTGTAAAATGTAAAAAATGAGTTTTTAAAACCTTTGATTCTCGTTGTTTGGACAAATTCGATGATTGGTAGTGGTTATAGCATGAGTATTAAGGCATGGGTATGAATTATATTGTCTGTGTTGCTATATTTTTGAGTTTGTTCGCTTGTTTGGGTTGTTCGGTAAAACAGAGGGTCGCAACTGTCTGCGTCTGGCCGTGTTGCTGCGCAGCGGCACCGGTAGCAAGGCCAGGAGCAGTGCAGCTGCGCCGCTTGCCCTTCCCTGATTCATCCCTTGCGCAGCTGCGTCGGTTTTCAGGCAGCTGGCTACGCAGCTGCGCCATGTTCAGTGCAGAGGCAGTGATGCTAGTTTACTTGTGCAGAGTTATTTTGGAGCCTAATTTAATTGTTTTATGAATGATCATGTATTACTATAACATATTAACATGAGTTTGACAATGTCGTATTTAAAAAGAAAAATATAGAAAATGAAGTTGTAAATTTTAAAATAATATTTGAATTGTTAAATTATAATTGTTCTATGAGTTACTTTTAAATTATAAATTGATTATTTATAATTAAAAGTAAATGTTTAGTTTAAAGCATGATATTAGTTGATTTATTTTAATCAATTAGATGTTAAATTAAATTATAATTTATGTAATTATAATTTAATGCATGTTTAATTATGGATTTAAAATTTATAAATTGCATGATTAATTATGATTTGTGTAATTATAATGCATGATATAGTTTAATTAATTATTAATTATGAATTGGTGATAATTTAAGAGGTAATTATAATTGAGTAATTATAATTAGATTAAGTGTTTAAATTATAATTGTTTAATTATAATTTAGCTAAATACATAATTAATTTAATTATGTGAATATGTGTGTGATGTAATTAACTATGTGATATTTGATTCTATTATTTATTTAATTAGAGTGAGTTAACCATGAGGGTTAACCACTTATGTGAGCTAGTTATGTGTTAACTAATTTAGATTATTATAATTAAATGTGTATAGGAAGTGTTTAAGTACGTTGTTGAGTTAAGTAGCTTGCGCGTAAGGCAAGTTTTTCTAAACCCTAAACTCGTTTATTTAAATTCATTTATTCATGGTTGAGAATGTCTTTTCATTTCTATATTGGACAAGTTATTTATTGAATAAAAATGATCTTAACTTATTGTTTAAGTAAGATCCAGTTATTGTTTTAAATGCTTTAAGTTGGTTCTAAAGCATATGTTAATTCATAATTCTGTTATTTATGAATTATTGAAAGTCGATTCAACTAATCCTTAGTTGATGAACGTGAACTCTAAATTTCCTTGTAAGCTTATCAACTAAACCCTTAGCTGATAAATGAGAATTCTAAATTACCCTTGTAAGCTTATCCAAACCAAACTTTCTTTGGTGCGGACTTGAATTCAAATTACTGAGTTGAACAACCCTATTTACTAAGGGAGGTTACTACGCATAGCGTTAAGATGTTTGTACACAATACATGGTACAAAGGGTTGATCCCCCTAAGTACAGATTAAGGTCCATTGTCTTATTGACTGTTAAAGGTTTAAATAGAAATGTTTATAACCTAGGACGAAAGTTCAAAGGTCTTATGACCCTCATATAAATTTTATTTTTGAATTGTAATTGTGATGAAAGAATTATTATTCAATTCTTTATTGTTGAAGCGAATCATATTATTCAGATTCTTTTAAGGATATCCTTTCATGTATATATTATTGTGAAACTTCAGTGAGCTGTTGTTTGCTCACTCTTGCATTAAATAACTATTTCAGTTAAGGTTGATAACGCTGATGCTCCTTCTACGAGTAAGGGCAAGGGAAAGCAAAGCATGTGAAGACTTGTTTTTATTTAATTGAGAATGATTGTAATAAGACTTGAATATTATGTTTTTATTTCCGCACTTTATTATTTTCATGTCAGGGTTAGAGTAACCCGGGATTTTTTTTAAAAGGTTGTAACCCTTGTTGTAAGGGAGATTTATTTATTTTAATTTAAGTTGTAGTTTATTTTGCATTATTCATTGGGTAGATGTATGTTATATTAGAAAGTGAACACCAAATCATGTGAAAACGAAGTACCCAGATTTGGGGCTGTCACAGGTTGGTATCAAAGCTGTAGGTTATGAAACCTTAGGTGGGGTAAAACCTTAGGTTGTAGCCTTATGGTAAGATCGAAAAGATAGGTAAAGATAATAAACTACCTTATGTGTTATGTGTTTACATTTTTGTATTCGAAGAGTGACGATTCGTTATCACGTAATAATGAACTTTAAAATTCTTTTGTCAGGATGACGAACGTTGAAGAACCTAGTCAGGCTAGAGAGGATGTACCTCAGGTGCCTAGAGAGGAAGAGCCCCATGACATACATGTTATCTGGGAGCAGCTGGTTAGGAGAGAGCCATCTCCAGTGATCACCATAGCTGGTCGGGCGCGTGAGCTGACACCTATTCCAAAGGATGAGGACGAGGACGAGTCTGAAGAGGAGGAAGAGGATCCCGAAGAAGAATTCCCACCTCACTCTACTAGTGCTGAGATGTACGAGGCAGTCTACGATAGCAACGTGGAGCTTCATGGACGAGTAGGAGATCTCGAGGAAACTGTCCAGCAGCGAGACGAGACGATCGAGGAAATGGCAAGTGACCTAGGAGATGCACAGTGGAACCTGATACATATGGAGGTTGATAGAGATGCTGCTCAATTTGAACTGGCAAAGCTGAAACAAGACATCCAAGAGGAGTTGAGGAAGCGTGCCAGAGCTGAAGAGTTAAGCTTGAGGGCTAATCAACGAGCCTATCGAGCTGAAGGTGAAGCTGAAGCCAAGAGGGCTAAGCTGAGGGAAACGGAATATGCTTTTCATACAGCGATAGAGAGAGCTCAGGACCATATTTTCTACTACCCAGCTCAGTTCCAAGGTTTAGCGTGGTATGTGGTGGACCGAAGAACGGCTTTTCGGGTAATGGAAGAGGAACGCAGAGAGGCTGTACGACGTATTAATATGCCGAGGCAGTAGTAGAGTTTTGTTTATGTATTGCTTTTTGTATTAAATAATGTAAATCTCGTAGTTTGAGATAAGAATGGGATGAGTTAATAATGTAAACCTGTAACTTTCCAGTTCAGGAAGAATGATATCTATTTGAATTTTTTTTTAAAAAAACTACGAGGAATGAATAAAAGAAGTTTATGGACGTGCTATGTGTTCTATGTGAACTGAGCCATTTAAACGTTCAAGTATGAACTTGAATACTTAATAGTTGAATAAAGGGTCTAATAATAATATTTTCTTAACAGAAAATTCCTCCTAGAAGAAGACCAACGCGTTAAAACCCGGAGGGTTCGACGAACAACAACAACAATAACGATGGGACGAATCCCAACTCGGTTCAGCAGTTGGTGAACCTGTTGACAGGAGCTCTTGTGAATCAGCCGCAGGTGCAGGGTACTACATTCAAGGAATTCAAGGCTATAGGACCGCCTGAATTCAAAGGATCGACCAACCCTATCGAGGCTCAGACGTGGGTTATGGAAATGGAGAAGGTATTTGACATAGCCAGAGTAGGTGAAGACCAGAAGACAGCATTCGCGGCTTTCATGTTGAAGTCGGATGCTAGCTTTTGGTGGCAGGCTAACAAGACTCGAGAGGGAGAGGGAGTCATCACGTGGGAATGTTTCAAGGAAATATTCTACGAGATGTACTTTCCAGTGAGTTCGCAGGACCAGATGGAGGTCCAGTTCCTAGAACTTAAGCGAGGAGGGATGACGGTGTCCGAGTATGCCACTAAGTTCAATGTGTTGGCCAGGTTCGCTACATACCAGGTCAGGACTGACGCTAGGAAAGCAAGGAAGTTTGAGCGGGGACTGAAGCCCAGGCTCTATAGCAAGGTTTCCATGTTCCAGCTGAACACATTTGCAGCTGTGCTGGAGAAAGCCATACTCACTGAAGGAGGAAGCGACGCGGTGACGAAGTTCAACCAAGACAAGAAGAAGAAGAACGAGGTAGAAACCAAAGCTGGGGGTAGCAGCGCTGTGAATCAAAAAAGGAAGTGGACTGACAATACCTCTGCTGTGATTCAGCAGGGAGGCCAGCAGAAGAGGAAGTTTGAAGCATGTGCTACATGCGATAAGAATCACACTGACGTGTACATGAAGGGAAAGCGGGTGTGCTTCAACTGTGGTCAGGAAGGCCACATTGCGCCTAATTGCCCAAACTCGAAGAAGGGAGCTTGCTTTACATGTGGATCCAAAGATCACATGGCTCGCAACTGCCCGAAGAAGCTGACTGCAGGGTCAACAGGGAGCGGAGGGAATGGAAGCGACAGTACCGTTACTAGCGCTGCACCATTGCAAGCTATTCGACCCACTGCACAGACATTCAATATAACGGTGCAGGATGCTGTGCAATCAAAAGACGTGGTGTCAGGTATTATTCTGATCAATAGTATAAATGCATATGTATTATTTGATTCGGGTGCTACTTGCTCATTCATATCTGATGATTTTTCTAAGACCCTAGACTTACCTGTAGAGGAGTTAGTTTACCCTTTGAACATAGCGATTGCGAATAGGGAGGTTATTCCTGTTAGGAGCGTTTATAAGGACTGCAGATTGGACATTAAGGGTCAGGAGCTTAGAGTAGATTTGATTACGATTAAACTTGGGGAATTCGACGTCATACTGGGTATGGATTGGTTGTTCAACCATGGGGCGATAATCAACTGTCAGAAGAAGTCGGTAAACCTTACGACTCCGTCGAAGTTGGTGTTCTATGGTAGCAAATCACCTAGACAAGTGAGTTCTCTGACGGTTATGCAAGCCAAGAAACTTCTGACGCAAGGCTGTGTGGGATATCTAGCCTATATAGTAGATACGCGTAAGAAAAGTCCGAACGTGGAGGAGATAGTTAAGGAGTTTGTGGACGTTTTTCTGAGCGATTTGCTAGGACTTCCACCAGATAGGGAGACAAAGTTCGTGATCGATCTAGCGCAGGGAACTGCTCCGATTTTGAAGGCTCCATATCGAATGGCTCCAGTTAAGATGAAGGAACTAATGGTTCAACTACAAGAACTGTTAGACAAGAATTATATTCAACCGAGCATTTCGCCGTGGGGAGCGCCTATTTTATTCGTGAAGAAGAAGGATGGATCGATGCGTCTTTGTATTGATTATAGGGAGTTGAATAAAGTTACGATCAAGAATAGATATCCTTTACCTAGGATCGATGACTTATTTGATCAACTGAAGGGTGCGAAGTACTTCTCGAAAATTAATTTGAGAAGCGGGTATCATCAATTGAAGGTGAGGAAGGAAGATATACCGAAAACGGCTTTTAGAACTCGATATGGCCATTACGAGTTCTTGGTAATGTCATTTGGTCTCACGAATGCCCCAGCTGCATTTATGGACCTAATGAATAGGGTGTTCAAGCCATTTCTGGACAAGTTCGTGGTAGTGTTCGTAGATGACATCCTGGTTTATTCCAAGTCCGAGGAGGAACATGCTGAACACTTACGACTAACCTTAGAAGCGCTGAGACGAGAGAAGCTTTATGCTAAATTCTCGAAATGAAAATTTTGGTTGGAACGTGTGCAATTTCTTGGCCACGTGATCGACAAAGATGGTATTTCGGTGGATCCGTCGAAGGTTGAGGTAGTAATGAGTTGGGATCAGCCGAAGACGCCGTCTGAAGTGAGGAGTTTCTTGGGATTAGCAGGTTATTATCATAGATTTATCCAAGACTTTTCTAGAATCGCAACTCCGTTGACGAATTTAACTCGTAAAATAGTTAAGTTTGTTTGGACGGAGAAGTGTGAGGAGAGTTTTCAGGAGTTGAAGAAGAGGCTGAGTACTGCGCCTGTTTTGTCGTTACCGGATAGTACGGGGAATTTTATGGTATATAGCGATGCCTCACATAAAGGATTAGGCTGTGTGTTGATGTAGAGCGGTAAAGTTATTGCCTATGCGTCACGTCAGTTGAAGGATTACGAGAAGAAGTATCCGACCCATGATTTAAAATTGGCGGCAGTAGTGTTTGCCCTAAAGATTTGGGGGCACTACTTATATGGAGAGAAGTGTGAAATATACACAGATCACAAGAGTCTGAAGTATATATTTACCCAGAAGGATTTGAACATGCGCCAAAGAAGATGGTTAGAACTGATTAAAGACTAGCGAGATACTTTACCATCCGGGTAAAGCTAACGTTGTCGCCGACGCTTTGAGCAGGAAAGGTCGGGAGAAGCTGAACGTATTAACTAATCAAGATCGATTAATAGAACAGATGGCTAGATTAGAGTTGGAGGTGAAGCTTCCGAAGGAATCGGATGAGATGTTGTTTCAAGTAACCATTGGTTCTACTCTAGTAGACAAGGTGAAAGAAGCAGAACTCCATGATGAAGAATGTGAAAAGATTCGGAGGAGGATAATCGATCGCGAAGAGTTCAAGTTTAAGATCTATAATGAAGGTCTGTTGCGGTTTGAAGGTAGAATATGGGTACCGCCAGTACCTGAGGTCAAAGAGGAGATTCTGAGCGAAGCTCATAGTTGTAGATATTTTATTCACCCCGGGAGTACGAAGATGTACCAGGATCTCAAGCATCATTTCTGGTGGCCGAATATGAAGAGGGACGTTGATAAATGTGTTGCGAAGTGCTTAACGTGCCAGAAAGTCAAAGCAGAACACTAGAAACCAAGTGGACTGCTGCAACCGTTAGAAATTCTAGGGTGGAAATGGGAGCACATCACGATGGATTTTGTGGTAGTTCTTCGAGCGACTCAGAGGGGATTTGATGCGATATGGGTTATAGTGGATCGACTGACGAAGTCAACCCACTTTCTGCCGATCAGGGTTACGTACAACCTGGATAAGCTAGCGAAGCTATACGTCAAGGAAATTATTTCTAGACACGGTGTTCCAGTGTTGATTGTGTCTGACAGAGATCCGTATTTCACGTCTAATTTCTGGAAGCGTTTGCAAGAATGTCTGGGAACACAATTGCGAATGAGTACAACATACCATCCTCAGACCGATGGCCAGAGCGAAAGAACGATTCAAACGCTTGAGGATATGCTGAGAGCTTGTGTGATGGATTTTAAGGGAAGCTGGGAGGATCATTTACCATTGGTGGAGTTCGCCTACAACAATAGTCACCATGCGAGTATAGGCATGACGCCTTACGAAGTATTTTATGGCAGAAAATGTAGAACTCCTTTGTGCTGGGATGAAGTCGGTGAACGTCAATTGTTGGGACCAGAATTGGTACAACAAACCGCTGAAATTGTGAAGCTGATCAGAACGAGATTAGTTGCTGCTCAAGACAGACAGAAGAAGTATGCTGATTTACATCTACAGAACTGAGAATTCTTACCAGGAAGTTTCTTTTTTCTGAAGGTATCTTCCTGGAAAGAAAAGATTCGATTTGGTAAGAAGGAAAAACTAAGTCCCAGATTTATTGAACCTTTTGAGGTACTACGAAAGGTGGGCGAGGTTGCTTACGAGATTGCATTACCTCCGGAGCTCGAGAATATACATAACGTCTTTCATATTTCTGTGTTAAGACCTTACAAGCATGATTATAAACATGTAATAGAATATGAACCTTTACAATTTGATAAGGACTTAACATATGAAGAAGTGCCTGTTCAAATAGTTAATAGAAAGGAACAAGTACTTAGGAATAAAGTGATACCTTCTGTTAATGTAATCTGGAGGAACCACAGTGCTGAAGAAGCTACGTGGAAACTCGAAGATGTTATGATAAAATTTTATCCGAATTTGTTTGCTTAAATTTTTCTTTGTGTAAACCCCTTATGTACTGCTTCTGGGGACAGAATCCTTTTAAGGAGGGAAGAATGTAATAGACGAGACGAGAATTTTTTTTTTATGTGTGATTCTGGGGACATAATCCTTTTAAGGAGAGAAGATTGTAACGATTGAGATTTTTATATTTAATTTTAAAAATTTATTGAATTAAATAAATATTTTATGTGATTTATTTATGGAATTAAATAAATAAATTACGTGAATTATGAGAGTGATTTAATTAAGTGTTACATATTAATTTAATGAATGATATCTAATTGATGTGTATATATTAATTTTATATTATAGTTTTAATTTAATTGAGAGAATTAAATTAGATGAAATGTATGTTATTACATGAATTGTAATTAGCGAGTAATTATAATTATGTGACAAATTATTCTATGTGGTTAATTAATTTTAATTGATTAAATAAGAATGTTCAATATTTAGTTAATTAAAATGTGACATTTAAAATATGTGTAAATGAATTATTTAAATAAAGAAAAATGTTTTTAAATTATTTTGCCAAACAAGGCCCTTGTGTTTGTTTTAAACTTATTTTACCAAGCATGGCCTTGGTGACTAAAATCTGTTTTTTTAAATTAAAGAGGTTTGACCAAACAAAGCCTTAAGGCTTTTTGAATTTTGAAACTTATGTAACTGATAATTTAATTAGTGTATTAAGTATAGTTAGTACGCGTATTATATTATATTGTGTCAGTTTTATTCTACGTTAGTCTATACTACGTGAACTGTCCTAAGCCTAAGTCTAAGAGCTGAGAAGAAAGGAGAAAGCAGAGAAGAGTTGGAGAAGAAGAGCAAGGAGGAAGAAGAATTCCTAGAATCAAACTCGTATTATTTTCTTCGTCAATCCATTAGCAAAAAGGTATCACCTAGAATTTCTAATTATTATGAAACTCCGTTATATGTTTTGTGTGTTTGTCCTTTCTTAAAAATAAGTTTTCATGAGATTATATAAACATGAATGTTATATATGTAGATTGTAGTTATGTGTTGCTGTAGTGGGTTATATGCTTTAAAGAAATTTCAGAAAAACCAAATTGATATTGGAGTATGTTTTAATAAGAATTTATGTTCTTATGTGCTCATACGGTTTTGACCAATTTTAGAATAAAAATTATGGAATTCGTATATGTTAATGTGTAGAATTGGTTATGATGTTGTATTCATTTATGAGGAGATTATTTGTGTGGTAACTTGAATTGGTTGAGAATTGAAGTTATAGTGAATGGTTTTGAGAAAATATAGGAGTTTTTGTAAAATGTCAAAATTGAGTTTTTAAAACCTTTGATTTTCGTTGTTTGGACAAATTCGATGATTGGTAGTGGTTATAGCATAAGTATTAAGGCATGGGTATGAATTATAGTGCCTGTATTGCTATATTTTTGAGTTTGTTAGCTTGTTTGGGTTGTTCGGTAAAGCAGAGGGTCGCAACTGTCTGCGTCTGGCCGTGTTGCTGCGCAGCGGCACCGGTAGCAAGGCCAGGAGCAGTGCAGCTGTGCCGCTTGCCCTTCCCTGATTCATCCACTGCGCAGCTGCGCCGGTTTTAAGGCAGCTGACTGCGCAGCTGCGCCATGTTCAGTGCAGAGGCAGTGATGCTAGTTTACTTGTGCAGAGTTATTTTGGAGCCTAATTTAATTGTTTTATGAATGATCATGTATTACTATAACATGTTAACATGAGTTTGACAATGTCGTATTTAAAAAGAAAAATATAGAAAATGAAGTTGTAAATCTTAAAATAATATTTGAATTGTTAAATTATAATTGTTCTATGAGTTACTTTTAAATTATAAATTTATTATTTATAATTAAAAGTAAGTGTTTAGTTTAAAGCAAGATATTAGTTGATTTATTTTAATCAATTAGATGTTAAATTAAATTATAATTTATGTAATTATAATTTAATGCATGTTTAATTATGGATTTAAAATTTATAAATTGCATGATTAATTATGATTTGTGTAATTATAATGCATGATATAGTTTAATTAATTATTAATTATGAATTGGTGATAATTTAAGAGGTAATTATAATTGAGTAATTATAATTAGATTAAGTATTTAAATTATAATTGTTTAATTATAATTTAGCTAAATACATAATTAATTTAATTATGTGAGTATGTGTGTGATGTAATTAACTATGTGATAGTTGATTCTATTATTTATTTAATTAGAGTGAGTTAACCATGAGGGTTAACCACTTATGTGAGTTAGTTATGTGTTAACTGATTTAGATTATTATAATTAAATGTGTATAGGAAGTGTTTAAGTACGTTGTTGAGTTAAGTAGCTTGTGCGTAAGGAAAGTTTTTCTAAACCCTAAACTCATTTATTTAAAATCATTTATTCATGGTTGAGAATGTCTTTTCATTTCTATATTGGACAAGTTATTTGTTGAATGGAAATGATCTCAACTTATTGTTCAAGTAAGATCCAGTTATTATTTTAAATGCTTTAAGTTGATTCTAAAGTATATGTTAATTCATAATTCTGTTATTTATGAATTATTGAAAGTCGATTCAACTAATCGTTAGTTGATGAACGTGAACTCTAAATTTCCTTGTAAGCTTATCAACTAATCCCTTAGCTGATAAATGAGAATTCTAAATTTCCCTTGTAAGCTTATCCAAACCAAACTTTCTTTGGTGCGGACTTGAATTCAAATTAATGAGTTGAACAACCCTATTTACTAGGGGAGGTTACTACGCATAGCGTTAAGATGTTTGTGCACAATACATAATACGAATGGTTGATCCCCCTAAGTACGGATTATGGTCCATAGTCTTATTGACTGTTAAAGGTTTAAATAGAAATGTTTATAACCTAGGATGAAAGTTCAAAGGTCTTATGACCCTCAGATAAATTCTATTTTTGAATTGTAATTGTGATGAAAGAATTATTATTCAATTCTTTGTTGTTGAAGCGAATCATATTATTCAGATTCTTTTAAGGATATCCTTTCATGTATATATTATTGTGAAACTTCAGTGAGCTGTTGTTTGCTCACTCTTGCATTAAATAACAATTTTAGTTAAGGTTGATAACGCTGATGCTCCGTCTACGAGTAAGGGCAAGGGAAAGCAAAGCAATTGAAGACTTGTTTTTATTTAATTGAGAATGATTGTAATAAGACTTGAATATTATGTTTTTATTTCCGCACTTTATTATTTTCATGTCAGGGTTAGAGTAACCCGGAATTTTTTTAAAAAGGTTGTAACCCTTGTTGTAAGGGAGATTTATTTATTTTAATTTAAGTTGTAGTTTATTTTGCATTATTCATTGGGTAGATGTATGTTACATTAGAAAGTGAACACCAAATCATGTGAAAACGAAGTACCTAGATTTGGGGGTGTCACAAGAATTGGTTGAGATGTTGATTATATATGTTCTTGGGTATATGTAATTTATTGTATATCATCGAAAAATGATTTTGGAGCACTCAAATTCGTGATTATGTGTTAAAGCATTGGTTATAATATGTATATTATGTTCTGTTTAGCGGCCAAAATTGGTTGTTAATCCATGCTTAAAATCTCAAATTAATGGTTGATTATGATAGTGTTTTGAGATACAAAACAAATGCAATTTAAACGGATTAAAATGGTTGAAAATTAAATTTGTGGCGAATGATTTCGCTAAGTATGTCAAAATATGAAAAATTAGCATGAACTTAGAATTTCAATCCTTAAATAGGTTGTTAAAGTTGTTTGATATGTTAGAATTATTTTATGAATGTTTAGTTTTATGTTTGCTAAGTTTGTAGCATCTGAGTTTGTGTAATTTAGAATGAAGAAATTGGGAATTTTTGTAAGAGCAGAGGTTGTTGTTCTCGTTCTGGAAAACTGATTCTAGAGCTGAGCTCTACCTCGCTGCTTTTGGGAGCCGCCACACTGGTGCCCAGTTCAGTTAGGGCACGGCCGCGATAAAGGTCAGTCAGGCCCAGAAGTGAATTCTTGTTTATTCAGCTTGAGAAATGTTAAAATAACCTATTTTAATGATTGTAAAGAAGCCTAAAACTTGTAACAAGATATAATAGTAGATTATAATCATAAAGATGTCATTAAAAGTTATGAACTACGAGTTTATGGAAGCCGTTAGTTCAATGTTTGTGAGCATTGAAGTTGTTGTTCAAACATTAATTCTTGTGTTTATATTAACAATGATTTCAGATTCATGACGTGTGAATGAATAGGATAATCAGATATTGACTATGATGTGAATTAAACCAATAAGGATAGTTTTAATGTAACTAATTGGTGTGATGATCCTAATGTTATATGTTGGATATTTGGAGAACGTGAATTGTAATTGTGTAGCAAACGCACGAGGAAAGTTTTTTAACACTACTTTTCCATTGTGCAAGTTTCCTAATCTTTGCTACTTTAAGCGAGGTTTCTTATTTTGATTCAATGTCTATAATTCTCAAATAAGCTTTCTAATTCTTTCGAAAGCACTACTTCAATAATTGATGTTTATTCGATTGGAAATCATTGTTATTCTATCATTGATTAAGTATCATTGTACAACATTATATTGTTGATGTTATCAAACTCTTGAATGGCTAACGAACACTTTTTGATTCGACTAGTCTATAGTTGATGAGCGTTCCAAAGATCTAAAATTCATTTGACCTATTCTAAACCAAATTGTCTTTGATGCGGATCTTAATGTTAAAGACTGAGATGAACAAACCTGTAATAGGGGATTATGTTATCGAAAACAATAATTCCGAGCTACGCAATAACGTTAAATGTTTGTGCACAATACATAGTACGAAGGGTTGATCACCTGGAGTACGAGATGGATGATCCATATAGTCTCTTGATTGTTAAAGGTTAAAGTAGAATAGTTGATTACCTAGGACATAGTTCATGGTCTTGTGACTCTCAGTTATAGTTTTGATCTTGATATCTAATATTCATTCAAAAGCCAAATGTTCCACTAACTTATAGTTCTTGATTATCATCTATTATTTCGATAAATGTTATATTATTCAGTTAAAGCTTATCCATTTTATTCATATGTTGTTCATTCTTTATTATTATCCCTGTGAGCAATTGTTTTGCTCACTCTTGCATAAAACTTTTCAATTAAGCCTGAGAAACCCTAGGAGCCATCCACGAGAAAGGGCAAGGGCAAGGGCAAGGGCAAGGGCAAGGGCAAGATGCATAAATAAATGAAGATAAACAAACGGAGTTTAAAATTATATTACTTTGAGAAGCTTATGTAATAAGATTTGATTATGTTTGTGTTTTTATTATTTCGCTGATGATGTAATAGTTAAGGTTAGATAACCTGAGATTTTGTTTTGATATGTAACCCTTTAATAGGATTATTGTTTATGGAGTTTATTATCCTTATTTATGGTTAGTTATGTGACACCCCAAATCTGGGTACTTCAATTTCCATGGGATTTGGTGTTCACTGTACAAATATCATTTATCTATCTACCCATAATAAAAGTAAACCATGAAATAGATAAAAACATCTCCATCACTCCTCTTATGGGGTTAAAACATCTGAATAATAAATACATAATTAAATCCCAGATTATACTAACCTTAAACATCTATGCGGAAACATAAACAAATAAATAAGTCTTGAACATCACAACATAAGTTTTAGTAGATATTTTCAAATATAATAACAAGTCTTCATCACTTGTTAACTTTGCCTTTGCCTTTGCCTTTGCCTTTGCTAGTAGAAGGCTCGTCGGACCTTTCGTTCTTCACTGCAATGTTATTATATTAGAGTGAGCACGATTGCCCACAAGTATAATAATATAATCGTAATAATAACATGCGAATAAGTCAAAGAGTTCTGAATAATAGAAAGCTCGGCTTTTGAATCAAGAATGAATAACAAGATTCAAAAGTATGTCTGAGGGTCATAAGACCTTGAACTATGTCCCAGGTTGTTAAGTATTTCTACTTTAAACCTTTAACAGTCATAAGACTGTATGGACTCTACTTCTCGTACTTAGGGGGATCAGCCCTTAGTACCATACTGTGCACAATATCTCAACGCTAAAGCGTACAAAATCCCCTATAAAAGGCTGTTCATCTAAGTTTGACATCAGAGTCTGCACCAAAGGAAGTTTAGTTTGGATAAACTCAATACTAATTCTAGAATTTAGAACGTTCATCAATTATGGACTAGTCGAATTAATAAGGGTTCGCTAGTCTTATAAGGTTCAATAACAATTGATAATCCAATTGAAATCATGAATCTCGAGGGTATATGATTGAATAAGGATTGTATACTGAAGTACTACTTTACAATGATTATAATATCTCACACGAAATCTTAAGTTGAATAAACAAGGATAAAAACTTGATTGATATAGAAACATAAGTATAGAACTTGCTCAATGAATAACTTTGAATTTAGAAAGCTTGCTTAATAAAGGTTTGAGTTTAGAACACTTGCGTAACGTAAAAGTAAGGTTTAGAAACTTGCTTAACATAAAAATAAGGGTTAGGAAACTTGCTCAATTTAAAGAGTATAGATAAGAAAACTTGCCTCGGGCACAAGCTACAATATAATTACAATTCACTTCCTCAACGTTCTACACATTACATTACGTTTACAACATCAATTAGTTCCATTACCACTACGTTTAACTGTTGAACTTCTCACTTAAGTTCAACCTAGCAACTTGGTTCACAAATCTTAACTTGTTAACCAACCACATAAAGTGAATCTGAATCACAACATGCATACCACATAATATGAACTCTTAGACAATTGTAATTAAGTCTTACAGCATTACTATCCAAGTTCACACATAGTTTATTAACATGAAACTTCAAATTATATTATACATGTCAACAACATGTTATAGTATTAAATTACATGTTCATCATGTTATCAGGTTCATTAGGTTAGGTTAACTCATCATGTTATGGCTTAAAAATACACAAAAGGGCTAAAAAATTATTTTTCTCTGCACCACTCTTGCTGGGGCGGGGGTTAGGCCCGCTGGGACGGGTATCTATTCGGTAGGGGGCCCGCTGGGGCGGGTGGCCTAGGTTGATTCAGTTACAGTTTGCAAAACTATTCAGAAAAGGCTAAATAAATCCAAATTAAACTAATACAGTGATTCCCATGAAGTATAAACTTCACAAAAATATCATACAATGATTCTAACATGTTTTTAGCACTTTAGACCACTTAATTACTCAAATCAAATCACATAAATTCACTGTTTTTGGTATTTTGAAAAGTTTCGAGATAATTCATGAAATTCAACTTTACAGATTCGTTATAACTTCGAATATGTCCGTTTAAATTTTGTTTTATTCGTTTAAACATGCATAATCATAATCAACTATCAATTTAGAGTTTAATGAACAATTCAAGCATGATATTTTGTACATAAGGGCCATATTCATGTTCTTCATACTCTGTGACTTTCGAAATTCTAATTTAACATAATTATAAGGTTTTGATTATTTTAAAACAGACATAGATGATAGAAAACATGTTAGAATCATATATTAACACATATATGATCATATCTACAACAATCATAAATACAATTTAGTTACAGAGAACTTAGATATGCTTCAATGGAGAAAATATTATAACGTGAAATATATAAATTGGGTTGAAGAATCATACCCTTGTTACTTGTTTAGATGATATAAACTTCTTCAAATCTTCTTCAATCCTTCAATTCTTCTCTCAAGTCTTTCTCTCTTTCTTTTTCTCTATAATTAAGTTCTTTGATATGTATATAATATGAACTCTGATATATTATATAAGTTTGAAACATACAATATACGTATATAATATATAACTATATGTAACTGTCAAGGAAAGTGGAGCAGTTAATTCAATTAACTGAAACCCACTCCCTTAAGGGTTTGTTTGGTTAGTCACAAAAGAGTTCCTTTCCCATTTAATTTAATTAACTTATTTAGTATATAGTGTATTTGTCACACTTTTAAATAATCAAATAATCTTATTTAAATTCAATTAAATAAAATATAATAAT
The DNA here is from genome assembly GCA_020205555.1 of Panax stipuleanatus. NCBI lineage: Eukaryota > Viridiplantae > Streptophyta > Magnoliopsida > Apiales > Araliaceae > Panax > Panax stipuleanatus. The sequence continues at coordinate 52,175,323 of CM035119.1, forward strand.
CCACATTAAATCAAATTATTACATAATTAAAATTCTCATTTATTAATTATGTCAAATTATTAAATCTCTAATTAACTATTAAATTAATTAGAATAACATTATGCTTATTAAATAATTCATTTAATTAACTAAACTCAATTAAATACATACTTTGAACTATAAAAATTCTCCACATTAACTTAATCAATGTAACACATATAATTAAATTAATCTACCATAATTCCATCAAATAAATATTTAACTCAATAATTAAAACATTTATAACTCAATAAATAAATCATCAAAATATTTATTTAATTCAATAAATATTCAAATTAAATTACAAAATTCTCGTTCGAATTAGGTAACTTTGTGTTTTTGAAAGTCTCTTCCTGGAAGGGAAAGATTAGATTCGGAAAGAAGGAAAAATTGAGCCCGAGGTTCATTGGACCCTTTCAAGTACTGCGAAGGATTGGAGAAGTTGCGTATGAGGTAGCCTTACCTCCGGCACTAGAGAATGTCCACAACGTCTTCCATGTTTCGGTCTTGCGTCCATATAAACCCGATTATAAACATGTGATTGAATATGAACCCCTACAATTTGAGAAAGACTTATCTGACGAAGAAGTTCCTGTTCAGATTGTTGACAAAAAAGAGCAAGTTCTCAAAAATAAAGTTATACCTTCTGTTAAGGTAATCAGGAGGAACCACAACGCTGAAGAAGCTACGTGGGAACTCGAAGAGCATATGATGAAGAATTACCCATATTTATTTACTTAATTTATATGTAAGCGATTCTGAGGACATAATCTTTGTAAGGGGGAGGAGAATGTAACGGAACAAAAAATTTTTTAAACCGTGGTTCTGGGGACAGAATCTTTTTAGGGGGTAGGGGGTGGGGGTGGGGGGAAGATGTGACGAACGAGATTTTGTAAATTATTTAAATCTTTATTGAATTAAATAAATATTTTTTGATGATTTAATTATTGAGTCAAATAATTAATTTATGAAATTGTGGTAGATTAATTTAATTATATGTGTTACATTGATTAAATTAATGTGGAGAAATTTTATATTCAAAGTATGAATTTAAATGAGATTAATTGATTAAATAAATTATTTAATTAGCATAATGTTATTCTAATTAATTAGAGATTTAATGATTTGACATAATTAATAAATGAGAATTTTAATTACGTGACTATGTAATTTAATGTGAATTTATTATATTTTATTTAATTGATTTAAATAAAAATTAATTGATTAATTAGAAGTGTGACAATTAACTATATAATAAGAATTAATTAAAATTAAATGAAAAGGAAGAATAAGGGAGGACAAGCAAACGTGGCCTCAAGGGGAGTTGGGGGCAGTTAACCATTATGGGTTAACTGACCACTAACTACACCCGTTATGTATATACGTGCTATATTATATCCTATGTAATATACCAGTTCTATATCACACACACTTCAGAGAAAACTGAGAGAGAAGAAGGAAAGATTAAGAGAGAAAAGCTGAAGAAAAGAAAATTTACGCCATCTTCACAGAGATTTCAAGGGTAATCCCTTTATCTCAATTCTTACATCACGTATAATATTTCTCCATGAAAACCAAATTTTGAGTTCTATGTAAAACAACAATTTTATGATCAAAGCATGAATTGGTGAATTATGTGTATATACATGTTAACATATGATCATAACATGTTTCTACCATTTAAGTATGTTTATATATGCCTTAATTGGATTTTAAAAAGTTACAGAGTTTTTCATTTACGTGTTTTTAAAATCCTTTGTTAAGAACTATTTTTGATAATTAACTTAAGATGTGATCATATATGTGTTAGTATATGTTAATAACATGTTATATATCATGTATACATGAATCACAGTGATTAAATTCATGTAATTATGTGTTAATTGGGTTTTGTGAAGTTATAGAGTATAAAAGTTGTATATATGGCCCATATGGCCGTTATGTACAAATTAAATGCTTTAATCAATTATTTAACTTTAAATTGATGATTGAATATAATTATACATGTTTAAACGAACAAAACGGAATTTTAACGGACGGATTCAGTTTATTAACGAGCCTGTAACGTTGAAATTCATGTCTTTTCTCAAAGTTTCACAAAATATTGAAAACAGTAAAATCAAATGCTTTAATTGGTGTAATTGTGTGATCTAAAATTTTAGAATCATGCTAAAAATATCGTATGATGTTTCTGTGAAGTTTATACTTCATGGGTAGCATTAAAAATCATCGTGTTAGATTGATTTGGGATTTATTGGCATATTATTGTGTTCTTCGCGAGTTGCAGAACTTGAATCTGAAAGTTTGTGCCCCGACGCAAATTTTCCTTATGAGAAACGTGCCCCGGCTAATCGCTCCCCGGCACAATTTTCTTTTAGGAGATACGCGCCCCGACGAACCCCGCCCCGGCGTATTTTCCTTATGTAAGGCGCGCTGGGTTTCAGAAAGTAAACTACTTGATTTTGGCATGTTAATTTAACTTAGTCTAACTAACATAATAAGGTGTTAAGAATATAACAAGAGGTTATAACAGATTGTTAAATATGTAACGAGATGTTAAATCAGTTTAATAACTTATATCATGTGATTATTTAAGAAGTTAATTTAATGACTTAAACCGTTATTTGTAAAGTCTAGTAACGTGTTCGCAGACCGATGTGTGATTCGATAAGTATATCGAACTTATAATTAATTGATATTGTGAAAGGATGGTTATGTAGGATTAATTAAAGGACGTGAGTTATAAATTGTAGCTTGTACAAGAGACAAGTTTCTAAACCTTACTTTTACATTGAATAAGTCTCTTTAAATTCTAAATTATTTGTTGAGCAAGTCCTAGACTTATTTTCCATACCGAGCAAGTTCTTGTTCTTAATTGTCCAAGTTTAAGATTTTATAGTAGATGTTATAATTTTTCTAATGCATGATTCCAGTTATACAATACTTATTCGATTGTATACCTCTTGAGATTTATTATTTGAATTGATTATCAGTTTATTGTTGAACCTTGTAAGACTAGCGAACCCTCATTGATTCGACTAGTACATAGTTGATGAACGTTCTAAATTCTATACTTATTATTGAGCTTATCTAAACCAAACTTCTTTTGGTGCGGACTCTGATGTCAAACTGAGATGAACAACCCTGTAAAGGGGATTATTTACGCTTTAGCATTGAGATATTGTGCACAATATAGTACTAAGGGCTGATCCCCCTAAGTACGAGAAGTAGAGTCCATAGTCTTATGACTGTTAAGGTCTTATGACCCTCAGATGTTCTTTTGATTCTTGTTATTCATTCTTGATTTAAAAGCCGAGTTTCTTATTCAGAAGTCTTTGATTCACTCGCATGTTATTATATTGTTGTTATTTTGTTATACTTGTGGGCAATCGTGTTCACTCTTGCGTAATAATAACATTGCAGTTAAGAACGAAAGGTCCGAAGAGCCTTCTAATAGCAAAGGCAAGGGCAAGGTCAACAAGTGATGAAGACTTGTTGTTTATTTGATATGTTATTGTTTAAGACTTATGTTAAAGTTGTGTAAGACTATTTATTTGTTTAGGTTTTCGCATTTGAGATTTAAGGTTAGTATGACCTGGGATTGTATTTATTATCTAGATGTTGTAACCCCGTAAGGGGAGATGATGGATTTATTTCTATCTATTGCATGGTTTGCATTTATTATGGATAGATAGATAGATGATATTTGTACAGCGAACACCAAATCTCGTGGAATTGAAGTACCCGAATTTGAGGGTGTCATATGTTAGTATCAGAGCCGTAGGTTATGAACCTTACGTAGACACTCGAGATTTTCCTTACCTCGATACTCATCCAGTAGAAGGGTAAAACCGTCAATCAACCCAAATTCGAGCCACAATATCGGTGCTCCAGTTAAATCCGATTACCAATATTGGTAATCAAGCTCTGACAGTCAATCAGACCATCAATCAAGCTCCGACAGTCAATCGGACCATCAATCAAGCTCTGACAGTCAATCGGATCATCAAGCTCAACCCCGGTCTCAACCCGGGAGGTACCAATCAACCCCGGTCTCAACCCAGGAAATCAAATCAACCCCGGTCTCAACCCGGGAGGTACCAATCAACCCCGGTCTCAACATGGGAAGTGCAGGTCATCCCCGGTCTCAATCCGGGACGTCAGGCCAACTTCAGACATCAGCCTGAAGCATCGTAATAAATCCATACCAAAACCTGGAATGACCACGTCTGCCTCAGAGGCAACCCTGAGGTTAAAAGACTAGACTAGGATCCAAGTCTTGGAATCAACTCCCGGAAGTCAACCAGCAACCATGCCGACACTACAGGCAGCCTTGGGAGGGGTACAACGGTTATTTTACCAACTTTCAACCGAATTGGTCAAACTCAAGCCAAATCGATGCCGCTAAAGTCAAAATGAACCCTAACGACGATCCCGAGTGGCAACAATGCAAGACAGTTCAACGGACAAACTGCGGGGAATCGAAGACCTGGTTATGAACACTTCTTTCTGGACTCAAAAAATGTTTTTTCCCATGTCATTGCAACACTCTCGGCAAGAGCTTTTCGAAAAGGTATTGCACGCACGCCTCAAATGGACACTCTGATCAAAAGTTAGAAAGTTTTCGATCGGTCATCGTATTGCTCGGAGTGCACGTACTTCGAGACGACCAAGCCGGGTACGCAGGACCCACCTCCAGTGGCCGCACCTCTACCTGCGGCAGCCGCATGTAGAGGTGCGGCTCCCCCCTCTATAAATAAAGGGGCAGCCCCCTCTATAAATAGAGGGGCAGTCCCCTCTCATTTTCATAAGAAAGAAGCGCAGCGAAGCCCTGCCTGACTGATATTTCGGCTTTTACACCTCTTCCAAACCCAAATATTTTCACTTCAACACATAGATATACCCATATAGTACCACATATCAAAAAACCACCGGTAGATTTGGACGTTTAAGGCCTACAATTCGGCAAAAAGCCCGTAGTGCAGCCCATTGTAAGTATTTTTATGATCAGCAAGTCAATACTACTACTTTGCGTTGTTTTACACCGGCACGTCAAGTTTTATATTCTAAATATGCTCGAAACTTAGTTCTGTGGCCTTATTCGTCTAAAATTGATATATTTCTTGTACATAAACTCCGTTTTCAACATTTTTACAACTCGGATTGACGATCCGTCAACTCCAGTAGCTTCAATGCACTAGCACACACTGTTTTGGCAACTTCGTCGGACTGGGTTGTCTTCCAAGTCTGGGTTTATCCTTTTTCTGTACATATTTAACTGTTTATGTACTAACATTTCAATTCCGTCAAGCCCGGATATCAAATTCGAGGTAGTTTACCGCTTTTGTATATATCTACGCATATATAAGCGACTCTCACCATAACTTATCTTTGTACCAGTATTGGTTGACTATATTTCTGCCAATATATATATATATATATATATATATATATTAATTCAGTCCGGCAAAGGCGTGAAAACCCATCGCCCTTTCTGCTTTTATATATATTTATGCACATATAAGTAGCCTTCATCATCACTGGTCATCTTTCCAGTCTTGATTGACTACGTTTCTGTCAATATATATATCTACATATATATTTCAATTCAAGTACGGGCACTTTATATTTCTGTGGTCGAGGATGCCACGCAGCCCGACAAATCATCAGTTGCATGCAGCCTTAAGGCTATAAAGATAAATGTGAGAGTAGCGATATGCTTCATTTCCTATGTCAGCGTAAGGGTTTGATAAAACCAGCTTTCAAAATATCACTGTCAATTCAATTCAAAAGCTTTTGCAAATTAAATTAAATAATGCTTTTTGCAAATCAAATCAAAGATTGATTTTCAAATCAAATCAAACCCTTCGTATATAGGCTCAACGAAGCCTGTCAAAGCTTTCAATCAATTAAAAGGCCCAATTTTCAAACAGAATTCACTCACGTATTCCAGTTTTAAGGGAAATATTGAAAAGATAGCGGTACCTTGTTTACACGGGAGTCGTGGGGTGCCTAACACCTTCCCCACACTTAACCAATCCCCTGAACTCAAAACTCCGATTTCAAAGATCAAGTTTCGACAGTGTCCAGCAATTGGGCCTCTTTTTAAATAAAATTCGGTTGAGTTGGTACAACTATTTTTGAAACTACCAACTGGCGACTCTGTTTAAATCAAATCGTCGACATATACACATGTTGGCCTCCAATCAATCCAGTATCCAAAGCGGTCCTGAGACCATCCCTCTCAGCAAAAGCTAAATCTCTGCCAGATAGGGCAGCCAACAGCTGCGCTCTAGCTGAATCTCTCTCAAAGGTCATCCTGAATAGAGAATCTGACAAAGTTGGATCTGTCCCTGTGGGAATAACCGGGGGATCACTAATCAAAGCTACCTCCAAATCTGTAAACAGCTCATCCTCAGTAGGAGAATCGGGATCCTCCATGGGCTCCTCCTCGTCAGAATTCGCAAGCGGAGGTAAATGAAGCTCTGCTACTGTGACTACGGTCTCTGCCTCTAACCATGCAGAATATTTCGAAGAACGACCCGGATGTCTACTTGAGAACTCAGCCCTCTCCCTGTGAGTCCAACACTCATAGACTCCAACCAAGTCGGCCGGTGACATAGATGAAGCCGACATCCTCTGATCAGCAGAATCCTCAAAATGGTGCATACTCTGCCACTGATCAAACTGCTCCATAACTGCAAGGGATGATAAGTAGTCACACCCCTCAATCCTGCCAAAGGAAAATAATCCATGCCAGATGAATGAGTAATGAAGCTGAACGGGGGTGCCATCCCTGAGCATAACAAAACTGCAAACGGATGCTCAATATCCGATAAAAATGCTAACTAGGACTCTTAGTCGACGCAATCAGGCGGACGAAAAGAGTAAACTGAGGATATCTCGTGGCTAAAACAATACGCATGAGGTCTAAAGGATCCAATCGGTCGTATGTGTGACATCAACCGCATATACAGCACGACCGAGCTACCTCAGAAAAACCCCGCTGGATGGGTACTACGATAGGTGAGCGACCTCGGAGTCTCCGCCAAGATCATAGGGATAATGGTACTACCCTGCCTAAGGGCTCTGACTATAACAACCAATCCCATATCAAGGTGATCTAAACGCAATGGCATGTAAACATACGCCACAATGCACATCAACAACATGTCTATTCTGGCTGTCTGCCAATCCTCTGCGAAAATGACGAAATCCCTGACGTGACGGTCGTAGCTATCAAGCTCACCATAGTGCTCTATCAACAAGTTAAGGGAGATCACATGCCCTGAAATGATCTCATCCATGACTATGCTCTGCCGAAGATCGGACAGCCGAGTAAACGGTCTCCGCATATCACTGATAGCCGTCTGAGCACACGACGACTCTAAATCCAAGCCAGTAAATCTCTGGTACTCCTCCAGAGTGGGCGAAAGCTCACACCACCCAATGCGGAATACCTGTCTCTCCGGTACCCATAAGGGTAGGACGCCATCAATAAAGCCGTCTGGAACCCTGAAATCTACAAGGGCCATCCAATGCCCCAGCATCTGGTCAACTGTCCCCCTAGCTGGAAAGGGCAGACTATCATACCATGACCGCAACGATGCCGCCACCTCTGACAATGGCAAATGCTCTATACGGCTAATTGCAGAAGTCGTCATTTGTAGCACCGTATCACAAGACCGTCCAGAGGTCAAGTTAAATCGTAACTATCTGAATGCATATATATGATACATGTATGATGACAATGATATAAACATAATGCAGTAGATAAAGGTGACATAAATATCTATAACAAGCTATCTACTGCATACATCATCTCTATATCCTGGTACAAAGTGAAAGGAAGAATATAGGGAAATGAGGCACCACCACCCAGCTAATACAGTGGTCTATCAAAATGATGGCACAAACACCAAATAGCCAAAACAGTGGCTGACCAAAAATATAGCTGCCATAGCTATCACAGGAAGTGAAAGACCTCGATATCAAATCGATCGACCTGTTCCAGATCCTCTATCTGCACAAAGCTGCTGGGATCAGGCATATTTGGGTGGTATAAGGGAGGATCTTCCCCTATATAACTGCTACTGAATGGACCTAAAGAGGGGCCTGCTCCAGAGCTGGATGGGTCAAATGAAGATGCCTTTGATGGATCTCGGCCAAGGTGCCTGATAAAGAAATGAGCCTGGTCCAACTCCCTGGTCAGATGTGCTATCTGGTCTGCATGAGTAGACTCTCTAATACAAGCTATACAGTTCGTCATCATCACAGACCCTGGCACCATATCTGCCATAAAATAGGTGGCACGAGTCTGAGCCCCGATAGTGTGAGAACTCCACTAACTGTAGAAGGCTGCCTAGCTGTATGGGCCCTTTGAGAGAGCCGTCTATACCCTCCAAAGGGATGTCTGTTAAAGGCACGGGCAATGGCCAATGATGCCAAGCAGGAGGAGCAATGGGAATGTAGATCTCTCATGTGACACTCCGAATGGCATGCTCTCCAAAATAGAGCTCCCAGCCTCCCTCCATCAGCATTGGGACTCTGCGGGTCGATAAATCAAATTCCCAACTAGTGGGAAAACCTCCATCAAATTCGACGGTCAAGTGCTCGAATGTGTACGGCGTCCAGGTGATTAAGCCTTTCATCAAAAGCTCCAACTGTAGAAGGGCATGAGTGAATCCCTCAGCAACAGGGACCTCCGTCAAAATGGAGTGATGCCATCTCCGTCCACGTGGATAGGTCTCCAGACCTAATATCCATGCAAATATCAAAAGTCCTCAGTGACCAAGACTGCCAAAAATAAGTGTGGAAATCAAAAAGGTACAGAAAGATGTACTCACTAGAAAAAATTGATGGAATCCTAACCAAGCCTCCGTCACACCCTCCGAAAGCAGGCGCATGCCCCAGAGAAAATAGGCAAAGGTATAAGAGCCCCAATCAAAATCACTGAGGCGCTCTACATGCTAAGTGGCTCTGATCAAAGCAAAGGACACCGTCGACGAGTTGTCTACCACAAAATAACCCCTGATGATCGACAAAAATAATCGCCTCAGAATGCGATCTCTAGCCCTCCGATCATCAGGTGGAGGCAACTACAAAGTCCCGTCCTGGGCATCTATACTCAGAGGACCAGATTGGACTGCCCAACCCTTGAATGTTGACTGAGGGACTCTCAACAGGGATCTAACTGCGGTGGGCAAAATGTCAGACACGACAGGCACTGTCTCGCCCTTAAACTCAATGCCGATGATAAATCTCCAGTCCATAGGAGTCATCATCACCTCGCAATCAAGCAGATGAAGGGACTGAGTCTAGTGGAACCAGCGCTCAGACAAAGCCCTCATATATCTCCAAGGGTAACGGCGGGGAAGGATCGAGAAGAAGGCCTAAAATCCCCAGCCATCTACAATCTCCCTATAATCCTCGTGTCGAGTCTGATAGAGGGAGTGCACATTAAACCAGTTCCCTCGAGGCTGTGTCAAGCCAGGGACCTGCATCAAAAATTAACCCATGTCAAAAACCTATGCCTCGAGAATGGCCAGAAGATGGGAAAAGAATCTAGAGGGAAGAAAGACTTCAAGTCACCTCGTTGGCCTGGAGATATCTCGAAGGATGGCGACTCAAGTCACCCAGCAACTCTTGTGTCTACACAGCAATACCCGGGACCTCCACACGTGGAACCTGAGCTGGGACAGGAGCAACAAAAGCAGCTTCCTTGTTATTAATATCAATTGGCTGATCATCCTGTGATGGACGTATCCTACTCTTTACTAATCTGCGAGGTGTCCTAGCTGGACGGGCCTATGGGACGGCAGAAGCCCTCCTCCGTCTAACGCCTGATGAAACCCTAGTAGAGCTGCCGGGTCTATCGCGATCCATCGCATACACCAGTACTCTGAAATCACCTTAGACAGGGTGTGGTAATCCTGAAACCTGTGGCTTATTAATCAATCAATCCAGCATACATATCTAAGTCATAAAACATGCATGGGTCCATCAAAAATACCCCTTAAAGTCAAAACTACATGTTTTCAAAATCCTAAAAGCTCTAAACCTGGATTGGGTCAGTAAAAAACTCCCCACAGAGTAAAAAAATGCATGTTTTTCAAAACCTAAGATTTTGGAAAAATTTTGCCAGAGTCTCCTTTGTAAAATGGACTGTCCACATGCACACAGGCATGCCTAGGTGGCTATTCAGTAGTACACCTACCCCAAAATAGAAATAGTTCTTATTTACTGAAATAAATTAAAAAACCAGCCTCACATGGTCTCCAAAATACCATAGGCATTTTTAGTTGAAAGTCCGGGCTTGCTATGCCTCAAAAAGGATGATTAGACTAATCAAAAAGTGAAAAAATTGATTATCTCAGAACCTGAATTTTCTTACATCCAAATGTGCATTACAGTAAAATATGCAAACATATGTAGACAGAAATTTTTTCACAGGTCATATAAACACACATTTTTCATACATTAAGTTTAAAAGCACCCTAGGTGGTTCACATGCTTTTAACGGTCAAAAAATGCGAAAAAAACGTTACCTGCGCTGAGCTGAATGCGTAGGAACGGAACTGACGGATTCAGAATTCGACTACCAAAACTTCGTAGATCTGAAAAAGAAGATCAAAAATCCTTTCGCTGCTCAAACGGGAAACTTGCAAAATGAAAAATCCCGCAGCACATTAAATAAGCTGGGTAGCCGCAGCTCCACCTGCGGCTGTCGCAGCTCCACTTGCGACTGCCGCACCTGTACCTGTGGAAGCCCAAGTGATTCCCACTCCCCCCGAGCCCAGTTTGGTTCGAATCGAAACAGAGTTTAAACGGACTGCCAAGTTAAATTTGAAGAGAAATCGCTACGCGATTGAGCGGTTTGTCCAGAAATCCTGCGTTTATGCAGCGTAATCCTGACGAAAAAGGAAATTACCCGAGGACCCTTGATATTTATCCCGGAGCCATGTCTAGGGATCAACAGATTAAACTGGTAAAAAATTGCATAAGAATTGGGCGAAACTGCCAAAAACTGCCGTTTTTTGAAGTTTGGGTATTGACCGAAGTCAATTTCAGCCGTTGGCTCAGCCCCAGTGAAATTTGGGTTCCGACCGAAGTCAATTTCAGCTATTGGCTTAGCGCCAGCCAAGTTCGGGTACTGACCGAAGCAGTTTCAGTCATTGGCTCAGCCCCAGCGAAGTTCGGGTACTAACCGAAGTAGTTTCAGCCGTTGGCTCATCCCTAGCGAAGTTCGGGTAATGACCGAAGTCAATTTCAGTAGTTGGCTTAGCCCCAGCGAAGTTCGGGTACTGACCGAAGCAGTTTCAGCAGTTGGCTCAGCCCCAGCGAAGTTCGGGTTCTGACCGAAGTCAATTTTAGCCGTTGGCTTAGCCCCTGCGAAGTTCTGATACTGACCGAAGCAGTTTCAGCCGTTGGCTCAGCCCCAACAAAGTTTGGGTACTGAACAAAGCAATTTAAGCCGTTGGCTCAGCCCCAGCGAAGTTCGGGTACTAACCGAAGTAGTTTCAGCCGTTGGCTCATCCCTAGCGAAGTTCGGGTAATGACCGAAGTCAATTTCAGTAGTTGGCTTAGCCCCAGCGAATTTCGGGTACTGACCGAAGCAGTTTCAGCTATTGGCTCAGCCCCAGCGAAGTTCAGGTTCCGACCAAAGTCAATTTCAGCCATTGGCTCAGCCCCAGCGAGGTTTGGGTACCGACCGAAGCAGTTTCAGCCGGTGGCTCAACCCCAACGAAGTTCGAGTACAGACCGAAATACAGCCCAATCATTGGCTTAACCCCAATGACGCTTCAACTGACGGCTTAATCCTAGCCAAGCAATAAAAGGGATCTGGCAACAGAAATAATTATAACAGTCCATCACAACTGATGGAATCTGTTATACACAACCTCAAATGGGATCATTGAGGTAGTATCAATCAGAATCTGCGAAGCTATCGCAAAGGACGTCAGCCTTAACAGATCAAGATAGAAAAATCTGTGATAGCTTCACTTCGCCAATCTCATTAGAGTCAAACCAGTTATCTTGAATAATGTCATCCCCAGCAGAAAATAACAAAGGTAGTTCGCGGTAACTTCTTAATACCATCAAGGGCTATACAAGACGGCGTCATCCCAAGCCAAGTGATAACGCACACAGTAAAAAGTAGCCCCATTCTACTTCCAGACGCCCTGCCTTAGAAATGACTCTGGCATTTCTTTTCCTAGTGTCTACTAATCTTTATCCTGTCCATTCCACTACGTTACATGGACATGATAAAGTGGGGCATCTGTAGACACTCGAGATTTTCCTTGCCCCGATACTCATCCAGTAGAAGGGTAAAATCGTCAATCAACCCAAATCTGATCCACAATATCGGTGCTCCAGTCAAATCCGATTACCAATATTGGTAATCAAGCTTCGACAGTCAATCGGACCATCAATCAAGCTCCGACATTCAATTGGACTATCAATCAAGTTCCGATAGTCAATCGAACCATCAATCAAGCTCCGACAGTCAATCGGATCATAAAGCTTAGCCCCAGTCTCAACCCAGGAGGTACCAATTAACCCCGGTCTCAACCCAGGAAATCAAATCAACCCCGGTCTCAACCCGGGAAGTGCAGGTCATCCCCGGGACGTCAGGCCAACTTCAAACATCAGCCTGAAGTATCACAATAACTCTATAGATAAACTTGGAATGACCATGTCAGCCACAGAGGCAACCCTGATGTCAAAAGACTCGACTGGGATCCAAGTCTTGGAATCAGCTCCCGGAAGTCAACTAACGACCATGCCGACACTACAGACAGCACCGGGAGGGGTACAACGGTTATTTTACCAACTTTCAACCGACTTGGTCAAACTCAAGCCAAATCGATGCCGCTAAAGTCAGAATGAACCCTAACTACGATCCCGAGTGGCAACAACGCAAGACAGTTCAATGGAAAAACTTTAGGGAATTGAAGACCTGGTTATGAACCCATCTTCCTGGACCTGGAAAATGTTTTTTCCCATGTCATTGCAACACTCTTAGCGAGAGCTTTCCGAATAGGTATCGCACACCTCAAACGGACGCTCTGATCAAAAGTTAGAAAGGTTTTGACCGGACATCGCATTGCTCGGAGTGCAAGTACTTTGAGACGACCAACTCAGGCATGCGGAACCCACCTTGAGTGGCCGCACCTCTTTCTGCGCCAGCCGCATGTAGAGGTGCGGCTCCCCCCTCTATAAATAGAGGGGCAGCCCCCTCTCATTTTCATAAGAAAGAAGCGCAGCGAAGCCCTGCCCGACTGATTTTTTAACTTTTACACCTATTCCAAACCCAAATATTCACTCCAACACATAGATATACCCATACACTACCACATATCAAAAAACCACCGGTAGATTTGGATGTTTAATACCTACGATTTGGCAAAAAGCCCGTAGTGCAGCCCATTGTAAGTATGTTTACGATCAGCAAGTCAATACTACTACTTTGCGCTGTTTTACACCTGCACATCAAGTTTTATCTTCTAAATATGCCCGGAACTTAGTTCCGTGGCCGTTTTGGTCTAAAATTGATATATTTTTTGTACATAAACTCCTTTTTCAATATTTTTATAACTCGGATTGACGATCCGTCAGCTCCAGTAGCTTCAATGCACTAGCACACACTGTTTAGGCAACTTCGACGGACTGGGTTGTCTTCCCAGTCCGGTTTTGGCCTTTTTCTGTATATATTTAACTGTTTATGTACTAACATTTTAATTCTGTCAAGCCCGGATGTCAAATCCGAAGTAGTTTACCACTTTTATATATATTCACGCATATATAAGCGACTCTCAACATAACTGGTCTTCGTACCAGTATTGGTTGACAACATATCTGTTAATATATATATATATATATATATATATATTAATTCAGTCCGGGTACAGGCGTGAAAAACCATCGCCCTTACTACTTTTATATATATTTATGCATATATAAGTAGCCTTTATCATCAATGGTCATCTTTTCAGTCTTGATTGACTACGTTTCTGTCAATATATATATCTACATATATATTTCAATTCAAGTCTGGGCTTGCGAGTGAAAACCCATCGCCCTTTACAGCTTTTATATATATCTAACTATATATATTGCTTTGTTCAATTTATTCAACGGTTGCATTTAACATTCATTTGTATATGAATTTGCACTGACATTTTTGCAGGAGAACTAGATTTATCCAAATCTCGCCATTCCTAGCTTTCAACGGTTTAAACAGGTCCCGACAGAACCTGGAAGCTATAATGGCTGAGATTTCTTTAAATCTAGTTATTTTTATAATTTCAGCTTCAAAAGCAACCTCGCGTCCCTTAGATCGCTATCTAGTGGGAACGAGACGCTTAGGCCGTGCGGACCAGGATTTACTGAATGAATCCCTGGTTCTGGCTATTTTTGGATATTTATCTGCTTCTTTACAAATTTGAACTGTGCAGGTTTTTTTTAGCAACTCATATATGAGCCTAGGAATCATGGGATTCATGATCAAACTGATCAGAATCTGATTCTCACGATGTACAAACTCCAATTTACAGATGTACCCTGGCAGTTTTTCTGTAAAATATACATGCACAGACCTTAAAACGGTTATCCGTATTTAAGGTCTCAACATAGTGAAAAGATGGATTGTCGTGTCAGCATCCCTCCGATGGCTTTCATACCCATGAGGAGACCGACACTTTATATTTCTATGGTCGAGGATGCCTCGCAGCCCGATAAATCACCAGTTGCATACAGCCTTAATGCTATAAAGATAAAATTGAGAGTAGCGATATGCTTCAATTCCTATGTCAGCATAAGGATTTGATAAAACCATCTTTCAAAACATCACTGTCAATTCAATTCAAAAGCTTTTGCAAATCAAATTAAATAATGATTTTTGCAAATTAAATCAAAGATTGATTTTTAAATCAAATCAAACCCTTTGTATATAGGCTCAACATAGCCTGTCAATGCTTTCAATCAATCAAAAGGCCCAATTTTCAAACAGAATTCACTCACGAATACCAGTTTTAAGGGAAGTATTGAAAAGATTATGGTACCGTGTTTACACAGGAGTCGTGGGGTGCCTAACATCTTCCCCACACTTAACCAATCACCCGAACTCAAAACTCCGATTTCAAAGATCAAGTTTCGGCAGTGTCCAGCAATTGGGCCTCTTTTCAAATCAAATTCGGTTGAATTGGTACAACCATTTTTGAAACTACTAACTGGTGACTCTGTTTAAATCAAATTGTTGACATATACACATGTTGGCGTCTTTCCTAAAAACCCTTCAAAACCTTTTTTGCAATAAAAAGAATAAGGGTAGAGATAATTTAGGAAGATCAATTTGAGGAAAACCGGGTTATGAACCGACCCACGGTATTTCTTAAATTTTCCAACGTTGACACCTTAGGTGGGGGAAAACCTTAGGGTAGTAGCCTTTTAAGAGATCGAGAACATACTAATGATAACATTTATCGAGTTCTAAGAAAGATAATAACTTACCTTATGTGCTATATGCTTATACTTATATACTCGCTAGTATCGATTAGCATCACGTAATAACTAAGACTTAAAATTTGATTTGTCAGGATGTCGGATGCTAGAGAACCCAGTCAGCCTAAGGACGTTGTACCCCGAGAGGCTAGGGAGGAGCCTCGAGACATTCACACAGTCTGGGAGCAATTGATTCGATGAGAGCCATCTCCTTTGATCACAGTCATTGGTCGGGAGCATGAGCCAGTGTTTGACTCAGAGGAGGACTCTGAAGAAATTGAGATCCAGGCTGAGGAAGCTAAAGAGGAGGAGGAAGACCCTAAAGAGTTCCAACCGAACTCTATCAGTGCTGAGATGTATGATGAACTGTATGACCATAATATAGAGTTACGAGATACTATTCAGGAGTAGACGGTTACTCAACAGTCTACCATTGAGCAGAAGGATGGCAAGATGGAGGCTCTTTACACACGTCTTGGAGATGTAGAGTGGGAGTTGGTCCACGAGAAGGGCCAAGGTGAAGAAAAGTCAGAGGAGATAGAGAAGGTGAAGAACGAATTGAAAGAGAAATCAGCAAGGCTTGCCATAGCGGAGGAGGTTTGGGTGAGGGATTCATGACGTGCAGATCTTGCAGAAGATAACTGTCGGGCGAAGAAGGCCAAGCTTGAGGAAACGCACTATACACTTCAAAATGCTATTGATGCGGCCCAGGATCGGGTTATGAGATATCCAGTTCAGTTTGAAGGTCTACCGTGGCATATGCTAGATCGCAGGACGATGTCTCGTATTATGGAAGAAGAGCGTAGCAAGGCCGTTCGTCGCCTTCGTAGGCAGTGAGAGGAACAGTTTGATTATATGATAACTTATTTGGTAGTTAATAATGTAAATTCTGATGTGTTTTTAAATAGAGGAATATTTTGATGATTTAAATCCTATAAATTCTTTATCTCGGGATAGTTGATGTAAATAGCAGTGATGATATCGTATTATGTTAAAACTTATGATTTAATAAAATATCAGAGTTATTTGAGATGATATGTGTTAAGTGATTATGTTAAAGTATTTAAGTTAAGTCTTAGATATTTAAAGACTTGTACAAGATCTAATAAGTGTATTTCTTAAATAGAAATATGCCACCGAGAAGAAGACCAAACCGTCGACCAGCCCAAGAAGGGTCTACAAACAATAATGACGCTAATGCTAATACGAACCCTGTTCAGCAGTTGGTAAATCTTCTAACGGGAGCAATGAACAACCACCCACAAGCTCCACCTAACACCTCGTTCAAAGACTTCAAGGCGGTGGGACCTCCAGAGTTTAAAGGCTCCATGAACCCGATAGAAGCTCAAACTTAGGTTATGGAGATTGGAAAAGGTTTTTGACGTCGCCAGAGTCAGTGAGGACCAGAAGACCGCCTACGCAACATTTACGCTGAAATCAGAGGCCAGCTATTTATGGCAGGAAAACAAAGTCCGGGGAGGAGAGGGCATCATAACCTGGGAGAGGTTTATGGAGATGTTCTTTGAGATGTATTTCCCGACAAGTTCATAGAAACAAATGGAGGTCCAGTTTCTGGAGCTGAAGCAGGGTAATATATCCGTACCAGACTATGCAGAAAAATTTAATGAATTAGCTATGTTTGCCACGTATCAAGTGCACACCGGCGAGAGGAAGGCAAGGAGGTTTGAGTAGGGACTAAAACCCTGTTTATATATCAAAGTGTCAATGTTCTAGTTGAACACTTTTGCTGGAGTACTGGAGAAGGCCATCCTCGCTGAAGGTGGAAGTGACGCGGTGACCAAGTATAATCAGGATCAGAAGTAGAAGAAGAATGAAAGTGAATGAAATAATAAAGCTAGTGGCAGCAACACGGGAGGAAGTAACAATCAGAAGAGGAGGTGGACTGACAACTCCTCAACTGGAAATCAGCAAGGAGGTCAGAAGAAGAGAATCGAAGCATGTCCGACCTGCGGGAAAGCTCACCTAGGGGTCTGTATGAAAGGAAAACGGGTGTGCTACAATTGTGGTCAGGAAGGCCACATAGCACCTAACTTTCCTAACCCAAAGAAGGGCGCATGCTTCACATGTGGGTCGAAGGACCACTTGGCTAGGGACTGTCCCAAGAAAAGAACTAGAGGGGCAGGATCAGAAGGGGACAAGGGTAACAGCAATGGCAATGCTCTAACTATCACGGGACCAACCGCAACCAACCGACCGACCACCATGACCTTCAACATGACAGTGCAGGATATTTTGCAGTCTAGCGATGTGGTGTCAGGTATCATTCCGATCAATAAAGTTAATGCTTATATAGTATTTGATTCGGGTGCTACTTGTTCATTTATATCCGACGACTTTGCTAAGAACTTAGAATTGCCTAAGGATGAGTTAGAATATCCTATGAACATAGAAATTGTGAATAAATAAGTGATCCCTATTAAGTATGTACACAAAAATTGTAGGGTGGATATTAAGGGTAACATTATGAACGTAGATCTTTTCCCGATTAGACTTGGGGAGTTCGACGTTATTCTGGGAATGGATTGGCTATTCAGTTATGGGGCTGTAATTAATTGCCAGAAGAAATGTATTAACCTTATGACTCCGTCAAAGGTTGTGTTTTATAGCAGCAAGTCGCCTAGACAAGTGAGTTGTCTGACGATGATGCAGGCCAAGAATTTGTTAAGACAAGGCTGTGTAGGATATTTAGCCTACATAGTTGATAGTCGTAAAGAGAACCCGAAATTGGATGAGATACCAGTCGTGAGGGACTTCTTAGACGTATTTTTGGATGATCTTCTAGGACTTCCGCCAGATAGAGAGGTTGAGTTTGTGATCGATTTGGTGCTTAGAACGGCTCCAATTTCGAAGGCACCGTATCGGATGGCTCCGGTAGAGATGAAAGAATTAATGGTACAATTACAAGAGCTACTGGACAAGAAATACATACAACCGAGCGTATCGCCGTGGGGAGTGCCTGTGTTATTTGTGAAGAAGAAGGATGGGACGATGCGGCTCTGCATCAACTATAGAGAATTGAATAAGGTCACAATTAAGAATAGATATCCATTACCGAGGATCGACGACCTATTTGATCAATTGAAGGGAGCAAGATACTTTTCGAAGATTGACCTGAGAAGTGGTTATCATTAGCTGAAGGTGAAGCCAGAGGATGTTCCAAAGACATCATTCAGGACTCGATATGGTCACTACGAATTTCTGGTAATGTCATTTGGTCTAACGAATGCTTCTGAAGCATT
The DNA here is from genome assembly GCA_020205555.1 of Panax stipuleanatus. Lineage (NCBI taxonomy): Eukaryota > Viridiplantae > Streptophyta > Magnoliopsida > Apiales > Araliaceae > Panax > Panax stipuleanatus. Next base: position 52,194,105 of record CM035119.1, read on the forward strand.
TATGGGCCTAATGAATGGAGTGTTCAAGCCATTTTTGGACAAATTTGTAGTGGTGTTTATCGATGATATTTTGGTATACTCGAAGACCAAGGAAGAACATGTAGAGCATTTGATGGTAACACTAGAGGCGTTGAGAAGGGAGAAGTTGTACGCCAAGTTTTCAAAATGCAAATTTTGGATTGAGCGGGTTCAATTTCTCGGACATGTGATTGACAAGGAAGGAATTTCGGTAGATCCCTCCAAAGTCGAAGCTGTGATAAACTGGGATCAACCGAAGATGCCGTCGGAAGTGAGAAGTTTTCTTGAATTGGCAGGTTATTACAGAAGATTGATTCAAGATTTTTCCAAGATTGCAACTCCGCTGACGAATTTGACTAGGAAAGCTGTGAAATTCGTTTGGACGGAGAAGTGTGAGGAAAGCTTCCAAGAGTTTAAGAAAAGGTTGAGTTCATCACCTGTGTTATCCCTTCTGGATGACACAGGAAATTTTGTAGTTTATAGTGATGCGCCGCATTAAGGACTTGGCTGTGTGCTTATACAAAAGGGCAGGGTCATTGCGTATGCGTCATGACAATTGAAGGACTATGAGAAGGTGTATTCGACCCATGACTTGGAGCTAGCTGCAGTGGTATTTGCTTTGAAGATCTGGACACACTATCTCTATGGGGAGAAGTGTGAAATATATACAGACCACAAGAGTCTGAAATATATTTTTGCATAGAAGGACTTAAATATGCGCCAGAGAAGGTAGCTGGAGTTAATTAAGGATTATGACTACGAGATTTTATACCATCCGGGTAAAGCAAATGTGGTTGCCGACGCCTTAAGCAGAAAGGGTCGAGAGAAATTGATGATGTTGACCGCTCAGAAGGAGCTAATTCCAGCGATGGAGAAACTGGAATTGGAAGTGAAGTATCCGATGGAGATCGATAAAAAGCTGTTCCAGATACAGGCTGGTACAACTCTATTGGATAAGGTTAAGGAAGCTCAACTTCATGTTGAAGAATGTGAGAAGGTGAAAAAGAAGATATCTTAAGGAACCGAATCGAGATTCAAGATAGACAGTGAAGGACTGTTGCGATTTGACAGCAAAGTTTGGGTACCGCCAGTACCAGAGATTATGGAAGAAATTTTGAGCGAGGCTCATAGCTCACGGTATTCGATTCACCTCGGTAGTACCAAGATGTACTAGGATCTTCGACAGCATTTCTGGTGGCCAAATTTGAAACGAGATGTTGCAGAGTGTGTTGCCAAGTGTCTAACATTTCAGAAAGTGAAAGCAGAACATTAGAGGCCGAGTGGTTTGCTACAACCTCTAGAGATCCCAGAATGGAAATGGGAACATATTACAATGGATTTCGTGGTTGGCCTTCCGACAACTCAGAAAGGCTACAACGCAGTATGGGTTATTGTTGACCGATTAACGAAATCAGCACATTTCCTTTCGATCAAGATCAGATTCTACCTAGACCAGTTGGCAAAGTTGTATGTGAAAGAGATTATTACAAGGCAAGGAGTTCCAGTGTCAATTGTTTCCGATAGGGATCCATGCTTCACATCGAATTTTTGGAAGTGACTACAGGTATGCATGGGGACACAGTTGAGAATAAGTACGGCATACCACCCTCAGATCGACGGAGAAAGCAAAAGGACAATCTAGACATTGGAAGATATACTGAGAGAATGCATCATGGATTTCAAAGGCAATTGGGATGACCACCTACCGCTTGTAGAATTCGATTATAATAACAGTTACTGTGACACCCCCAAATCCGGGTACTTCATTTTCACATGATTTGGTGTTCACTTTCTAAATAAGCATACATCTACCCAAAAATTTTCAAAATAAATTACAACCTTTATATAAATAATAAAATCTCCCTAAAAACAAGGGTTACAACCTTCTTCAAAATAATCTCAGGGTTTAATCTAACCTTGACATGATAATAAAGTGCGAAAATAAAAACATAACATAAGAGTTTTATTACAATCATTCCAAATAATTAAACAAGTCTTTACTTATTCATCTTTCCTTTGCCTTTACTTGATGACGGGGCATCAACATTATCAACTTTAGCTACAATTGTTATATAATGCAAGAGTGAGCAAACAACAGCTCACTGGAGTTTAACAATAATAAATACATGAAAGTATATCTTTAAAAAGATTTGAATAACTTAGCTTACTTCAACAATAAAGAATTAAATAATAATTCTTTTCATCACAATTATAATTCGAATATAGAATTTATCTGAGGGTCGTAAGACCTTTGAACTTTTGTCCTAGGTTATAAATATTTCTATTTAAAACCTTTAACAATCACTAAGACTATGGACCTTAACTCGTACTTAGGGGGATCAGCCCTTCGTACCATATATTGTGCACAAACATCTTAACGCTTCCGCGTAATAACCTCCCGTAATAAATACGGTTGTTCAACTCAGTAATTGAATACAAGTCCGCACCAAAGGAAGTTTGATTTGGATAAGCTTAGAAGGGTAATTTAGAATTCACGTTCATCAACTGCGAATTAGTTGAATCGACTTCCAATAATTCATAAATAAAATAATTATGAAGTAACATTTGCTTTAGAAGTAAACTTAAAGCATTTAAAATAATAAACTAGATCTTACTTGAACAATAAGTCAAGATCAATTCAATTAAATAATTAATTGTCCAATACAGAAATGAAAAGGACATTCTCAACAATGAATATATGAAATTAAAGAACTTGCATCGAATTAACAAGTTTAGGGTTTAGAAGACTTGCCTTAAGCGCAAGCTACTTAACACAATCACGTACTTTAACACTTCCTACATACATATAGATTTAATCACAATAACCTAAATTAGTTAACACATAACTAATTCACATAATTGGTTAACCCTCATGGTTAACTCATTCTAATTAAATAAATAATAATCAATCATCACATAGTTAATTACATCGCATAACATACTCACATAATTAAATCAATTATGTATTTAACTAAATTATAATTAAATAATTATAATTTAAACACTTAATCTAATTATAATTACTTAAATTATAATTATCTCTTATTCTAATTAAATTATAAATAATTTATAATTTATAATCAATTAAACTACATCATGCATCATAATTACACAAATTATAATTAATCATGCAATTATCAAATTAAAATCTATAATTAAACATGCATTTATTAAATTATAATTATATAAATTATAATTTAAATTAACATCTAATTGATTAAAATAAATTAACTACTATTCATCATAATTTAATAAAATTATAATTTAAATTAATCATTTACTTCTTAATTATAATTACTCAAATTATAATCAAGTAGTTCATATTACAATTAAACAATTATAACTTTTAAATACTACATTAGGTTTTCAAAACTCTTTTATTTTCCAAATATAAAACTGTCAAATTCACGTTAGCAACATATTTTAGTAGCTAGATACATGCTCATTATCCTAGCAACAATGTAATTGAAACACAAAAACAAACTGCACAACTGACCAAACTCACTACCTCTGCACAGCCAGCGACGCAGCTGTGTAGCCACAAGCCTTTGCACCGGCGCAGCTGCGCAGGTGTCAAAACCCAGAAAACCCAGCGGCGCAGCTGCGCTGCTTATGCCCTTGTTGCCGGCACAGCTGCGCAAGAACGCAGACAGAAACAGTGCAGCAACGGCACTCTGCTTCACTGCTAACCCAAACATGCAGACGATCTGCATCGCATAACAACACAGATAGTGTAAAGTATACATATGCACCAATACACATATATAACATGCTTCTAGACACAAAAACAACTTAAGCAACAAGAATCAATGTTTCTAAAATCCAAATTGGCTATTTTCATAAAACTCATGCTTTTCATAAAATAATTCACTGGAATTTCAATTCTAAACTAATTCAATTCATAATACCCACATTATTTTCTTAATTGAAAATAGTATCATAAACCATTCTAAACAAGCATAATAAGACATACGAATTTCATCAAATTTCATTCCAAAACCCAACCACAACATATGAACTCTCAAGAACATAAATTTTTCATAAAAACATGTTTTTAACAACAATTTGAATTCTGATAATCCTTCTATGGCATCCAATTCAATTATAAACAGTATATAAACACAATTCCTACACATGTTCATCAAAATCACCAACTTTCATTAAGAATATTTTTACAGAGAAGTTTCATAACATAAAACACAATATAAAAATTAAATTTAGAAGTTATACCCGTTGATTAGACTTAGGAGGAGAAGATGATGGTTTAGCGAAAATTCTTTCAAGGTCTCTTTCCCTTTCTTTCTCTTCTTCTTCCCTTCTTCTTCCCTCTGCTCTGCTCTTTCTTTCTTTCTTAGCTTACAAACCAACTTCTAATCTAACGTAGTATAACTTAGCCTAATATTATATAACAGCTACAGTACTCAATACATAATAATTATTAATTTAAAACTTGTCAGTTACAAGAATTCAAAAGCCTTAAGGCTCTGTTTGGGTAAAACCCTTTATTTAAAAAACAATTTTTTGTAACTAAGGCCCCGTTTGGTAGAAATAGGTTTAAAACAAATACAAGGGCCTTGTTTGGCAAAATAATTTAAAATCCTTTTCTTTATTTTAATAATTCATTTTACCACATACCTTAATGACACACTTTTAATTAATTAAATATTAATCATCTAATTTAATCAATTAAAATCTAACATCAATTAATCACATAAAATTGCCACATAATTATAATTACTCATTAATTACAATCCATGTAACACTTAACACACAATTCATCTAATTTAATTATCTCAATTAAATTAGAACTATATTATAAAATTAATATACATTAATTAAATTAAATATTAAGCATTCATTTAATTAATATATAACACTTAATTAAATCACTTCCACAAATCACATAATTTATTTAACTCAATAAATAAATCACATAAAATATTTATTTTACTCAATAAATATTAAAATTATTATATAAAATCTCAATCGTTACAGTTACCACGCAAGTATTGGCATGCCGCCTTACGAAGCGTTGTACGGCATAAAATGCAGAACTCCACTATACTGGGATGAAGTAGGCGAGAGGCAATTGCTAGGTCCAGAACTGGTACAATAAACAGCAGAGATAGTCAAAGTGATCCGGACCAGACTGGTAGCAGCTCAGGATAGGCAGAAGAAATACGCCGATCCACACCGCAAGAAGGTTGAGTTCGAATCGGGTAACTTTGTGTTTTTGAAAGTCTCTCCCTGGAAGGGAAATATTAGATTCGAAAAGAAGGAAAAATTGAGCCCGAGGTTCATTGGACCCTTTCAAGTACTGCGAAGGATTGGAGAAGTTGCGTATGAGGTAGCCTTACCTCCGGCACTAGAGAATGTCCACAACGTCTTCCATGTTTCGGTCTTGCGTCCATATAAACTCGATTACAAACATGTGATTGAATATGAACCACTACAATTTGAGAAAGACTTATCCTACGAAGAAGTTCCTGTTCAGATTGTTGACACGAAAGAGCAAGTTCTCAGAAATAAAGTTATACCTTCTGTTAAGGTAATCTGGAGGAACCACAATGCTGAAGAAACTACGTGGGAACTTGAAGAGCATATGATGAAAAGTTACCCACATTTATTTACTTAATTTATGTGTAAGCGATTCTAGGGACAGAATCTTTGTAAGGGAGAAAATGTAACGGGACCAATTTTTTTTTAATTGAGTCGTGATTCTGGGGACAGAATCCTTTTAAGGGGGGAAGATGTGACGAACGAGATTTTGTAAATTATTTAAAAATTTATTGAATTAAATAAATATTTTTCGATGATTTAATTATTGAGTCAAATAATTAATTGATGAAATTGTGGTAGATTAATTTAATTATATGTGTTACATTGCTTAAATTAATGTGGAGAAATTTTATATTCAAAGTATGAATTTAAATGAGCTTAATTGATTAAATAAATTATTTAAAAAGCATAATGTTATTCTAATTAATTAGAGATTTAATAAATTGACATAATTAATAAATGAGAATTTTAATTATTTGACTATGTAATTTAATGTGAATTTATTATATTTTATTTAATTGATTTAAATAAAAATTAATTGATTGATTAATTACAAGTGTGACAATTAACTATATAATAAGAATTAATTAAAATTAAATGAAAAGGAAGAATAAGGGAGGACAAGCAAACGTGGCCTCAAGGGGAGTTGGGGGCAGTTAACCATTATGGGTGAACTGACCACTAATTACACCCGTTATGTATATACGTGTTATATTATATCCTATGTAATATATCAATTCTATATCACACACACTTCAGAGAAAATTGAGAGAGAAGAAGGAAAGATTAAGAGAGAAAAGTTGAAGAAAAGAAATTTTACGTCATCTTCATAGAGATTTCAAGGGTAATCCATTTATCTCAATTCTTACTTCACGTATAACATTTCTCCATGAAAACCAAATTTTAAGTTCTATATAAAACAACTATTTTATTATCAAAGCATGAATTGGTGAATTATGTGTATATACATGTTAACATATGATCATAACATGTTTCTACCATTTAAGTATGTTTATATATGCCTTAATTGGGTTTTGAAAAGTTACAGAGTTTTTCATTTACGTGTTTTTAAAATCCTCTGTTAAGAACTATTTTTGATAATTAACTTAAGATGTGATCATATATGTGTTAGTATATGTTAATAACATGTTATATATTATGTATACATGAATCACAGTGATTAAATTCATGTAATTATGTGTTAATTGGGTTTTGTGAAGTTATAGAGTATAAAAGTTGTATATATGGCCCATATGGCCCTTATGTACAAATTAAATGCTTTAATTAATTATTTAACTTTAAATTGATGATTGAATATAATTATACAAGTTTAAACGAACAAAACGGAATTTCAACGGACGGATTCGGTGTATTAACGAGCGTGTAATGTTGAAATTCATGTCTTTTCTTAACGTTTCACAAAATATTGAAAACAGTAAAATCAAATGCTTTAATTGGTGTAATTGTGTAATCTAAAATGTTAGAATCATGCTAAAAATATTGTATGATGTTTCGGTGAAGTTTATACTTCATGGGTAGCATTAAAAATCATCGTGTTAGTTTGATTTGGGATTTATTGGCTTATTACTGTGTTCTTCGCGAGTTGCAGAACTCGAATCTGGGAGTTTGCGCCACGGCGCAAATTTTACTTATGAGAAACGCGCCCTGGCTAATTGAGCCCCGACGCAGTTTTCCCTTAGGAGATACTCGCCCCGGCGAACCTCGCCCCGGCGTATTTTCCTTGTGTAAGGTGCGCCCCGGCGCAAATTTCAGAAAGTAAACTACTTGATTTTGGCATGTTAGTTTAACTTAGTCTAACTAACATAATAAGGTGTTAAGAATATAACAAGAGGTTATAACATATTGTTAAATATGTAACGAGATGTTAAATCAGTTTAATAACTTATATCATGTGATTAATTAAGAAGTTAATTTAATGACTTAAACCGTTATTTGTAAAGTCTAATAACATGTTCGAAGACCGATGTGTGATTCGTTAAGTATATCGAACTTATAATTAATTGATATTGTGAATGGATGGTTATGTAGGATTAATTAAAGGACGTGAGTTATAAATTGTAGCTTGTGCAAGAGACAAGTTTCTAAACCTTACTTTTACATTGAATAAGTCTCTTTAAATTCTAAATTATTTGTTGAGCAAGTCCTAGACTTATTTTCCACACCGAGCAAGTTATTGTTCTTAATTGTTCAAGTTCAAGATTTCATGTTAGATGTTATAATTTTTTTAACGCATGATTTCAGTTATACAATACTTATTCAATTGTATACCTCTTGAGATTTATTATTTGAATTGATTATTAGTTTATTGTTGAACTTTGTAAGACTAACGAACCCTCATTGATTCGACTAGTCCATAGTTGATGAACGTTCTAAATTTTATATTTATTATTGAGCTTATCCAAACTAAACTTCCTTTGGTACGGACTCTAATGTCAAACTGAGATGAATAACCCTGTAAAGGGAATTATTTACGCTTTAGCGTTGAGATATTGTGCACAGTATGGCACTAAGGGTTGATCCCCCTAAGTACGAGAAGTAGAGTCCATAGTCTTATGACTGTTAAAGGTTTCAAGTATAAACACTTGACAACCTAGGACATAGTTCAAGGTCTTATGACCCTCAGATGTTCTTTTGATTCTTGTTATTTATTCTTCATTCAAAAGTCGAGTTTCTTATTCAGAAGTCTTTGATTCACTCGCATGTTATTATATTGTTGTTATTTTGTTATACTTGTGGGCAATCGTGCTCACTCTTGTGTAATAATAACATTGCAGTTAAGAACGAAAGGTCCGAAGAGCCTTCTACTAGCAAAGGCAAGGGCAAGGTCAATAAGTGATGAAGACTTGTTGTTTATTTGATATGTTATTATTTAAGACATATGTTAAAGTTGTGTAAGACTACTTATTTGTTTAGATTTTTGTATTTGAGATTTAAGGTTAGTATGACCTAGGATTGTATTTATTATTCAGATTTTGTAACCCCATAAGGGGAGATGATGGATTTATTTCTATCTATTGCATGGTTTGCATTTATTATGGGTAGATAGATAGATGATATTTCTACAGTGAACACCAAATCTCGTGGAATTTAAGTACCTGAATTTGGGGGTGTCACATGTATCGTCTTTGATGCCATCGCTGGGTCTCGTTGCAACAAAATCACATCACTGGGTATCGTCTCTGATGCCATCACTGGTTCTCGTCTCAAACGGAATCACATCAGCGGGTATCATCTTTGATCCCATCATTGGGTCTCGACTCTAACTAAATCACATCACCAGGTATAATCTCCAATGTCATCGCTGGGTCTCGTCTCCAAAGGAATCACGTCACCGGGTATCGTCTCTGATGCCATCATTGGGTCTCGTCTCCAACGGAATAACAGAAGCCAAGTGATGATGTGACTAGACATGTTCACGCAGTGAGCGATGAGCTAATCGCTCCACTTGAGCTAGTACCTGAACCAGTAGTGGTGGTGTTAATAGATACTGATTTAGACATAGATATTAAGTCTGAAAAAGATCCTTTTTAGGATGAGGAAGTGCCAGTTTGTTGTTAGATTTCTAAGATTCATGGACACAATCAAATTGCATAAAATAAACGGAAGCGTGAAAATTTAGAGTTTTAAAATTTTACAAACCATATACCCGGATCATCATTTATGCACAATTATTAATTAAACGAAATAGATGGAAATTAGATTCATACCCTCGTAGAAACTAGCTTCCTCAGGTACGATTTCAACTCCAATTCGTTTCGCGTTCAACTTGAATCTACCGGGTTGATTCCTTCATTTAATTAACGTTAGCCACCCAAGTGTTTGGCCTCTAGAGGTGATCCACCAAGAAAGAATAATAATTTAAGAAGATGTGTGTTTGGCTAAACCCTAATTTCTATCTCTATAGAAAAGGTGTACTCTCCCAACTCTTGGAATGAAGTGTGTAACCTTGTTCCATAATAAGACTTTTTTATTTATAGATGTAGGCAACCCTCCTAAACAATTTAGGATTAGGTTTTCATATTAATTAATTAAACTCTTTTAATTAATTAGGCTTCCCAATCCTATTGAGAATAACTAATTAAACTCTTTAATTAATTAGCCTCCCAATCTTATTAAGAATATATATATAAGAGAGAGTATTTTATTAATTAATTCCCAAACTCCTTTAGGAATTAAATAATAATAGTAATAATAATAATAAACTCCTCTTATTAATTTATATTTAATATTTCCAAAATATTAAATAATAAATATTAAGCGACTTAATTTATTCTATCACCATAGATTAAATTAAATATACTTAACTTATTATTACGATTATGCCATTTGCTTCTTTAATAAATATTCTTCTTTTTATGGTGTGACCTTTTAGGTTCTCCATATTAAACCGATTGTGAATAAATCAATTAGAACAATTCTAATCTTATTTAAATAAATAAATTAAACTAATAATTCATTTAAATAAATAACATTTATTATACAATAAGGATAAGGCTCCTTAGCGATCAACGACTTTTCAGATAATATAAATTTCAACATTAATCATAAAAGAACCATCGAGTAAATAGTTACCGTACAATTCAATCCTTCCACCATACAATGTCCCAATTAAATATAAGACATGGAATTACTGTCAAGTCTTATTTTATTTAATGAAATTTATTTTAATTCCAAAATGCACAACTCCAAATAATGCAAATTAAAAACTCTTTTCTAATTTCTAACTCCAAATAAAAGTACAGTAATATGCTTTATTGCACAGTAGCACACGGTATTGTATAATATCTTTGATTATTGATTCTTACGTAAGAAGTGACTCAATTTCATTCAATAATTGTCACAGTAGTTGCTGCATAGTTTCTCATATTATTGATTCAATTATTATCACAGTATCATCTGTACAATACTTTATATTATTAAATTAATAATTGACACGATACAGTTACTCATATTATTATTAACATTATTGACAATGTCTAGAAAGTTCTGTTGAGGAAAGGGGTTAGGTTATTTAATTGAGCGACGGTAAAGAGAAATTCTTATCGAAAAGCCCCCTCTTTCTTGGGAACGATCTGATTGTCAATATTGTGAGTTATAATATTAATGATAAATTATTGATAAAAATATTTCCATTGTGTTGGAAATATTAATGTTAGTGGAAATCGACATTTATTTCGATAATAGTTGATTTATGGATGTTAAATTGACCAAAGGGGCAATTAATCAGATAAATGAGTAATTAATTACTATTGGTTCACATGCAAGGAACTATTGGTTCACAAGCAAGTACTATTAGGGGATGTTATGCAAGATTGATAATACTTGAGGGACTAAATTAAAAATACAGTCAAAAATGAAGGTACTAAAGTATAATAAGTCGAGCCCCTAAACTGCAATTAGTGAAACTATGTTTCCCTATAAATAGAAGCTCATTTCATCCTTCTTTCTCACCAATATACAAAACTATAAAGAGAGAAGCTATAGAGAGAGAATAAAAGAGAAAGAAAAAGAGTATTATACTACTACACTATCGCAGTATCCAATCTTCTACTAAGGTAATGAGTATTATTTCTTTCGTATTCATAAAGGATGTTATTTTCTTCATACTCGTAAGGGTTGTCATTCTATTCCTTATTAATCTGTGGGAATAACCTGTCTATGCAGACTACTGCATGCATGGTGAATAATCATTCGTATTTGTTCTTTATTAAGTTGGGAAATGATGTCTACGCGGATTACCGCATGACGGGTGAAAATCCATTTGCAGTTTCATATATTCTTTCATACTCGTATGAGATATCATTTCTTTTGTACTCGTCAAGGGATATCGTTTCTTTCATATTTTTTCCATCATGATATGAAATTATTATTTGTTTCCATAACCTTATTATTAAATGGTGGAAATCCCTGAAATTAGTAGAATATCCTTGAGTTTTGTGTTTCATATAGTATCGTTTCACTGAAATATTTGTCTGAACTTTCTTATTAAATTTTAATATTTTCATTTAGGGTACTATTCATTCAGGTACTATTCATGGGGTACTATTCATACGGTACTATTCACACGGTACTATTTATGGGTACTATTCATAATAGAATTTAATTTTCTTTTATTTGTCCAAGTTATCTTTTATGAATCTTATTCTTGAAGTTGAATCCATGTTTTTATCTTCATGTTGACAATTTGGAAATTATTGAACTCTGGATAAATTGAATTATAAATATCTAATATTTATCTTTGATCTCACTTGATTCATTCTTTATATCATTTTCATAATCCTCAGACTTAAATTATGATTAAAGTTATCTTTGGCCCGTAGTGCAAAGATGAACTGTTGATTGATGAATATCTTTGGCCTTTGTGGCAAATATGAAATATTGATTGGTATAATCATGACAATTGATTTTACAGTTGTATATCTTTGGCTCGCAGTGCAAAGATTGACTATTATTCTGCATGATCATGACCATTGATATTACAGTTGAATATTTTTGGCCCGTAGTACAAATATAGACAATTGATTGGTATGATTATGACCTTTGATGTTACATTTGAAGGTCTTTGGAGTAGGGTGTAAAGTCGATATGATTATTGAGTGTCTTTAGCCTTTGCACAAGAAAATTGAGTGAAAGTTCTATTAAGCCTTTGTGGCAAGGAGAAACTATTGATTTATATGATTATGAACATAAATTATGAATTTAACTATAATCTTTGATGTTACAGGAAAAAATAGGTGATGAAAGTTCTCTTTGTCTTGAGTACAACGAAGAACTGTTGATTAATGTTACATGAATAAAATATCGATAATGGACTTTTAATTTGGGGAAGATAGTAGACATTATGTTCTACTTGACTCTTCTAATGGATTGTTTGTTCCAATGCAACTATGGTTGAAAACTTTTGTCATCTACCATATGTTCTAAATATCTGATTTATTACTGATGAAGGCTATTAATAATTTAATTATCTAAAGTCATGATATTCTTTACTAGGTTATTCATGCTCACCCTTTTTCTTCACAATTCCTTCAAAGTAATAAGAGTGTAGCTGGGTCGAGCGTGGATAACTGGAGAATAGAACGATGGTCTATAACTGTTGAAGTTTTCCATAAAATAGTATCAGAATAATTTTATAGAGGACTTAAAATGTGTGTCATATTTTATACGTCATTTAATAATTGATTTTGGTGAACAACAATAGGGTGATGAGAACCCGACTTTGGAAGGGTGTGTTGCCACTATCATACAAGATGTCTAACCACATACGACTTCGTGTTATCATAAGACATGGTTGTGCGCATCCACTTGTTTATTATATCTATGAGCACTACCTATATAATCTTGGAGTATGATTGGAATATAATCCTTAGTTTGAGACAATGGAAATAATTATATGGCAAGAGAATACCCACCATTGGAATGAACATGATAGTAATCTTCTAGTTCTTCTTTGGGGTCTATTGGGTCAACCAAGGTTAATTCTCAAGTCTTATGATATCTATTATAAGTTAGATGCATGACCTCCCATCTACAAAGGTTTTCTTGAGCATTTTTCAAAAATTTTAATTCCTAAAATAGTTATTGACTGAACCTTTATGTAAAATGTTATTGGTTTGGAGTGTGAGTACTGTTGTTATAATATTTGTATTGAAACTCACAGTTTATGTGTGGTCGTATTTTGCACGACAGAGTAATAATTGTAAATATGAAGTTTGTATTTGAATTCTATAGTGTGTATTTTGGCGAATCAGAATGAGTTGTGCAGACCTATTTTGGGGTGTCACAGTTGGCATCAAAGCTTAGAGATATGGTCCCTGGCGGAGATCTAAGACTAGAACTATGAGGGGAGAGACGAGTAATATATTTCGCTAGTGTGTGACTTACCTAAGCTGAATTTTCTTACTTAATAAATTTATAAATTGTGATATCTCAATTAACCTTTGTTTTGAAGCTGTATTCTGAAATGATATCTGAAATCCAAGAGATGAGCAATGGAGAAATCATGATACAGAGGAAATGACCACGATATTTATTATTATGATTATTTAGTTGCTTATTAGATTGAGAATTAAATTAAAAACCCTAATTCCTAAAAGGTTTAGGAGAGATGGTTGGTCTATAAATAAGAGGGGCCTTATTTGTTGGCTAGCTTGTAACACCCCTTTTCCCGAATAGGAAAGGGAGGTCACGTGCAAAGCACTACAAACCTCAAAATAAGTAAACAGCGCACTAAAACTCCAAAATATTAATAGTGGTGATCCATCAATGCCGAATAACAATATAATTCTCCAAAAAAGGCATAAAAACCCAAACCTAAAATATAATCAACCTAGATGGTCAAAGCAACTCTTTCATCACACACTAGCCTTGAATCACCCCTGCAAACCTGCCGGAAGAAAAATACAGCATGAGCCCAGTGCCCAGTACGGATATAGATATACAAAGATGTACAATTGAAATACAGAATCAACTGAGAGAAAATACTAAACAAAGCCTCGAGCTTAAATACCGACGAAAATTTAGTCTCCAAAGATTTGAATAAAATATATCTGAATCAACAGAATTAACGAAACAAATAGATGATTAAGGAAATAATGAACTGAAATAAATAACTCAATTAATTGAATAGAACAGAAAAGAACCGAACAAAGATAACACAATGAATTAATAGGCCAAATCAATGATTGGGTTATAATTTCATACTGAGCTCAGAAATATACCTTGCCACATAGGCAAGTCAAAATAATGCCACACAGGAAAATCAAAATAATGTCGCACAGGCAAATCACACATTGGATCGCGAATCCAAATGTATGCAAATTGGATAGGTGTGTTTGGCACAACATCACCAATCCGCAGAACAGAAAACTAAGGTCAACCCATAGGCCCCCCACAACAAAACACTAAATGGCCCACTTCCTCCGGAGCCCAAAACGGAGACGCCGTGGACTAATCACACTGCCACGAAAAGTGTCATGCCTCTCGTGCGAAGACGACATGCCTGTGGTACCCCCACAAGTGGTTATAGCTCAGGTATACCCTACGGTATATTCTAACAAAGATACCATATCGCAACACATGTGACATAATATCAACAAAAAGGGTTCTATATGTACATATTGAACTGGATCAAATCCCAATCGTAATGTCTCAAAAAGAAGGCAACAACATGTACCGCTCTACAAATATCAAAAATAAATACTAGACATGATATCCTAATTCAAAGAGTACAAATACGAGTCCAATATATCAACTCCAAAATGAAACTATTATATGAATTTCACAAGAAATAATTATGTGAAAAAAATAACAGAATTCAAAACAAGGAACAAAATGAACAAATCAAAAATTAAAGAGTATCGCTGAATGAGTACGGAATCTGTACCTTGATTGAGCAACGTAATACCCAAAATTTATATCCCAATTATAACTCGTTAAATTCCTTCCGTCCGAGCTAATTACACAAATTAACGGAAATAAAATAATAAATCATATGTTAACTTACTAATTAATAATTTCTTTTTCTCAAGATTTGTTATTATTATGCAAAACATTAAGGTGACAATAATGTGACTGCTCATAATATAAATTACCTCTGTCATAATAAACGAAATATAAAATATATAATGATATAAATCATTACATACATACATCTCAGATCTAATATATATATCTAGAGCACAGTGATGTTATCAAACTGCAACACTATAACTCCACACATGTTTATCTAATAAGAGTTTAATTACTCCTCTTTTGATTAAACACAATTTCATTGATTTAGTATTTAGTTATCAATCATTTATCTATGCATTAATGCACATGCTCATACTATAATAAAAGAATAAATTAATTTCCAGAAAGCATATATATATTACATAGAATTTAATGATTCCTTATGTACGGACTAAGAAAATATATTAACAGTACCTTTTGTTTTAACAAGTATATAAAACAACTTATAACTGCAAAATTAAATATAATGTTCCATCACAATTTGCAGAACTTCTTTTATTAATTTCATACATGGTTCTATCACATTTGCATGTATCTAAAAATATATTAAATAATTTAACTTTTATGTAATAATAATATTATAATACATTACCAAACATCAATTCTTCCAATTTTGTGTACTACGCATAATCATGTCCTGAATCTCACAAAAACATTAATTATACATGTAACTTAAAGAAATCACATGCTACCTAAATCTATTAACTTAATAGAATTCAAGCTTTCATAAATTTAATAAAAATCATTTTTCACAGTATTGATGCTTTGTTCAAAACAAAATTGTAAAAGCCATATGATGCGGTGATTTTTATGCTCAAGTAAAGTAACTCCATTTGAAAGTCAACAACAATTATCTTCTCAAATGCATTACAGAGAAAGAGAGGATAGAATTGATGAAAAAGAAGGTGGGGCTATGATTCCACAATCTAGTGTATAATTCTTGCAGGAATAAACATGAGGCATATGATATGAAAGAATGATAGTGATTAAAAGAGTAAAATATTACCTTAATTGCGAGAATTTTTCCCTTTGGTTTTCTGTTCTTCTACCGCCTCTTCTTCTCTTCCTCTCTTTCTCGATTTGTATAATGAAAGATGAGATTATGTTTAGCTATTTATTAATGGACTTACCCTAATGAACTTTTAATTGGGTTCAATTAATATTAAAGCCCAAATTTTTACCAAATAATATTATCCATCACTTCTAATTAGCCCACATAAATTTGACCCAATCATAACAAAAAAATAACCCACATATAAATTTAGTCAATCTTATAAAGAGCCTAATTAAAAGTTTAAGAAAATATTTTTTTTACGGGTATTACATAGCTACTCAAGATTTTATAGAACCTAAATTCACTTTTTCAATAAATATTCTCTTGGTGGATCACCTCTAGGGTGTTGCACAGTTTGAGTAGCGAACGCTTGATCCGAGTAATTAGAGAAACGCGAATGAGAAAAGGATTGGAGCTTGAAGATCACATCAAGGAGTTTATTATCTTTGTATGGTATATCTTTTATCCTTCCTCAATTAACAATATTGCATAAGGTGATTCCTGGGAGTGCAGAAAAATTTTAAATATGATTTATGTCATGTTTTCGCTTTATTACAATGTTGATTGTATGTTTCTACAAACCAACAATGGCATCAGAGCCATCTTTATGCGAATTATTAATTGTTTTAATTCAATAATTGGGCATAATCGTTAATATAAAATCATATTTTTTTGGAACGAAATATCAAAAATCTTATTTGAACTAAAAAAATTGTGAAGAAAAACTGGAACAGGGCCGCAGCACCGCAGTGCTAAGCTCCTAGGCAGGAAAGTCCTTAGCGCCGACCTATTGCACCACAGTGCTAGATAACTTTTCTTTGTTAGGTTTGTAAGATTCATGGATACAATCATAATGCATAAAATTAGCGGAAGCACGGTAAAACAGAGTTTTAAAATTTTACAAACCATATACCCAGATCATCATTTATGCACAATTATTAATTAAACGAAATAGATGGAGATTAAATTCATACCCTCGTAGAAGCTAGCTTCCTCAGGTACGAGTTCAACTTCAATTCATTTCGCGTTCAACTTGAATCCATCGAGTTGATTCCTTTCTTTGATCAACGTTAGCCACCCAAGTGTTTTACCTCTAGAGGTGATCCACCAAGAAAGAATAAGAATTCAAGAAGATGAGTGTTTGACTAAACCCTAGTTTCTATCTTTATAGAAAAGGTGTACTCTCCTAACTCTTGGAAAGATTATTAATCCCAAATCAAAATAAGACTCCTCTTACTTATAGATGTAGGCAACCCTCCTAAAAAATTTAGGATTAGGGTTTCATATTAATTAATTAAACTCCTATATTTTATTATGGTTCCCAATTCTATTGAGAATAACTAATTAAACTCTTTAATTAATTAGCCTCCTAATATTATTAGGAATATATATATATATATATATATATATATATATATATACGGTCCGGATCTTAAGCTCACTCAACTAAAAGTTGACCCAACTCACCCCCTTTAGCGAGGGACTGGGCGACGGTTTGGTCCGTCGCTATATATACAACCGTCGTCTTAGCTTTTAGCGACGAACAACATATAGACGACAGTTGTATATATAGCGACGGATGAACCGTCGCCCGGTCCGTCGCTAAAGGGGGGTGAGTTTGGGTGAGCTTTTAGTTGGGTGAGCCTAAGATCTTTATCATGTATATATATATATATATATATATATATATATATATATATATATATATATGAGAGAGAATATCTTATTAATTAATTTTTAAACTCCTTTAGGAATTAAATAATAATAATAATAAGACTCCTCTTATTAATTTATATTTAATTTTTTTAAAATATTAAATAATAAATATTAAGCTATTTAATTTATTCTGTCACCATATATTAAATTAAATATACTTAACTTATTATTACGATTATGCCATTTGCTTCTTTAATAAATATTCTTCCTTTTATGGTGTGACCTTTTACGTTCTCCATATTAAACCGATTGTGAATAAATCAATTAGAACAATTCTAATATTATTTGAATAAATAAATTAAACGAATAATTTATTTAAATAAATAACATTTATTCTAAAATAAGGATAAGCCTCCTTAGCTATCAACGACTTTTCAGATAATATAGATTTCAACATTAATCATAAAAGAACATGTGAGTTAATAGTTACCGTACAATTCAATCCTTTCACCACACAATGTCCCAATTAAATATAAGACATGAAATTACTGTCAAGTCTTATTTTATTTAATTATATGTATTTCGATTCCAAAATGCATAACTCCAAATAATGCAAATTAGAAACTCCTTTCTAATTTCCTTCCACCTTAGCCAAGGATTCCAGGGTTGTCATTTATCGAATCACATAGGACATATCTCTTCTTTTACTAGAAGCAGTAGATTTTTTATTGATCATTCATTATCTCCATATATAACTTATTACACCTAAGCATACCCTTTATCATACCCTAAGGGTCTTAAGGAATAAGTCAAAGTATAATTAATTATACACAAGATACTATGATGATCTCAAGTCTGAGGATCACTTGTACTACTATCACATTAGCAATTTCTATTGACAGGCGAGTAAAACTCCATTAGGTATTCCTTAGCGATTCATATTCAGTGTACTTATTATCTAATAAGCACCTACATACTTGCTTTAGTGTCTCCACACAAATGATCATGATATCAATCATCCTCATCTAATGAGTAAGCAACATATGTACCAATCTATTCGGATTCACTAATCCCCTTTTTAGTAATCCAACGATTGAAAACAATTTTAGTTTTTAAGCTATCTAACATTTAGATCTCATTAACATGATTATAATTATGATTCTAAAAGCATTGCTTAAAACTATGGGTTTATCACATATTATAATAACAGCATCATGTAGATAATTAAATGCCTTTAATTAAATAATATTTTTATTATTAAATGAATAAGATTGTTACAAAGTATATGCTTTATCATCAAACATGATTGGCTTGTATGCATACTACTTTCAATCTCCCACTTGCACTAAATCCAATCACCATGGTATCTCATACCCTTCTTCTCTAAGTGACGATCATCCTGCTATTGGATAGCTTTAGTAAATGGATATGCAATGTCGTTTTTGAGAGTTCACTATCTCTGTAGTGACTTCTCCCCTTTCAATGATTTCTTTAATCAAATAAAAGTGCCGCAACACATGTTTGGATCCAAGATGAGACTTAGGAACTATTCCTAATTCTGTAATAAATTTTTTATCCGAAACATCAACTTCCAGCTTCATTTACAGCTATATACTTTGTCTTTATCACTAAACCAGCAATTCTTTGCTATTTTGAACCTTTCCAATTCACTACACCACCTTTCAAGGTAACGACTTACCCTAAAGTGGATTTGTTGTCGTCTTGGTCAGTCTGAAAAAATTTGAGTCTGTTTAGTCTTCTAGTTTTAATTCAGACCCATCATGAATCATGATTACATCCTTAGTGTCGGTTAAGTAATTTAAGATGTTTGTCACTTTCTTAAAGTGATCTACTCCAGGATATGACTGATCAACATCAAGTCCCGTATATTTCATTGCATACATGATAGTAACTTATGCGATCTCTCTTTTATTAAGGATAATTTTAGAGAGATACACTCCATGGCTCATCATCATGAGATATCTCTTAGAGTTTGCCATGCTGAACGCCTTTAGCATCAAATGAATATACGTTCCTTGAGTTAAGCCGAGCATCCTTTTAAATCAATCTATATAGATTTATATCCCCAATTTAGGATGTTCTACCCAAATTATTCATGGAGGAATGTTTAGACTACTTTATCTTTACTGATTATAGCATTGGTATGTCATTCCTAATCAGTAGTATATCAACATATAATACTAGGAAATTCACAGCGTTCCCACTGACCCTTTTGTACACACTAGGTTCATTCTTGTTTTTGATAAAATCAAACTCTTTTGATTGTCTCATCAAAATGAATATTCTATCTTTGAGAAGCTTGCTTCAATCCATAAATGGATTGTTGTAGCTCATATACATGATTTGCTTCAACCATTGAAGCAAATCCATTTGACTATATCATACATACATTATCCTCTAATAATATATATTTGAGTCCATTTGCCAGACCTAGTAATATTAAGCTGCAATCGCACGTAAAATCCAAATGGACTTGAACATTAATACCGATAATAAAAGTTTTATTACAGTCAACTCCTTGACTTTATTTGAAAACTTTTTCCAAAACGGTCTAGACTTATAGGTCTCCACCTTGCCATTTGCTCTAAGGATCCATTTTAAATTTTATGGCCATCTACCATTTCTCTAAGTGTCTACAACTCTTAGCCTTATCGTGTATTACTGGATCATCATCCTCTATGATGCATACCTCATCATCATCATCTATGATGAATCCATACCACCGAGGTATCTTCAGTACTATTCCAGATTCACGATTCGGTTGTGGTACAATAGGTCTATCTACATGTTCCTCTTTTTGACTAATAGTGATTTGTGGTTCTTGAACTCCTTCAAGATCTATTATCCTCCCACTAGCCCTTCAATGATAAAAGTTTTATCTTAGAAGGTAGCGTGTTTCGCAACAAACACCTTTTGTTAAGTAGGATTATAGAACATATAACCTAAACTTACTTTAGGATGTCCCACAAATTTGCATTTTTCAAATCTTGACCGAAGCTTATCCTTTTGAAACATTTTCCATATAAGTTGGACAACCCTTTATCTTAACATACTTAAGATTAGGAATCCTCCATGTCCATAACTTATGAAGTCTTGGGGACAGATTTTGAGGTTACCTTATTTTGTAGATATATAGTCGTTTCTAGAGCATTACCTCAGAAGGATATTGGAATGTCGGTAAAATCATTATAGACCGCCCCATGTCCAACAAGGTACGATATTTCCTTTTAGATACACCAATCAATTATTGTGTATTAGGAAGCGCCCTTTGTGAGAAAACCATTTAAGATGATCTTAAAACTTATTGCACAAGTATTTATTCCTCGATCTAATCAAAGAATCAAAATACCTTTTCAATTAGTTTTACTTCTGAATTCTTTGAACCTTTCAAATGATTCAGACTTGTATTTCACCAAATACAAATATTCAACTCTTTGAATGATAAACTCCTTTTCTTTTACTAGTTTGTTCAATTTAAAATTATTTTCATGTAAGTTAAGTATGTAAAGTTCATTTATTAAATTGTTAATTATTTAAACTAATGGACTTGCCTTTAGGCGGCGCTAAACAATAAGTTCCAACAGTTAATGGATCAACCTTTGCTCCATTCCCACACGCAGGAAGACTTCCCCTTGTTTAACTTTCTACTTCTGCTTAATCCTTTCATAAATCTTTATTTATGAGAACCATAGCCGGTATCCAATACCCAAGTAGAAACTTTACTTACTGAAAGATTTATTTCAATCGTTGACAAACCTATATATGTAACCGAAGATTTTCTGATCTTTTTCTGGTTAGCCTCTGCAAGATACTTCTCTCAGTTTCTATTCCAGTATCCAGGCTTATTGCAGTGGAAGTAAACTCCTTTGATGTCCATATCAGTATTATTCATATTATCTTTTGTATGTTGCCTTTCTATTTACCTTCTTTGAATCATTCTTATTTTTAGAAGATCCTTTGACCCTTACCAATAAGACTTGGTCTTTATGATTGGAAAGTGACTCTCAATAGTTTTCAATATGTTAAGCAAATCAGTGAGGCTAATATCTAGCTTCTTCATGTGAAATTTCACAATAATTGTGACAAGGAGTCCGGGAATGAGTACATGATCAAATCTAGGCTCAACTCTCCCTCCATGACCAAACCTAGTTATCTTAATTGTTCAATCAAATTAATCATTTTTAGGACATATGTCTTTACTCTAGTACCATCGATCATTCTAGATTGGAAGAACTCCTTAGATATCTGATATCTATTAGTCCTAATTTCCTCACCATTCACATCTTTGAAATGTAGGAATATAGTAGGAGCATCCATAGTTTCATGCTGACGCTGAAGCTCGTTACTCATGGATGCGAGCATGATGCATTGAGCCAACTATACATCATCTTGCTACTTTCTAAAAGTAGCAATCTCTTCCTCAGAGGCATTGTCTGCAAACCATTGCAAGGATATGCGCATTAAGGACATAAGATAGCTTTTTAGCCTTGAGAACTATTCTCAAATTTCTTAACTAGTCCGTTTAATTCAGTTCGGTTAATTAACATCTAATATGCTACGCAATGATAGTAATTTAGACATTGTAAAATTCTGTACATAAATTTGTAATTAACAACATTATAGCATAGATTCTTTTATTAATTACCAAAATAAATGAGGTCTTGTTTTAAATTGGTATCTCCCACTATTTTTATCAAATTATATTACCCTCAAAATATATAGTTCGGAAAATCGAATTAAAGATTTGCTAGTGAGAATAAGGATCTCATTTCAAATGTATATAGCCTTGTGGTGACATAACAAACTATATATAAATAAATAAATAGATAACTCTTATCAATTACATCATCATGTAACTCCTTTTGCCTCTTAGATTATTTTGATCAAGTGGTGGCACATCCGAATCAAAATTATCCAAGTTAAGTTCAACTAGCACTTCCATATATTTAAAAGAAAAACATTATCCTTGTGGTGACACAACAAAACAGCATCGTTCAGTCTATTTATAAACATTAAATGTGATAAAATAATATCTTAAATATTTAATACTTGCCTTGTGGTGACACAACAAACTCATATTAAATATTTAATACTCTAGCACAGCGAAATATGTTCTTTTGAAAAACCCCTTTAAGATCTATAACAATTATTAGTTTCAGATATAAGAAGTAAGGAATGATAATCAAGCAATTAAATAATAAGAGCAATAAGTAAAGACACATGTAATTTTAAGTGGTTCGGAGACTGAGTAATTCCTACTCCACTCTTCTACTCCTCTAGTAGAAAATCCACAAGAATTTAGTCATAGAGACAATGACACTTTGCCCTCTTCAAGCCCAACAGACTTGGATATTTAGTCACAACGACTAGGACACTTTTTCCATCTTCAAGCCCTGCAGACTTGGATATTTAGTCACAAAGATAAGGACGTCTAGCCCTCAGATGCTCTAATGATTGATGTTTATTGTGAGGTGCTGCTGAGTTTGAGTTAAGCTTTTCTTATCAGGTACTTAGCAGCTCGAACGTTGTATATTGGATCTTTGAGTTTGTTCTTGACTTTAGAAGAGTTTTTGGCTTTTTGATCAATGTATCGCTATTTTTAAAGTTAAATCCTTGTAGCCCTTTATACTCTGTTGAGAAATCTTCCAGTTGTAAAATGCCCGTTTGTACAATTAATGCTCAAATGTACTAGGATGCTTGATGTTGACATTTTAAATCTTGGAGACAGCTCCTTTTCCCTTACATGTCACATCAGTCTGAATTTTTTCACCAAACACCCTTAACGTGTCACTGTCACTAACTAGCTGGTAGACACATAATCTGATTTTTGATTTTTTCCTAGGATATTTTGAGAGTGCATTGGGACCTTCAACTTGCAACTCTCCAATGTCAGTCATTTTGTCAGACTTGACTGTTCTACGATCGAGTCTTTATCAACGATTGTTTAGTTGGTTGGGAGGATCACTTGTTCACTTGACGATCTGAAGTGACTTTACGAAGCAGAGAGTTTTGGCTACTCCAAGTAGTTTAGCGATCCTCTTGATGTATGTGTGATCTTGAGCTTCCTCTGCGATCTTGTTCTTCAAGTAGCAGGGTATCCTTATGATCTTATCAACTTAGCTTCTTTTAAGATCAACCTAAAATTATTTGATCTTTCTATTCTAAGTCCTTGTACAATTGATCAATTCTTTATAAGGATTGTACAAATTATATTGGTACAATTATACATTAAGCTCATTCATCATCAAATTAAAATATGCAAACTCTAACAAATCGCATTGATCAATGGCCCATAATCATCCCCTTTATTATCATACATACCATCATATGTATCAATAAAATATGCATCTCATGAAAATAAACATTCAGTGTATATATTGATATATTTTAATTGGCAATTCTAGTTAGCATAAAATCCAATTTCAAATTCAAAATAAACACCTTTATTATGACTTTATAATTGTTTGAAAAACAAAATACGTGGAATCCTATTCCTTATCAAAATAAACTCATTTATTTTAGATAATATAGAATCGTATTCTATATCAAAATAAACTCCTTTATTTTGGGTAAAAAGGAATCATATTCTATATCAAAATAAACCCCTTTATTTTAGGTAACATGAAATCCTATTCCATGTAAAATTAACTCTTTTAGTATAATTTTTTCAAAAAATCAGAAAATTGGGTTGGACAAGGGGTCGGCGCCGCGGCGCCAGAAGGCAGCACTGTCGAGAATGAAAGTAGTATGCATACAAGCTAATCATATTTGATGATAAAGCATATATTTTGTAACAATCTTATTTATTTATTAATAAAAGTATTATTTAATTAAAGGCATTTAATTATCTACATGATGTTGTTATTATAATATGTGATAAACCCATAGTTTTAAGCAATACTTTTAGAATCGTGATGATGATCATGCTAATGAGATCTAAATTCTTAGATAGCTTAAAACTAAAATTGTTCACAATCGTTGGATTACTAAAAATGGGATTAGTGAATTCGGATAGATAGGTACATACGTTGCTTGCTCATTGGATGAGGATGATTGATCTCATAATCATTTGTGTGGAGACACTAAAGCAAGTATGTAGGTGCTTATTGGACAATAAGTTCATTGAACGTGGCTCGCTAAGGAATACCTAATGGAGTTTTACTTACCTGTCAATAGGAATTCATGTAGTGATAGTAGTACAAGTGATCCTTAGACATGAGATCATCATAATATCTTGTGCATGATAAGTTATACTTTGACATGTCCCTTAAGACCCTTAGGGTATATCAAAGGGTATGATTGAGTGTAATAAGTTATATATGAGGATAATGAATAATCAATAAATAATCTACCACTTCTAGTAAAATAAGAGATATGTCCTATGTGATTCGATAAATGACAACCCAGGAATCCTTGGCCAATATGGAATGAAATTAGAAAGGAATTTCTAATTTGTATTATTTGGAGTTGTGCATTTTGGAATCAAAATACATATAATTAAATAAAATAAGACTTGATAGTAATTTCATGTTTTATATTTAATTGGGACATTGTATGGTGGAAGGATTGAATTTTACGGTAACTATTTACTCAATTAATTAATAATATATTCTCTCATATATATATATATATATATATATATATATATATATTCCTATTAAGATTAGGAGGCTAATTAATTAAATAGTTTAATAGTTATTCCCAATAGGATTGGAAAGCCTGATTAATTAAAGAAATTTAATTAATCAATATGAAACCCTAATCCTAAATTATTTAGGAGGGTTACCTACATCTCTAATAAATAAGAGGAGTCTTAGTTTGATTTGGGGTTAATAATCTTTCTAATAGTTAACAATCTTTCTAGAAGGCGACGTTCGATATTCTAAATATCTTTGAACGCTTAGGACTTAATATAAATTTTTTGAGGGGTTTGTTATTATTGTTTCATCTTGTTTAGCGCGCATGCGCGCGCACACACACACACACACACACACATATATATATATATATATATATATGTATATATAGTATAACCATGCATATAGAATACTATATTCTACCCGGATTAATTATGGACTTTATTCTAGTTTGGTTCACTAGAGCCACCAAGTGAACCAAAAGGTCAAACCCATGGTGCAAGAATTAAATTTAAATATAACTATTACATTTAAATTTCGGGCTCCATTACAAATGGTTCTTCATGCGCTCCTTGCTCATTGGTCTCCAATTCTTGAAAAATTAATTCTAACTATTCATATTACAAAACTGTTTACAATAAATAGAAACTTTGATCAGCAGTCAAGGAAAAGTATATAAGAGGGAGATATAATTTACATTAAGAAAAATTAGAGAAGACGAGGTACGCAGACCCCATTTATAAAACCCATACATTCATGAATCCAACTAAAATAAAATCCAATCACATTGGTTAATAGTCCATAATCAACCCTATTTATTATTATACACATCAACATATACATCAATAAATAATATTCATCTCATGAATAAATAAACCATTCCATATATGTATTGATATCATTTAATGGGCAATTAAAATTTATTATAAATTCAATTTTGAAACAAAATAAGCTCATTTATTTTAATCAAAATTTAAATCATGATAAACTTCTTTATTTTATTTTATCCAATATTAAATAAAAATAAACTACTTTATTTTTAGTCAAATTCCAAATCAAAATAAACTTCTTTATTTAAATTAACAAGAAATCTAATTTCAAGTACAAAATAAACTCCTTTATTTTTACTTAAAATTGTTAGAAAAATAAAATATATTGAATCCCATTCCTTATCAAAATTAAACATCTTTAATTTTAGGAAACATGGAATCCTATTCTATATGTGAATAAACTCCTTTATTCTAGAAACCTAGAATCCTATTTCATATGTAAATAAACTCCTTTATTCAAGGAAACATGAAATCTTATTCCATATCCAAATAAATTCATTTATTCTATATTTGAAAAAGCTACACAAAAAATTAAAATTCAGAAATTCTGCTGGACAGGCGTGCCCCGCACTGCGGCGTTATTATAGACTTTTTGTTTTCTTGCAAATCTCGATTTTTTTTTATCATTTCTTCCCAAAAAAATATGATTATATATAACAAATTATGCCCAATAAATTGTTCCAAACATATACCCATAGATATATGGAATCAAAACAATTAATAACTCGCATAAATGTTTGACTCTGATACCACTGTTAGGTTTGTAAGATTCATGGATACAATCACATTGTATAAAATTAGCGAAATTTTGGTAAATCAGAGTTTTAAAATTTTACAAACCATATACCCGGATCATCCTTTATTCACAATTATTAATTAAACGAAATAGATGAAGATTAGATTCATACCCTCGTAGAAACTAGTTTCCTCAGGTACGAGTTCAACTCTAATTCGTTTCGTGTTTAACTTGAATCCACCAGGTTGATTCATTACTTTAATCAACGTTGGCCACCCAAATGTTTGGCCTCTAGAGGTGATCCACCAAGAAAGAATAAGAATTCAAGAAGATGGGTGTTTGGCTTGGTGGTGGAAGTAAGCCACCTCTTCTAAACAAAGAAAAAATTGCTAACTGAAAAGTACGTATGCAGGCATACATGGATGCTATCGATGATGATTTGTTTGAAGCTGTTCTCTCTGGTCCATACATTCCTACAAAGCTCGCTCCCACAACGGATGATCCCAACAAGGAGATTGTGAAAATGCATGAAGAATGGATAGAAAATGAAAAGAAGCATGCTCAACTGGACAAAAGGGCCAAGAATATTCTATTCATGCCCTTGGAGGATGAACTTTTTGAAAATGTTATAAACTGCACCACCGCAAAGGAAGTATAGGAGGCATTGCTAGTGATGAATAAGGGAACAAAATAAGTTAGAGAAAACGAGTAATCTCTCTTAACTCAACAGTACGAGATGTTCACTCATGTTCCTGGTGAAAATATTACAGGAACATATAAAAGATTCATTGTGACACCCCCAAATCCGGGTACTTCGTTTCCAAAAGATTTGGTGTTCACTTTCTAAATATAGCATACATCTACCCAATAATAAAGATTTGTAAAGTAATTACAACCTCCATTAAAACTTAAATAAGAATCTTCCTTGAAAAAGGATTACAACTTGTCCAAAATAAAATCCCATGGTTATCTAAACCTTAACATCAATCAAAATAAATGCAGAAATAAAACATCATCAACTAAGTCTTATTACAAACAAAATTGAAGTCAACAAGTCTTCACCTGCTCATCTTTCCCTTTTCTTTACTTGTTAACGGTACGTCAACATTCTCGGCCTTAACTGCAAGGGGTTATAAAATATGCAAGAGTAAGCAAACAAAAGCTCACATGAAATACAACAGTGATATGACTTAACCGAACAACTTCAAAAAGGGCTTAAATAACTTTACTTACATCAAGAATAAAGAATTGAATAATAATTCTTTCATCATTTCTAAAGTTCGAATATAGAGTTTATCTGAGGGTCATACGACCTTGAATTATGTCCTATGTTATAAATATTTCTATTTAAAATCTTTAACAGGCATTGAGACTATGGACCTTTAACTCGTACTTAGGGGGATCAGCCCTTCGTACCATGTATTGTGCACAACCATCTTAACGCTTTCGCATAAATGTCCCCTAAAAAATAGGGTTGTTCAATCTAAGTATTTGAATACAAGTCCGCACAAAAGAAAGTTTGGTTTGGATAGATAAAGAAACTTTGGAGTTTCAACTATCATCAACTAAGGAGTAGTTGAATCTATTCACAATGCTTTAACAGTTCGATAATATAAGAATTATGAATCAAATGTAAGATACAACAATAGATTTCATGATAACTAGGCATTCTTTGGAAATAACTTAAAGCATTCGATAGATCACGTAGATCTTGCTTGAACAACTAAGTCAAGATCACATTACTTAAATAATACTTCAATACTTATGCTTAACGAATATTTGAATACATTATAACTTGTATAATACATAACAAGTTAAGAAACGGAAATGAACTTTCATGATATATTGAGCAAGGGTTAGAGAACTTACACAATGAAAAGATACAATGATAAAGCTTGCATAGCGTTCAAGAATGATTTAGAAAGCTTGCACAAAATAAATAACAAGTTTAGCAATAGAAACTTGCTTAACGTAAAAGAATAAGGATTAGAGAACTTGCCTCAAGCGCAAGCTACACTTTAATAATTACAATCACTTCCACAATTACCCTACACATTACATTACGTTTAAAACGTCTATTAGTACTCAACTACAACGTTTAAACCGTCAAACTTCATACTCAAGTCCAACCTAGCAACATGGTTACGACGTACGTCGATACTAATACGCATACATGAGGATAAACTCACAATCAAGCACCTCATACACGCATAGCACTTTTACTATCATATTGCACCTTACGGTAATAATATCCAAGCACACATATAATATAATAACATAAGACTTCAATCTATCTTAAACACATCAAAAGTAGGTTATCTCATTACCTATTACACTTAACAAGTCATGAAAATAAGTTAGCTAAACAAACGCCGTATGAAAACTCAACGAAGGGAAAACAAAATTCCTGGACAGCATGTTAACCCGCTGGGGCGGGTTCCCCAAGGCTAAAAGCCCCGCTGGGGCAGGGCCCACTACTGGTGGGTTCCCCTAGCTCGCGAACGGCAGAGAAATAAGCCACACTGAATCCGATTTTTCTCAATATGTTGAACATAAAACTTGATAACAACAAAATTTTGGACTCTTTAACATGATTATAACATATAAAATCCTTACAACACATAATCAAAACCAAGTTTTCATGATTTTTGAAGAAAACTACAATATCAAGCATTCTTGATAAATATTGTTATTACGAATTCGTTTTTCAATCAATCCATGTAATTCCAATTGCAATAACTCTAATTCTTAACATATTAACATAAACCATGATCAATTTAAACAATAATCCATAAGCAAACACCAATTTGATAGTTTCTAATGCTATTCTTTCAAAATTAGTTTATAGTAAGTCATTATGAACATAATTTATTCTTGTTTATCGAAATTACTTGGGTTGAATTGTTGAAACAACTATATAACTCATATAATATCATGCTATAACACATATCACACATAAATTCATGCTCACATCAATTTTGTGAAAATAATTTTACAGAGAGTTCTAAACTATAAAAATATTGAAGAGCATAATTAAAACTTATGGAGTTCTAGGATTATACCCTTTTTCTAGCTTGGATTAGGAAAAGAGTTGAAGATGATAGTGGATTCCTCTTAGCCTTCTCAATCTTTTTACCTCTTCTTAGTCTCTCTTCTTCCCTTTTCTCTCTATATTTTTCTCTGTAATTTTTCTTCTCTTCTCAAACACTGATATTCTCTCTTTCTCTTTTCTTCTTTTAGTTTAGGCTTTAGACTAAAACTAACGTAAACATATAAAGTATAATACGTATACTTTAACTGACAAAATATATAATAATATGTATTAAGGGCAATTACTTCCCACATAAATTATTAGTTATAGAATTTCAAAAGCCACTAGGGCTTGTTTGGCAAAACAAAGTTATTTAAAAACAGATTTTATTAGCTAATGCATTGTTTGGGTAAAATGGATTTAAAGCTAGTGCAAGGGCCCTGTTTGGCAAAACTTTTTAAAAACAAAAGTAAGGGCCTGTTTGTTTAAAATAATTTAAAAACTCTTTTCTTTATTTTAATAAATCCTTTTAACACATATTTTAATGTTACACTTTTAATTAATTAAATCTTTAATGTTCTAATTTAATTAATAAAAATCTAACATCAATTAATCACATACAAATTGTCACATAATTATAATTACTCACTAATTATAATTCATGTAACACTAATCACATAATTCATCTAATTTAATTATCTCAATTAAATTAGAATTATACTATAAAATCAATATACATCAATTAAATTAAATATTAAATATTTATTTAATTAATATATAACTCTTAATTAAATTATTTCATAAAATCACATAATTTATTTATTTAACTCAATAAATAAATCACATAAAATATTTATTCACTCAATAAATATAAAAATTTAATATATAAAATCTCAATCGTTACATTCACTATCCTCTTAAATGCTCTAAAGTCATATGGAAAGGTGTATCCAAATAAAGACCTAAATATCAAATTCATGTGAGCCCTACCTAGCAAGTTGGATGCCAAGACCACGTCAGTTCGAGAATCAAAGAATTTATATGAAATGACTGTGTAAAAGCTCTATGGTAATCTTCTTACCTATGAGCTGGAGCTGAATCAAGGAGCAGAAACTCTATCTGAGAATAAAGAAAAGACAAAGTCATTGCACTTAAAGCCTCTGAAGGAATATCCAAAATTCCAATCGAATCCGAAGAATATGATCAAGAAGGCTTGGTTGATGATGATGATAATAATAATGTCGCTCCGCTTGCTAGAAGATTGAGAAAATTCATGAGAGAAGGAAGCAATTGGAGACCAAGAAGAAAATTCAACAAAGGAAACAACAAGAGAGAACAAGAAAATGACTTGTGCTTCAACTGCAAGAAGCTTGGTCACTTTATAGCAGAATGCACCAAACCTCTACGAGAGGATCTCAAAAATCACAAGCAGAAGCATGACAAGAAGAAAGAATACAAAAACTATAAGAAGTCTCACAAGAAAGAAATAGGTCTAGTAGCTGACAGCTCATGGAGTAACTAAGATGATGATACCAACTCAGACTCAAGCGATGATGAAGAACCACAAGTAGCCAACCTATGTTAGATGGCCATAGAAGGAAAGCCCAACTCAACCACTGATCGTCAAGATATTGATATCAGTGAGGTATTTGATTTTAACTCTCCTAATGTTGACATGAATGACCTTAGATCTACTTTGCATGATATTACATCTGAATTATATAGATATATGAAACTATCAAGGGTTCTATCAAAGGATTATTCTTTTCTAGAAGAGGAGAAAGAGAAAGTGCAAGTAGAATTAGAAACCTTTCTACAAAACACTACCTCTCTATCCAAGATTAAAATAGAGAATTGGTAGCTTTCGTCTAGCACTACAAAATTTACCTTACTTCTATTCCACTAACTCAAGAATTAGTATAGTAATAAGCAAGGATTGATCCTACAGAGAGTGTGTTGTTTTATAATTATCCAAGTATTTTCCAATGAATTGGGGATTTTAGTTTGAAAAGTTGAATTAACAAAAGTGAATGTAAAGAAAATATCAATGAGTAAAAAGCTTCAATTCTTCAGTTCAGTATCACCTTTTCACTATTATGGATTAACCAAGTGTTTACACTATTTATCTTTCAATGAGATTAATAACCCTAGATAACCGCGATCGCTAATTATTCGAAATTCTCCTTATGTGTAAATCTAATGCGACGATCGCCAACAAAAGAACCTAACTATCATACAACCTAGAACTATAGTCTAGATCTAATATGATAAAACATGAAGAATGAGAATTATATTATTCCAAACAATAATTACACAATCAGGAATTATTTAACTTGTCTTCTGAAAACCTTAATAATATTCAAAATTTTGACCACAATCAAATATTATTAATTGTTACTTATGATCAGACATACGTCGTTTGCTTAATATATATCTTAATCTAGAAGTTGATATTAATTTACTAATTTAATCCTGCAGAAACCAAATTAGTCAATTGAATAGCATACAATAAAGTTTATGTAGATAATCAGAATAAATCTCACATACAAAAAAATAAATAATATAAACTTGATCAAACCATTAATTGGAAATAAGGTACAACATCCCTTTAGAATTGAATGAGTAAATTAGCCTGACATGCCTTGATTCTTCAAAACTAAGGTTTAAATCAATGAATAGCCTCCTTCTAGTTCCCAGATCCCAAGATGAAATAAACCTAAGAAAACTACTAATATTTAGAGTCTAATCAAACCCTAGTACAAATAGGTAAGTCTGCAATCCTTTTCCAGCTCAACTTTATATTTTAAATGACCAAATCTTCATCAGATCTGGTTGCCACTCCCGCCACGCGCCTAATTCTCTTTAGTAGCGGCGCGCCCCGCGCTAGCCTATCAGGGACTCTCACATGATCCGCCCGGCCCGCGCCCAACTTAGCATAAATCAAGCGCGCCCCGCGCCTAGCTGCCAAATCACCTCTTTTAGCCTGCGTTCTTCCCATTTGCCCAGCTACGCTTTCTTCCTGCACTTTGACACAAAAACATGAAAAGTAACATGCACTACTAAAGTAATCACAATATATTAAGATTTAGAAATACCAATTTAGTAGGTTTTTAACCTACTCATCAAATACCCCAAAACTTAAACAATTGCTTTTCCTCAAGCAAACAAACATAATGAATGCAACTAAAAAATTGAATGCAACTAATAGAATGAATGCAACTAACAAATAAAGGTTTACATATCCCTCATAAATTGACATTTAGCTTACAATCAATCTCGACTCATGAACAATCATAGCCTCTCACATCCTCACCTTATTGACGCAACTCTAATCCTCTTTCGTGTGTGTGTCCAATTTCATATCAGTAGTTCAAAGTGATTCATGTGACTATTCCCAAACAAACATTCACTTTTTCCATAGATAACTAATCAAACATGGCATCCACATAAGCATTACGAGAATTAAACTATATAAGCAATAGAAGATTAATCATCAAAGCTTATGGTTCGTGGGTGCGTTTTAACGCTCCATCCCACCAATTACTCTATATATTTGACTTGTGGAATGTTCAACCCCTTAAGGCTTTTCAATGTTACAATGTAACGGACTTTCGGCTAACGACTCTCAAACCCGAAGGCTTTAGGGCGCTAGGTGTGAAGACATCCCCTAGGGTTTACTTGTCCGAGTAACAAAGGCCACGAGGTCAAACTAAATTAGTTTTTTATTTCATAAGTACTTTTTTTTTCTTTTCTATTTTTCATTTTTTTTTATTTTCATTTTTTCTTTCTTTTTTGAACCGTAATTCCCCCAAACTTATGTTTCAACCAATGTTCTATTTTTAATCTGTGATCAAGTAAATGCCCGTGTTCCAATACACACAAATTCCTAATCACAACTGACAGTTAATTGGTGTGCTTGAAATTTGTAAGAAAACCAGAATAATGTAATAAGGTTACTATGGTCAAGCCTAATCAGATCATGAAACTCAATTTTATGCAAGATAAGTGAAAACCGAAGTCATTAACCATTTATTTCATTACCATGACTCACTGCTCAATCTCCATGTATTATACTAAATGCATGCTTCTACTAACACAATTCCTACATGAATACAATATATATATATATATATATATATTTTAAATGCACATGAACTAAATGAATTAAATTAACTCTATATGCAACCTATTATATATGCAAAAACACAAAAATTGAATTCCCCCCCCCCAACTTAAATCAGGTAATGTCCTCATTACTTGGCAAAGGATATAATAAAAAAGAGGAATTCCCTGAGCGACGAGTCAAGACTCGTCATAACCTTCATCATCGGATGGGGGGTAGGCAGGGAGAATTAAAGGAATGGGCAGCTGAACTGGATCTGAATTTGGTGAGAAGCACGAGAAGGCATCGGCCAATGTTGTAAATGCAATGTTGTATGTATGCATTGCAGCTTGGCGTTGGGCAAGTCGTAGACTCCGCTATTGACTTCGTCGCTGAAAACTAGCTGATGGCTCTGATCCGACTGCGTCAGCCATTGGCTAATCCGCTCGTGGTGGAGGGGGTGGTGTGGATGGTGGTATCATGATGAAGCCCTCTCCCCGAGGATGTGACCGTGCTCCTTCACATTGTTTGTACTTTTCAATAGTAGGATGGTTAATGATGGCCATTGGTTGTTGGACCGGCTCCGAGGCATGCCATTGAACTCCTGCTTGGCGGCACAAATCAGTGATGAGGAATCCATGTAGTAACCCTCCTGTGGTACCCCTTCTCAGCGATCGATCAAAAGATTCTTGGTTGCAAAGACCGATGTCGATGTTCAAAATCTCAACTGCATTATTCGACCCGTCCTTCTGAGTGACAATGCCATAGAAAAGCCATGCTCTTTCTTTAGTTATGTCATTTTGGTGATGCGTAGGCATGAGTCGAGCAAAAATAAAGGCATATCATGCTTTCCCATATCAACTTAGCGCGGCGTGTGGAAAAGTAACTTTTTCATCAGTACCTGCTTTGGTGACCCACTGAGTGCCTGGCTTGCAAAGCCGCTCTATGATCTCATTGAGATTGGGCATATGGTCCTCGTATCGATCTATTTATGGGGTCTCCACCCCAAAGTATTCATTGATTGCCGCTGCTCTAAACAACATTTTCTTGCCACGAACCATCACCACGTGATTAACATGTTCAATTGCGTTGTCGTAAAATTTCTTGACAATGTTGATCACCGCCGGCTTAGGTTGCTCTACCAATTGAAACCATTCACGCTCCACAATTATGAGCGCCATGTCTCCGTCCGAGTTGGCATCCGATTTCAGTCCTCTTTTAAGCACTAAAGTTTTCTTGTCTATAACTTTGTCGTAGCATGTTGATGTTGCCTCACTCACAAATCTAGTGGCATCAAACCGTGGAGGAACACCAGAAGTTGAAGTCCGTGGCGTTTTGGATGTCATAGTGATGATCTCTCATCGAATTGTGTCCAAAGAATTGAAGTTAGCATGTGGAAACCTGTTGAAGCAATTTATCGAACAAGTGGTGGGCGAATGTGTTTCTGCCCCAAACTTAGTACCCTTTGTATGTCAAAAATTTCCCAAATACAAACAATTCAAATCAACCTTGGGTCATCAGTAACCCAAGGGTTCCCAATACAATAGTGAAGTAATTCAAAGAAACTTATGATACATTGGACAATAAAACCCCAATATCAATGAATTACTTGTGTTACCTTTTGATAGTTGCTTCAATTGGATGTGTGTTGATTGAATTCCCTATGTTCTTCCTGCCTTGAATTGGAGATATTCAAGTTAGATTGTGGGTCTTTGGAGATGTATACGAGGTTGAGAGTGTGGGGGGCGAATTGGAGATGGTTAGAGTAGAAGTTGGGTTAGGTTTAGAGAGAGAGAGAGTAGACTTAAAACATGATTTGGGTTTGGAGAGTTATTGACTTGGATTAAATTTAGAGAGATTGTATAGGAATAGGGTTAGAGAGAGTTTGTAACGACCCCAAAATTCATACAATACAATTCTCGACATCGGCCGTTAACAATACAACGAACTTCTAACTTTACATCATTATTCGATGATACAATTACTAAAAATGCGGAATAATTAAAACTTTTAGATATTTCTTTCTTTATTGTCCTGAATCTCAACCTTTACATAACATATCTTTGATTCAAATTTATTACATGAATCACTACATCGAAGTTACTATACAAAGTCTTACATCACAAAGCAATATCCATTATACATCGGATAGCTCAACTTACAATTCCACAACTAAGTTACAATCAAAACATTAAATGCTTTATATTTCTCATCTAACATAAGTAATCTTCTTGAATACTGATCTCTATAATTCAAATAGCACGTATCATTATCTTGAAACCTTGACCTGCAAAAATAGTTATTTGCAAGAGTGAGCTCGACAGCTCAGCAAGATCTAACAGCTTTCATGCATCACGTAGCACATAAATAACATGCTCATCTTATACATCATAATCGTTAGACTAACATATCATGCAAAGCTTTAATTCATATAACAAGTATAAAGATTGAATTCCTTACTCAATCAACATTCTTTACAATTAATGAAGTCATAAATTGACTTTATCATTTTATACTTACAACATATATAACATATCATGCTCTTTGAAATATAATTTAAAATAATTCGTCATCAAGTTCACATAGCAAATAGGAACTGAAAGACTTGCCTGGCTCGTAGATTACCAATTAACGAAAAACAGCTTATAATAATGTGCACTTCATGAATCCTACACAACGTATTACCATACACATCAACTATTAGTCATATAGCAACGCTTAGCAATCGTTTAAGCAAATTCTACTTTACATTTCATAATTCTCTCCCATTTATTTGTTTAACACACACTATCAAATTATATGTATAATTAATAATATAAATTAATTATCACATATCTAATTCTCATAATTAGTTAACCCATTTAGGTTAACTCATTCTTCTTTAATTATTAAGTTAATAATTAATTATCACATAATTAATCACATCACAATAGTCATATTATATTTTCACATAATTAATCAACTAATAATTACATACTCATATTAATTATAATTTAAATTACACAATCTCCTTAATTATAATTAATCAAATTATAATTGCATTTTATATTAATTAAATTATAATTAAACAAATTATAATTTAAATTAAACATTTATTTTGATTATAATTAATCAAATAATATTCATTATAATTTAACAAATTATAATTGAAATTAAACCTTTAATGTAATTATAATTATTCAAATTATAATTACATTTTATATTTTATTAGCATAATTCATTACTATTATTTAGCATTTTAAGGTATGCCTAATATGTCATCAAGTTTATTACATAAACTTAACTTTTCATGATCTTAAACAAAAGTACAAAAAATAAATAAAAAGTTTCTCTTCTGCACCCCCCCCCCCCCCCGCCGGGGCAGGGGTTTTTGTGACACCCCCAAATCCGGGTACTTCGTTTTCACATGATTTAGTGTTCACTTTCTAACTATAACAAACATCTACCCATTATATCTCAAAATAAATTACAATCTTGTTCAAAATAATTAAATCTCCCTTAAAACAAGGGTTACAACCTTCTCAAAACTTAATCCCAGGGTTACTCTAACCTTGACATAAATAATAAAGTGCGGAATAAAAACATGACATAAAAGTCTTATTACAATCATTTCAAAATAATTAAACAAGTCTTCACTTATTCATCTTTCCCTTGCCTTTACTCGTAGACGGGGCATCAACGTTATCAACCTTAACTGCAATTATTATTTAATGCAAGAGTGAGCAAACAACAGCTCACTGGAGTTTAATAATAATAAATACATTAAAGGATATCTTTTAAAAAGATATGAATAACTTAGCTTAGTTTAACAATAAAGAATTGAATAATAATTCTCTATCAACATTAAAATTCGAATATAGAATTTATCTGAGGGTCATAAGACCTTTGAACTCTTGTCCTAGGTTATAAATATTTCTATTTAAATCTTTAACAGTCAATAAGACTATGGACCTTAACTCGTACTTAGGGGGATCAGCCCTTCGTACCATGTATTGTGTACAAACATCTTAACGCTATGCGTAATAATCTCCCCTAATAATTAAGGTTGTTCAACTCAGTAATTTGAATTCAAGTCCGCATCAAAGAAAGTTTGGTTTGGATAAGCTTACAAGGGTAATTTAGAATTCACGTTCATCAATTAAGGATTAGTTGAATCGACTTTCAATAATTCATAAATAAAAGAATTATGAATTAACATATGCTTTAGAAGTAAACTTAAAGCATTTAAAATAATAAACTAGATCTTACTTGAACAATAAGTTAAGATCATTTCAATTAAATAAACAATTGTCCAATACAGAAATGGAAAGGACATTCTCAACAGTGAATATATGAACTCAAAGAAATTGTATAGAATTAACAAATTTAGGGTTAGAAGACTTGCCTCAAGCGCAAGCTACTTAACTCAATTCACATACTTAAACACTTCCTATATACATCCAATCATAATAACCTAAATTAGCTACACATAACTAATTCACGTAGTTGATTAACCCTCATGGTTAACTCGTTCCAGTTAAATAACTAAATAATAATTAACCATCACATAGTTAATTACATCACATAGGCATGCTCACATAATTAAATCAATTATGTATTTAACTAAATTATAATTAAACAATTACAATTTAAACACTTAATCTAATTATAATTACTTAAACTATAATTATCTCTTAAATTATAAACAATTATAATTTAAAATCAATTAAACTACATCATGCATTATAATTACACAATTTACAATTAATCATGTATTTATCAATTATAATCTATAATAATTATGCATTTATTAAATTATAATTACATAAATTATAATTTAAATTAACATCTAATTGACTAAAATAAATCAATTTCTATACATTATAATTTCACAGAATTATAATTTAAATTAAACATTTACTCTTAATTATAATTAATCAAATTATAATTAAGTAACTTATTTTACAATTAAATAATTATAGCTTATAATTTAAATACTATATTAGGTTTTCAAAACTTCATTTTTCTCAAATTATGAAATTATCAACTTCATGTTAACACATGTTATAGCAGCTAGATACATGCTCATTATCTTAGCAATAATGTAATGGAAACATAAAAACACACTGCACACTTGACTAAAACTCACTGCCTCTGCCCAGGACACGGCGCATCTGCGCCACCTTTAGCCTTAACATCGGCGTAGCTGCGCTGGTGTTAATCCTGAAAACCCAGCGACGCAGCTGCGCCACTTCTGCCCTTGCTGCCTGAGCAGCTGCGCCAGCACGTGGACAGAAACAGAGCAGCTTACGAACAATGCCGAGAAAAATCAAATTGGCTTAATTCTCCATATCGAGTTCTCAATTTAGCCAAAGATTGATTCATATAACATTACAGAAACATCATATAAAGCTTCTAACACACTTTTAACATACCAAGACATCAAATTACAAGATTAAAACATTTAATTTTAAATAAAAACTTGAGAAAATCATTTTTCTCCCAAATTCATAATTTTCATAAAATAATTCACTGTAATTAAATTTCTCAACTAATTCAACTTTATATACATGTATTATATACCAAATTGAAGATAACATCAAACCAAATTCCTAATAAGCATGTTAGCATATACTAATTCATCAATTTTTCTCTAAAATCAACCAATTACTTGAAATTCCATATGAACATATTTTATTCATTAAAACATGTTTCTACTATAATTTGATTTCTGAAAACTCGTTTATAGTCTACCAATCAATTATTGACAATACATGAACACCATATATATATACAATTCATGTTAATACGTTTTCTTGAAATTTACAATAAACAAAAATTTACATAAACTCAAAATAAGGAAGAACAACTAATTAAAATTTTTAAAACTATAAGATAGTAATTACCCTTTGTTTGATGATTGTAGAAGAATATGAAGATTAACTCTAGCCTTCTCAAGCTTTCTCTTCCTTCTCTTATTCCCTTCTCTCTCTAAACTCTCTACTCTTCTTTTCTTTGTTCTTAGTTTAGACTTAGGCTTAGAAAACTAACGTAGTTTTTCTTTACATAGTATATAGATATATAACTGATGTATCAATAATATACATATTAACTAATACTTAATAACTTAATTAATTTAACAGTTATAAAATTTGAATTTGAATAGCCATAAGGCCATGTTTGGCAACCCTTTATTTAAAAACAGATTATTAGCTAAGGCCTTGTTTGGAAAATAGATTTAAAAACAAATGCAAAGCCTTGTTTATTTAAAATCATTTAAAATCCTTTTTCTTTTATTTTAAAAAATTATTTAACACATATTTTAAATGTCACATTTTAATTAATTAAATATTAATCATCTAATTTAATCAATAAAATCTAACATCAAATAATCATATAATTATAATTACCCGCTAATTATAATTCCCGTAACACTTAACACACATCTCATCTAATTTAATTATCTCAATTAAATTAGAACTATAATATAAAATTAATATACATTAATTAAATAAATATTACACATTCATTTAATTAATATATAACACTTAATTAATCACTCCATAAATCACATAATTTATTTATTTAACTCAATAAATAAATCACATAAAATATTTATTTAACTCAATAAATATTTAAAATTAAATATAAAATCTTAATCGTTACAGTTTTTGCCTTGATAGGCGGTCCAATGTGTGTGACATTCCTGTGTGGCATTATTTGTCTTGGCTGTGTGGTAAGGTATATTTATGTTTTATTTTGAGCTCGATATGAAATAACACCCAGCCAATTGATTCAGCCTATTATTTCGTTCTATTAGGTTGTTCGTTATAGTTCAGATTATTTTATTGAGTTAGTTATTTCGTTTCATTATTTTGTCTTCTATATCCGTACTGGGCATTTGGCTCATGCTGTGCTTTTTTTCCAGCAGGTAATCAAAGGGATCTAGGGCAAGTGTGATGAGAGCTCCCTTTCACCCAAATGATTTAGATATATTCTATTTAGGTTGTGATACATTAATTTGTTCGGAGTTGTAATAATTATTTCAGATTATGGTTTGGGCCAGTTTGGCATTTATTCTGGTTAACCTTTTTATATTTATTGGTTTTGAGACTATTTTTTCGTGGCATAGAGCTTTCATTTTGTTTTGTTATGTTTTGTGCATAACCTCTCTTTCTATTTCGGAAAGGGGGTGTTACAGAGTTGGTATCAAAGCCAGGTTCTTTCTTATAGAAAACCAACTTAGGTTTGACCTATGAGTTATGGGTAGACTTCTGGGTTCGGTTTTGTTTAGTTTGATTTTTTGTTCAGCTATATTCGAATATATCTTTAATCTGTTTTTCTTATATTCATTAATCTCTTTCTTAGATGACTCGTAGATCCGCTAGAGTTGCTGGGAGGCGAGGTAACAATAGGGGAAGAAGTGATGGTCAGCCCAATAAGCAACCTAATGATCAGATTAATGCTCAACTGGCTACCTTGGTGAATCAGGCGGTTAATCAGGCTTTACCGCAGTTGGTGGCACAGGTTGTACATGCAATGCAGCTGCCGCTATAAATTCTTGAGCAGGGGAACTCGAAAAATATTGGTCCATAGGAAAACGAAGAGGAAAGAAATGCAGATGGTCTTAATTTGCAAGTGGTTCTAATGTATGCATGGTTGGAGAGGTTTTAGAAACAAAAACCACAATCATTCAGTTCAGCTCCGAATCCAATCGATGTAGAGAATTGGATTGCCCACCTAGAGAAAATCTTTGATGTGTTGGGGTGCTCAGATAACCAAAGAGTGTTGCTTGTTGCTTATAAGCTAGAGGGGGATGCACAAAGGTGGTGGAAAGCGATGAAAAAAACAAAGGGTGATGGATATGCTGAGACACTTCGTTGGGCAGAGTTTTGTGAGGTCTTTTATCAAAAGTATTTCCCAGCTGCTGATAAAGAGGCCTATGCTAGAGAGTATCTGTCTATTCTGATAATCACCATTTTCTGGAGCATATGTACGTTGTTGAAGAGAGAGAGAGAGAATAGGACCAATATATCTTTAGATAAACATTGGTTAGTGAATTATTAGTTGATTTAATATACCGCGAGAAGTGAAGATTAACGAAATATATGTATGTGTTATATATATATATATATATATCTTGAAATATGTGGAAGGAATTATATATATATATATATACATATATATATATATATAAATGAGAACCTTATAGGGGAATAGAGTTTGAACTTATAGTTTAAACTTTGAATCATTGAAGGAGGTAATAACAGATGTTGGTTAACCGATGTAGCAAGATAGCACATTAAAAAGCATGTTCAAGTATTTAAGAATTGAGATTATGGTTATGCTATAGCAGAACTTGTCTGCCTATGAACTTGAAGTGGCGCAGCTGTGCCACTTCCAAGCCTTATACCAGCACAGCTGCGCCGGTCTGTAGAAAATTCTGAGAGTTGTGTAATCTAAACTTGAGGATATGTATATTAGTAATTAAAATGTTGTCATAATTGACACTTAAATTGTCCATGAATAGATTAAGTTAGCAAAACATGACTTGAAGAAGAGTTAATTAATTAACCTGGAATAAATATTTGTTAATTAAGTGATATTATGGAATATTATATTATAAAGCTTTGTGTGGCAGTGGCATGATAGTAAATAAATGAAAAAGAGTTAATCCACTTACATAAGACGATGAATTAATATATGTGTTTTACATAAGAAGATGAAAGGAATATGTTAATTTAATATTGTAATTATATTATGTGACGCCCCCAAATTCAGACCGTCACTGATCTCGAATTTGGTTCATCACGTACTAATTCTAATAACAACTAAAATCTCAAACAATGGAATAACAGAATAATTTACATTGATATAACATAAATATTCTCGTCCCAAGTCTCAAAACTATTACTAATACACTTCATAACTTAAACCAAACATATCTTAATACATAACATTAAATAAGTCTTAATACAACATAACGGAAACATCCTAATATAGAAAAGCACAACTACTCCATAGCTTTGCCTTCGCACTTGTCCTGTCCTGGGGTTCCACCTTGCCCTGCCCTAACTGAAATGTTTATGGGAAGCAAGAGTGAGCAACAAATTTGCTTAGCAAGTAATATGCCAATAAATGTGAACAGAAATATATACAGTCTAAATCTCAAGGGTAAAATGGTAATTAATCACTTAGGATTTTAAATAAGAATGTTGTGAACAAAATAAATAGCAATGACTTCCAAATCTATTCTGCGAAGTTGAATAAGGACTACTACGGGTCGAGAAGTTATTAAAGGATTCAAAAGTTTCAACAATTTCAAGTGAATGAATAAATATCACTAAGTGTCGCTGTGGACCAAGGATTGATAAAAGAATCCAAAGAATTCAAAGTTTCAAGTAAATAAATACTGGATACTGAGTGGTCGCTAAGAACCACGAACTTCTACTAGAATCACCAAAAATATTTCTGGTAACCCAACCAAGTACAATTAGGGGATCAGCCTATCGTACCTGGAGTTATGCATAACCTACCACACCACTGTCGGCACCCCGACTATATAGTTCCCCTTTTTACAAGGGTTGTTCAACTCAGTCAATTTATAAGAGTCCGCATCAATGTAATTAGTGTGGATTGCTTTCCAATTCATGATATTGGTCTAGCCGAATTAAATGGCGTAGACAATTTCAACAATGTATATAAGAACAATTTATGAGTTCAATACTCGCAACAATAATTCGAAGAATATAATCGTGATTTAAATCAAACTATGAAACATAAGTTTGTAAGGCAAGAATTATTCTAGCACCTATTTACTCGTACGACCAAAGTTAGTACAAGCTCGAATATGTTTTCAATGACCAGTATAAATCAAATACTTGCTCAATAAAAGAGTAGTCAGATACTTGCAATTAATATACAAGAACGGTTTCAAGGAAACTTGCACAATGAAAGAGTATAAGTTAGGGAACTTGCTTATGACATTCCTCGAATAAGTAACCACAAGGATAGGATATTTGCAACACAATAAAAGTAGGGTTCAGATAATTGCACTATAAATGAGTGTAAGTCAGGAAACTTGCCTTATGCGTAGTTTATCCTCGCTAAGTAAATCAACACTTTCGAATCCCTATCGTAATATAGTTACGTATATATATATATATGTGATATCCATTAGTCATACAGTTTAACGTTATACTTTATCTCATATATACCATCCACATATAAGTTAAATCTTTAACCTTACTATACAGTCATATATAGTATTATATTTAATTCACAAGTCTTGACTAATATACCTTTATCCTCAACGTTCCTCTTTTTGAGTTTAAACACATTCTCATATCATATAAGATCGCAACAATTAGCAAACATGCTCTCATATTATTAATATCACATAAGACCATTATTAATACTAAATGTATTTTATTTTAGCAAGTTATGGCATTCCCATAAGTTAACCGTCAAAATCGGGTTCAAGTAACATCATATAATATCACGTAGCATGTATACATGTTTAAAGGATACTTTTATGTGTATACAACCTTTCCTTATTCCAATCATACATGCAATAGATTCGAAGTTAACACTTTCAATAATTTAAAGTCATTTAAGGTCATGGAATTCACAAGGCCTATCATGCTCGCTCTTTAAACACATAAGGTATTCATATACTTTGCATTAGGCATACTTATTAGTATT
Organism: Panax stipuleanatus; assembly: GCA_020205555.1. Lineage (NCBI taxonomy): Eukaryota > Viridiplantae > Streptophyta > Magnoliopsida > Apiales > Araliaceae > Panax > Panax stipuleanatus. The sequence continues at coordinate 52,238,966 of CM035119.1, forward strand.
CACATTTCATACATGTAACTATTATAGTTATTAGTTGAAAACATGCTTCGTTTACGCTAAATTTTAATCATGACCTCTAACATGGTATGTATACATGCATGACGTTCATGAAGTCAATAGTATTAACACGTTCATAAACTTCAGAATTTAAACTTCAAGTTAACATGTCAAGGTGTACGTTTAAAACTTGTATTCTCATTAGTAAAGCTCACTAATAAGGCCTAACATGCTCATACTATCTAGATTCATATGTTAACATGTTTGACATGCATTTCAAGGTCATATAACATGCTCAAAAAATCAGAACCTAGAATCCTAATATAACATGTTAGAGTCCATGTTCAACGCTTGAGTTTTCGTTGGAAAGGTTCACTATTGAGGTTCATATGCTCAAGTTACATTATGAAGCTCAGATACGCAAGTTAACATTCATATCATGTGTTTCTAGGTCATACAAATATGTTTCAAAAGTCAGAATGTCAATATAAAGCTAACATGCCAAAGTTCCTCTTTTCATAACTTTCAGTTTTCTTCGAAATACTCAACTAAAACGACTAGCATGGATTACTATAACCTAGTACCCTTATTCCATATGTTATTGTGAGTTATATGCACATCCTAACAGTACAACATGCTCACTATATCAGAAGATATAATAGAAATCATTAATAAATTCTGCAGTGGCGCGCGGCCGCGCCCAAATTGTACTAGGGAGATGCGCGGCTCCCGTTCTAGTCCAGAGAGCAGCTAGCCTCGGCAACCATTATCCCAAATTACAAAATTACTTCACGAAAACTTTTCTAAACAGTTGCATTGTGGTTTAAACATGTTTGTAAGTCTATATATCAAGTAACTAAGCAATTCATATTTCAATTGTCATCAATTTCCACAATATCAAGAATTCAAGAATTTGCAGAAATAGAAAATGGAAATAAAGAACTTGAGAGTATACCTCTGCAATGTAATTGGGCTTGCTGCTATCTCAAGAACACTGATATATATGTATATATATAACTCTTAACTCAACACTTATGCAAACTCTCAGCAAATGAAAAGAGAGGAGAAGAGCTTGCATTTATAGGACAACTAATTTCCAGACAATGAAATTTTCCACCAAAACAAACCATTGGAATGAAGAAGAATTTGATGGACATTAGGTAGTTGGTGGAGTTGGTGATTCCCACTGTTGAGCCCACTCCCCATATGATCATTGCTAGCTATATTGCTGAGAATTGGAGAAGGCTAGCCTTAGGCCAATGGCCTATGCACGTGAGAAGAGAAATGACACTCTTTGTGGGACAGACAAGGACTCAGTAACATAAAACAATGCAGTAAAATAAAATAACCCAATACATACACATTTTATATACACTTAGGCATATATGTATACTTAGTGTAACGACCCCAAAATTCATACAATACAACTCTCGACATCGGTCGTTAACAATACATCCTTATTCAGACTTTACATCGTTAATCAATGATACAATCACTAAAAATACGGAATATTTAAAACTCTTATATTATTCATTCTTTATTATCCATGAATCTCAACCTTTATCATTACATAACTTTGATTCCACTTTATTTCATGTATCGCTTTGTCAGAGTTATTATAAACTAAAACTTATAACCACGTTCAATAACCGTTATACATCGGGTAAAATTTAAACTTTACAACTCAACATCTGTTAACCATCATACACTATCAAATACATTATCTGAAACCTTAAACAGAGTCCAAAATAATAACAATTCAGCCAAAGTATATAAGTCTTCATGCATTACATCTGATTCATTTCTTTCAAGTAGCACATAGCGTTACCTTGAATCCTTAACCTGCAAAAGTGATTATTTGCAAGAATGAGCTCGACAGCTCAGCAAGATCTAACAGCTTTCATGCATCATATAGAACATAAATATATGCTCAACATACATCTCATGATAATTAAAGTAACATGGCATACATGCTTTACATCACATAACAAATATAAAGATTGAGTTCCTTACTCAATCAACATTCTTTAATCAATCAATGTAGTCATAAATTGACTTTAACATTTCATGCTTACAACATATATACAACATATCATGCTCTTTGCAAAATAATTTAAAATAGTTCATCATCAAGTACACGTAGAAAATAGGAACTGAAAGACTTGCCTTTATCGTTGTTTACCAATAACAGTTTAACAGCTTACAGATATCTGCACTTCACGTGCCCTACACAATTATATAATCATGCACATCAATTATCAGTCACATAGCAATGCATATTAGTTATAACGTAAACTTTACTCTACATCTCATAACCCTTCCTATTATCAATACACAATGTTCAATTTGATTGTGTTAAGTATCGACTTATATTTCACTATAATTCTTTTTTGTAATATTCAAAATTCATTCAAGTGTTTAAGTCCTGCTAGGACTACTTATTGGTTTTATATTAACCACATTTCATATATTATAATATTCATTTCATTAGAATCGAAATACTATTTAAGTGTATTATCACATTACACGGCGTTTTGACGTTTATACGTCACACGCCTAACTTGCCTCTTTTGCATGTGCTTTGCATGCTCCAATATTGGGTTACATTACTCTATAATGTTTCATTCTTATTAAAAATATAATATTAAACAAGGTCATTCACACTCGTTATGGCATTGAGACGCTTGCACGTCCGTATGCCAAACTTGCCTATTCGAACGCCCAAACGACACGCATTTGCGCACGCTTAGCACGCCCCTACGAATTGTCTAATACTTAAGAATTAATGTTAAGTATCATTATAATACATAATAGTCATGTTATGGAAGTTAGAACATCATTTTACATGATCGGGAGCATTACATGTGCATACGTGCATGCCCGACGCCCCCCGATTGCCTCCAAAAACACATCAGTCCCACAAATGACCATTTTGACCCTATCTAACGATCTCAAATTGGAAAACTTAAATAACAAAAGTTGTAGGTCTACTCGTTCTCGTTCCGGATCATCTTGAATCACCTCAATCCGAGTCTATATGAAAATGTTATGGCCGTTTTACCACAGGAGGGAAAAATAATCCCGGACTGACTTTTCCTCCCGGCGCAGCTGTGCCCCAAATAGCCTTGGGGCCAGCGCAGCTGCGCCCCTGGCAGCGTGCTACGAGAATTTTTTTTCCAGTTTGTGGTTCTGGCGAATTTTCTAACCCTTTTCTCCTTCCAATCATCATAAATCAAGCTATACACATCCGATTGAGTCCGTTTTCGACTCTATGGATTCGTGAAACACTGAACTACTCATCTATATGATAATTATAAAACTTCAAAAACATTAACAATTCCTTTTAAAGGCTACAATTCAGTGTTTATGCTAATTTTTCATATTTTACACATATTTAGCGAATTCAATCACTACGAATTCGTTTTACATCCGTTTTAACTCGTTCAACTTGGGTTGTTTTCGTTTTTTCGAGTACTATCATAATACATCATCAATTTCAGATTTCCATCAAGAATTTATCATCAATTTTAGTCTCTAAGTAGACAAAAATATATATTTTTTAACTAAAACTCTCAACTTCATCTTTCAACACATTCTTACGAACTTGATCACTATCCAACAACTTTTAGATGATATAGAACGGATTAAACATAACCATTAACATATATAACTAATTTCTTAACAAATTAAACATAGAAATCCAATTTCTCAACGAAAACTCAAGAGAATGAAAAAATAGATTAATACCTTTTGATTCTTCTAAACCTTGTCTAGATGAATTAAAAAACCTTGTTTCTTTTGATTTTTCTAGCATCTCTTCTTCTCCAATTTCATAGAGAACTTCTATTCTCTCCTCTGTTTCTCCCTTTCTCTTTTCTTCTTTCAGTTTAGGTTTAGAAACAAAACTCGTAACTCATATAACTGATAATATAATATGTATATTACTAATACTTATTATATTACTTAATATACAATTAAATTAGGGGTTATAGAAATTCAAAAGCCACAAAGCCATGTTTGACTAGCCCCTTCAAACATCCTTTTAATTTATTTTAATAATTCTCCTTATCATATGGTATATCTTCTTTTCTCTAAATGTCACACTTTAACTATGTTGCTAAATTATTTAGCTAACTACATTGAATAATTATACAATTATAATTTGTATAACTATTACTCCATACATTACGAAATTATATACATAACCCTCAACTTAAAATAACCATTTCCATTAAAATAATTAATATTTATTACCTTTATTATGAATTATATAATTATAATATATAATTATTTAATTCCTTTTCTCGCATAAATTGTCTCAATACAATTTATTTAATCCATACATCTAATCACTACTTAAATATTAATCAATTTATTTAATACCATCATACTTAAATAAATTATTCCATAATAATTTTCATTGAATATTTATTTTACTCCATAAATATTTTAACTAAAATATTTATTTTATTTGATAAATATTTTAATTATTTACGAGATTCACAATCGTATTACACTAACATATTACGTTTATAGGTAGCATACCTTCATCTCTCATTTTATTAAAACAAATATATTCACATTACTTCATTATTTCATTAAGTGAATTACTCACATTATTTATGAAATTTAGTGCCAACAAAGCATAATAATCAAATTATATTATTTCATAATATAATATCAACTTAATTAGATTAACTAATCTTATTCAGTTAATTTCCTTTATGTAATTACTTCATTTAATTTCTTCAATAGTTAAATTAACTATTAAAACTCATCATCCCAATATATGAATATATATATATATATACTTACACGCAAAACACGACATAATAAGAATTTTATTCATTAAATTCTTATTTTAACAATTTCTGAAAATCCGGGTTGTCACATATATAACTTATAATACATAATGATCCTAATAAATACAATAATTGCACTTAATACATAGGTTACACATTTGAAATTTAAAAATTCCTAAGGCTTGTTTGACAAAACAACTTATTTTACAAATAGGTTTTTAGTAGTTAAAGCCCCGTTTGGCAAAACGGATTTAAAACAGTGCAAGGGCCTTGTTTGGAAAAATGATTTTAAAAAACTCTTTTAATAAATCCTTTAACACATATTTTTAATGTTATACTTTAATTAATTAAATTTTACCATTCTAATTTAATTAATTAAAAGTTAACATCAATTAATCACATAAAAATTACCACATAACAATTATAATTACTCGATAATTATAATTTCATGTAACAATTTTCACATAACTTTATTTAATTTAATTATCCCAATTAAATTAGAACTATAACATAAAATTATTACATATTAATTAAATTAAATATTAAATATTCATTTAATTACTATATTATACTTAATTAAATTATCCATAACCCACATAATTTATTTATTTGACTCAATAAATAAATTAATTAAAATATTTATTTTAATTTAATAAATATTAAATTTAATATATAAAATTCTCTTCACACCAAATCACATATTTCACAATATATGACATATATACACATACTCAAACTCGAAACATCTCATAAGAAGAATTTTATTTATTAAATTCTCATTTATTAATTCTTGAAAATCCGGGTTGTCACATCCTTCCCTCCTTATAAGGATTTCGTCCTCGGAATCAACGAAACCTCCCTTACTCGGTTTACACCAACCTCCTTCATAATTTCTCGTTGAATAACTTCAACACATTAGCTTAACAAAAGTTATATATATATATATATATATATATATATATATATATATATATATCTTACTCCATTCATTTCTTCAACAAATTTTAGGTTTTATTTCATACCCTTCAATTAACCCAATCATATTCAAATATTATATATTCTTTAAGTCGTTCATTTTCTTTCTAAGGATCATTTCCATATACTCTACTTGTAGAATTCATTTACTCCATAATTCACTATCTTGTAAGTATTCGGGTTATCACATTCACCCCTTCTTCTAAGAATTTCGTCCTCAAAATTTTTACTTATTTAATCTTAATATACCACTTTATCAAACTAGATTTTACGTTAATCCTTATTCACTGGATTGTTGCGTTCCACAACTACTTCTTTCTAAGGAATATCCTTCTTGCCAATTCTTCTTCAGAATAATTAAGAATCTTCCACAATTGTTTAATAATTAGGAAGCGATATAAATAACTCAGGAATTTAAAAGATTCTCAAATCATGCTGAGGGGTCATAAGACCTTGAACTCATCTCTAGGTTTAACAGTGCTTCACCTTCGGTACTTCACACTATAAATCGCTCTAACAAAATGTTTAACAATCACACAGACTGTAAACATCGTACATCGGTGCTCTAGATGATCAGACTATCGCACCACTACGTCGTGCACAAATGTAGTACATCGTAACGACTATATGCGTTACACTCAAAACTATTGTCTCTGATAACATGTCCCCTTTAATAGGGTTGTTCACCTTAGCTTCTTAACATCTGAATTCGCACCAAAATAATTTGGTTTGGCATAGTTTTACCAAGAACGCTCGAATTTCATAAACATATTTCAATACTGGTCTAGCCGAGTCAAGTAGTATAGACTTCTAGCAACAATTCGGACATCAATTGAAATATATATATATATTTAACCAATTCAATAAAAAATTTATAGTTTAAGAAAACTATAAATAAATAAATCGTTTTATAATATCCTGATACCATACCGTAGTAATGGTACATTGAGGATTTCGTCATTATATGACGTCGTCATACTACACCATACCATAGTGGGCTGACGATCCTACGATCACATCCAACATTAGGTTTAATTGCATTGACAACTTCCTCGATTATTATTCCTACATCATATCAAATGATGCATAGAATATATATATATATATATATATATAATACGTTTTGGAAATTTTAAATCATTTTTGTCTAGCTGAAGAAATTAGCATAGACATGTGAATAATAGCACTACTTTAAAAATCCATTGGTTCAATCATTTGATCCAATGTTTTTCAAGAAAAATAGAAGTGCAACATCAGCACGAAGTCAATAAATTTCAAAAATCTAGCATAGCTAGAATATTTAGAATATCCAATCAATATTAATCTCTACCCCACTGCTTCATTACTTAATCATTCTATCAATCCCCAGCATCATCAATGCTTTCTATACAATAACCTTTCTCTACCCAGTATAGTTCATCAAACTTACCACAATTTGGAAGTTCAGGAACTTGTCACAATAATACGAGTTTAGGAACTTGTCCTAGCAATACGTAGTCCAAGAACTGATCAGGGACTGTCCATACGCTTAGGGGTTCAAAAATATACATACAATAATGAGTCACGAACTTACCATAAGTATGAATTTTTAGAACTCGCACCTAACTTTAATATCATCTAATCTAATCTTAATATCACCTCTAACTATCAACTATAAACATGGGACAAGAATCACCTTCTCACCATATATATATATTGATAGTGCGACACCACATTTCAATGATTACCCCTTTGTTAAACCAAGTGTAAGCACAAAACTCATGCCCATACAAAGGTTTGTACAACTCAGCCACCACATGAGTTCTTAGTTGAAATCTCACTTAACTCTATATTGCTCATAACTTGTTCTTTGCTCGATTCAGATTTTCTGTATCTCATCATTTATAACTCGTGAGTTTATCTCATACTATATCATAGTACATTCTCGTTATAGCATCAAACTATAATTATTCAATCATTACAGACCATCTGTCTTTTACAACTTTAAAAGATCACGCCGTGATCTTATTCTATAATCATCTCCCTTATGATTCTTTTCTTATCTCATGATCATTTTGTTTTATAATCTTCTTATCTTTACCTATTCATCACATCATATCATGATTCCATTTATGCTTTTAATCTTATAGACTTTGTCTACTCATCATTATTCGTCATTTTTATTATTAGAGTTAGGCAACTCCTTATTCTTATCTTTATCTCTCTCCAAGATTCATCTTTGAATCTTCTTGTTCATTTATTAACTCTTCCTTACAAGAATTTCTAATTTCATTCATGTTACTCAATATTTTATTCGAGTTTTATTCCTCATCATTCTCACTTTCTTCTCATAACATTTCTAGGAATTAACTCATCCTATACTTATACGTATGTGAAAAGAATCACCTTTTTAACATACGTAACTTAAACTTAATTTCTTATAACCTAAGGTCATAGCCTAAGGTACTCTTACCTAAGGTGTATAACCTATCAGCTTTGATACCAACTGTAATGACCCCAAAATTCATACAATACAATTCTCGACATCGGTCGTTAACAATACAGCGAACTTCTAAGTTTACATCATTATTCGATGATACAATTACTAAAAATGCGAAATAATTAAAACTTTTATATATTTATTTCTTTATTGCCCTGAATCTCAACCTTTACAGAACATATCTTTGATTCAAATTTATTACATGAATTATTACATTGAAGTTAGTATACAAAGTCTTACATCACAAAGCAATATCCACTATACATCAGATAGCTCAACTTACAATTCCACAATTATGTTACAATCAAAACATTAAATGCATTATATTTCTCATCTAACATAAGTAATCTTCTTGAATACTGATTTCTATAATTCAAATAGCACGTATCATTACCTTGAAACCTTGACCTGCAAAAATAGTTATTTGCAAGAGTGAGCTCGACAGCTCAGCAAGATCTAAAAGCTTTCATGTATCACGTAACACATAAATAATATGCTCATCTTATACATCATAATCGTTAGACTAACATATCATGCATGCTTTAATTCATATAACAAATATAAAGATTGAGTTCCTTACTTAATCAACATTCTTTATTAAATCAATGATGTAAAAAATTGACTTTATCCTTTCATACTTACAACATATATAACATATCATGCTCTTTGAAATACAATTTAAAATAATTCGTCATGAATTTCACATAGCAAATAGGAACTGAAAGACTTGACTGGCTCGTAGATTACCAATTAACAAAAAATAGCTTATAATATTCTGCATTATATAAATCATACACAACGTATTACCATATACATCAACTATTAGTCATATAGCAACGCTTAGCAATCGTTTAGGTAAATTCTACTTTACATTTCATAATTCTCTCCCATTTATTTGTTTAACACACACTATCAAATTATATGTATAATTAATAATATCAATTAATTATCACATATCTAATTCTCATAATTAGTTAACCCATTTAGGTTAACTCATTCTTCTTTAATTATTAAGTTAATAATTAATTATCACATAATTAATCACATCACAATAATTATATTATATTTTCACATAATTAATCAACTAATAATTACGTACTCATATTAATTATAATTTAAATTATACATTCTCCTCAATTATAATTAATCAAATTATAATTACATTTTATATTAATTAAATTATAATTAAAAAAATTATAATTTAAATTTAACATTTATTTTTATTATAATTAATCAAACTATATTCATTATAATTTAACAAATTATAATTAAAATTAAACCCTTAATGTAAGTATAATTATTCAAATTATAATTACATTTTATATTTTATTAGCATAATTCATTACTATTATTTAGCATTTTAAGGTATGCCTAATATGTCATCAAGTTTATTACATAAACTTAACTTTTTATGATCTTAAACAAAAGTACACAAAACAAATAAAAAATTCCTCTTCTGCAACCCCCCCCCCCCCCCGGGCCGAGGCAGGGGTTTTTGCCTTGATAGACCCGCCAGAGCGAGCCCCCTGCAGCGAACGCAGACTGGTTCGCGAACTGTGCAGAGAAAAAGCCAATTAGGCTTATTTCTCCACACCAAATTTCGATTCCAGTCAACACAATTCATATCAACTTTATAGAAAACATAAATTTTAAGTTTCTAACAGGTTTTAACATATTTAATCATCAAAACACATAATCAACACTCTTAATTTTGAAAATTTTGGATAAAAACTATTTTCCATTGTTCTTGATAAAATTGAACACTGTAAGTTTATTTCCCAATCAAAACACACAATTCAAATCACATTGAATCCGTTTATAAACATGTTGTCATTATCTAACATCAATTCACCCAATGATTATCAATCAAACCCAAATTTTGATTTTCAAAGACCACTGAACAAAAACTTATTTCACTGTAAGTTTTGATGAACATGAATTCTTCATGTTCATCATGTATACATGAATTAACCAACTTAAAACCATCATACAAATTATATTTAAACAATTTTATGAACAAAATATATATATGTAATCATGTTTATATCAATTTTTATAAAGCTCATATATATATATACAGAAAACTTAACACGAAGAACATTAACCATACTTTTAAAACTAATAAGTTAAACTAATAAGCTAAGAATTATACCCTTCTTTTACTTATTGGAACGAAGAGAATTATGATAATTATTGATTTTCTCATGCTTCTCTTCCCTCTTCTTCCTCTTTTCTTTCTCTCTAACTTTTCTCTGTATTTCTCTTCTTTGTTTTAACTGACTAACACTTTTGTTTTTCTACTAACGTATATACATATAATATAACTTACATATATTATAAGTATAAAACATAAATATAAAGTATATAACTTATAATACATAATGACCCTAACAAATATAATAATTGCACTTAATATATAGGTTACACATTTGAAATATAAATTGCCCTAAGGCTTGCTTGACAAAACAACTTTATTTTAAAAACAGGTTTTTAGTAGTTAAGGCCCTATTTGGCAAAATGGATTTAAAACGGTGCAAGGGCCTTGTTTGGAAAAAGGGTTTTAAAAAACTATTTTAACTCTTTTAATAAATCATTTAACACATATTTTTAATGTTATACTTTAATTAATTAAATCTTACTATTCTAATTTAATTAATTAAAAGTTAACATCAATTAATCACATAAAAATTGCCACACAACAATTATAATTACTCGCTAATTATAATTTTATGTAACAATTACCACATAACTTTATTTAATTTAATTATCCCAATTAAATTAGAACTATAACATAAAATTATTACATATTAATTAAATTAAATATTAAATATTCATTTAATTACTATATTACACTTAATTAAATTACTACATAACCCACATAATTTATTTATTTAACTTAATAAATAAATAAATTAATTAAAATATTTATTTTAATTTAATAAATATTAAAATTAATATATAAAATTTTCTTCACACCAAATCACATATTTCACAATATATGACACATATACATATACTCAAACTCGAAACATTTCATAATAAGAATTTTATTTATTAAATTCTCATTTATTAATTCTTAAAAATCCGGGTTGTCACAGAATTGGCTTTGAATTGGTTTTGGAGAGGGAAGAGAGTAAACAAAACCGTGTTTTCAACTTGGCTCAGCCGACCGGCGCGCCCCGCTCCTAGTCTTCACTCATTTTCGCGCGGATCGCGCTTGATTGATTGAATTGATGTATTTTTACTGCAACACTAGCGTACCCCGCGCTTAGGGACGCCCGCTTCGCGCCCTCCTGATAGTTTTAAACTTCGAGTGTTGGTGGGGAGCGCGCTCCGCGCGTGGTGGCTTAGTCTTTGGGCGCGGCCCGCACCAGACTGGTAGACTTGTTCCTTTTATTTTTCTAAACCAATTTCCCTACCACCTTCTGCATTGAAAATTTATTACATAAAGAGTTGATTATACTGGGCATATAAAAATGAAATAAATTGAACTTAATTAATAATAACTACTGAGGATTAAGAAATTGGGTTGTCTCCCAAATAGCTGCCCTTGTTTAACGTCATTAGCTCGACAGCAATCCACTCCATCATCCAGAAGCCAGATCCATCAGTGTCATCATCTCAACTTCCTTAACTTGACTGCTATCCAAAAATGGCTTTAACCTATGGTCGTTCACCTTGAACACATTCCCTGTCTTTGGATTTTGTATATCTATTGCACCATGAGGAAACATATTAGTAACAACAAATGGACACTCCCAACGAGAACGTAACTTACATGGAAATAATTTCAATCGTGAATTAAAAAGGAGAACTTTTTATCCAACAGTAAAATTCTTTCTCAAAATCTGCTTATCGTGGAAAGCTTTCGTCTTAGCCTTATACAGTTTAGAACTCTCATATGATTCAGTACGCAACTCCTCGAGTTGTTGTAACTGCAACTTCCTATGGCGCCAGCTTGATCCAAGTTCATGTTGCACTGTTTGATCGCCCAGAAAGCTTTGTGCTCTAGCTCCACAGGGAGGTGGCATGGTTTCCCGAACACCAGCCTATAAGGTGACATACCAATTGGAGTTTTCTATGCCGTCCTTTTTGCCCATAGTGCATCCTCTAATCTAAGACTCCAATCTTTCCTATTTGGGTTGACTACTTTCTCTAAAATAGATTTAATCTCTCGTTTGGATACCTCAGCTTAGCCATTGCTTTGCGGATGATAGGATGTAGATACCTTGTGAAGAACGTTGTACTTCTTCAACAATGATGCTAACACCCTATTACATAAATGAGTTCCGCGATCACTAATGATGGCCCGTGGTGCTCCAAACCTAACAAATATGTTAGTCCTGACAAAATCTGCATTAACTTTTGAATCGTTAGTCCTGGTGGCTTTAGCTTCCACCCATTTTGAAACATAATCAACTGCCAATAAGATGTAAACATTACCAAAGAAAATATGAAAGGGTCCCATAAAATCAATACCCCAAACATCAAAGATTTCAACAATTAGAATAGGGTTTTGTGGTATTTGATGTCTGTATGTTATATTTCCTGTTCTTTGACAATTTTCACATAATTTGCAAAATAGATATGAGTCTTTGAAAATTGAGGGCCAAAAGAAACCACTCTCTAACACCTTATGTGATGTTCTTTTAGGTCCAAAATGACCTCCACAAGCTTAAGAATGACAGAAAGCTAGAATAGATTGGACCTCATTATCAGGTACGTAATGTCTAACTATCTGATCAACACAAAATTTCCACAAGTATGGGTCATCCCACACATAATGTTTTGCATCACTCCTAAGCTTTTCTTTCTGGGATTTTGAAAACTCACCCGGTAAATAAGCACTTACTAAATAATTCACAATGTCTGTATACCAGGGAGTTGTATTACCAATGGAAAGTAGATTCTCATCCAAAAACATGTCTTGTAATGGTAGTGCTTTCTCATCCTTAAGAATTCTGCTCAAGTGATCCGCTACCAAGTTGTCCGCACCATTTTTATCTTTAATTTCCAAGTCAAATTCTTGCAATAGCAAGATCCACCTTATGATTCGAGGTTTGGACTCCTTCTTAGTAAGCAAGTACCTAAGAGAAGCATGGTTAGAATAAACTATCACTTTAGTACCAAGTAAGTATGATCTAAACTTATCTAAAGCAAATACAACAGATAAGAGTTCTTTTTTAGTTGTGGAATAGTTTATCTAAGCCACATTCAATGTTCTAGAAGCATAGTAGATGGCATGGACAGCTTTGTCAATCTTTTGGCCCAAGACGGTGCCGACAGCATAGTTGCTTGCATCACACATTATCTCAAATGGGAACATCCAATTTGATGGTTGAATGATAGGGGCTGACATCAGCAATTTCTTTAATGTATCACAAGCCACCTTGCATTCATCATGAAATTGGAATTCCTCATCTTTCTGAAGCAGCTTGCATAAGGGCAATGCTATCTTGGCAAAATCATTGATAAACCTGCGATAAAATCCTACATGTCCAAGAAAAGAGCGTATCTCCCGCACGCTGACGGGGTAAGGCAATGCAGATATAATATCAATTTTAGCTTTATTGACTTCTAACCCATTAACTAACACTACATGACCAAGTACAATTCCTTGTTCTACCATAAAGTGACATTTTTTTCAATTTAGCACAAGGTTAGTTTCCAAACATCTATCCAATACACGTGTCAGATTATCTAAGCAGGCATCTAACGAATCACCATGTACTGTGAAATCATCCATAAAGACTATAATGTATTCTTCTAAAAGATCAAAAAAAATAGTCACCATACATCTTTGAAAAGTACCTGGGACATTGCAAAGATCAAAGGACATTCGCCGATAGGCAAAGGTACCAAAAGGACATGTAAATGTGGTCTTTTTTTGGTCTTTGGGTGCAATCACAATCTGGTTATAACCTGAGAAATCATCTAGAAAGCAATATTAAGTATGCCCAGCTAATCGTTCTAACATTTTATCAATAAAGGGAAGGGGAAAATAATCTTTTCTTGTTACTGTATTTAACCTCTTATAGTCAATACACACTCTCCAACCTGTTTGCATCTGTGTGGGCACTAACTCATTATTATCATTCTTGACAACCGTGATTCCGAATTTCTTTGGAACTACCAGCACCGGACTTACCCATGACTGTCGGAAATGGGGTAGATGATTCCTACATCAAGTAATTTTATTACCTCTTTCTTTAATACCTCCATCATAGGTGGGCTCAATCGTCTTTGTGCATCCTTCGTAGGTTTAGCACTGTCTTCAAGCAAAATTCGATGCATGCACATTGCGGGACTAATACCCTTGATGTCTGCTATACTCCAACCAAATACTGTGATGTGGTCCCTGAGGACTCTCAATAATTTTTCTTCCTGCACTTTGGTTAGATTACTAGCAATTATCACAGGAAAAGTTTCATTAGTCCCTAAATATGCATATTTCAAGTGTGCAGGTAATTGTTTCAATTCAAGTGTTGGAGCTTGCTCAACAGATGGTAATAGTTTTTGGTGAGACACAGGTAATTAAATTAACTAAACTGCATGCTTATCTGAGAGTTTAGGTAATGAATGTAGTGCAGCCACAGTTTCCTTCAATTCCTGATTTTGCTCGAGTTCATACTTCCCATCCATGTCCAAACTGCTAGAAATAACATCCTCCAAACTGTTTCTTTGAATTTATTCAAAAGTTTCCTGCACTAAAGAGTCACACACATCAATTGCAAAAACCTGACAAATATCACTAGGGTACCTCATGGCATCATAAATGTGAAATTGTATCTTTTTGCCATCAAACTCCATTGTCAAGGTCCCATTGTGCACATCAATCATAGTCCTCACTGTCTTTAAGAAGGGCCTTCCTAACAAGATGTGGGATGGGTTTGGTGATGTATCATCCTCCATATCCACTATGTAAAAATCTGCAAGAAAGATTAGTTCGTTCACTTGCACCAAGACATCTTCAACTACCCCTCGGGGATAAGTGTTAGTACGATCTGCCAATTGAATAATCACACCAGTATTTTTCAAAGGACCTAGATTTAGAGACTTATAAACAGATAATGACATTACATTAATTGAAGTACCTAAATCTAGCATGGCCTTCTCAAATCTAGTGTTTCCTATCTTACGTGGGATCGTGAACATGCCTGGATCATTACATTTAGGAGGCATTTTTCTTTAAAGAACAGCTGATACATTCTCGCCAACTGTGACTTTTTCATCATTTTCCAATTTACGTTTGTTAGTGCACAATTCTTTTAAAAATTTTGCATACCGTGGCACTTGTTTAATTGCATCCAGTAATGGAATATTCACTTCTACTTTCCTAAAAGTTTCCAAAATTTGTTTTTCATGTTCATCTTTCTTTGAAGTTCTAGAATTTCTGTGAGGAAAGGGAAGAGGAATATCTTTAAGCTGACAAAGGGGGTTAGCATGTACCTTCGATTTTTCCAGTTCCTCCTTAGCTTGCTCTTTCTCAAACTCAACTGTGGCTGTGGGTGTATCCATCTGCTTCCCACTCTGCAAGGTTATGGCACTGGCATTCTCCTTAGGATTCACAATAGTCTGAGATGGGAGCTTTCCTGAACCTTGATAGTCCAACCGACCCGCAGTAATAGCTAATTGGCTCATTTGACTCTCCAAACTATGGATGGAAGATTTCGTCTCTTGTTGAAACTGTTGTGTTTATTGCATAAATTCTTTGAACATGTCCTCCAAGGATGTTCCAGAATTAGCTGGTCTGCTTTAGTACTGTGGCTGATTTGGCTGAAATTGTGGTTTATTTGGGTAAAACTCTTGCGCCTGCGGCTTAGCACCCCCATAACTCAAATTGGGATGATCCCTCCATCCTGTATTTTAAGTATTAGAAAAAGGATCATATTTCCTTTGCGGCAGTGCCTGGTAAATTTCCACTGCATTTGCTTGCTGTGCATTCTCTTCCTCTTGTAATGTAGGGCATGCATCTGTAGGGTGCCACACCATTAAACATATTCCGCAAGCTTGTGTAACTGGCAAGTTACATGTTGCTAATTATTTTACCACAGCAGTTCAGTCAGAAATCTGTTGCTCTATATTACTCGTGCTTACCTCACTTACCCTTTATGCAGGATGATCATTCCGTGTTCCATATTGTTGTGCATTGGCGGCCATATTTGCAATCAAATTCTTTGCAGTCTCCGGTGTTTTATCTACTAATGCTCCTCCACTAGCAGCGTCCATCATACTCCAATCCATCGGTACAAGTCCCTCATAAAAGTTTATGATAAGGTGTTGATCATCAATTTGGTGTGGTGGACAACTGGAGTAAAGCTTTTTGAATCTCTCCCAGTATTCATACAATGTTTCACCACTGAATTGTCGGACTCCGCAAATTTCTGTCCTTATGTTGGCTACTCTTTAAGCAGGAAAGTATTTCTCCAAAAATAGCCTTTTCATATCATTCCATGAATGTATTGATCCAGAGGGGAGATAATACAACCAATCTTTTGCTAAATCCCCTAGTGAAAATGGAAAAGCTCTCAATTTTATCTTCTCCTCCGTAATATTGTGTGGCTTCATGGTTGAGCACACAACATGAAACTACTTCAAATGCTTGTAAGGATCCTCACCTGTAAGACCACATAAAGTAGGCAAAAGGTGACTTAGTCCGGATTTCAATTCAAACGCAACATTTAAAACAGGATATTCAATGCATAGAGGTTGTTGAGTGAGATTAGGAGTTTTAAAGTCCTGTTATATGGCACCGCCATCTCCTCGTCTGATTCGCTTGAAGTATGGTCTGAAAGTAGTGTGAGTGCGATGTTGAGGCCTGGTGATGGAACTTCGTCGGAATCTGCAAGTGGGCCTTGGGTTTTCCGAGCTTCCTTCCTAAGGCTTCGTGCGGTTCTCTCTATTTCTGGATCAAATTTTAATTCAAGAAAGTAAGAGGATCAAGGCATAAAAAAAATAAAATAAAAATAATTGAATAAATAAAAAACAAATAACACTCCCCATCAACGGTGCCAAAATTTTCTAGCTGTCGTCTAGCACTACAAAATTTACCTTACTTCTATTACACTAACTCAAGAATTAGTATAGTAATAAGCAAGGATTGATCCTACAGAGAGTGTGTTGTTTTATAATTATCCAAGTATTTTCTAATGAATTGGGGATTTTAGTTTGAAAAGTTGAATTAACAAATGAGTAAAAAGCTTCAATTCTTCAGTTCAGTATTACCTTTTCACAATTATGGATTAACCAAGTGTTTACACTATTTATCTTTCAATGAGATTAATAACCCTAGATAACTGCGATCGCTAATTATCCGAAATTCTCCTTATGTGTAAATCTAATGCGACGATCGCCAACAAAAGATCTTAACTATAATACAACCTAGAACTATCAGTCTAGATTTAATATGATAAAAGCATGAATAATGAGAATTAGATTATTCCAAGCAATAATTACACAATCAAGAATTATTTAACTTATCTTCTGAAAACCTTAATAATATTCAAAAGCTTGACCACAATCAAATATCATTAATTGCTACTTATGATCAGACATACATCGTTTGCTTAATATATATCTTAATCTAGCAGTTGATATCAATTTACTAATTTAATAATGCAGAAGCCAAATTAGTCAATTGAATAGCATACAAGAAAGTTTATGTAGATAATCAGAATAAATCTCACATACGAAAGAATAAATAATATAAACTTGATCAAACCATTAATTGAAAATAAGGTTCAACATCCCTTTAGAATTGAATGAGTAAATTAGCTTGACATGCCTTGATTCTTTAAAACTAAGGTTTGAATCAATGAATAGCCTCCTTCTAGTTCCCAGATCCCAAGATGAAATTAACCTAAGAAAACTACTAATATTTATAATCTAATCAAACCCTAGTACAAATAGGTAAGTCTGTAATCCTTTTCCAGCTCAACTTTATGTTTTAAATGACCAAATCTTCATCAGATCTGTCTGCCACGCGTGCCCCGCGCTAGCCTACCAGGGACTTTAACATGATTTAGCGCGACCCGCGCTCAGCTTAGCACAAATCAAGCGCGCCCCGCGCCTAGCTGCCAGATCACCTCTTTTAGCCTGTGTTCTTCCCATTTGCCCAGCTTCGCTTCTTTCCTGCACTTTGACACAAAAACATGAAAAGTAACATGCACTACTTAAGTAATCATAATATATTAAGCTTTAGAAATACCGATTTAGTAATTTTTTAACCTACTCATAAAGAATAAGAATTTGAGAAATATAACTGAATCAAACACTTTAAGAGAATCTTTTCTTAAATCTAAAGTCGAAGAATTGGAAATGATAATCTCTATGTGGAATCAATCTTCCTCATTTATGAACTTACTGATCACAAGTCAAGGAATGGTCTCTGACAGATTGAGATTAGGATTTGATGGTTTATCTTCCTCAAATTTAAGTATGGAAAAATATATGGAAACAAACAAAAACAATGTTTCTTCCTCTCATAAGAACATTGTGTTTGTGAAATCCATAGAAGTCACTAAACCAAGTATTTTTTGTCTACCAATTTCTGCTGACCAAGTGGTTGTTCCAAAAGACAACAGGTCACATACTAGTTTGGGTTTTATAAAATTGCAAAGCAAGATCAAGTCTACAACCATGTTTAGAAGTGTCGTAGAGATTAGAAATAACTCTACGACTAAATCTGGAAACAATTGTAGAATTGATTCTCACTCTACGAAATTCCAAAATCGTAAAACTGTTTGGAGACAAAGAGGTAAACTAGAAAGAAAAGGGATATCAACCACATAAGGTTCAAATGAGAAGAAATTCATACACAAAACACACAAATGGTTATGCATATCATAGATATGGGCATAAATCTGTTGATTACTACAATGTATATTATCAACCCAAGATTAGGTAAATCTGGGTTCCTAAGATAACTAACACTGAAGGACCCAAAAGAGTATGGTTACTAAAATAAACAATGATTATGCATGCAGGTACCAAGGTCAATTGAATCTGGTTGGTATCTTAATAGTGGATAATCAAGGCACATGACTGGGAATGAGGCTCTTCTAACAGATTTTAAAGATAAAGATGGTCTAGTTGTTATCTTTGGAGATAACAACTCTGCTTAAACCAGAGGATATCGCTCTATAGGAAAAGGAGCCGCTTCATTCAACAAAGTAGCCTACTTTGATGTACTAAAGGACAATCTGCTAAGCATAAGCCTGCTATGTGACAAGGGTCATCAAGTCATCTTCATCAACAACAAATGTCAAGTTCGAGATCTGGAAACCAACTCTGTCAAGCTAAATGGATCCAAAGAAAGAAATGTTTATATGATGAATCTCTCTGAAGAAATTTCCTCAGTATCTGCGTGTTTCTTCTCAAAAGCTTCAGAAGACATAAGCTGGTTATGGCAAAGGAGACTATCTCATATAAATTTCAAGAACATACCAAATCTTGCATCAAAGGATCTAGTCAGAGGTCTACCCAAAAAGAACTTCATCAAGGAAAGACCCTGTAAAGCTTTTCAACTGGGAAAGCAGACCAAGAGCTTATTCATAAGCAAGATGACTAACTCAAATTAAAAGCCACTACAACTTCTTCATATGGATCTCTTTGGGCCTATTCCAATAACCAACCTTGGAGGTAAAAGATACTCATTGGTAGTAGTAGATGACTATACCAGGTTCACATGGGTATTCTTCTCAAGTTCAAAGGACGATACAAGTACTCAACTAATCAGATTCTTCAAGGTAGTGATGAATGAAAAGAGTGAAAAGATAAAAGCTATAAGGAGTTATCATGGCAGGGAGTTTGACTATTCTGAAGTAAATCAGTTCTGTGAAGAAAATGGTATTCAACACAATTTCTCAGCACCTCGAACTCTATAACAAAATGGAGTAGATGAAAGGAAGAATAGAACTTTGATTGAAGCAGGAAGAACTCTTCTAGCAGAAGCTCGAATACCGGAGTACTTCTGGGCTGACGGTGTAAGCACTGCATGCTATACTCAGAATAGATCCTTGATTCACTCCACGATCAAAAAGATGCCCTACGAGCTATGAAAAGTAATAAAGATAAACATCAGCTACTTTCGTGCCTTTGGTTGTGCATGCTACATTCTCAATAATGGCAAAAGATATCTGACCAAATTTTAGCCTAAGTCAAATGAAGGAATATAATCTTTCTTGGATACTCTATAGAAAGTAAAGCCTACAGAGTTTTCAACAAGAATACTTTGACAGTAGAAGTATCTATCCATATCATATTTGATGAATCTGATGAAGGCGAACCAAACAAGAAAACTTAAATTGAAGAAGTCGTGGAATTGGAATCTCAAACTACACAGAATCCTACAATTAATGAAGATGTGCCAGATCCTACAATTATAGAACCAACTAAAGAAATCGTAGATGTAGACACTCAAAATTTTACATTCCTGTTACTAACCATGCAGGAGGGAAAACCATCTTTTACCTTCCAGAGACAACCCTGAAAGCCCAAAAGATCAAATCAACCCCGGCGACAACCCCGGAAGATAAAATCAACCCCAACAACAACCCTGGGAGATCAAATCAAACCCTAGCAACAACCCCGGGAGATCAAATCAAACCCCGGTAACAACCCGGGATATCAAATCAAACTCGAAAACAACCCCAGGGCATCAAATCAACCCCTGCGACAACCCCGAGAGATCAAATCAAACTCCGACGATATCCCCGGGAGATTAAATCAAACCCCGATGACAACCCCGAGAGATCAAATCAAACCTCGGCGACAACCCCGGGAGATCAAATTCACCCCGACGACAACCCCGGGAGATCAAGTCAACCTTCGGAGATGACCCTGAAGCATCAAATTAATCTCCAGAGACAACCACGGGATATCAAATCCAACCTCAGAGACGACCCTGAGGAAGAACAGAATCGGCTGGGATCAAACCTCGGAGACAATTCCGAGAAACAGTTGAAAGCCCCGACAACCCTAGAGATAACCCTCGAAAAAGCAAAATGGTCATTTAGCGAATTCAACATCAAATCAAGTTAAATCACTGCCATTAAGGTCCTGCAGAACTATAACGTTAATACCGAGTGAAAATAACAGAAGACAACTCAACGAACAGACTGCGAAGACCCGAAGATCTGGTCATGGACCTGTCTTCACTGATTCAGAAAAGTCCAAATTCCATGTGATTGTGTAGCTCTCGGAAAGGGCTTTTCAGAAAGGTATAGCAATTGGATTCCCAGATTGAAAGTTATGAAGGTTCAAGCAGACAACACGTTGCTCGGAGTGCATATACTTTGAGACAACTGGACCCACGAGCCTGGGCCCACCCGCAGCTGCCTCGGGTTGACCCGTAAATCTTTTGGTCTATAAATAGACCCCTCCATCAGCCAAAAAAAAGAAATAAAAGAAGAAAAGAGAGGAAATTACTCCCGTTTCAGCTCTTAACCCTTCCAACAGTATTCCAAACTTCAATATTGTTCTTTGCAAACACTTCTATACGTATATATACTAACATATCAAGTTTTAACCGGTGGAAATGGAGTTTTCAAGTACAAAAGTAGTTTAAAGCCTTCCTCGCTATATATTGTGAGATTTCTTCAAATCTGAAACTTTTAACTGCTTTAATATATATACATATATATATATATATATATATATATATATAAGTATATATATTTATAATTCTTAGTTTTTCCTGGATTGTCAATCTGTGGCTTTTCTGGCTTTAATATATGTATATATAATCATATATATATATATATATATATATATATATATATATATTTACATTAACTTATTTATGCCTAGATTATAAATTTGAGGCTTTTTACATCTTTAATATATACATAATCATATATATATATATATATATATTTGTATTAATTCGTTTAGCCTGGATTGCTAATCCGTGGTCTTTTCAGCTCTAATATATATAAGCATATATATATATATATATATATATATATTTTGATCAGTCATGCCTGGATTGTGAATCCGTGACTTTTTCCTGCTTTAATATATATATATATATATATATATATATATTATTTGTTTAATGTGATTAAATATTAGTGTTAAATATTCATTTGATGTAAATCTGTACTAATGTAGAGTTTGTGGACTAGATTTATTTAAATCTAGTTTTTTTCTTCTAGTTTTGTTAATATTAAGCAACTACGCGACCCTAGATCTGTATCTAGAGGGAACGTGAAGGTTGGCTACGCGTATGCAAGGATTTAACTGATGAATCCTTTGTTTTGCGACGTCTAGGTTTTAATTTTCCTTTTAGTTCCATATATCTGCCATGCAAGCTTTTAAGTGATATTTTGTGAGCCTAGGAATCACGGGATCTACGATTAATGGCATGAATCTAGATCCGATTCCGATGATAGACAAATTTGAATTGTATATATAGCTTCCAGGCCTTTTTGTAAATGTAAATAAGAGGGACCTTAAAACGGTTATCTGAATTTAAGGTATTAACATAGTAAAAGTGTTGTTTTGTGGTGTTTGGGTCACTTCGATGACTTTCATGCCCAAAAGGAGCCCGATACCTATGTATATATTTATTATTTTGTAGAAGATGCTTCGCATCTCGAGAATAAAATAAAATCAAGCCAAATATAGAATAAAATGGAAGTATCAAAAGGCTTCAATTCCTATGCGAGTGAAATGGTTTGAAATCTTTTTTCAAAACATCATTGTTATATTCTTGTCTAAAAGTGAACTTTTCAAATAAATCAAACCCTTCGTATGTAGGTCCAACGAAGCACGTCACTTATTTCAAATAAAGCACGTAGGCCTAATTAATTACAACACACACACAAACACATAATGATTAGGGAATTGAAAAGACACGGCAACTGTGTTTCACGGAAGTCGGGGGGTGCCTAACACCTTCCCCCCGCTTAATCAAGCCCCTAAACTCTATGAATCTTGGTCTCCAAGATAATTAAACAGAGTCCAGTAATTGGGTCATATTGCAAAATCTTTCAAAAATTGGTTGAGTTGGTACATCCATTTAAATCATACCAACTGACAACTCTGTCTAATTCGGACCAATAAAATCAATATTTTCAAAATCGTTGACATTATATATCGGTCTTTTCCTGAATATCTCAAATAAAAAACATAAAGGGTAGAAATGTATGTTGTGTGATTCCTCCACCATACGGTGAGACGCGTTGTATATGAATGTATGTTGTGTGATTCCTCCACCAGGAGGCGAACCCGTCGGCGTTTGATTACTGGACTCAAAAGAGACTAATCCTGCGAGGCTCAGGAAAGGCGCCACTCAGATACGCTCCAATTGAAAGAACGAATTAATTTCCCATCTAGTAAATTACGATGATCTGGGGACCTTCATGCCAAAAAGCCGTGAGAATAGCCTAAGATAGGTCAGCTTCTTATAAACCAAACGCGAAGGGAAGTCTCTGCATACCTTTCCCTTTTAAATTCAATGTAAATTTCCAAATTTCGTGTAATTATCAAATGAAAATATACATTCCATATCCCCTGTTAATTTTATTTTTTTGCACAAATATTAAATCATGTCATACTATCCTGTCAACAAAACAACTAACAGCTGTTTTGTAGAAAAAGATTAAAAAACCTCAAAAAATGACACATTGCATATCATGCATCCTGCTAATATATATCAAAATTCAAATACCTACTTTGATGTATGAAAATATTGGTCCCACTACCAGATCCAAATCTAAGAAGGCAAAAAGCTTACCCACTAACATGGAGGAAAGTACCCAACAGGGGACCAGTTTTATGTCTCGAGAAGAGTTTGAGGGACTAAAAAATCAGATAGCAGAGTTAGTTATTTTCCTGAAAGATCATAGCATAAGTACTCAAGGTCAATAAATACCCACTCAAGTAGAAACCTCTACACAAGGAGGGAGCTAGAATATTGACTAGAAAGAAAAAGAAGCTCAGATACCTGAACCACAAATTAATGAAAAATTCAACAAAACCCCTAAAATCACCAATCTCAAAGAAGATAGAGAAACTGGTGACATTAGAAAGAAAGTCCTGCAAATGGAAGAAACCATCCAGTCAATTAAAGGGATTGGTGTTTATGGGAGTGTAAATTACTCAGATCTCTGCATCTTTCCGGGGGCCCGTTATCCTGACAAGTTTTAGATCCCTGATTTGAAAAATATGACGGATTAGGAGATCCTTACACTTATTTGAAAGTGGTCATTAGAGAACTCATATCCTATGCCGAAGATGAGAATTTAAGGATGCAGTTATTTCAGAAAAGTTAAATCGGAGAAGCTAGAGCATGGTATGCCAGATTGGACAATTCCAAAATCCACAGCTGGGAAGAGCTAGCACATGCCTTCCTAAATCAATATAGTTTCCAATCACAAATGGCTCCAGATAGGTATCAAATTACCAAGGTTAAGAAGAAAAGCAGTGAATCTTTTCGTGAATATGCCCAACGGTGGAGACACCTGGTTGCTCAAGACATTCAATCAACGATAGAAACAGAATTGGTCTTGACATTCATTGATATATAAGAAGCTCCATTTTACGAGATGGTCCTAGCAGGTATAGGAAAATGATTTTTGAAGTGATTAAACACGGAGAAATGGATGAAATGGGATTGAAGTCTGGAAAGATCAAAGACCTTACTGATTTGGAAGTCGTGGCTGAGCACATTGAAGCTGGAAGCTATGGGAATAATTTTTGGAGAGTTCATAAAAAGAAGGAGTAGAATGTGTCTTTGATACTTCAAGGACAAAGTCAAAGAGACAATTAGAACTTGCCCATTCAAAGGAGAAATTATTCCCCTTTCCAAACTTCCGCACAATCTTCAAATCCACCGTTTCAAAAAATTAGAGAAGTTAAACGTCGAAGAACATTCACACCCTTAGAGGACTCATTAGAAAATTTTGTAAAACTTCTGACAACACAAAAGAAGATTGTCCAGCTCCTTCCTCCAGCTAATCCAAGTGGACAGAATTTTGACCCAAGTAAGAAATGTGTTTATCATTCTGAAGTTTCGAGCCACGATACCCAACATTGTTGGTCTCTCAAGCACAAAATCTAGGACCTGATAGACAGTGTGGTGACAACACAAGAACACCCACATGTTCAAGATAATCCTCTTCCTCAAAACAATGAAGAGGGCGTCAATATGATCCACATGGGAAACAGAGAAAGTTCCAAATACCTCCAGTACGTAGGAGAGTCCCCCAAGAAAATAAGAATAGGTCGGACAATTGGGAATGTTTAGAAAAGAAGTTTCTGATAGAACAAGAAATAAAATCTATCAAGGAACAGGTTGGTCAATTGGCAGAACTGGTAATATATCATCATCAGATAACGCGATAATTAATAAAGCAGAGCAATCATCGAGAAACAAATCTTCCTACGTCTAAAATTAGTCCCATTGTCAAGAAGGATTGTAGACACTCAAAATTTTCTTCAGTCCTGTAGCAGACACTCGATTTTTGTATTCCTATTACTAACCCTACAAAAGGGAAAAACCGTCTTTTCAACTCAGTTCAACCCCAATCTCAATACCGGGATGTCAACTCAACCCTGTTCTCAATGCCCGGAAGCCAGGACAACCTCGGTCTCAACCTAGGAGGTAAAGGTCAACCCCGATCTCAACCCGGGAGGTACAGGTCAGCCCCGGTCTCAACCCAGGAGGTACAGGTCAACCCCGGTCTCAAACTGGGAGGTACAGGTTAACCACGGTCTCAACCCGAGAGGTACAAGTCAGCCCTGGCCTTAGCCCGAGAGGTACAGGTCAGCCCCGGTCTTATCCCGGGAGATACAGGTCAATCTTGGTCTCAACTCAAAAGGTACAGGTCAACCCCGATCTCAACCCGGGATGTACAGGTCAGGCTCAGTCTCAACCCGGAAAGTACATGTCAGCCCTGGTCTCAACCTGGGAGGTACAGGTCTGCCCCGGTCTCAACTCGGGAGGTAAAGGTCAACCCTAGTCTCAACCCGGGAGGTACAGGTCAGCCCCGATCTTAACTCGAGAGGTACAGGTCAGCCCCGATCTCAAACCAGGAGGTACAGATCAACCCTAGTCTCAACCCGAGAAGTACAGGTCATCTTCGATCTTAACCCAGGAGGTGCAGGTCAGCCCCGGTCTCAACCCTGAAGGTATATGTCATCCCCGGTCTCAACCTGGAAGGTCAGGTCAAGCTCCGGTTATAACCTAGGAGGCCAACTCAACTTCGAAGATAACCCCAAAGCCTTACATCATCTCTAGAGACAAACTTGGAAGAATCAAGTCAGCCTCAGAGACAACCCTGAGGACAAACAGAATCGGCTAGGATCCAAACCTTGGAGACAACTTCGGGAAATCATCCGAAGGCCATGGCAGCACTGAAGGTAACCCCAGGAGGGGCAAAATGGTCATTTTACTAACATAAAGCCGATTTGGTTAAACTTGAGCCGAATTGATGCCACCAAGGTCAGAAAAAACCATAACAATGATCCCTAGTGGTAACAGCGCAAGACAGCTCAACGGATAAACTGCGAGGAATCAAAGACCTAGTTTTGAACCCATCTTTTTAGAATCGAAAAAGGTTTACTCCCATGTTATTGCGACACTCTCGGCGAGGGCTTTCCGAAAAGGTATAGCACGCCTCAAACGGACGCTCCGATCAAAAGTTAAAAAGTTTCGAATCTGACCTCGCATTGCTCGGAGTGCACGTACTTCGATGCAACGGACCCACCATGTGAGCCCCGCCACGTGGATCCGCACCTCTACCTGTGGCTGTCGCAGGTAGAGCTGCTTCCATCGGGTCTATAAATAAACGTGCACCCCCAGCTCATTTTAAATCAAAAAAAACTCTGAACCTCTGTCCGTTTGGTTTCTCAGCCCCCCTCTTGTACTCCAAACCCAGATTTTATCACTCTAACACGTAGATATACTCATATACTACCACATATCAAAAATTAACTGGTAGAAACGGATGTTTAAAGCCTACGATCTGGCAAAAAGCCCGTGTAGCAGTCCATTGTGAGTATTTTCACGATCAGAAAGTTTATATTACTTCATTGCACTTTTATACACTTGCATGTTAATTTTTACTTTCTGATTTTGCCCGGAACTCAGTTTTGTGGTCGTTTTGCTTACGTTTTTGGATATTTTAGTACAACTCGGATCGTCGATCCGTCGCTTCTAACAGCTTATATATATATATATATATATATATATATATATATCTGTGTGTAGCAACTTCGCCGGACTGGGTTATCTTCCTAGTCCGGGTTTGGCTTTTTAATGTATATATTTAACTATATATATACTAACTTTTCAATTCTGTCAAGCGCGAATGTCAAATCTGAGGTAGTTTACTGCTTTTATATATATAACTATATATAATTTTTTCTGACTTATTTTGGCCTAGATTTATACTTCATAGCCTTTTTATTGCTTTAATATATTTATATTAACTATATATATTATTATTTACATTCCAGTATGGCCTGGATTATTCTGTGGCCTTTTTACTTCTTTTTTAAATATATATATATGCACTTCCATTTTCTGTCCGGGCAAAGGATAGAATGTATGTCGCCGTTTAAAGCCTTTATATATATATATTTATATTTCGTCAAGCCTAGATTACTCCGTGGCATTTACAGCTTATATATATATAATTGAAAAATATATATATATATATATATATATATATATCTATTCTAGTTCGGGCATCGAAGTGAAAATCCACCACCCTTTACCGCTTTTATATATATATTTCAATTATGTCCAGCCTAGATTACTCCGTGGCTTTTTACAAATTTTATAAATATATATATATACATATATATTTCCATTTCAGTATGGGCATCGGAGTGCAAACCCATCGCCCTTAACAGCTTTCGTATATATATATATATATATATATATATATATATATATATATATATTGCTTTACTCATTACGATTAAATTGCTACTTTAATATTCATTTGATATGAATCGGCATTAACATTTCTGCGGGCGAACTAGATTTCTTTAAATCTCGCCAACTCTAGCTTTCAAATAGTTCAAAATAGGTCCAGACAGAATCGAGAAGTTAGAATGGTTGAGATTTAGTTAAATCTAGCATTTTTCTAGTTTCAGTTATGAAAGCTACCTCGCGGCCCTTAGATCGCTATCTAGTGGGAACGAGACACTTCAGTTACATGCGAGCCAGGATTTACTGATGAATCCTTGGTTCTGGCGACATCTGGATGTAAATATATATTTATGTACATATTTGAGCTGTGCAAGTTTTATTGGCTTCTCTTTGTCAGCCTAGGAATCGTGGGATTCATGATCAAACTAATCAGAATGTGATTCCCACGATGGACAAACTCCACTTTACAGATGTACCCTACCAGTTTTTCTATAAAAATGTACATCCGAAAGACCTTAAAACGGTTATCCGGGTGTAAGGTCCCAACATAATGAGAATAATGGTTTGTCATGTCAGAGTCACTACGATGGCTGTCATGCCCATGAGAAGAACGACACTTGTATATATGTTGTGATCGAGGATGCTTCGCAGCCCGACAATCACCATTCAAATTGAGTCAAAATGCTAAAAAGATAAAACGGAAGTGTTAACATGCTTTAATTCCTATGTCAGCGTAAGAGTTTGAAAACCTGCTTTTAAAACATCATTTTAATAATCTTGTCTAAACAAGAGACTTTTGCAAATCAAATCAAACCCTTCGTATATAGGTTCAATGAAGCCTGTCCATGCTTTCAATCAATCAAACATAGGCCCAATTTCTTTCAACATTCACACAAACACACATTGCAGATTTAAAAGGGAAATATTGAAAAGATGTGGTATTCCTAACACCTTCCCCACACTTAACCAAGCCCCCGAACTCAAAACATCGGTTTCAAAGATCAAGTTTCGACAGTGTCCAGCAGTTGGGCCTCTTTTCAAACAAAACTCGGTTGAGTTGGTACAACCATTTCAAATCTACCAACTACCGACTTTGTAAAACGTTCAAATCGTCGACATGATACATGTTGGCCTTTTCCTAAAAAATCAACACCTTTTTCATAAAAAAGATAAAATAAGGGTAGATAAAACTTAGGAAGAGAGAAAGATTCGGGTCCAACCCGAACCGTATTTTCCCCCGATGTTGACAGGTGGAGACTCTACTGGGGATTTTAGAGGGCTTAGGCCGCCTTCAAATCTTTTCAAAATCTCCCATCTGTGTATGTGTTAATGATGCGTCCTTACATTGAATGAATGCGTGAATTCTGCGTCTTTACATTGAATGAATGTGAATGAATGCTTCCCTGCGTTATTAGTGCTTCAGACCAATATTAGTGCTTCGCACTAATGTCATCATGTGCATACGGTGAGACACAATGTATGTGAATGTATGTTGTGTGATTCCTCCACCAGGAGGCAAACTCGTCGGTGACAGAGTAATGTCTACGAGGATGGCTAAGTCTTCGTGGCTCATGAAAAAGCACCACTCAGATCCGCTCTAGTTGAAAGATCGGATTAATTTCCCCTCTAGTAGATTGAGATGATCTAGGAACCTTCATGCTGAAAAGCTGCGAGAGTAGTCTAAGATAGGCCAGCCTCTGATTAACCAAATTCGATGGGAAGCATCTTCATGCCTTCCTTTTCAATTCAATGTCAAGTTATTAATTCCAATGTAAATAACACAATGTAGATATCATAATGTTAATGTACATTCCATATTTTGTACATCTTGTTATGCTATCCTGTCATCAAAACAACTGACCTCTGTTTTGCAGGATAAGATAAAAAAACCTCAAAAACACATCATGGCATGCATCCTATCCCTACCTGCCTCAGAAAATTGGCATGCCTACGTTTTGTTGTAGGTGAAAAATTGGTCCTATCAGTAGATCTTAGTCTAAGGAAGCGCTAAGTCCATCTCTGAACATGACTTCCAGTGCTCAGTCAGAATCCACTACTGTCTCTAGGGAAGAGTTTGAAGGACTGAAGAACTAGATAGCCGAATTGGCCAGTTTCCTGAGAGAGCAAAGTAAAGCTCTTAAAGGAAAACAAGCACAGGGTCACACAGGACCCGATACACCAGGTGGAAGTTAAGAGACCGAAAAAACAGACACTCAGATTCCTGAATCACAGAATCAGGATACAACTAACAAAACCCCTGAAATCACCATTCTTAACAAAGAACAGGAAGATGGTGACAATCTGAAGAAGGTCCGACAGTTGGAAGAAACCATCCGGTCTATCAAAGGGATTGATGGATTGGGGCATTTGGCAGTGTTAATTATTTAGACTTATGCAATTTCCCTGGGGGTCGTTACCCTAAAAAATTTTAGATCCTTAATTTTGAGAAATACAATGGATTGGGAGACCCCTATACTCACTTGAAGGTGTTCATTTGAGAGCTCGGATCCTATGCAGAGGATGAGAAACTCCGAATGTAGTTATTCCAGAAAAGTCTAATTGGTAAGGCTAGAGCCTGGTATGCCCGTCTGGACACCTCCAAGATTCACAGCTGGGAAGTGCTGGCCCATGCCTTTCTCAATCAATACAGTTTCCAGTCTAAACTGGCTCCAGACATATATCAAATAACCAAAATCAAGAAACAAAGTACAGAGTCATTCAAAGAATATGCTCAACAATGGAGACGAATGGCAGCACAAGTCACTCCACCTATGACTGAGTTTGAGATAGTCATGACCTTCATCGACATCCAAGAAGCCCTGTATTATGAAAGGGTCCTAGTAGGCATAGGAAAACCATTCTCAGAAATGATCAAGCACGGCGAGATGGCAGAAATGGGGCTCAAATCTAGGAAAATAAAGGATCTAACCGCCTTAGAAGCTATAGCTGAGCATATTCAATCTGGAAATTATGGGAATAATCCCCGGAGGGCACACAAGAAGAAAGACAAAGAAGTCTCCTTAGTATTGCAAGGACAGAATTAGAGGGGTGATTTAAGCAGCATGCCCATTCAAAGGATGAAGTATTCCCCTTTTCAAGATTCAGCACAACCTTCAAACCAGCCATTCCAGAAAAATTTGGAGGCCAGGCGTCGAAGAACGTTCACCCCCTAGGGGATTCACTAGAGAATGTGCTAAAACTGTTGATGGCACAGAAAAATATTGTGCATCTCCTTCCACCCACTAATTCCAGTGGATGAAATTTTGACCGAAGCAAAAAGTGTGCCTACCATTCTGGATCCCCAGGCCATGATACACAAGACTGTTGGTCTCTCAAGCATAAGATCCAAGACTTAATTGACAATGGAGAGATTATGGTGACCAAACCAGAGCAACCGCACGTACAAGATAATCCCTCCCTCAGCACAAAGAGGAAGGTGTCAACATGATTAGCTCACAAAATGGAGTAGGATCCAAATACCTCCTATACGTCGGAGAATCAACTCAATCCAGCCCAGACAGTTGGGAGTTATCAGAAAGGCAGTTCCTGATAGAACAAGAGATTAAGTCTATCAAGGAACAAATTGGACAATTAGCAGAGCTGGTTATATATCAACATCAAATAACCAGGCATCTAATGAACCAATCCAACCAACAAGAGATAAGTCCACCTACCCCTGAGATTAGTTCTATTGCTATAAGGGATCACCATCGGTTTCTTGAACATGAACCCTGGGCTGATAGGGTGGCCAAGGAGGAGAAGTTCTAGGATGGTCGGGAATTTGCCTTTCAAAGGAATTTCACCAACTTGAATCAACCTATGAAAGAGATCCTCCAGATGTTAATCAATGAGGGAATGGTTTCAGACTTATTACCCCCGATAAATCCTCGATCCAGAAAATTCAAGCCTGACCAAATCTGTTAGTATCACTCCAATGCTCCCAGTCATGATACTAAAGATTGTTGGGGACTTCGTAACCTGATTCAGAATATGATTGAAAGCGATGAACTGATAAGAGGGAATTAAGATTATGGCCTTCCTGATGAAGAAACTCTCTTTATTCCCACTACATGGAATCAGGATACACTGGCTGTTATTTCCTGTGATAAGGAACCAACCCTCACACCCCTAATGCTACCAGGGAAAGGGGTCCAAGGAACACAAAACCCTATGAAGTTGGTTGCGCCCGAACCCTTGATATTACCATTTAGACCCCAGTATCCAGTGATCAGTCTGAAGAAAGTCCCGTGGAACTACGGGAATGATGAAGGTTCCACCTCAAACAACATTGCCATTGTACCAAAGGAGAATCCATTGTACCTGCCTCAGCGGGTGATCAAAGTAGTCATCAAAGCCAAAGAAAGGTGGCCGAGAAGAAAATCGAAGAGTTCCTCAATAAAATGGGACACAATGAAATCAAAGTGGTGCAAAGCCTAAAGGATGGACCCAAGCAGATGTCTATCCTAGATCTAGTCTTATCATCAGTGGATCATAGCAACATTCTGGTGAAAGTACTAGAAGAAGCCCATCTGCCAAAGATAGTGGATACCGAGAAATTCCTTCATGTGATAGAACACATCTTTAATAGCAATGTGATATCTTTTACTGAAGATGATATACCTGCAGAGTGGACGGGTCATCACAAATCCCTGCATATAGCAGTGATGTCATCAGGGTATGTGATCGGAGGTGTGCTGATAGATGGAGGGTCGTCCCTAAACATCTGTCCTTATGACACTTTGGAGAGAATGAAGATCAACCCAAACCGGATAAAAACTAGTCATGTGGTCATCCGGGCTTTCGATGGATCTCGCCGAGAGGCTGTGAGAGAGATTGAGCTTCCTCTATAAAGGGAAGCAAAAAGGGAAAAGAAAAGTTCCTGTATAAAGGAAGAGACCCATATGCCAACATGCGAGTTCTCTTACACTACGAGGGTATAAATGATGATATCCCAGACAGTGATGAAGAGGATCAGATCCAAATTCCTCGCATCAAGAAAGAAAAGGGAGGCAGTTCAAAGAGAAACCCCGGCCCTATTTTGAATGATGTCTTAGTTACATCCGAGATGAGGCAGACTAGCACAATTCCTTGATCCTCCCTGTTCACGAGGAATATCTGACCCTGAATAACTGGAGCAGCGTCCCTTTCCTCATTCAAAAAGGGTAAAAGGGCAGAGAATCTATCTGCCCTGTAACATGGTTTCATTTACTGCTTGTTTTATTGCACAGCTATAGTAGTAACTTTTGTCATATTTTGCCAAATGCTTTGTTTGTTTAAGAAGTTGCATATATTAAAGTGAAAGCATTTTGTTTTCAGGACTCCAAGATTGGATTTGTTTGCCCCTGCTGATGAGATGCCAGCCTGTCACAGTGACTACAACTTTGATGTAGAACTGAACTTCGACTTGATGAAAATTGATCAAAAGGAGAAAGATGACTATGAGGTGCCCGAGGAAATTAAGGAATGGGTCAAAGACAAACCCAAACCAAACCTCGACCAAACCACCATTGTCAATAATGGAACCTCAGAAAACCTCACAGAGATCCAGATAGGCACAGACCTCACACAAGACCAAAAAATTGACCTGATTGAACTCCTAACACAGTTCCAGGATGTGTTTGCATGGTCACACAAAGACATGATTGGCCTGTCTTCGGATATTGTCATCTATCGAATGCCCATCAAAGATGTATTCAGCCAGTCAAGCAAAAGCTCAGGAGATTGAAACTTGAATGGAGTCTGAAAGTCAAAGAAGAAGTTTTTAAATAATTTAAAGCCGGCATCATCATGGTATCAACATACCTAGAGTGGCTGTCAAACATAGTCCCCGCGCCAAAACCCGAAGGGAAAGTACGAGTATGTTTACAGGGATTTGAACAAAGCCTGCCTAAAGGATAATTTTCTGGTACCTTTCATCCACATCCTGATCGACAACATGGCGCAGTATGACATGTATTCTTTTGTGGATTGCTTTGCTGGTTACCATTAAATCATGGTTGCTGAAGAAGACAGCTTTCATCACTCCCTGGGGAACCTTCTGTTAAAGACGTTTGTCTTGCGGCCTCATTAATGCCGGGGCCATATATCAGTGAGCTATGATGGCCCTGTTTCATAATATGATGCATAAGGAGATATATGTCTATGTGGATGACATCATCGTCAAATCCCAGAAGGAGGAAGATCACATTGACCATCTTAGGAAGCTGTTAAACAGGTTGCGTAAGTACAACCTCAAGCTGAATCCAGCCAAATGTGCTTTTGGCGTCAAGTCAGGCAAGTTATTGGGATTTTTGGTGAGTAATAGAGACATTGAGCTGGATCCTGCCAAAATTAAAGCCATCACTGAGATGCCAGTACCTCGAACAGAGAATGTGATACATGGGTTTCTGGGAAGGATCAATTTCATAAGCCGATTCATTTCCCAGCTCACAGCGACTTGTGAACCCATCTTCAAGCTACTAAGGAAGAATTCCTCCACCAAATGGAATGAGGATTGCCAAAAAGCCTTCCCTGCCATGAAGAAGCAGTTGATTGAAGCGCATGTCTTGGTATCATGACAATTCAGCAAAGTCTTCAAGGAAATGCAGTCCGACCATGGAAAATGTATTTTGATGGAGCAGTAAACATGGAAGGTGCCAAATTCTGGGGCAGTCCTTATCTCTGGTACATGAGAACAATATCATGTGGCTACCAAGCTACAAATTTTCAACACCAACAACACAGCTGAGTATGAAGTCTATATAATGGGGTTGAAGTTAGCCCAATCCCTGGGTATCAAACATCTATTGGTCTTTGGAGATTCTGAGTTGGTTATCAGACAAACCAAAGAGGCATATCACACCAAAGAACTGCATTTGCTGCCCTATCATCGACAGGTCGTCAAAATATCCATGGAGTTTGAAGGCATAATTTTCATCCATATTCCTCGGGGTAGGAATTACTTCGCTGATGCATTGGTGACGTTGGCTTCCTTAATCAGCATATCCGATAGGAGTAGGATTCCCGACATCAAATTCACAAGCCAAAAGGCTCCGACAAACGGGAGTTACATTGGAGAAGTATCAGATGAAATACCTCCTATCAAATAACCTTGGTATCAAGACATCAAGGAATATCTCCGAGATGGATCTACACCCGATGGGGCAAGCCAATCCGAACGGAAGCGAATTCACAAGATGGCTATAAAGTTCTATTTGAGCGGAGACGCACTCTACAAAAAGGATGTTGGAATAGGGATCTTAAGATGCCTTGATAAAGAGCTAGCCCAGAGATGGATGGATGAAGTCCATGGTGGATTCTGTGGTCCACACATTAGCGGTCATTTGCTGGACATAAAGATATTGAGAACAGGGCATTACTAGATCTCCCTCAAAGCTTACTGCGACGACCACGTCAAGAGGTGCTACCAATGCTAAATCTATGGAAATGCCATACACGTTCCTCTAAATGAGCTACACAATATGAGTTCGCCATGGACTTTTTCTATGTGGGGAATGGATGTGATAGGTCCAATAGAACCTAAAGCTAGCAATGGACATCGATTTATCTTCACCATGATTGATTACTTCAATAAGTGGGTTGAAGCTATCTCTTTTCCCAAAGTCACCAAAGTGCTTATCATTGGTTTCATTAGAAACAATGTTGTCTGTCGATATGGACAACCGGAGGTGATCGTATTAGACAATGCCAAGAACCTAAACAATCAGATGATGAGAGAACTATGCAACAAGTTCCACATCAAACATCTTAATTTCGTCATCTATCGGCCCAAAAAGAATGGGGATGTCGAAGCGGCCAACAATAATATCAAGAAGATCATGTAAAAAATGTCCACCAATCACAAAGAATGGCCTGACCTATTGCCTCTAACCCTGTTAGCATACAGGACGTCAATGCGTACTTCTACTGGGGCAACCCCTTACTCATTGGTCTATGACATGGAAGCAGTACTTCCCATAGAAGTAGAAATGGAGTCCTTGAGAGTGTTGATAGATGCTCAGATGGAGGAAGACCAGTAGTTGCTAGATCCGTACCACCAACTGTCCCTAATAGATGAAAAGTGGGCTACATCCATTTTCCACTGGCAATTATATCAGCAAAGGATTGCTCGATCATACAACAAGAAAATTCGAATCCAACAGTTCAAAGAAAATGACTTGGTACTAAAGAACATTTTGGCCAATCAAGATGAAGCCAAAGGAAAGTTCGCCCCAAATTGGGAAGGCCCTTTCATTGTCAATGAAGTGTTGACGGGAGGAGCTATCAGATTATAAGAAATGGTTGGAAGCGAATTTCCCCAACTCATCAACTCAGACTCCATAAAAAGGTACTATGTCTGAAGTATATGCATACCAGCATCCTGTTCCTACTAATCAATTAAAACTGGTTCGGTTTTCAATGGAAAACGGAACTACGAGTGACCTGATCTCCCTCAACCCAGGAGTACGTAGGCAGCCATTTCTGGTGTGGTCAAACCAAACAAAAAACTCAAAAACTCATCCAATCAAACTCAAAAGAGACACTTTTCAAGCCTCTCTCACACAAAATGGAACTATGAATGACCTGATCTCCCTCAGCCTGGGAGTACGTAGGCAGCCATTCATGGTGCGGTTTGACCTTCAAGAAAAATAAAAAACCAATAAAAACCAGTTCCAAGATACCGAACTCATATGAAACCTACATTCTATCAAGCCTCCATGGTCAACGGTCCCATCTGAGATATTCTCTGACATCTTAATGTCAATCCATTAAGGAGAAGCTCATGTTACATCAACAACAGCAAGTCAGGAAAGAAGTGGTAATCACTCAGCAATGACAATACATATCCAAATAGGAAAGTGAATCAAAATATATTTCTCTAATATATAATATTATTTGATATATATAATGTGTCTTGTACATGACAAAAATGGCTGATCTAGTATGTGCAGGAAAAGCAAAGCTAGTCTATGGACCCAAAGATAAACGGGACAGCAGTGCCAGCATGGCATCTCTTTGAAGATGGAGGAGGCGCTGCAAGCACAATACCCTCAGCCTCCATACGGGTCAAAATATCCATAACCATCTGCATAGTGGCACTGTGATCATCAATGTAAACACTCATATCGGCAACCAGACCATGAGTATATAATCGGAGAGCAGTACTATCGGTAATTTGGAAATCTCGAGAAGCTATGGCCTCATCCCTCTCTACAAAAGCAGCGTCCCTGGCAATCAAAGTCTCCTCAATCTCGACAAAAGCAGCATCTCGAGAAGATTGAGCCTCATCTCTTTCGACCAATGTCGTATCCCGAGTGGCTCGAGCCTCATATCTATATCAGCGAAAGCTATATCTCTGCCAGGCAGGGAAGTCAACATCAGCGCCCTAGCCTGATCTCTCTCGAAGGTTATCCTATCTAGTGAATCTGCCAAAGCTGTATCTGTCCCGGTAGGAATGATCGACGGGTCACTAACTAAGGCTGCTGTCAGATCCATGAACAAATCGTCCTCTATAGGAGAATCGGGATCCTCTATAGGCTCCTCCTCGTCTGAATCCACAATGGGAGCTGACTGGATGAGCGTGGCTGCTACTATATCAGTCTCCAACCACGTTGACTACTCTGGAGAACGATCCGGATGGCTAGTAGAGAAATCAGCTCTCTCCCTATGAGTCCAACCTCATAAATCCTGATCAAGTCGGCTGACGACATAGAAAAAGCTGACATCCGCTGATCAATAGCCCCCTCAAACTGGCGTAGGCTCTGGAACTAATCGAACTGACCCATAACTACCAATGGATGGTAGGTGGGCACCCCTCTCAATCCCACTAGGGGCAAGTAGTCCATGCCAGATGCATGGGTGATGAAGCTATAAGGGGAGACCAGCCCTGAGCATGGCAGAATCTAAAAACATGCTCAATATCTTACAGAAAGGTTGACCAGGTCCCTACATCCGAACACTTCGCTGGCTGAAATGAGTAGGACATAGCTATCTCATAGGAGAACCAGTACCCCTGATGTATGAAGAAGCCAATCGGACGCAAATGGCTTATGAGCCATACATACAGAAGGATAGAGCTACCTCTAAAAAATCCCTCTGAATGGGTACTGAAATAGGTACCTGACCTTAATATCTCGGCCAGTATCATCGACAGGATGGTGCTACCCTGTCTAAGGGCACGGATCACGACCATCAAGCCCAGGTCCAAATGGTCCAAATATAGTGGCATGTATACATAGGCCACGATTCACAACAGTAAAACATCTATCCTGGCTGAATGCCACGCCTCTGCCGAGAAGATAAAATCCCCAGTATGTCAATTGTAGCTGTCCAGCCTACCAAAATGATCGATTAAGAAGTTAATCGAGATCACCCGTCTGAAAAACGATCGCATCCGTGACTACACTCTGACGAAGACCCGACATCCGTAGGAATGGTCTTCTCGTATCACTAATAGCAGTACGGACGTACGGCAAGTCCAAAGCCAAACCAGTAAGCAGCTCGTACTCCTCCAGAGTTGGAGTCAACTCGTGCCGCCCGAAGCGAAAAACCTGCCTCTCAGGTATCCAACAGGATAAGAGGCCATCTAGGAATACATATGGGACCTGGAAGTCCACCAGGGCTAATGAATGCCCTAACATCTGATCTACTGTCCCTCTGGCTGGGAAGGGCATGCTATCATACCACGACCTCAAGGACGCCACCACCACAGATGGTTGTAGCTGCTCGATGCGATTGACTATCAAGGACGACATCTGTATCATTGTATCACAAGACTATCCAGGGGTCAAATCTGAACTCATCTGTCTAAATGCATATCCAAGACATAATACATGCATAATGATAATAATAAACATGATGCAATAGATAGGAAATATTATACATATCTAGAGTAATCTATCTTCTACAAGCATCATCTCTGTCTGCTAATAAAGTGCAAAATAAAAGTAAAGGGATATGGGGCACAACCCCCCAACTACTAGCAGTGGTCTATAAAATGGGGTATAGCCGCCCAACAGCCAAAATAGTGGCCTATAAAAAGATATAGCTACAAAGCTATCCAAAAAGGTCAAGATAATCTACACTCAGGCTGTTAACCTACTCCATCTCCTCCGTGGATACAAAATCTCGGCCATCAAGAATGTCAGGGCGGTACAAGGGAGGATCAAACCCTGTAAAACTGCTGGAAAATGGACCCGTGGAAGGGCCTGCTTCGAAGCCAAAAAGATCAAAAGAAAATACCTCTGATGGATCTCTGCCAAGATGCCTGATAAATAAATAAGCTCTCTCCAACTGCTGGGTCAGTCCTGTAATCTGGTCCAACTGAGTAGGCTCCCTGAGC
The DNA here is from genome assembly GCA_020205555.1 of Panax stipuleanatus. Taxonomy (NCBI): domain Eukaryota; kingdom Viridiplantae; phylum Streptophyta; class Magnoliopsida; order Apiales; family Araliaceae; genus Panax; species Panax stipuleanatus. The sequence goes on from CM035119.1 coordinate 52,278,424, forward strand.
CAAGCTATCCAGTCTGTCATCAACACAGACCCCGGCACCATATTTGTCATAAACTGGGTAGCACGAGTCTGAGCCCCAATAGTTTGAGGACTTGACCAGCTGTTGAATGCCTCCTGACTGTATGGACCCTCTGACAAGGTAAAACCATCTATGCCCTCCATCAAAATGTTTGTGACTGGCTGAGCTAGTGGCCAATGGTGCCAAGCAGGAGGAACAATGGGAATGCGGATCTGCCCCGTGATGCTCCTAATAGCACGCTCTCTTAAATAGAGCTCCCAACCGCCCTCTGTCAAAAATGGGACTCTGCGGGTAGATAATGCATACTCCCGACAAGTGGGAAACTGCCCTCAAACCCGACTGGAAAAAATTCTAAGGTATACGGTACCCATGATATCGATCTGGTTGTCAAAAGCTCTAGCTGCAGGTGGGAATGGGTGAATCTCTCAGCTACAGGGACCTCCGTCAAAGTGGAGTGGTGCCATCTCCGTCCTCAAGGATAAGTCTCAAGTCCTAAAGTAGTGGCGGGACGTAGGCAAGGAAGCCTCTCATATGCCCAGAACTAGCCATATAAATATCAAAAGTCCTCAGTGACCAAGACTGACAAATGTAAATGCAGAAATAAAAAAAGTACAAGAAAGATGTACTCACCAGCAGAAATGGGTAGAACCCTAACCAAGCCTCCGTCACACCCTCTAAGCATATGCGCATACCTCAGAGAAAATAGGCAAAGGTGTAGGCACCCCAATCAAAGTCACTGAGGCACTCCACATGTCGAGTGGCACTAACTACGGCAAAGGACACCGTCGAAGAGTTGTCCGCAAGGAAATAACCCCTGATGATTACCAAAAATAATCGCCGTAGGATGCGATCCCTAACCCTCTGATTGTCAAGCAAAGGCTCAAGCAAAGCCCCACTCTGGGCATCTACGCTCAAGGGACCAGATCGGATCGTCCGACCCTTGATTATCATCGCAGGAACTCCCAGTAGGGACCGAATAGCAGTGGGTGTAATGTCAGCCACAATAGGCACTGGCTCACCCTCAAACTCTATCCCGGTGATGAACCTCCAATCCATAGGCGTCATCATCACCTCGCAATCCAGCAAATGGACAGACTGAGTCTGGTGGAACCAGCGCTTGGATAAAGCCCTCATAAAACCCCATGGGCAACAGCGTGGAAAGATAGAAAAGAACGTCTGAAACCCCCAGGTGCCAACAATGTCCTTATAATCCTGGTACAGAGTGTGAAAAAGAGAATGCACATTAAACCAGTTCCCTCGAGGCTGCGTAAATCCAAGAACATGCATTAAAAGCCAACCCATGTCAAAAACCTGTGCCCTGAGAATGGCAAAAGAAAGAAAGAAAATCCAGAAAGAAGAAAACTTTGGTTAACTCGTTGGCATGAAGGAACCTCGATGGATGATGACTTAAATCTCCTAGTAGATCTTGGACTGGCACAACAATGCCTGGGAGCTCCGTACGTGGAGCCTGAGATAGGGCAGGAGCAGCAAACGGAGCCTCCTCATCATCTATGTCTACCGACGGCTCATCCCGGATCAGATGGATCACTAACTCAGCCAATCTACGAGACAGCCGGGCTGGTCGTGGCTGAGGAACATCGGAGGCTCTCCTCTGTCTAACTCTTAAAAAGACTCCGCTAGCACTCCCGGGTCTATCTCGGTCCATCACCTTGACAAAGTCTCCAAATCACCTCAGAAAGGGTGAGGTAAGCCTAAAACCTATGGCTTATTAATTTAAAGCAGTATTTTATGCATTTTTAAAACCTAAAACATACATGGGTCAACCAAAATCCCCAGTAGAGTCAAAACTGCATGTTTATTAAATGCTCAGGCTTTTGAATTTTTTTTGCCAGAGTCTCCTTTGTAAAATGGACTGTCCGCATGCACACAAGCATGTCTAGGTGGCCACTCAGTAGCACACCTTCCCAAAAACAAAAATAGTTTATATTTATGAAAACAAAATCAAAAATAAACTTCACATGGTAGCCAAATTACCATGGACATTTTTTAGTTAAAAATCCAGGCTCGCTAGGCCTCAAAAAGCATGAGTAAACAGATCAAAAAGAGCTGAAATTGACTGCCTCAGAATTCAAATTTTCTTACATCAAAATGTGCATTACAGTAAAATATGCATACTTATGAAGTCAAAATTTTTTAGCAAGTCATATAAGCATACATTCCCTACGTGGTTTACATAGGTCTAACGGTCAAAACTTAAAAAGAAGGAATGTAGACGTTACCTGAGATGTGCAGAACGCGTGGCTACTGACAGAATCTGAAAAAAGCTGCCCGAACTCCGTTGATATGAAAATAAAAATTGGATTTCTATAGAAACTCAAAACTGAAAATGAGTTTGAGAGCTCCTTGTTGCCCATTTTAAAACTGCAGGAAGGAGCAGGCCCACCTACGACTATCGCACCCCTACCTACGGCTCCCCAGGGTGGGCCTCACCCCCATCCGACGAGGTCTAGTTTGAGTTAAAATGGAGTTTATATGAGTTGAAAAGTTAAATTTGAGAAAAAATCGCTACGCGATTATGCGGTTTGTCATGAAATCCTACGTTTAAGTGGTGGATTACTGACAAAAGTTGAAGCTTTATGAAAGCCATTGGTATTCATCCCGAAGTAATATTCGGGGACTAATGTTGAAAACTGCTGAAAAACTACTGACAAATTACAGAAAACTGTCGAAAACTGCCACATTCGAAGCATAGGGTACTGACCAATGACAGTTCAGTCGTTGGCACAACCCCAGCAAAGCGTCGGGTCCTGATCGATGATATTTAAGCCGTTGGCACAACCCCAGCGAAGCATCGGGTACTGACCGATGATAGTTCAGCCATTGGCACAACCCCAGCGAAGCGTCGGGTATTGACCGATGACAGTTCAGCCTTTAGCACAACCCCAGCGAAGCGTTGTGTCCTGATCGATGACAGTTCAGCCCTTGGCACAATCCCAGCGAAGTGTCGAGTATTGACCGATGATAGTTCAGTCATTGGCACAACCCCAGCGAAGAGTCGGGTATTGACCGATGACAGTTCAGCCGTTGGCACAACCCCAGCGAAGCGTCGGGTACTGACCGATGACAGTTCAACCGTTGGCACAACCCCAGCGAAGCGTCGGGTCCTGACCGATAACAGTTCAGCCGTTGGCACAACCCCAGCGAAGCGTCAGGTACTGACTGATGACAGTTCAACCATTGGCATAACCCTAGTAAAGCGTCAGGTCCTGACCGATGATAACTCAGCTGTTGGCACAACCCCAATAAAGCGTCGGGTACTGACCGATGACAGTTCAGCCGTTGGCACAACCCCAGCGAAGCGTCGGGTACAGACCAATGATAGTTCAGTCGTTGGCTCAACCCCAGTGAAGCATCGAGTACTGACCGATGACAGTTCAGCCATTGGCAGCACCCCAGCAAAGCGTCGGGTATTGACGGATGGCAGTTCAGCCGTTGGCACAACCCCAGCGAAGCGTCGGGTACTGACCGATGACAGTTCAGCCGTTGGCACAACCCCAGCGAAGCGTCGGTTACAGACCAGTGATAGTTCAGTCGTTGGTTCAACCCCAGCGAAGCATCGGGTACTGATCGATGATAGTTCAGCCATTGGCACCACCCCAGCGAAGCATCGGGTATTGACCGATGACAGTTCAGTCGTTAGCACAACCCAGTGAAGCGTCTGGTACTGACCGATAACAATTCAACCATTAACACCACCCCAGCGAAGCGTCGGGTACAGATCGATGATAGTTCAGCCATTGACACAACCCCAGCTAAGCGTCGGGTACTGACTGATGACAGTTCAACTGTTGGCACAACCCCAGCGAAGCGTCAGGTACTGACTGATGATAGTTCAGCCGTTGGCACAACCCCAACGAAGCGTCGGGTACTGACCGATGACGGTTCAGCCGTTGGCACCACCCCAGCGAAGGGTCGGGTATAGACCGATGACAGTTCAGCCGTTGACACAACCCCAACGAAGCGTCGGGTACTGAATGATGACAGTTCAGCTGTTGGCACAACCCCAGCGAAGCGTCGGGTACTGACCGATGACAGTTCAGCCGTTGGCACAACCCCAGCGAAGCGTCTGGTACTGACCGATGACGGTTCAGCCCTTGGCACCACCCCAGCGAAGCGTCGGGTACAGACTGGTGATAGTTCAGCCGTTGACACAACCCTAGTGAAGCGTCGGGTACTGACCGATGACAGTTCAGCCGTTGGCACCACCCCAACGAAGCATCGGGACAGACGGGTGCCCAACGAAGTGTCGGGTACTGACCGATGACAGTTCAGCCATTGGCACAACCCCAGCGAAACGTCGGATATTGACCGATGACAGTTCAGCCGTTGGCACAACCCCAGGAAAGCATCGGGTACTGACTGATGATAGTTCAACAGTTAGCACAACCGCAGCGAAGCGTCGGGTACAGACCATTATCAATTCCGACATTGGCTCAATCCCAGCAAAGCGTCGGCTACAAATCGATGACAGTTCAGCCGTTGGCTCAACTCCAATGAAGCATTGGGAATGATCCGGTGGCAAAAATAGTATATCAATCTATCTCCACAAAGGACAGATGATGGAATCTGTTATACACACCCTCATAGGGAGCGCCAAGAAGGATTGGTGATACAAGTTCCTGTTGCAAACTACCGGTGTAAATTATCTTCAGGAGAGGCATCGAAAGCACCCATTAAGATAACTCGGTAACCGAGATATGTCCCCAGCGGAGCAACCTTCAAAAATGTACAACGGCATCAGCCGAAGGAAAGTATGCCCTACGGAGAGTATTGATAGACGGGGGAAACCATTAGTCTCAAACCAAGGTAGCATCAACAATATCATCCCCATCAGAGTCGACATGTCCATCATGAAAAACGTCATCCCCAGCAAAAAGAGACGAGAACAATCTGTGATAGCCGAACTCTGATAACCTATTTGTGATATCCTACCAGTAACTACCTGACAGTGCTGCCCCAAAGGTTATTATGAATGATGTTATCCCCAGCAAAAAATAACGTAAACATTCAATGATAACCCTAACCCCTTAAAGGCATCTAACATTCATCACATATAATGCCATGCATTGCATTGCATTTGCATTTCTAGTGTCTAGCAATCTTTATCTTGTTCATTCCATTGCATTGCATGAACATCATAAAGAGGGGCTTCTGTAGACACTCAAAATTTTCTTCAGTCCTGTAGCAGACACTCTATTTTTGCATTCCTGTTACTAACCCTACAAAAGGACAAAACTATATTTTCAATTCAGTTCAACCCCGGTCTCAATACCGGGATGTCAACTCAAACCCGGTCTCAAAGCCGGGAAGCCAAGACAACCCCGGTCTCAACCCGGGAGGTACAGGTCAGCCCCGGTCTCAACCCGGGAGGTACAGGTTAGCCTCGGTCTCATCCCGAGAGGTACAAGTCAGCCCCAGTCTCAACCTGGGAGGTACAGGTCTACCCCGGTCTCAAATTGGGAGGTACAAGTCAGCCCCGGTCTCAATCGGCGAGGTACAGGTCAGCCCCGATCTTAACTCAGGAGGTACAGGTCAGCCCCGGTCTCAACCTGGAAGGTAAAGGTCAACCCCGGACTCAACCCGGGAGGACAGGTCAGCCCCGACCTCAACCTGGGAGGTACAGGTCAGCCCCGGTCTCAACCCGAGAAGTACAAGTCAGCCCCGATCTCAACCTAGGAGGTACAGGTCAGCCTCGGTCTCAACCCGAGAGGTACAGGTCAACTTCGATCTCAACCCGGGAGGTACAGGTCAACCTCGGTCTCAACCAGGGAGGTACAAGTCAGCCCCGGTCTCAAACCGGGAGGTATAAATCAACCCTGGTCTCAACCCGGGAAGTACAAGTCAGCCCCGATCTTAACCCAGGATGTACAGGTCAGCCCCGGTCTCAACCTGGGAGGTACAGGTCATCCCCGATCTCACCCCGGAAGGTCAAGTCAAGCTCCAATCACAACCTAGGATGCTAACTCAACTTCAGAGACAATCCCAAAGCCTCACATCATCTCTGGAGATAAACTTGGAAGAACCAAGTCAGCCTCAGAGACAACGCTGAGGACAAACAGAATCGGCTAGGATCCAAACCTCAGAGACAACCCCGGGAAGTTAGCCTAAGGCATGCCAGCATTAAAGGCAACCCCGGGAGGGGAAAAATGGTCATTGTACCAATGTAAAGTTGATTCGATCAAACTTGAACCGAAGTGATGCCACCAAGGTTAGAAAGAACCATAACAATGATCCCGAGTAGAAACAGCGCAAGACAGCTCAACGGATAAACTGTGAGGAATCAAAGACCTAGTTATGAACCCATCTTTTTAGACTTCAAAAAGGTTTACTCCCATGTTATTGTGACACTCTTGGCAAGGGATTTCCGGAAAGGTATAAAACGCCTCAAACGGACGCTCCGATCAAAAGCTAGAAAGTTTCGAATCTGACCTCGCATTGCTCGGAGTGCAAGTACTTCGATGCAACGGGACCCACCACATGAGGCCCGCCACGTAGAGCCGTACCTTTACCTATGGCTATCGCAAGTAGAGCTGCTTCCATTGGGTCTATAAATAAACGTGGACCCCCAGCTCATTTTATATCAAAAAACGCTCTGAACCTCTGCCCGTTTGATTTCTCAACCCTTTCTTGTACTCCAAACCCAGATTTTATCACTCTAACACGTAGATATACTCATATACTACCACATATCAAAAATTAAGCGGTAGAAACGAACGTTTAAAGCCTACGATCTGGCAAAAAGCTCGTGTAGCAGTCCATTGTGAGTATTTTCACGATCAGAAAGTTTATATTACTTCATTGCACTTTTATACACTTGCACGTTAATTTTTACTTTCTCATTATTCCCGAAACTCTGTTCTGTGGCCGTTTTGCTTATGTTTTCGTACATTTTAGTATATAAACTCATTGTTTGGCATTTCTAAAACTCGGATCGTCGATCCGTCGCTTCTAACAGCTTTTATATACATATATCTTTATTTTTAGCAACTTCGCCGGACTGGGTTATCTTCTCAGTCCGGGTTTGGCTTTTTAATGTATATATTTAACTATATTTATACTAACTTTTCAATTCTGTCAAGCCCGGATGTCAAATTCAAGGTAGTTTACTGCTTATATATATATATATAACTATATATATATATATATATATAATTTTTTCTGACTTATTTGGGCTTGGATTTATACTTCGTGGCCTTTTTATTTCTTTAATATATATATATATATATATATATATTAACTATATCTATTATTATTTGCATTCCAGTTTGTCCTGGATCATTCTGTGGCCTTTTTACTGTTTTTTTAAATATATATATACTTAGATTTTTTGCCTGGGCAAATGATATAACGTCAGTCGCCCTTTGCAGCTTTTATATATATATATATATATATATATATATATATATTTACATTTCGTCAAGCCTGGATTACTCCGTGGCATTTTACAGCTTATATATATATATATACATATATATATACATATATATATATATATATATATATATATATATATATATATATATATTTCAATTCTGTCCAGCCTGGATTACTCCGTGGCTTTTTACAGCTTTTATAAATATATATATATATATATATATATATATATATATATTTCCATTCCAATTCGGGACTTGGAGTGAAAACCCACCGCTCTTTACCACTTATATATATATATATTTCAATTTTGTCCAGCCTGAATTACTCCGTGGCTTTTTACAGCTTTTATATATATATATATATATATATATATATATATATATATATTTCCATTTTAGTACGAGCATCGAAGTGCAAACCCATCGCCCTTTACAGCTTTTGTATGTATATAAATATATATAAATATATATATATATATATATATATATATATATATATATATTGCTTTACTCATTACGATTAAAATACTGCTTTAATATTCATTTGATATGAATCGATACTGACATTTCTGCGGGCGAATTAGATTTCTTTAAATCTCGCCAACTCTAGCTTTCAAACAGTTCAAAATAGGTCCAAGCAGAATCGAGAAGTTAGAATGGCTGAGATTTAATTAAATCTAGCATTTTTCTAGTATCAGTTATGAAAGCTACCTAGCGGCCCTTAGATCGCTATCTAGTGGGAACGAGACGCTTCAGTTATATGCGAGCCATGATTTACTGATGAATCCTTGGTTCTGGCGACAACTGGATGTAAATATATATTTCTGTACATATTTGAGTTGTGCAAGTTTTATTGGTTTCTCTTTGTGAGCCTATGAATCGTGGGATTCATGATCAAACTGATCAAAATCTGATTCCCACGATGGACAAACTCCACTTTACAGATGTACCCAGCCAGTTTTTCTATAAAAATGTACATCCGAAAGACCTTAAAACGGTTATCCGGGTTTAAGGTCTCAACATAATGAGAATAATGGTTTGTTGTGTTAGAGTCACTCTGAGGGCTATCATGCCCATGAGAAGACCGACACTTGTATATATGTTGTGGTCGAGGATGCTACGTAGCCCGACAATCACCATTCAAATTGAGCCAAAAGGCTAAAAAAATAAAACAGAAGTGTTGACATGCTTCAATTCCTATGTTAGCGTAAGGGTTTGAAAACCTGCTTTCAAAACATCATTTTAATAATCTTGTCTAAATAAGAGACTTTTGCAAATCAAATCAAACCCTTCGTATATAGGTTCAACGAAGCCTGTCCATGCTTTCAATCAATCAAACATAGGCTTAATTTCTTTTAGCATTCACACATACACATTGCAGATTTAAAAGAGAAATATTGAAAAGATGCGGTACCGAGTTTACACGAGAGTTGTGCGGTGCCTAACGCCTTCCCAACACTTAACCAAGCCCCTAAACTCAAAACTTCGATTTCAAAGATCAAGTTTCGACAGTGTTCAGTAATTGGGCCTCTTTTCAAATAAAACTCGGTTGAGTTGGTACAACCATTTCAAATCTACCAACTGCCAACTCTGTAAAACATTCAAATTATCGATATGATACATGTTGGCCTTTTCCTAAAAAGCCCTTTAACACCTTTTTCATAAAAAAGTTTAAATAAGGGTAGATAAAACTTAGGAAGAGAGAAAGATTCGCATCCAACCCGACCCTTATATTTCCCCGACGTCGACAAGGATCATTACCAGTTCCATGAGCATGAACCTTGGGCAGACAAAGTTGCTAGGGAAGAAATGTTCCGAGCTAACAAAGAGTTCGCCTATTCAAGGAATTTCACTCATTTGAATCAGCCTATGGAAGAAATTCTCCAAATGTTGATCAACGAGGGGAAAGTCACAGAGTTGTTACCCCCAGTAGACCTTAGATCCAGGAAGTTCAATCCCGATAGGATCTATCAATATCATTCCAACACTCCTGGGCATGATACAGAAGATTGTTGGGGACTTCGTCACTTAATTCAAAATCTGATTGAAAGCGGTGAACTGCTGAAAGTAAGCCAAGATTATGGCTATCCTACTGAGGGAGCAATCATTTCTCCCATGGCCTGGAATCTGAAAGAAATAATAGCTGTCATTTCATGTGAGAAGGATCTAGCCATAATGCTCTTGATAATTCGAGGAAATGGGGGTCAAGAGGGAAGGAATCATGTGAAAGTGGTTGCGCCCGAACCTCTAATATTGCCATTCAGATCGCAATATCCTGCAGTCAGCTTGAAGAGAGTCCCATGGAACTATGGGAAAGATAAGGGATTAACATAAAATTACATTTTTATTATATCAAAGGAAAACCCGCTGTACCTACCTCAGCGAGTTATAAAGTCAGTCATCGAAACCCAGGGAAGAGTGCCCGAGGAGAAAATTAAAGAATTCCTCAACAAGATGGGGCATAATGAAGTCAAAGTGGTGCAAAGTTTAAAAGAGGCACCCCAACAGATCTCCATTCTGGATTAGGTCTTATCTTCGGAAGATCATTTCCATATCTTAGTTAAAGTGTTGGAAGAAGCACATCTGCCGAAGACGGTAGATACAAAAAAGTTCCATCACTTGATAGACCACATTTTCAACAGCAATGTGATATCTTTCACTGACGATGACATATCGACAGAAGGGACGGGTCATTTCAAGTCATTACACATAGAAGTAATGTCCTCAGGATATTGGGTTGGAGGTGTGTTGATAAATGGAGGATCATCCCTGAACATCTGTCCCTATGACACATTGGAAAGAATGAAGATTAATCCAAATTGAATCCGGACTAGTCATGAAGTCATAAGGTCCTTTGATGGATCTCGACGAGAGGCTATAGGAGAAATTGAACTTCCATTGGAGATTAGTCCCCACACTTTCTATGTATGCTTCCAAGTACTAAACATTACCACATGATATAATTTACTATTCGGAAGACTGTGGATCCATATGGCCGGAGCAGTTCCGTCCACCCTTCATCAACAAGTCAAGTACATCATTAATGGCAGTCTAATAATTGTTGATGCTGAACCAGAATATCTTGTCCATATACAAAGCGATATGCCTGTGATCAGTCTCGATGAGGGGATTGAGCCTGTCAGTTTTGAAGCCCTTGAAGTGAACAATCAATACCTACCTATTGAGGCTCCAGCCTTAAAGCCAAGAGTTTCCATCGAAGTAATGTCGTTTGGTAAAGAAATGATATCCTTGGGTTTCTGGCCTAGAAAAAAGATTAGGGAAGAGTCAACAAGGAATTAGAAGTCATGTTCAAATCCTTAGCCAGACAAGGAACGCTGGATTAGGCTATTCCTCTGAATCAAACCATCGGAACCCGCACAAGCATCCACCGGTTCCTTCCTCTACCATTCTGTTACCAAACCTTAATGATGCAGGATTTGTGAAACCTACGAGGAAAATTCCTATTGCGGTCGTCGCTATGCTAATTCCTAAGGCTAAACCGATCATTGAAAAAAAAAGTCCCGAAGCCTGATAAGGAAAGCAAAGAAGGGAAGGAAAAGTTCCTACGGGGAGGGAAAAAAATCCATTTTCAAAGATATATTTTTTTGGGGCATATTGAGGTAATGAAAATTGATATCCATGATGATGATAATGCAGAAGATCAACCCCTTGCATGGACAGAGCTGAAAGGACTGTCCCAAAGAAGAATGTCGACCTTGATGAAAATGTTGTCTTAGTCATCATCAAAGTGGAAGTGGACAACAACAACCCCTTTATCCTCTCAATAAATAAGGACTTGACTCTATACAATTGGAGTAGCACTCCGTGCATCAATCGAAGAGGGTAAAAGGGCAGAAAGTCCATCTTCCCTTAAGTGAGGTTTTATTTCCTGCTTATTTTTGTTGCACAGCGCTAGCAGTTACTTTTTGTCATGCTTTTCCTAATGCTTTGTATGGTTAAACAGTTTCATCTATTAAGTTAAAGCATTTTGTTTTCAGGACTCTAGAGTTGGATTTGTTTGGCCTTGCTGATGAGATGCCAAATTTCCATAGTTACTACAACTTTGATGTAGAACGACACTTTGACTTTATGGGGATTGATCAAGAGGAGATAGATAACTATGAAGTGCCTGAGGAGATTAAAGAATGGGTCGAAGACAAACCCAAACCAAACCTTGATCAAACCATCACTTTCAATATCGAAACCTTCGAAAACCCTAAAGAAATCCAAATAGAAATGGACCTTACCCCAAACCAAAGAAAAGACCTGATTGGCCTCCTAACTCAGTTCCACGATGTGTTTGCATGATAACATGAGGACATGATTGGTTTGTCTACTGATATTGTCATTCATCGACTGCCCATTAAAGAGGGATTCAAGCCAGTCAAGCAGAAGCTCAGATGGCAAAAACCTGAGTGGAGTCTGATAGTCAAAGAAGAAATTTTTAAGCAATTCAAAGCCGACATCATCATGGTGTCAACCTACCTTGAGTGGCTATCCAATATAGTTTCTGTGCCTAAGCTCGGATGGAAGGTACGAGTATGCGTGGATTACTGAGATTTAAACAAATATTATCTCAAGGACAACTTCCCAGTACCTTTTATCCACATACTAATAGACAACACGGCGAAGTATGGCATGTATTCTTTTGTTGACTGTTTCGTCGGGTATCATCAAATCATGGTTGCTGAAGAGGACAAGGAGAAAATAACTTTCATTACTCCCTGGGGAACCTTTTGTTATAGACGATTATCTTTCGGCCTTATCAATGCCGGTGCCACCTATCAGCGAGCCATGATGGCCCTTTTTCATGACATGATGCACAAAGAAATAGAGATGTATGTGGATGATATCATCGTCAAGTCCCGAAAGTAAGACGACCACATCAGCCATCTCAAAAAGCTTTTCAACCGGTTGCGCAAATATGACTTAAAGCTAAATTCGGCCAAATGTGCCTTCGGTGTCAAATCAGGCAAGTTGTTGGGATTTCTAGTGAGCAACAGAGGCATTAAACTAGATCTCGCCAAAGTTAAAGCAATCATCGAGATGCCCGTGCCCCGAACAGAAAAAGAAATACGGGGATTCCTGGGGAAAATTAATTTCATAAGTAGATTTATCTCTCAACTCACGGCAACGTGTGAACCCGTCTTTATCTGTTATGGAAAAATTCCTCCATGAAGTGGAGTGAAGATTGTCAAAAGCCTTCCTTTCCATCAAGAAGAAATTGATCAAAGCCCCTGTCTTGGTCACCCCAAGAGACGAGGTCCCCCTGTTTATGTACCTGTCAGTCAAGGCCAATGCTATGGGTTACATGTTGGGGCAGAAGGATGATAGAAACAAGGATAGAGCTATCTATTACCTCAGCAAAAGATTCAGTAGCGGCGAGCAAGAGTACACTTTGATTGAAAAGACCTGTTGTGTGTTAGCATGGGCCACCATGAGGTTACAACATTATCTTCATAGGCACACAACTTCTCTCATATCCCTCATGGATCCTCTGAAGTACGTATTCAACAAACCCATGTAAAATTATCGATTATCCAAATGGCAGTTGATCCTCAAACAGTTTGACATCATCTACGTGACCCAAAAGTCTATCAAAGGTTAAGGAATTGCAGATCAATTGGCTGAAGCACGATCAGGGAATTTCGAACTTGGAAACTTATTTCTCGGATGATGGGATAATGACGATTCAATAACTCCCTCGAGAAAATACAGTTTAATTTTGGAAATTGTATTTTGACGGAGCCGTAAACATGGAAGGTGCCGGAGTAGGGGCAGTTCTTATATCTCTTATAAAAGAACAATATCTGATGGCCATCAAGCTGCAGTTTGTCAACACCAACAACACAGCTGAGTATGAAGGCTGTATAATGGGATTGAAACTCTCCCAATCCATGGGTATCAAACGGTTACTGGTCTTTAGGAATTTTGAGTTGGTTATCAAATAAACCATCAGGGCGTATTATACCAAAGAATTGCATTTACTGCCCTATCATCGACAAGTTATCAAGATATCCATGGAGTTTGAAGTAATAACCTTCATCCATATCCCTCGAAGTAGAAATGACTTTGCCTATGCATTGGCAACATTGGCTTCCTTGATCCACATTTCTAATAGGACGGGAATTCCTTACATCAAATTTGCAAGCCAAAAATCCCCGACGTATGGGAATTACATTGGAGAAGTATCAGATGAAATACCTCTAATCAAACAGCCTTGGTACCAGGATATAAAAGAATATATGCAAGATGGATCTACGCCCGCCAGTGTAAGTTAGGCTGAAAGGAAGTGGATTCATAAGATGGCTATGAAATTCTATTTGAGCGAAGACGCACTTTATAAAAGGGATGCTGGAATAGGCCTTTTAAGATGCCTGGATAAAGATCAGGCCCAAAGACTCCTAGATGAAGTCTATGGTGGAGTGTGTGGTCCACACATGAGCGGTCCTTTACATACCAGAAAGATATTGAGAAAAGGGATTAGTAGATCTCTCTCAAAGCTGACTGTGATGATCATGTCAAAAGATGTTATCAATGCCAAGTCCACGGAAACGTTATCCACACGCCTCCGAACGAATTGCACTGCATGAGTTCGATGTGGCCCTTTTCCATGTGGGCAATGGACTTGATTGGGCCAATAGAACCCAAAGCCAATAATGGTCATCGATTCATCTTCACCATGATTGATTACTTCACCAAATGGGTAGAGGCTTCCCCCTTTCCCAAAGTCACCAAAGAGGTAATCATTCGTTTCATCCGAAATAATATTATCTGTTGATATGGACAACCGGCGGTGATTATGTCAGACAATGCCAAAAATCTAAACAACCAGATGATTAAAGAAATATGTAGCAAGTTTCAGATCAAGCATCTTAATTTCGTCATCTATCATCCCAAGATGAATGGTGTTGTCGAAGCAGCCAACAAGAATATCAAGAAAATCATGCAAAAAATGTCCGCCAATCACAAGGGATGGCCTGACTTATTGCCTCTGACTCTGTAGCCTACAGAACGTCAATGCACACTTCTACTGGGGCTATCCTGTACTCATTAGTCAATAGCATGAAAGCAGTACTCCCCATAGAAGTAGAAATGTAGTCATTGAGGGTGTTAATAGATGCTCAGATGGAAGAAGACCAGTGGTTGTAAGAGTGGTACCACCAGTTAGCTCCGATAGATGAGAAAAGGGCGACAACCATTTTTCATGGGCAGTTATATCAACAAAAGATTGCTCGGTCATACAAAAAGAAAGTCCGGCTCTGGCAATTCAAAGAGAATAACTTGGTATTGAAGAAAATCCTTGCCAATAAAGATGAAGCCAAAGGAAAGTTTGCCCCGAATTGGGAAGGCCTATTCATTGTCAAAGAAATGTTGACAGGAGGAGCCATCAGATTGCAAGAAATGGATGGGGAAGAATTCCCTTAACTTATCAATTCAGACACCGTGAAGAGGTACTATGTCTGAGTCACCTGAAAACTGCCATTCGGGCCATGTAAAATAATAATAATAATAACAACCACAACAATCAATCAAATCAGGTCTTTACTGCAAAAGCCTGAACTACGAATGATTTGATCTCTCTCAACTAAGGGAGTACGTAGGCAATCATCTATGGTGCGGTCAAACCAACCAAAAAACCCAAAAATTTACTTAAACTAAGACAAAACCCAAAAATAGAAAATTCATCTATCAAACCGTTCAAGCTAAGCCTGAACTACGAATGACCTGATCTCCCTTAACCACGGGAGTACGTAGGCAGCCATTTATGGTGCGGTCTAACCTTAAAAAAAAGAAAGAACACTTTTCCCTATAAACTCAAATATACAATTGAAAACCAGTCCCAATACACCAAACCTTATATAAAACCAAATGCTATCAAACCTCCTTGATCAACAGACCCTTCTGAGATACTCTCTGACATCACAATGTCAGTCCATTATGAAAAGTTCATGATACATCAAGATAGCAAGTCATAAAAAAAGTGGTAATCATTCAGCAATGACAAAACATATCCAAAAGGGAATTGAATCAAAATATATTTTTTTTCCATATAATATTGTTTAATATATACAATGCATCCTGTACATGACAAAAATGGCTGACCTAATCTATGAAGGAAAATAAAAGCTAGTCTATAAACCCACAAATAAAATGGATAGTAAGTCCAATATGTCATCCCTCTCAGAAGATGGAGGTGTATATATGAGCTCTTGCCCTAAGGTCTCCATGCAAGCTAGAAGATCCACAGCCATCTGCATAGTGCTACCATGATTATCTATCAATATACTCATATCTGCAACAATGCTATATGTGTAGAATCTAAGTGCAGTACTATCAACAATGTAAGCATCCCGGGTAGCTCAACCCTCATCCCGCTCAACAAAAGCAGCATCCCGAGCAGCTCGAGCATCATCCCTCTTAACAAAAGCTACGTCCCGAGTATCTCGAGCATCATCCCTCTCAACAAAAGTAGCATCCATGCCAAAAAGGGCTGTCGACATCAGTGCTCTAGCCTGATCCCTCTCAAAGGTCTTCCAAGCTAAAGACTCTACAAAAGATGGATCCACGGCAGTAGAAGTGCTAGGGGGTCACTGACCAAAGCTGCTGTCAAACCAACAAATAACTTGTCCTTAGTAGGAGAATCAGGGTCCTCTATAAGCTCCTCTTCATCAGAATCAATACTCGGCTCTGAGTGAACAACTATAGCCAATGCAATGTCTACCTCTAGCCATGCAAAGTACTCTAAAGAATGACCCAGATGACTAGTCGAAAAATTAGCCCCCTCGCGACGAGTCCAATAATCATAAATCCTGATCAAAACATCGGCTGACAGAGATGAAGTTGATAGTTGCTGATCTAAAGCCCCAACAAAGTGGTGAATATCCTGAAACTAATCAAACTGTTCCATGACAGCCATTGGATGATATGTGGTCACCCCTCTCAAACCAGCCAGGGGTAGATAATCTATACCAACTGCATAAGTAATAAAGCTATAAGGAGAGTTGAGTCCTGAACAGGACAAAATCACAAATGGATCCTCGATCGTCGTCAGAAAAGCTAACCAAGATGTCGCATCTATACACTCAGCCGGCTGAAAAGAATAAGACATGACTATCTCATGAGTAAAACAGTACCCATGATGTCAAAAAGTGTTGATCGGTATCAAATGGGTCATGAATCACACGTATAATAATACGACACTCCCCCTGAAGAACCCCACAGAATGGGTATGACAAAATGTGACCGACCTTAAGGTCTCCGCCAATATCATGGGCAAGATTGTACAACCCTCTCTAAGAGAACTAACCACTATAATCAGGCTAATGTCCAAATGGTCCATGTATAACGGCATGTATAAGTAAGTTGTGATGCACATCAACATAATATCTACACTAGAAATCTGCCACTCACTTGCAGTGATAGAGAAATCTCCTGAGTGTCGTGCATAGCTGTCCAACAAGCCAAATCGATCAATCAAGAAATCCAAGGACACCACATGCCCGGAAGTGATCTCATCCATGATAACTCTATGCCGCAAGCCATTCAGTGTCATAAACTGCCTCCTCATATCGCCGGTGGCCATCTTAGCACATGTCCGATCCAAAGGCAAATCAGTAATGCGCTCATACTCCTCTAACGTAGGAGTTAGCTCATGAATACCGAACCTAAAAACCTGTCTCTCAAGTATCCAACAAAGGTAGCATGCCATCTACAAATCCCAGTGGTACCTAGAACGCCAAGATGGTCATGGAATATCTCAACATCTAATCAACATTCGCCCTTGTTGGCTTGTTTCGGTGTTAACAAAACAGACACAAACACGTGCAAGTATACACGGTCAACAAGTAATATATGATAAGTAAAGATCGTGCCCACAGAGAAAAGCAATTACTCTTAATCTATTATGCAACAACTTTGTAGCTATTCCTGGCTGCTTAAACGAGTAAACAAGATATGAATTAATAACTAAAATGATTATCGACTGAAAATAACTAACTAACAAATGATTGATTCAAATTGGGAAGATATGGGATCCTAATGTCACTTAATGCGTCATCCAGTTTACACACCTCTTGTTAGGCCTAATTAATTACGTCGGATTGCTTGTCGAGAGCACGAAGGTGAGAAATGGCTATCTTTTGATATACCAAGTCCATATCACATAAAATCCACAAAAGAGATAGAATTCATCTGAACATCAATATTACCTAAATCACTATATGTCAATGTGACTTACAAGCAATACCGATTTAAGTGCAAGCTCTTAATTGACTACATATGGTAAGCCGGTATATGTCTATCCAGATTACGAATCACAAAATCTATCACATGCAAATTTCATGAACATATGCTAGCATGGCCCAATCTTAGTTTATACTTCCTCTTTCAATTCCATACAAACTATTAAGGTAGATGGTGATCAAGCATCTAAACAATAAACATAACCATGTTAGGCAATCCATCCATAATCAATCACACATAACAAAGAGGCATATAGATCTGAATTAAACAATAAGTTCCATTAGAATCCCATAATGGTGATTAGTTCATCTCTAAATCAATAACCATTATGGGATTTGATCTAAGCATTGAAAACAAAATAATGAAAGTAGAGGGAATAAGAGAAGAGGAAATTGCAAATATGATAATCCTTCTTCCAAAATAAGCCTTCAAGCTAAGTTCAAGATCATAATCAAACCCAATTCAAAACCTTAACAATGGAAATATATTAAGAGCAAAAGAGAGAAGCCAAAATGGTAGACTATAGCTTAGAACTCTCTCCACTCTCCAAAACCCTAAAACTGGAAAATAAAATGATTAAAACTTAGTCTTGTAACTTGCAAATACACCCATATATGGAAAATACGCTACAACAAATGTTTAAGTGAAAAAGTCAACAATTATCAGAAATTGAATTGCGCGGCCGCGACACCCCATAAGTCATTTCTGGCGCGGGCGCGCTGATCTTCAGGTTAGCTGTCTCCTGGCGTGGCCGCGCTGTGCTATATTTTCTGCAGATTTTGCTGGTGCAATGCTGGTTTCATGCCCATTAGCTTGCTGCCTTAGTCTTCTTTCTTCTTGTACCTACTCAGATGCCAGTTCCACATGCCATAAGCTATGCCCCACCTTCAGCTCCCCACATGCTCACCATCTTGCCAAGTCCATGCCCTTTCCATGGCATTGCTTGCCAATTGAGTTTCCTTAATGTAACCTATAAAATAAAGATAAAAAGCATAAAACGACACTAAAAAACTTGAGTTTAAGCCTTAATTTTAGCAAGTTAATAGCCAATAAGTAGGTATAAAACCTACTTATCAAATACCCCCAAACTTGAGCTATTGCTTGTCCTCAAGCAACAACACAAATCCAACTACATACTGTGCAACTATAGTACTATGAAAATGAATCCAAAAATTTCAGCCATGTTATGAATTCCAATAAGATGTGCCTCAGATAAATAACAAGATATATGAACAGAGCATCAAACCAAGCTAAGTCATAAGGACATACAATTCGAAAATCACAACCTATTGCTAAGATGTAGTGTGTGTGCGCGCTATATCACAAATAAGCTTGATAAAGGCGAAGATTCCACATGCTATACTTCTAAGGAAGAAAACTGAGGTTTTAAATCAAGAACTTTGCACTATATGAAACAACAACCAATCCAACACATCAATACAAGCTAAGGCTCAACAAATGTTATGCTTTTATTCCCACACGGGGGCGATATTCGCACTTTCCCGTGGTTACACCCGACTGTGCAATGCTAAGCCCTCTTAGGCTTTTCAATAATACCCATTTAATGAGCTTTCGACCAACGACTGCGAAACCATAAGGCTTTAGGGCGCTGGGTGTAGAGACAATCCCCTAGGGCGTACTTGCTTGAGTATCAAAGGCCATAAGACTAAGCTAGCCAAGGTGTTTATTCTATTTATTTCTTTTTCTCAATTTTTTTTCTTTTCTTTTTTTTTTCTTTTTCTTTTTAGCATGCATACCCAATGTTTTCCCCAAACTTGAATTTCTGTGTCATTATGGTCATTACTCATTATTTACACAATTCTATCAATAAAAATAAAATTTTCCCCTCAGAAGACAAGCATGTGCTAATCTAACCAACAAGCAAATAATAACAATACCGTGCTATCCGGTAACATGAAAACAACAGGCATAGACTACATCATGTATGAAATTATAACTAATCTTAAGTTATCAACTGAGTTCAAAAATCTATAACATTTTAATATCATCATTGGCCATACTAGAATTCAACAGGCTAAAAACATTGGATTATGCTATGTAAATGCAACTAAACACATAACTAAATAAACAAAACTAAAGAAATTTGAAAAAAATTTACTCAAAATTTAACAAATATTTAACTAATAAATACTAAAATGCAATTAAACTATATGTAACTAAATTAAACTATATGCAACTAGCTATATGCACTACTACTAACTATAACCCAATACCCCCAAACTTAAAAACTACAATGTCCTCATTGGAGATAAAGGGTAAGGAAACTCCCCTATGTATCGGCATGGCCACCCTCCTCGGGTGGTGAATCTGGCGGCGGATATGGCATGGCAGTACCAAAGACTGGCCACTCCACCATCGATCCCTGCTGTGCAAAGGCCTCAGCCAAGGAACGAGATAGCCCATCGGCAAACGCTGCGAAGTTTCCATGCAACGCATCCATCCTCCTCTCTAACCTTTTTATCCTACGGTCCTGATTCGCTTCAGTGGCTGGAGGAGGAGCGGCTGCATCTGCTGGCTGTGGTGGAGGCACTGGCGGAGGAGTCGGCAAGATAAATCCTTTGCCCCGCGGATGTGCCTTGCCATCAGCCCAATCTTCAAATTTCTTGATGGTGGGGTGAGTGATGTCCTGGTTCAGCATCTGAACCTGCTCGTCCTCCCAATCAAGTCCTATCTGAGCACACAGATGTGCCACCACTGATGCATGTGGAATACTACCGGTGGTACTGCCTCTCATGAAGCGCAACATGTTTTGATGAAGCAAGTGCCCAATATATATATATTTCCTAGTAATGATTCCCTACAGAATAATAGCCCTCTAGGCTGGAATGTCATGCTGGTGAGTGGACGACATCAGATTGGAGCATATAAACAGGTTCCATGCCTTTGCATATTTGTTCAGCGCTGAGTTAGGGAAGTTGGTGTGACACCCCCAATCCGGGTACTTCGTTTCCATATGATTTGATGTTCACTTTCTAAATAGAACATACATCTACCCACAATAAGGAATGTAAAATAAATTATAACCTTGAATAAATAATAAAATCTTTCTTAAAAAGGAATTACAACCTTATTCAAAATCATCCCAGTGTTTATTTAACCTTAACATAAATAATAATGCAAAAATAAAAACATAACATAAAGTCTTATTACAGTCAAAATCAAAAGATAACAAGTCTTCACTTGTTCATCTTGTGTTTCACTTTACTCGTTGACGGTAGGTCAACGTTCTCTGCTTTAACTGCAAGGGATTATTAAATATGCAAGAGTGAGCAAACAAAAGCTCACTTGGAATACAACAATAATATGACATAACTGAATAACTTCAAAAGATTTGAACAATTTTACTTTCATCAACAATAAAGAATTGAATAATAATTCTTTCATCGATATTTCAAATTTTGAATATTGAAACTTCTGATGGTCGTAAGACTTTGAACTTTGTCCTATGTTATAAACATTTCTATTTAAAACCTTTAACAGTCATATAGACTATGGACTCTCAACTCGTACTTAGGGGGATCAGTCCTTCGTACTATGTATTGTGCACAAACATTTAACGCTTTTGCATAGTAACCTCCCCTAATAAATAGGGTTGTTCATCTCAGTATTTGATATGAGTCTGCACCAAAGAAAGTTTGGTTTGGATAGCTAAAAGGAAATTTGGAGTTCCAACTATCATCAACTAAGGAGTAGTTGAATCGACTCACAATAATCAAGAATAATTCAATAATAAGGTATTATGAAATAACTTATGCTTTAGAATTTAAACTTAAGGCATACGAAAGATAAGATAGACCTTACTTGAACAATTAAGTGAAGGTCACTATAATAAAATCATGAACTTTAAATAAGTATTTGTCCATTGCAGAAATAAAAGGACAATCTCAAATTCAATAAATATTTGAATTTAAAACACTGGTATAACAATAACAAGTTTGAGTTTAGAAAACTTGCCTCAAGCGCAAGCTACAGTTACAACTCACGTTCTTTAACACTTCCTACACATATATATTTAACCATAATAATCTAAATTAGTTAACACATAACTAATTCACAAAATTAATTAACCCATCTAGGTTAACTCATACTTATATAATTATCAAGTTAATAATTAATTATCACGTAATTAATCACACCACATAATTACACATTCACATAATTAATCAAATAATAATTATGTACTTCATATTAATTAAATTATAATTAAATAAATTATAATTTAAATTAACATTTACTTGATTAAAATTAATCAAATAAGATTCATTATAATTTAATAAAATTATAATTTAAATTAAACCCTTACTTTAATTATAATTATTCAAATTATAATTATATATTATATTTTATTAATATAATCTATTAATATTTATTTAGCATTTTAATGTATGTCTAACATGTTATCACATAATCACATTAGGTTAACTTTCATGGTATAAACAAAAGTACACATGATTTTAATATAATTTCTTTTCTGCCACCCCCTCGACGGGGCAGGGTTTTAAACCTTGATAGGCCCGCCGGGGCGGGCCCCTTGCAGCGTCGGCAGACAGGTTCGCGAATTGTGTAGAGAAAAAGCCAATTTAGCTTATTTCTCCGCATCAAGTTCTGAATTTAGCCAACTAATTACACATAAAACTTTACATAAACATAATATTAAAGTTTCTAACATGTTTTAACACATTGAACTTTTAAAACACATAATCAAAAACTCAATTTCATGATTTTTAAAGAAAAGCCATTGTTAAGTGTCCTTGATGAAATTGAACACTGAACTTTTATTTTTAAACCAATTTACACAATTTCAAGCATAGTAAATAAGTTTTTAAACATGTTATCATCATCTACAATTAATTTAAACAAAAATGAACAATCAAATATAAACTTTTGATTTTAAAATAAAAATATACATATTTTCAAAATACTTTACTGTGATTCTTGATGAACATAAATCTCTCATGTTCATCCTATATCTGCGAATTAACAACTTAATTAAGCATGAGATTAATATAAAAGCATGTTATAAAAATAATATATATATATATATATATATATATATATATATAAATCATGTTTATACAATTTTCATAAGAACTCACTTAACAGAGAATTAAATGTCACGAAGAACATAAAGAAAATATAATTAAAAAAAATTTGGTAATTGAGATTATACCCATATGCATAGTGAGGAAGAAGATGAAGTTGATAGCTTTGATTTCTCAAAATTTCCCCTTCTTTCTCTTCTTCTTCTCTCTTTCTTTCTCTGTATTCTCTCTAACTTTCTATTTTCTCTCTGTATTTTCTTCTCTTCTTTTAACACTGACTAACTTAACTTTAACTAATGTAATATAAAATATACATAACTGATATATGTATATAATATAAAATATAATTATATAATACATAACTGTCAAATAATTATGTCTCTACTTAATACATATCAGTTACAAAATTTTTGAAAACCAAAAGCCATAAGGCTTTGTTTGGAAAAATACCTTTAATTTTAAAAAACAGATTATTTAATAGTTAAGGTCTTGTTTGGTAAAACATGATTAAAACAAAAGTAAGGGCCTTGTTTAGTAAAACCTTTTAAAAAACAGTTTTAAGGGCCTTGTTTGGGTAAAACTAATTTAAAAGCCCTTTTTATTCTTTTAATAAATCCTTTTACACATATTCTAATGTCACACTTTAATTAATTAAATCTTTAACATTCTAATTTAATTAATAAAAGCTAACATCAATTAACCACATAAAAATGTCACATAACAATTTATAATTACTCGCTAATTATAATTTCATGTAACAATTATCACATAAACTTCATCTAATTTAATTATCTCAATTAAATTAAAACTATTCCATAAATTCAATATACATCAATTAAATTAAATATTAAATATTCATGTAATTAATATATAACACTTAATTAAATTACTCCACCACAATCATATAATTTATTTATTTAACTCAATAAATAAATCAAATCAAATATTTATTTAATTCAATAAATATTTAAAATTAATATATAAAATCTCATTCGTTACAATCTTTCCTCCTGAAAAGGATTCTGTCCCCAGAATCACAAAAAAAAAAATCTCATATGTTACATTCTTCCCCCCTTAAAAAAATTCTGTCCCCAGAATCAGTAAATAAGGGGTTACACAAATAGCTAAACAAATAATTGGGGATATATTTTCTTCATTACATCTTCGAGTTTCCACGTGGCTTCTTTAGCACTGTGGTTCCTCCAGATTACCTTAATAGAAGGTATCATTTTATTTCTAAGTACTTGTTCTTTTTTATTGACTATTTGAACAGGCACTTCTTCGTATGCCAAGTCTTTATCAAACTGTAAAGGCTTGCATTCTATTACATGTTTGTAGTCGTGTTTGTACTGTCGCAGCACAAAAATATGGAAAACGTTGTGTATATTATCTAGCTCCGGAGGTAACGCAACCTCATAAGCCACTTCGCCCACCTTTCGTAGTATCTCAAAAGGTCCAATAAATCGGGGACTCAGCTTCCCCTTTATACCGAATCGAATCTCCCCCTTCCAGGAAGATACCTTCAGGAAAACAAAGCTTCCTGGTAAGAATTCTCGATTCTGGCGATGCTGATCGGCACACTTCTTTTGTCTGTCTTGAGCAGCAACTAATCTTGTTCTGATCAGCTTCACGATTTCGGCGGTTTGTTGCACCAGTTTCGGTCCCAACAGTTGACGTTCACCGACCTCATCCCAGCATAACGGGGTCCTGTATTTTTTGCAGTATAATACTTCGTAAGGCGGCATGCCAATATTCGCGTGGTAACTATTGTTGTAGGAGAACTCCAGTAATAGTAGATGATCATCCCAGCTTCCTTTGAAATCCATCACGCAAGCTCTCAGCATATCCTCTAGTGTCTGAATCGTTCTCTCACTCTGGCCGTCGGTTTAAGGATGGTACGCCGTAGTCATTCGCAATTGCGTTGCCAGACATTCTTGTAATCGCTTCCAGAAATTCGACGTAAATCGCGGATCTCTGTCGGACACAATCGCAGATCTCGCGGAACACTGTGCCGAGAAATAATTTCCTTCACGTAGAGTTTCGCTAACTGATCCAAGTTGAACTTAATCTTGATCGGTAGGAAATGGGCTGACTTCGTCAGTCAATCTACTATAACCCATATCGCATCAAAACCCTTCTGAGTTGCTGGAAGACCAACCACAAAATCCATCGTGATATGTTCCCACTTCCGTTTTGGAATTTCTAACGGTTGCAGCAATCCACTTGGTCTCTGGTGTTCTGCTTTGACTTTCTGGCACGTTAAGCATTTCGCAACGCATTTAGCAACGTCCCTCTTCATATTCGGCTACTAGAAATGATGTCTTAGATCCTGGAACATCTTTGTACTCCAGGGTGAATCAAATATCTCGAACTATGAGATTCTCTTAAAATCTCCTCCTTAACTTCTGGTACTGGGGGTACCCAGATTCTTCCTTCAAATCGTAGCAGTTTTCAATATCGATCTTGAACTTGAACTCTTCACCATCAGCTATTCTCTTCTGGATCTTTTCGCATTCTTCATCGTGAAGTTGTGCTTCTTTCACTTTGTATACCAGCGTAGAACCAGTAGCGACTTGAAATAACATCTCATCCGATTCCTTCACATATTTCAATTCCAGCTCTAACTTAGCCATCTCTGCTATCAACTGATCCTGATCAGTTAACATATTCAACTTCTCCTGACCTTTCTTGCCTAAAGCGTCGGCGACGACGTTAGCTTTACCCGGATGGTAAAGTATCTCGCAGTCGTAGTCCTTGATCAATTCCAACCATCTCCTCTGGCGCATGTTTAAATCCTTTTGGGTAAAGATATACTTCAGACTCTTGTGATCTGTGTATATCTCACACTTTTCTCCATATAGGTAGTGTCTCCAAATCTTCAGAGCAAACACTACTGCCGCCAATTCTAAATCATGAGTTGGATACCCTTTCTCTTAATCCTTCAGCTGACGTGATGCGTAGGCAATAACTTTGTCGCTCTGCATCAGTACGCAGCCTAATCCCTTATGTGAGGCGTCACTATATACCACAAAATTTCCCATACTATCCGGTAAAGACAACACAGGCGCAGTACTCAACCTCTTCTTCAATTCTTGAAAACTTTCCTCACACTTTTCTGTCTAAACAAAATTAACTATTTTACGAGTCAAATTCGTTAATGAAGTTGCGATCTTGGAAAAGTCCTGAATAAATCTCCGGTAATAACCCGCCAATCCCAAGAAACTCCTCACTTCAGACGAGGTCATCGACTGATCCCAATTCATCATAGCTTCAACCTTCAATGGATCTATCGAAATCCCATCCATATCGATTACGTGGCCAAGAAATTGCACACGTTCCAACCAGAATTTGCATTTTAAAAATTTTGCATAAAGTTTCTCTCGTCTCAGCGATTCTAAGGTCAGCCTTAAATGTTCAGTGTATTCCTCCTCGATCTTGGAATAAACCAGGATGTCATCTATGAACACCACTACGAACTTATCTAGGAATGGCTTAAAAACTCTATTCATTAAGTCCATAAATGCAGCTGGGGCATTCGTTAGACCAAATGACATCACCAAGAACTCGTAATGACCATACCATACCGAGTTCTAAAAGTCGTCTTTGGTATATCTTCCTTTTTGACCTTCAACTGATGATATCCACTTCTCAAATCAATTTTCGAGAAGTATCTAGCACCCTTCAATTGATCGAACAAGTTATCGATCCTAGGTTAAGGATACCTATTCTTGATCGTAACTTTGTTCAACTCTCTATAATCAATGCAAAGCCGCATCGATCCATCCTTTTTCTTGACGAAAAGAACTGGTGCTCCCCACGGTGAAACACTTGGTTGAATATATTTCTTGTCCAGCAGTTCTTGCAGTTGAACCATCAGTTCTTTCATCTCAATTGGAGCAATTCTGTACGGAGCTTTCAAAATCGGAGCAGTTACTGGGCTAAGTCGATCACGAACTCTATCTCTCTATCTGGCGGAAGTCCTGGCGAATTGTCCAGAAATACGTCCATAAACTCCCTAACCACTAATATCTCTTCTATCTTCGGACTCTCCTTACGAGTATCTACTATGTAGGCTAGATATCCCACACAGCCTTGCATCAAAAGTTTCTTGGCTTGCATAACTGTTAGACAACTCGCTTGTCTAGGCAATTTGCTACCATAGAACACTAACTTCGACGGAGTCGTAAGGTTTACCGACTTCTTCTGACAATCGATTACTGCCCCATGGTTGACCAACCAATTCATGCCCAGTATCACAACGAATTCCCCAAGTTTTATTAGAATCAAATCTACCCTCAATTCCTGACCCTTAATATCCAATCTACAGTTCTTGTACACAAACCTAATAGGAATAACCTCCCTATTTGCAATCTCTATGTTCAAGGGATAAACTAATTCCTCTTTAGGTAAGTCTAGGGTCTTAGCAAATTCATCAGATATGAATTAACAAGTAGCACCCGAATTAAATAATACATAAGCATTAATACTATTGACCGGAATAATACCTAACATCACATCCTTTGACTGCACAGCATCCTTCATCGTTATGTTGAATGTTCTGGCAGTGGGTCGAACAGCCTGCAGTGGTGCAGCGATAGCCAAAGTACTGCCGCTCCCATTTCCTCCATTCCCTGTTGACCCTACTGCTGGCTTCTTTGGGCAGTTACTAGCCATGTGATCCTTGGATCCACATGTGTAGCAAGCTCCCTTCTTCGGGTTGGGGAAATTATGCATAATGTGGCCTTCCTGACCACAGTTGAAACACACCCGTCTCCCCTTCATGCACACTCCAGTGTGATTCTTCGCGTATGTCGCACATGCTTCAACCTTCTTCTTCTGCTGGTTTCCTTGTTGACATCCAGCAGAGGTGTTTTCATTCCACTTCCTTTTCTGGTTGATAGCCCCGCTACCACCAGCCTTGGTTTTTGTCTCATTCTTCTTCTTCTTTTCCTGATTAGATTTGGTCACCACGTCGCTTCCTCTTTTAGCGAGTATGACCTTTTCTAGCACAGCTGTAA
Source organism: Panax stipuleanatus (assembly GCA_020205555.1). Taxonomy (NCBI): domain Eukaryota; kingdom Viridiplantae; phylum Streptophyta; class Magnoliopsida; order Apiales; family Araliaceae; genus Panax; species Panax stipuleanatus. The sequence continues at coordinate 52,306,165 of CM035119.1, forward strand.
AAGTGTTCAGTTGGAACATGGAGACCTTGCTGTAGATCCACGGCTTCAATCCTCGCTCAAACCTCCTCGCCTTCCTAGCGTCAGTACTGACTTGGTATGTAGCGAACCTGGCCAGCTCGTTAAACTTCGCGGCATACTCCGACACCGTCATTCCTCCCTGCTTAAGCTCTAGAAACTGGACCTCGATCTGGTCCTGCGAGCTAACGGGGAAGTACATTTCAAAGAACATCTCTTTGAAACGGTCCCACGCTATAACTCTATCTCTTTACCTGGTCTTATTGGCCTGTCACCAGAAGCTAGCATCCGACTTTAACATAAAAGTTGTGAAAGCCGTCTTTTTGTCCTCGCCAACTCTTGCTACTTTGAAGACCTTTTCCATCACCATTACCCATGTATGGGCATCTGTTGGGTTTACCGATCCATGAAACTCTGGTGGTCCTACTGCCTTAAATTCTTTAAAAGTCGTACCCTGCACTTGCGGCTGATTTGCAAGTGTTCCTGTCAGCAGGTTCACCAACTGCTAAACCGAATTGGGATTCGACCCACATTATTGTTGTTCGTCGAACCCTCGGGGTTTTGTCGTGTAGGTCTTCTTCTAGGAGGTATTTTCTATTAAGAAATACTCTTATTAGATCCTTTACTCAATTCTTAAGTATTCAAGTTCATAATTAAACATTTAAATTAACTCTATTCATATATGAACACATAGCACGTCAATAACTTCATCATCTTATTCATTCGTAGTTTTTTTGTAAAAAAAACATAGAATATATAGCATCTCCGCTATTTACATCATCTTTCATGTACCGAAAAAGTCACAGGATTACATCATTATTTTATCACATTATTATCTCAATTATGGAATTTATATTTATTTATTACATAAAGAAACACATAAATATAAACCCTTCTATCTAGGCATGTTAAGACGTCGCACAGCCTCTATGCGTTCCTCCTCCATCACCCGGAATGCTGTTCTGCGATCCACCATGTACCATGGTAAACCTTGGAACTGAGCTAGGTAATATAAAACACGATCCTAGGCCCTATCTATAACCATATGAAAAGCGTATTCCGTTTTCCTCAGTTTGGCCCTCTTTGCTTCAGCCTCGTCTTCAGCTCGATCGGCTCGTTGAATAGCCCTCAAGTTTGTCTCCTCTTCTCTAGCACGCTTTGCTAACTCCTCCTGAATATCGTGCTTCAGCTTTGCTAGCTCGGTTCGTGCATCGTCTCTTTCACTCTCTGCGTGAATTAAATCCCACTTCGCGTTTCCTAGCTCACTATACAGCTCTTCAATGATCTCGTCTCTCTGTTGTATGGTAGTCCGACTCTTGTCCACCAGTTCCTGAAGCTCCACGTTACGGTCGTAGATCACCTCGTACATCTCAGAACTAGTAGAGTGAGGTGGGAATTCCTCCTCGGGATCCCATTTCTCCTCTTCTGACTCATCCTCTAGATTAGATGTCGGCTCATGCTCCTGACCAGCTATGGTGATCAATGGAGATGGCTCTCTCCTAACCAACTGCTCCCAGGCAACATGGATATCTCGGGGCTCCTTGTTCCTCGGCATCTGAGGTAACTCCTCCCTAGCCTAACTGGACTCTCCAACGTTCGTCATCTTGACAAGAAAATTTTGAAGTTTAATTATTAAATGATATCGGTCGATACTCTTCGAATACTTAAACGTAAACACATAGCACATAAGGTAGTTTATTATCTTTACCTATCACCACTATCTTTTTAATTTTCCTATAAGGCTACTACCTAAGGTTTTTCCCCCCACCTAAGGTTCATAACCTACTGCTCTGATACCAACCAGTGACACCCCCAAATTCGGGTACTTCGTTTCCACATGATTTGGTGTTCACTTTCTAAAAAGAACATACATATATCCATAATAAGGAATGTAAAATAAATTACAACCTTGAATAAATAATAAAATCTTCCTTAAAAAGGAATTACAACCTTATTCAAAATCATCGCAGGTTTATCTAACCTTAACATAAATCATAATGCGGAAATAAAAACATAACATAAAGTCTTGTTACAATAAAAATCAAAAAATATCAAGTCTTCACTTGTTCATCTTGCCTTTTTCTTTACTCTTTAACGGTGGGTCAACGTTCTCGGCTTTAATTGCAAGGGATTATTAAATATGCAAGAGTGAGCAAACAAAAGCTTACTTGGAATACAACAATAATATGACATAACTGAATAACTTCAAAAGATTTGAACAACTTTACTTTCATCAACAATAAAGAATTGAATAATAATTCTTTCATCGATATTTGGAATTTTGAATATTGAAACATCTGAGGGTCGTAAGACTTTGAACTTTGTTCTAGGTTATAAGCATTTTTATTTAAAACCTTTAATAGTCATATAGACTATGGACTCTCAACTCGTACTTAGGGGGATCAGCCCTTCGTACTATGTATTGTGCACAAACATTTAACGCTTTTGCATATTAACCTCCCCTAATAAATAGGGTTGTTCATCTCAGTATTTGATATGAGTCCGCACCAAAGAAAGTTTGGTTTGGATAGCTAAAAGAAAATTTGGAGTTCCAACTACCATCAACTAAGGAGTAGTTGAATCGATTCACAATAATCAAGAATAATTCAATAATAACGAATTATGAAATAACTTATGCTTTAGAAGTTAAACGTAAAGCATACGAAATATAAGATAGACCTTACTTGAACAATTAAGTCAAGGTCACTTTAATTAAATCATGAACTTTAAATAAGTATTTGTCCATTGCAGAAATAAAAGGACAATCTCAAATTCAATAAATATTTGAATTTAAAACACTGGTATAACAATAACAAGTTTGAGTTTAGAAAACTTGCATCAAGCGCAAGCTACAGTTATAACTCACGTTCTTTAACACTTCCTACACATATATATTTAACCACAATAATCTAAATTAGTTAACACGTAACTAATTCACATAATTAGTTTACCCATCTAGGTTAACTCATACTTATACAACTATTAAGTTAATAATTAATTATCACGTAATTAATCACACCACATAATTACACATTTACGTAATTAATCAAATAATAATTATTTACTTCATATTAATTAAGTTATAATTAAACAAATTATAATTCAATTTAAACATTCACTTCAATTATAATTACATCATATATTAATTAAATTATAATTAAATAAATTATAATTTATAATTAATCAACATGCATTTATTAAATTATAATTAAGCATATTATAATTTAAATTAACATTTACTTGATTAAAATTAATCAAATAAGATTCATTATAATTTAATAAAATTATAATTTAAATTAAACCTTTACTTTAATTATAATTATTCAAAATATTAATTTTATATTATATTTTATTAATATAATCTATTAATATTCATTTAGCATTTTAATATATGTTTAACATGTTATCACATAATCACATTAGGTTAACTTTCATGATCTAAACAAAAGTACACAAGATTTTTATAAAAATTCTTTTCTGCCACCCCCTCGCCGTGGAGGGGTTTTTAACCTTGATAGGCCCGCCGGGGTGGGCCCCCTGCAGCGTCGGCCGACAGTTTCACAAACTATGCAGAAAAAAAGTCAATTTGGCTTATTTCTCCACATCGAGTGCCGAATTTAGCCAATTAATTACACATAAAATTTTACAGAAATATAATATTAAAGTTTCTAACATGTTTTAACACATTTAACCATTAAAACACATAATTAAACACTCAATTTCATTATTTTTGAAGAAAAGTCATTGTTAAGTGTTCTTAATGAAATTGAACACTGAACTTTTGTTTTTAAACCAACTTACACAATTTCAAGCATAGTAAATAAATTTTTAAACATGCTATCATCATCTACAATTAATTTAAACAAAAATGAACAATCAAACATAAACTTTTGATTTTAAAAGAAAAATATACATATTTTCAAAATACTTTACTGTGATTATTAATGAACATGAATCTCTCATGTTCATCCTGTATCTGCGAATTAACAACTCAATTAAGCATGAGATTCATATAAAAGCATGCTATAAACATAATATATATATATATATATATATATATATATATCATGTTTATTTAATTTTCGTAAGAACTCACTTAACAGAGAACTAAATTTCATGATGAACATAAAGAAAACATAATTAAAAAAAAATTGGGAATTGAGATTATACCCGTATGCATAGTGAGGAAGAAGACGAAGTTGATTGCTTTGATTTCTCAAACTTTCCATTTCTTTCTCTTCTTCTTCTCTTTTTCTTTCTCTGTATTCTCTCTAACTTTCTCTTTTCTCTCTGTATTTTCTTCTCTTCTTCTAACACTGACTAACTTATCTTTAACTAACGTAATATAAAATATACATAACTGATATATGTATATAATATAAAACATAATTATATAATACATAACTGTCAAATAATTATATCTCTACTTAATATATAGTAGTTACAAAATTTTTGAAAACCAAAAGCCATAAGGCTTTGTTTGGAAAAATCCCTTTAATTTTAAAAACAAATTATATAATAGTTAAGGTCTTGTTTGGTAAAACATGATTAAAACAAAAGTAAGGGCCTTGTTTAGTAAAACCTTTTAAAAAATAGTTTTAAGGTCCTTGTTTGGGTAAAACTAATTTAAAAGCCCATTTTATTCTTTTAAAAAATCTTTTAACACATATTCTAATGTCACACTTTAATTAATTAAATCTTTAACATTCTAATTTAATTAATGAAGGCTAACATCAATTAACCACATAAAAATGTAACACCAAAATTTATAATTACTCGCTAATTATAATTTCATGTAACAATTATCACATAAACTTCATCTAATTTAATTATCTCAATTAAATTAGAACTATTCCATAAAATCAATATACATCAATTAAATTAAATATTAAATATTCATTTAATTAATATATAACACTTAATTAAATTACTCCACAACAATCACATAATTTATTTATTTAACTCAATAAATAAATCAAATTAAATATTTATTTAATTCAATAAATATTTAAAATTAATATATAAAATCTCATTTGTTACAGTTGGTCTTTGTATCAGTGCCATGCTTATAATTCCATTGAGTGCCAGGCACGCATAAGTCGGTAATCACCCTGTCTAAGTCTGTCTCGAAACACTCCGCCTCAACCCAATTTACTCGACCAGCCGGGAGTGAAGGCAAATTGAAGACCTCATAGATCGCCAGCGGACGGTAGTCAACTTGAAAGCCCTGGACGAACGAGAAGCCGCTCTGTGTCTCCTTGGCGTTCGCATAGAATTCACAAACTATGGCCATCGGAGCAGGCACAGGCGCTGCCACAACTCCAAACTAGGCCATATCTCGGATTATCTCAAGCAATTGGCCATCCTCCTTGGTCGGTTTCAGTCCCCGCTCCTTCACAAATGTCTTAGCAGCAATTCGGTAATATTCAGTCTGTGCCGCGAGGAGATGAACTTGGTCTAGTCCACAGTATCCTCGGCCTGGCTGCTTTGCGAAGGCGACTCTGGAGTGGCGGAGCGAGCTCTCTTAGTGTAATAACCCAATATTTTTATATAATTAAATAAGAAATTTTGCGTATAATTTTTTTTTATATTATTTTTATCAAAGATAATACGTGGGAATATGTTTAAGATAACGAATATGTATTTATGTGACAAATATATATTTATTTATTGCATGAATAATTTTAAATAAATTATTCAATAAAGGAATTGTAGATTACTATAAATTATATCCTTATAATAAACTAATTTTGATAGTAAAATATTTTATTATTTATTATCCATGAAAGTATGATTAATATATTATTTCAATAATATAAGAAAGGATTTTTAGAATTATTATAATAATTATTTTATTATAGGAATTTATCAAGATTAGTTAAGTTAATTATTTTAACTTAATTAATAATGGTATATTAGGTAAAGTGGGACTATAGATCAGAAACTCTAATTTTTGATCTATATTATGAAATTTCATCAATTAATACAATTATTGTATAATTGTATTTAAAAAAGAAAGCATAATTATATCTGTATATTTATAGAATTATTTTATTTATTTATTATTTTATTTTAAGAATATTGGTATCATGAATAATATTTTGAAACATATGCGATATAGATTTAACAGGATAGTCAATTTAAATTTTTAAGTTGACTGAGAATGAAAGTTAAGTCGGTTATGGATTCAAAACCCTAATTTTGGATTTTGAATAAGGAATGAGAATAATAATATAATATTAATTATATTTCAGTGCTATAAGTGTGTACTGTATGTGTGTATTGATAATGGTTGGTCAATTATAGTGTAGCATGATAAAACCTTAGGGTTAAACTAATAAACCCTAATTTAAAATTTAAATAGGTCAGTAAAATTTGTTAAGCAATGGTTTTATATGATTAATAACAAGTATTATAGATTTTAATGTTAATTAGGGAAATTCTAATTATTAATTAAAAACCCTAATTGCTAAGTTATAAACCCTAATTGCTAATTTAGAAAACCCTCATGATAATTAGTAAATCTTAAACTTAATTGGCAAGATCTAAGTAATTAGGAAACCCTAATTTCCATTTTTAAAAAGTTTAATTTTTATTTTAAACCATAATTAGAAATCCTAGAAAATTAATTTTCAAAACCTTAGGGTTAAACCCTAAGGGTTAGGTTAAGATGGCAATATTGCCATTAAAATTACAAGCAGAAAGACCAAATTGCCTTTTTTGCATTCTTTATTAGGTAACTTGTATATCTTGCCAAAATTTGAGTTGCTCAACTACTCCAAGATTTCTCATGTGACTAAAAATAACACAAATCAGCCATATATCTCAGCCAACTTCATTACACTTATATATATATATATATAGATTAAGAGAGAGAAAAGTCACACAAATAGCTCATTTGCTCATATACACACAACCAAGACCCTCTCACTCTAAACCCACGAAAATCATTAGTGGATCAGTCCCCAATCAAGTTCTTAGAACTCTACAAACAGATCAGGAAGCCTAGGATCAAGATTGAGCAAAAAGAGGTATAAACCCTAATTTAAAATCTTATCTTTAAAGCTATGTTAGATCTTGTGTTTTTGTGTTTAAATATGTTAAATGATATGTTAATAAGTGATCTGGGTTGCTATATTGTGGATCTATAACATCTAGATGCACGAAATTGAAGATTTTAAAATTTTAGATTTTTTTTTTTTGAAAATGTTGTCTGACAGTCGAATGTCAGACCTCATAGATCGATACATGTTAATTTGTTTAGTGTTTTAAAGGATTGAACTTATAGTATGCTATGAGGGCTTTAATCTAGAACTTGAATAATGGTCAGATCTGGTATAGATTGCAAGTTATGGATGGTCAAACCTCGTTGACCGACCATGACTTTCTGTTTCTGGGTAACCCAGAACTTGCCCAGAAACGTCTGACAACATATTTGTAGGCTCTGATCTTGCAGGTGCTATGTGATTTGATTTTGTTGTTGTATCCATGTTGTGGTATGTTAGATGAACTTTAGATTCAAGTCTTTAGAACACCTAAACATCAAAACTGGTTGGATATAGTGGATGGTCAAAGTAGGCCAGACGATCACAAAGTCTATTTTTTGGGTAACCCAGAAAACTTAAGAACATGTCTTCTGACATGGTTTGACCGGACCATATCTTGTGATTTTGTTGTTGTTAGACTGATTTTATGTGATAGATCTGTTCCTTTACATGTAGGCTACAATCTGAAACCATTAGAATACCAAAACCTTACTGGGATAGCAAGTTGTGGAAGCCCAAAATAGGCTAGTCGAACTGTTCTTATTTTCTGGGTAACCCAGAAAATGAAGAACAGCTCTGACAGCTTGTTCAATGGCTCATATCTTCTTGATATGTTGGAATTTGGCCCAGAAATTGCTAGATACTTGTAGTATTACATCAATATTCCAAGATCTAATCATTAACATGCCCAGAAACAACATAGACAGAGAATTAATCATGGTCAAGCATGGCACCTAAAACATTGCATATCAATGTTCTTGAGGCTTAAGAACACTATAGGCGACGGTTTCTGTCGCTAAAGGCTTTAGCGACAGATTTATTAATTTTAATTAATTTAATTTCTAAAAATTATTTAAAAATAGAAATAAATAGAAATTAATTATTAAAAATTCATAAAACTATTTTAAAAATTATTTTGAAGTTATAAAAATTAACTTTTAATATTTTGACATAAATTTTATTAATATTTTAATTTAATTAAATATTAATAATATTTAATTTATTTAATAATTATATTAAATAAATTAGTTAAAAATGATTTTAATATATTAAAAATCATTTTAAATAATATGAAAGTATTAAAAAATATTTTAAGTTATAATAAATGACTTCTAATATTTTGCGATAAATATCATTAATAATTTAATATTAATAAAAATAAATTTTTTTAATAATTATATTAAATAAATTAGTTAAAAATGATTTTAATATTTTAAAAAGCATTTTAAAAATGATATTAAAGTTTTAAAAAATATTTTAAGTTATAATAAATAACTTATAATATTTTAATACAAATTTCATTAATAATTAAATATTAATGATAATAAATTTAATTAATAATTATATTAAATAAATTATTTACAAATAATTGAAATATTTTATAAATCATTTAAAGGTGAAATAAATGTAATAAAAGTATTTTAAGTTATAATAAATAACTTGTAGTATTTGGAAATGAAATACATTATTATTTTAATATTAACGGTAATTATTTAAAAATAATTTTAATATCTTAAAAATTATTTAAAGGTAATATTAAGGTTTTAAGAATATTTTCAGGTTATAGTAAATAACTTTTAATATGTTGATATGAATTTTATTAATATTTTAAATTATTTAAATATTAATGATAATGAAATTATTTAACAATTAAATCATTAAAAATAATATAAGTGTTTGAAAAATCATTATAAATGATTTTAATGTTTAGAAAGATAGTATAAATGATAATTAAATTATATAATATAATATTTAAGTTCTTAAACAAAGTTTCATTAAAAATAAATTAGTTAATTATCCGATAATGCAATCGGGATGCCGAAGCGATACTGAACTCAAACCAAATCGACATAGTTTGATTAGGTATACGTTCGTACGTATTGCAATAACTGACATGAATATGTGACAACATGTTTAAGTAGTATTATGTGTTAAGTTGTATTATTCTAATTAAAAGAATAATTCTATTGATGATATGACTTCATATTAAAGATAAAAGCGTAAGCTATACTACGTAGTAGTAATCAGCTATCAAGGCAAGTATCTGAACTATTCTCTTTCATTGTGCAAGTTTCTTTACTCAATTTTTTATTGATCAAGTATCTCTACCCCATGCATTTATTTTATGCGATGGATCTTAGTAAGCTAAAAACATGATTATGAATAATTATTGTCAATTATTCATATCCATAATGATATCTATGATTCGTTTATGAAATTATCCTTATATTGTGAAATTTTATTTTATTAGTCTATTATTTATTAATATCTCATTATTGTCTGTTATCATACAAGTGTCCCCACTTGTACAAACTGTTGTATTCCTACAAGAACTCTTGAACTTGAAATTCTTTGATATGACAAATCCTGATACATACTATCAAACTTCGGTAGGTATTTATGACTGTCTAAGCTATTTGACTCGGCTAGACATAGTTCGAATTGTACTGTAGAATAGTATTGGTTATGATAAGGTCATCCAACTGAATTGTTTAGTTAGGATTCCAGACTGAGTATGAACAACCCTTAATGGGGAAATTGTTTAAGTGCCCAAGGCGAACAGAGTGAACGAATTATCGTTCAAACAGATAGTATTGATCAATACAGGATATATCAGGGCTGATCACCCTATATGTCCGTAAGACCAGAGCGGTTTGCAGATGAATTTATGTTTAAACCTTTTCAAAAATGAAAAATAAAAGTTTATGGTCCATTGACCAGTCAGCATTTATAGTCACTACGTCGTTTCAAAATTTTAAACGATTTGATATGTTATTAAGATATATTTCGAAAGACTTCATAACTGTTGATTCGTTGTAGAAATATACCTCAAGGAAAATATTTACTTCTTTTAGCTAAAGTTTATTAACTGCTATTACTTGCTGGATAATTGAATGCTCATTCTTGCTTTAAATTAAATGTTTTCAGCTAAGCGTGATCAACAAGAAGGCTCTGGCAAAAACAAAGGGAAAGGAAAGCTGCAAGAATAAGTTTCATGGTATCTTGTGTAATAGTTAGACTTTATTAAGACAATAATATTTGTTATCTATCATGTAATGAAGTACTTTAAAGTTCGTGTGCCTAAGATTAGATAACTCTGATATGTATATTAAGTTTGTTAATTGTATTATTCCGCTCAAAGAAATGATATTGTGTAGAGCCGAGTTCGGGTTTCAAGTACCTGAATTTGGGGGCGTCACAGGTTGGTATCAGAACTTTAGGTTAAAAACCATAGGTGGGGGATACCTTAAGCTAGATAGAAGCGTTGAAAAATAAATAACTCAAATAGAGTTTAAAGGACATGAATTAAGGAAATTCGTCATAAAATGAAATAAAAAGTAACTTATATAAACTATTGTTTGTTATTTGTATATATATTATGTGCTAATCAAGATAATTTGTGTATAGATGTCAGGAAGGAAAGGATTGGAAGACTTTTTATGTCATAAATGAGCAAATCACTCCACCTGAAAGTAACCAAGATGAAGTCATCATTTTGGAAAACATAGAACTAGAACCAAAAATGGTGTCATTGACAGATAGTGATTTGGACACTGAAGTTGGAGCTGGCCAAGCATCAACGAAAATGCAGAATCTGAAAAATAAGCTGTTATGTTTGGAAAAGTTGTTGAAAGTGGAAAGGCTACTAAACATCCAGTTGCAAAAGGCGTTAATCGAAACAATGGAAGAACAAGATAAGCTGAAGGTTCAAATTGAACAGATGGGAGCCAAATACAGCAAATCATGTGCAACTCCAAGCCAGAAAGGGAAAAGAAAAATGAATGATCGTAATTTAGGAAATTCTGATCTTAATCTAGGGAACTTCAAGAAAGTAGGAATGTGTGCGAACTGTAATCGAAAACATGAAGGCGTATGTATGAAAGGACAGAATGTATGCTATAATTGTGGACGTGAAGGACATATCTCATCTCATTGCCCTGATCCGAAGCAATGCGTATGTTTTGTATGTGGGTTGATAGGTCATCAGGCAAAAGTTTGTCCAGGATCTAGGGAAGGCATAAAAAATGAATAGGATAAGTAAAATAGGATTATATATAGTATGTATAGGTGTGAAATGTATTATTTTTACGTAAGTTTCATGTTAAATCCCGACTTTTGTTATCACTAAGGGATAGTAAGTGACTATGGCAGTCTGTATTGTGTAATGAAAAGTACTATGTACTGTTTGAATATGAATATAAATGTTATGATATTATTATATGTCAAGTTGGTATGTTGATTAAATGACAATTTGTTAATTCAGCAAGCTGAATTTGGGAATCCAGCAAGCTGAATTGGTCTAAATTTAGAATTTTATATTCTATCTTTTATGATACCATTAAAAATGGTATATGAATGATAAGATAATAATTTTAAGATTTTGTTTACCCAGATAATGCCGCCAAGAAGACAAAACCGAAAACAAAGGGCAGAAGGTCAAGCAAACCCAATGTAGAGCCTTGCGAATATGTTGGCACAAGCCATGCAAACCGGAGCACCAGCAGCAACAAATCGGCTAGATAATCAATTGGCAAACTTGAAAGACTTCAAGGCCGTCGGACCACCTGAGTTCAAAGGAACGACTGACCCTATAGAAGCCCAAACTTTGGTAAAAGAAATAGAAAAAGTGTTTGTTATTGCTAGGGTAGCAAAGGAGCAAAAGACAGCTTTTGCTACCTACATGCTAAAAGGGGAAGCGAACTTCTGGTGGGAGGCTAATCAAACTCGAGCCGAAGCAGAAGTGGTAACATGGACAAGGTTCAAAGAACTGTTCAACGAGAATTACTTCTCGTCCAGTATGCAGGACAGGATGGAGGTAAATTTTTTGAAATTGAAACAAGAAAATATGACCGTCTCAGAATATACCGCCAAGTTTAACGAATTAGCTAGGTTCGCTCCACAACAAGTGAACACTGAAGCAAGGAAGGCACGAAGGTTCGAACATGGCCTAAAGCCTTGGATTTACAATAAGGTTGCAGTGCTGTAGATTAACTCTTTTGGAACATTATTAGAAAAGGCTATCATTGCTGAAGGAGGAAGTGAGGACATGAGCCTCTATAACAAGGAAAAGAAGAATAAGGGTAAGATCGAAGGAAAAGTTAAGGTGGAAGGAAACAGTGGAAGTGTAAGTGGAAAAAGAAAATGGACAAATTCGGGAAGTTCTGGCAATAGTCAGGGAGGAATAAGGAAAAAAGTTGAACCGTATGGAAATTACGGGAAAAATCACTCAGGTGAGTGTGTTAAGGGAAAGTTTGTGTGCTACAAGTGCAGGCAGGAGGGACACATCTCTCGTAATTGCCCCAATCCAAGGAAGAATAGTGGTTGTTTCATCTGCGGATCAACAGATCATATGGCAAGGGATTGTCCAAAAAGAAATGCCGATGGGGGAAATACGAATGCTGGAAAAAGCAGTGGAAAGCTGGCGATCACGTATCCTATAATGACCAGGAATTTTAAGCTCCTTATTAATTTTATATGTGATTTAAAATTTTTAGGCGTTAATTTTTTAAACTTATTTAAACCTTATGTGGTTATGTGATTTAACCTATGCGATTAAATGCTAAGATTTTATTAAAGGGAATCACTAATGTTTATTTTTAAATTAGTAGATTAACCCTGAGACCTTTATATCAGAGTACTGATAAAAGTGTTAGTAATTACATATTCAAATTTACTTGAATATAGTGTAGAGAGTTAATCGTGATTGATTAATTGATATTGGTGTAATTAATCGATAATGTATGAAATTATTATTGTTGAAAATAATAAAACATAAGAGTATAATTTATTAATAAATTAATGAGCAAAGGTGTTGGTCCGATTAGATGACCCAATTAACGCGCAAGTATACGCGGCCAACGAGTAATAAAGAGTAAGTACAGATATCGTCCCACAGAGAATTAATGGATAAAAGACACCAAAGCACTAGCACATAATCATTTCAATCTTATTTAAACGGGCGAGAAGGAGAATGAATTATTAAATCTAATTTAAACTAGGCAAGAATTAAAACATGCAATAACTAATCTTAGGGTAAATTCAGATAATGAAGACATGGGATTACAATTTCCCCCAACACTTCGTTCGAATCTCTTAACTCTCTCACTTAGAATAATAAGCACCTAGAATTGACAACCAAGAAATCACGACTACATAATAGCCTCTTTCGATGGACAACTATGAATCTTCCTAATGCGGCATGTAGGTATATGTCTATCCTACACACTATCAAGCAACTAATATCCAGAACAATTAACAAGACACATGTCACAGGAAATCTCGTTAACTACTCTATCAATTACCAACTTTCTCATAGGAAGTCATTACGATTAGATTCTCAAATGGTTGCATACGGCATTTAGGTATATTTCTATCCTAAACACTAACAAATTATCAACTCTTTAGGACAATGAATGAGACACACGTCACATAATCTCATAGATTACCCGCAAGAATCTCTAACTTTCGCATGATATCATAACTAGGTCTAATCCTATAATCCATTTGTCAATTTTATATAGGTTTACAATAAATCAATCTAAACGCACAAGTTATGATAACCAATTCGCAATAATAGCAAAGAGAGAGAGAGCAATCAATACAACTATGTGTTGGGTTCCATTGAAATCCTAAAATATAAACTAAGTCATAAATTCTTGAATATATTATCCACAAGGTTTATAAACATCATCCAAATATACATGAATACAAGGAGAATTAAGAGATAGAAATTGCAAATCTTGAGTCTTTCTCCAAGTGTGGATCTTTGTTGTTTATCCCTTGCTTCAATCTTCAAGTCCAAAAGAAACCCTAGAATCTAACTAAACTAATTAAACCTAATCTACTCTCTAATCTACTCCTAATCTAGATTAAATAAGAAATGAAAAGAGAAGGAAAATGGGAAACTAGGGCATGAACTCCCTAGTGGAGATACTGAGCAAATGGGGCTGAACCCCCCTTATATTAGCCTTCTCCCGTTCATTTTAAGCAAAAGTCAAACTCTGGGTCAAAATCGGGCTGGCACGACCGCGCGACTGTTTGCCTTAGACCTGGCGTGGCCACGCGGGTCCCCAGTCAAATCCTTTGATTCCTGGATATCGGCGAGGGCGCACGGGATGTCCTTGCAATGCTGGCGCTGCCGCGCGGGCTGTGAACTTGCTGCATTGCTTCTTTTTCTGCTGTAATTATCTTTGACACACTTATGCCTTGCAAACAAACTCCCTTCTTGCCTTTTTACAGCAACACATCCCCATTTAGCTGTTTGACTTCATGCTTTGCCCTATCATGCCATCATCATGCTTTTCTTTTGCCCTTTTAAGCTCAATTTGCACCTGGAGAGTTTCTAAACCTGAAAATCACAAAATAAAGCAAAAACACATAAAACGCACAACGATACTTGAGTTTAAGCAACAAAATGGGTTGGTTACTATCCGAATAAGTGGTCATACAATCCACTTATCAAATACCCCCAAACTTAAACGTTGTTTGCCCTCAAGCAACCAAAACAAAAGTAAACAAAAGATGCAATGCCGTATCTACAATGTATGCAACCTACGCTATCATGAATGCGAATCCAAGTTCCCATCAAGTATTGAACTTACAAAGCAATGCCTCAGAAAAACCACAAGATAATCAAACAGAAAAGCTGCCCAAGACAAGATTATAACGCATATTCTTGCAAATCCAAAACTGTCAGCACTGATGTATTCTGCGTTGTGTGCCTAGCAACCATTAGATATGCATTCAGACAAATAATTAACATACTATACTTCTTAGGGGAAAAATAAGATTTAACTTAAGAAAGACAGCAAATCATATAAGTTCTAACTAAACCATGTATTACTAGAGTTAAGAGTCAACAGGGGGTTTTCATTAAGCTTTTATTACTCACGAGGGCGTATTCGCACTTTCTCGTGTACACATTCGACTGTGCAATGCCTAGTTCTCTTAGGCTTTTTAATGATATTCATGTAGCGAGCTTTCGACCAACGACTCCCAGACCAGACAACCTTAGGGCGCTGGGTGTAGAGACACCCCGAGGGCCTACTTACTCGAATATCAAAGGCCACAGAACTCGACGTAGCCGAAGTGTTTATTCTATTTTTTTTTTATTTTTCAATGCATTTTCTTTTCTTTTCTTTTTCTTTTTCTTTTTCTGCAAGGGAGTGCGTCTTACGCTCCATCTCCCCGCATATATCATGCATGTCCCCTGTTTCCCCCAAACTTAAGCTTTTAACAGTCTAGTTATTATTATATGCGAACTGAAACTCTTTTATTAAAACATAGTTTTTCCACCAGAAGACAAGTATGTAAACATTTAAACTTAGCATATCATGGTATTTACTATATCGTGTTTACTAGTTACATAGTATTTGACATGTAAGGATTTACATATATGATCATGAAATCAGGCTTAAGTCTCAAATCAGTTCAACAATCAAGAGATTTCAGTTTCTTCACAGGCAACATACATAACTCACCAACTGAAACTGGATTCATGCAAAATGTCCTAACACAGAATGCAAAACAGAATGAAATTTTTTTAAAATTTTGACAAATTTTAACACTACATGCACTAAATGAACTGACACAACATGAAATGAACTAACTACATGCAAAAACAAAACCAATACCCCCAAACTTAAAATATTCAATGTCCTCATTAAAGGTAAAGGTAAAAAGAGAGGAACTCCCCTATTCGGCTTCTGATGCTGCAAGAAATGAATTGGCGCCCTCTCAGAAGTTTCCCCTGTCTCTCTTTCTGCTCTGACAAATAAACCCCGCTCATCACTGTACTCAACGAACCAACCTAATTTAATATCAATCTTGCTCTGCTAGATATTCCACACTCAATGTCTCAATTGATCAGGTTGAGAGGCTGAGGTGGATGGGAATTGGTACTTTGGATTGAGGAGGTAGGAGGTTTTAAAAACTAAGGCTTTTAGTGGGGGGGGAATTGCATTAAGGAAGAGATGGGGGATTACATTAAGGAACTGAGGATTTGGGATTATACGGACTGAGGCTTGGGGGCTGCTAATAATTGACATGAAGTGGCACCCCCCAAAATCTGCAGGATTTTTCCCAAGATAGGTCTAGTCTGCATGTGGCGCGGCCGCGAGTGGTAATGCCTTGGATTTGGCTCGGCCGCGCGGGCTGCCAGATTTTTGTTTCTGCAGAATTTTTCCTATGCACTTGGTTGGCCCTTTAGTGTGGCTTCTTGCAGCATGCATTGATCTTGAGAAAGACATATAACCTTTATTAAGCCCTCATACACTATCAAAAGTATATTATCTATTTACATCAAGAGAATGAACATGGAAAGATATATCCATTTAAATTCCCTGAAATTCTCTAAGTGCGTATAAGCAATGCAAGTGCATCAAAAATATGCTATGAGCTTTGTAATCCCAAAAATATACGCATTCATGCCTAAGTTCAAAAATGTAGGCAATGAATTCCTAATTCCTACAGTATGCAAAAATTTAAACTAAATATTAACTAATAAGAATTAAACGATGGGGAGGGAAATGTGATAGAAAGCATGTAAATGGAGAATTAAACAAAGAGATAGAGAGAGGGATGATGGGAAGTAGGTAATGGAGAATTAAACAAAGAGAGAGAGAAATGATGGGGTGCCTCCCATCTAGCGCTTGATTTATAGTCCTCTAGCTCGACTATGTCTACCCACTGTTACCCAACTCCCCGACGATACTGGAGAACCCCTCCATCCATCAGAATAGCTGTGTGACTTTGGCGGCTTCCCAGCAGGAGAGGGTGCAGATTTAAACTACCTAGCACATGATATGAACAAGGATTCCCCGTCCTAAAGGTTGGGGAGCTAGGCAATGGTTTCGTTGTGTAGGTGAAATGGGTTGGGCTTTGAGGTTCACACAACACAACGGTTTCTTCTTCTATTCTCTTCTCTTCTGACGACCATGGTGTCAAGACTGCGAAATCTCTCATGTCATCAAGACCCGTCTCTGTGATGTGGCTACCAAGGGGGCAAGGGTGTGCAAACTTGACTGGAGTCTCAAACTTCGGCGGAGGAGGCTCTTGGGGGAGTGTCACTGTTGGTTCACATTCATACTCCACAGCCCCAATTGGCTCCTCGATATCCATTGCCTTCGGCTCGTCCAGTTGCAATTGCACTTTGAATTCTCTATCAATTTCTGCACCCATGTCATAGCACCAAGTAGTCTGGGGATCATAACTTACGGCTTCAGTCATTGGAGGTACAGGATCTTGCATTGTTGTCTCTTGTTCACATACCTCCTCCTTCCTCAATGCCGTGCTAATCTGCTCCACCCAAATATGAAGATCCTCAATCGATTGCTCTTGCTCAATCAAGGTCTCCTGTGTT
This sequence comes from Panax stipuleanatus, assembly GCA_020205555.1. Classification (NCBI taxonomy): domain Eukaryota; kingdom Viridiplantae; phylum Streptophyta; class Magnoliopsida; order Apiales; family Araliaceae; genus Panax; species Panax stipuleanatus. The sequence goes on from CM035119.1 coordinate 52,323,805, forward strand.
GATGCTAATGAGTTCCCCCACAAACTATCTAATCCTTCCTTTTCTGTTTCAGCCTCAGGCTTTATGTACTGATGCTCATTGGTAGGAGTGTTGTGGATTATGGCCATTTGATTCTGAAAGTTTTGGTTTGATTCTTTTTGGCTCCTAATCACCTCCTCTTGGTTAGCTAAGCTCATATACATGAAGTCCATTGTTGACTGTTCTCCTTGAAAACATGGGGATTGATAAGTGGGTAAAATTTTGACTTGGCTCTTATTGATCTTGATTGCTCGCAGTATGGGTCGGCCTTTGCTCATCCTCTATCATCAAGGCCCTACTAATTTGCTCTGCCCAGTTCTGGATATTCTTGACTGACTTCTGTTGCTCAATCAAGATGTCCTTTAGTGATATGTCACCTCCATCCTCCAAGCTTGCATTTTTTGTGTCACCCTCAAAATTGTGTTGAGGCTCATAAATTGGAGTCTGGAATGTGCATTCTGGGGCTTACGCTGGATTTGGATCCCAGTATTGGTCTTGATAATAGTCTGATGAAGGGTTTGTTGAAGGGTCTGGGTGATACCCCCACTCTGGCTGATAATTGGTGTATGGCTCACTGTAAGAGTACTCACCCCCATACTGCTCCTGTCCATAACTGATAGGATCCTGATGGCTCATATAGCTCCCAGCACCATACTCATGAGAAATAACTGGCTCTCGACTTTGTAGGGCTGAAACAGTATCCAACTTCCTCGAGAGCTCCTCTAACTGTGCTGAGAGTGTTGCGATTGGGTTGACGCCATCAGTGTATGCTTCCCTTGGTTGCTCTTGTCTTGTACAGTCCCATGGATAGAAATTTAAGTCCATTGTACCTGAAAAGAGAATATGAGAAGAGATTAAACAAAATAAAAAGAAATGTTTAAATTAAGACTAATTTGATTAAACTAATGTTGGCAAACAGTTATCCAAAAAAATCCCTGGCAACGGCGCCAAAAACTTGTTGGTCCGATTAGATGACACAATTAACGCGCAAGTATACGCGGCCAACGAGTAATAAAGAGTAAGTACAGATATCGTCCCACGGAGAATTAATGGATAAAAGACACCAAAGCATTAGCACATAATCATTTCAATCTTATTTAAATGGGCGAGAAGGAGAATGAAGTATTAAAGCTAAGTTAAACTAGGAAAGAATTAAAACATGCAATAACTAATCCTAGGGTAAATTCAGATAATGAAGACATGGGATTATAATTTCCCCCAACACTTCGTTCGAATCTCTTAACTCTCTCACTTAGAATAATAAGCACCTAGAATTGACAACCAAGAAATCACGACTACATAATAGCCTCTTTCGATGGACAACTATGAATCTTCCTAATGCGGCATGTAGGTATATGTCTATCCTACACACTATCAAGCAACTAATATCCAGAACAATTAACAAGACACATGTCACAGGAAATCTCGTTAACTACTCTATCAATTACCAACTTTCGCATAGGAAGTCATTACGATTAGATTCTCAAATGGTTGCATACGGCATTTAGGTATATTTCTATCCTAAACACTAACAAATTATCAACTCTTTAGGACAATGAATGAGACACACGTCACATAATCTCATAGATTACCCGCAAGAATCTCTAACTTTCGCATGATATCATAACTAGGTCTAATCCTATAATCCATTTGTCAATTTTATATAGGTTTACAATAAATCAATCTAAACGCACAAGTTATGATAACCAATTCGCAATAATAGCAAAGAGAGAGAGCAATCAATACAACTATGTGTTGGGTTCCATTGAAATCCCAAAATATAAACTAAGTCATAAATTCTTGAATATATTATCCACAAGGTTTATAAACTTCATCCAAATATACATGAATACAAGGAGAATTAAGAGATAGAAATTGCAAATCTTGAGTCTTTCTCCAAGTGTGGATCTTTGTTGTTTATCCCTTGCTTCAATCTTCAAGTCCAAAAGAAACCCTAGAATCTAACTAAACTAATTAAACCTAATCTACTCTCTAATCTACTCCTAATCTAGATTAAATAAGAAATGAAAAGAGAAGGAAAATGGGAAACTAGGGCATGAACTCCCTAGTGGAGATACTGAGCAAATGGGGCTGAACCCCCCTTATATTAGCCTTCTCCCGTTCATTTTAACCAAAAGTCAAACTTTGGGTCAAAATCGGGCTGGCGCGGCTGTGCGGCTGTTTGCCTTAGACCTGGCGTGGCCGCGTGGGGAGTCTAATCCTTTGATTCCTGCATATCGGTGAGGGCGCGCGGGCTAGCCTTGCAATGCTGGAGCGGCTGCGCGGGCTGTGAACTTGCTGCATTACTTCTTTTTTTGCTGCAATTATCTTTGACGCACTTATGCCTTGCAAGCAAACTCCCTTCTTGCCTCTTTACAGCAACACATCCCCATTTAGCTGTTTGACTTCATGCTTTGCCCTATCATGCCATCATCATGCTTTTCTTTTGCCCTTTTAAGCTCAATTTGCACTTGGAGAGTTTCTAAACCTGAAAATCACAAAACAAAGCAAAAACACATAAAACGCACAACGATACTTGAGTTTAAGCAACAGAATGAGTTGGTTACTATCCGAATAAGTGGTCATACAATCCACTTATCAAAAGGACTTATAAATATAATAATATTATATTTAATTGATTAATTATTTTACACATGCATGTGATATGTAAACCTTTAATATATGGTAGTTCACTATATATTATATATAGTACAAGGTGACCTTTGATATGGCTATGTATATTATATATAGACTATATAGTAACCTTAATTATATTATGTGAGGTTGATGAATTGAATGTGTACATAAGAGCATGTGACAATACATGGATAGACATTAATATGTATACCCTATTCATTTATATTATATCAATAACATTATGAATTGATAAATGATTTCAATAAGTTATTATAATTATTATAATAACATTTATTATTATAATAATACCCAATTACTTTATATTTGGTGTTAATAGATAATGTACATGGATTATATGTATATACCCTACTTAATGCATCATATTATTAATTGCTCATTAAAATTGTGACTTTAATTTAATTATAGCCTAAGTATTTACATGAAATAAAATGTGTATACATGATATAACCTTAGTAAGTATGGTGCATATAATGATAGTGTAGTGTATTGCATCCAAGTTGCTATTGCTGAGATTAGTTGGTTGTTCCATAATAAGAGCCCATTTCCTCTTATTTCTCTCATTCACGTGAAACACCCACATGCTATGCTACTCTATCTCTTTCTCCTCAAACTCAACCAAGCTAGCTAATCATGACATGGGGAGTGGGAATCATGAGTGGAATCACCAACTACTCACCTACCAATCCTTGACCATTATGTAATCTTGCTATCCTTTATTTTGATTTGGTAAACAAAGGCAAGAACCGGATATACATTTGCCTATATAAGAGCTCTCCTCCTTCGTAATTTACATTGATGAGATTTTCTCTAAGTTTAGAATTGAGCTTGTATTCTGAGATTTCAATTGGGTTGAGGGAGAGAAATATTGCAGCTAGGTGCATTCATAAACAAAGGTATAATTATTACATTCATGTTCTCCATTTTTCTTTTTCTGAGATTTGCTAAATTCTTGATTCTTGATTTCAATTGAATTGGATGTTAATTGATTGGAGATATGATTGTTCAATGCTATACAAGATGTTAAAAGTGTTGGAATTGTTTCATAACATAGCTAGAGTAGAACTTATATGATATTTCTAAGTTGGGTTTCCAGTCTGCCAAACAGGAAACAGCTTCTGGTCTGGCCGCCAGCCTGCGCAGCTGCGCCAGTATTGCACTGGCCAGCGGCACAGCTGTGCCAGTACCAGTTGCTGGTTTTTTTTTCTGACGCAAACCTGCTACATGATAAGTGTTGACATTGTTTAAAGCAAGCTTGAGGACTAGTTCAACTCATGTATATATATATTCTTGATGCAACGTGCATGACTTTAACTATGCTAGTATACGTTATGGAAGGAAGCTTTATAGTTTTATAAATGAACTTAGGATTTGTTAAAGTAAACTTGTCATGAGCATATAAGTACCCCGGCTATATTCTGACGTGTGGGACTTTTTTGTATGACCTAGAAACACATGAGAAGAATGTCAACTTGTATACATAAGTTTCATGATGGAATGTGAACATGCGAACCCCACTATTGAATATTTTTAACGAAAAATATAAGTTTTAAAGGTGAACTTTAATATGTAGATATTGTGTATGCTTTCTAATTTAACGAGCATGTTAGTATGACCTAGATAGGCATAAAGAGCATGTTAATTGGTATATACATGTTTAAAACTGTGCACGGTCATGTTAGAGCTCATTAGGGAAAACTTACTAACAAAACGTCAGCATTGAACATGGACTTGGCATGTTGCATTGAGATATGAATTCTGATTTTATGAACCTGACCGTATGGTCTATATTGACATGAAATGTACGTTTAAAGTGTTGAACACACTAGCATGCACGATTGCAAGATTTTAACGATTTCAAAAGTGAAACTTAAGACTTTCAAAGTAAACTTAACCAAGACTTTTGTCTTTAGATTGTGACCACTTAAATACATGTATGTGACTTATGTATGCGTTCTAATACATGTGAATAACGGTTACGAGATGCTTTACATATACTGTGTTGTCTTTTTGACTTAGTGTACTTTGCAAATGGAAACTTAGAATGTGGAAGCTAAATAACATTGATTACCATGTGAATTACATTATGATTCTACGAGCATAAGTATTAAGATTTTATTATGCCTATAGACGTATTGACATGAACCTCACTTGTTTATATACAAATTTCACATATGCATGCTCAATCATAAGAAATGAACTTCAAGTATGAACTACGTGATTAAAGTATATGTGTGTAGTATACTCGAGCATACATATTAAGTATTCTTTGACCTTGTTATGTGATATGTGACGCCCCCAAATCCGTGACCGCCACTTGGTCTCTCGAATTCGGTTCGTCATGTGCTCATGGTAATACATCACAATAATAATAACTAAAAATCACACAATCACAGCGAAAAATCTAATCTAGAATAATTTACAATGATTTATTATAATTATTCCCCCAAGTCTCGCAACCTACAGTACTTAATAGATTACATAATAATATCAATTAACGACTTATTATATTATCTAACTTAAGCTTAAACATAATTAAATCCAGTCTTACTATATCATCTTAATACAACATTAAAATATTTAAAACATAAAAGAGATAAGCTAGTTGGTAGCCTTGCCCTTATCAACGCCCGAAGGTTCGCCATGCTCTGCCTTAATTGAAATGTTTTAGAGAAAGCAAGAATGAGCACAAATTGCCCAGCAAGTAATATACAATAAGGGTAAGTGATATAATTCTCAATTCTCGAAAGGGTATAACAAGGTTTGATAGTTCAAGAATAACAAGAATATCAACAATTTTCCATAACAGTCGCTAAGGACAGAATAATATCAATGTGATTCAATAATAAATCAATTCAAGATTTCAAGATAACTGAATACTGAGCAGTCACTAAGGACCAAGAACTTCTACTAGAATTAATAGTAATAAACTGAAAATCGAACAAAAATAGGTACAACAAGTGATCAGCCTAAAGTACCATCGTTATGCATAACAATCAATCATACTCAAGTGTGCACGTCGGTTCTCCGACAATTATATATTCCCTTCAAAGAAGGTTGTTCTTCTCAGTCAAATACAAGATCCCGCACCAATCAATTAGTTTGGGTGGCTTTTCAATAATATAAGTCTAGCCGAATCAAATAGCATAGACACTTCCACAATATTCAAGAACAATACTAAGTTCAACATGAATAATAGCTTTAATGAAATAAGAGTTCAAGTATGCTAATTCAATTCAAACGATTAAGTAGGAAACTAGTTCGCAATATACAAAGATAGAATACTTGTATCCAAAGAGATAAGGTTTAGATACTCGATTACGATATCCGTTGAATAAAGTAATGCAAGGGTTTAGGATACTTCCCTTATGCGTAGTTGACTCACGTAAAGCTAGCCAACACTTTTGAATCCTATTTATAATGTATTACATGTATAGGATTTTCTTTAGTTAACACATCCGTTACACAAATTTATTACTCAATATACATATATGTTACTTCCTAGTCACATGTCATACTTATACTCATATGGTATGAAATCAGATTATAAGTTATCACGAATTAAGTACATAGTTATAACATAACTGATACTATAGCAACTCATCATGCTCAAGTGGTTATGATCCTTTGACCCATTATATAAGTGAAACATTATCTTATTACTTAATTATCACATATATACACATATCAGTAGGGTGTAAACCAATTCTAGCAATGTAGGCATCATATAAGCTATCTGTCCAAAATCAGATTGTCAAACTGCATGGCTTCTGATTCCAGGCCGGCGCAGCTGCGCCATGGCTAATCCTAGGGCCGGCGCAACTGCGCAGCCCTCTGGCCAAGCCAAGGATGAGATGTGCCTTGTGGTTTCTGTCCGGTCATGCAGGCTAACATTCACACTAGGTATATTAACATGTTAAGGGTCCGTTCGTGTTTTTCCCAGGCAATCTAGTTTTCACTTTCCATGACATGGTTCTAGACTTACATTTTAAACAATTTAAGTCCTTACAACATCATGAAATCATGTAAGCTATCATGCTTGTTAATTGTAAACATACGAGGTGATCAAATAACTTAATTTAGGCATGCTTGCAAGTAGTTATATACATGTTACAACTTAGTTCATGCTAAACTTGTGCCTAACTTGCTTTCATGGCTTCTATCATGGTAGATATGTATGTTTGATACGTTAGTGACTTTAAAGGGTATTATCCAATCATGTCCAAAGTTATCAGAATTTAAAACTCCATGAATCATGATCAAAACTTATACTTTCATTAGTAAAGTTTACTAATAAGGCATAGCGTGTCCATGTTATATTATTAAACACGTATACACAAGTCATCATGTCCTTCATGCATTTCTAAATGATAATAACATGTTCAAAGTCCGAATATAATTATAGCACATCTAAGTCCCTTTTTCATAATTTCCAAGTTCCTTTTTAAGATTCTAAGTTCACTTAGTTAGGTTCACATTTCGTTATGGTGCTTATATACGCGAGTTAACATGCATCTCATGTGTTTCTAGGTCATACTAATGTGCCCCAAAAGTCAGAACATTAACATGGCTTATATAGGTCAAAATTCAATTATAAACCTTAAGTTTATTTTCAAAACTATAACTTTGTCATTCATGCATGGAATCTTAATAAAAAATGCTTATGTTTGGTCTACGTACCCATACATACATGCTACCCATGTTAACATGCTTGCCTCATCTATACAAGTAACTACCACATAGCAATTTTAGGAACAAAATTGGATTCTGGTTCCAGAGGCCGGCGCAGCTGTGCTGCGCCTCAGTAGTAAGCCGGCGCAGCTGCGCCGTGCTTCGGCCAGCACCAGTGAGCTCCCTACTTCGGCAGTTCCCAGCCCAAACACAGAAATTCATCACGAATTCGACTATAAACTAACAGCATTGTCTCATTAACACATGTATTAACTTATATAACAACCAATTAACATTATCAAATCACAAAATCATGAATTCTAATTAATATCCAGAATCTAAGAAATTTCAGAGAAGCAAAAATGAAGAACAATAACATGTGATTATACTTCTATTAGCTAATGAAACTTGCTGCTAATTCACTTCCTTCTCAACTGATATGTATGGTCACTCTCTACTTCTTCTTATTTGGAATTTCTCAGCAAATGGAATGGGAAGATAAGAGCTCAATTTATAGCAAATATATTAACCAGACAATGTTTTTTCCTCTCAAACTAAATCAACGAAAATGTGGATTGTATGGAGGTTAAGGAGAGGTTGGTGGGTAGTTTATGGAATGCATCATGAGAGCCACTCCCCATTGAATCATGCTAGCTAGAATGTGCTGAGTTTGAGGATATAGGAGTAGGATAGCTTCATGAGTGTTTCACGTGAGAATGAACTGAGTCTCTTATTATGGGACAAGGAAGGAAACTTTGATATTGTAAATGGACCACATGCTACACTTAAATCATTATACATATATGTATTAAATGTACTCTTAGGTTACATCTTGTATACATTTTATCCCTACATAGGTTCAGATGTCACAATAAAATAGTATTTTAATGTAATTCTAATGATACTAACATGGATTCACATGATGTAGTAAATGCAATTTGAGCACATTTAATCCATGTACATTGGTTCCACATTTTAATAATTAATGAGGATAACATAAGATAGTTAAGCATTATTAAATTATCTATCATATAATCATGATGTCCTACTTTAATGTATATTCACCTTGTCACATAGGCATTTCATGCAACTCCTATAATTCAATAAACCTTACTATATAATAGTGTCATATTACACTTCATATAATACATAGTTAGCTACTATATGTTACACATTTAATTCGCATGCTTGCACATAGAATTACTCATCTTATTAATTAAATGTTAATTAATAATATACACCCATCCTTCATCAATCAATATAATCTTATAACTTACTTATTTATTTTATTATTCGTAATGTCAAATAAATAAATTATTTATCTCATTGATTAATTAACAATAATATTAATTAATCTATTCCTCATTGATTATTAATTACACCAAATTAATAATCATAGGATTAATTATCACATTAACAAATATAAATCTCAGCACAATTATAAACAAGTGGTTTATTATTATTATATTTCTTGCAATAATAATAATCATATATTATTAATCAATCACAGTTAATATTCCATAACAATTAATTAATATTCTATGATAACAATTAATTAATATTCTACAATTAATATAGATTAATTTTTTGCTTAAATTAATATAATCATTCTTATATTACGTCACTGTGCCACACAAGGCTATCAACGAGTTTATCGCAAACTCCACATATTCTCACTTATTATAATTATTCAATTTTATATAATTGAATTAATTCATCTCATAACACAAAAGTATTTATATATGAATAAATATTCACTTCCATTAATATATTCATTTAATAATATATGGAAATTCTCGGGTATTACATCATCCCCCCCTTATAAAAATTCCGTCCCATAATTGCTACAAGGTTACATGAATAGATGGGGATAGTCCTTCATCATCCTATCTTCTAATTCCCACGTTGCCTCCTCGACATCGTGGTTACGCCAAAGTACTTTTATAGATGAAATAATTTTTTTTCTCAAAGTTTGTTCTTTCCTATCTAATATCTGGACAGGAATTTCTTCATACGCCAAGTTCTTCTCCACTTAAATGGGCTCGTAAGAAATCACATGCTTGTAGTCGGCCTTGTACGGTCGCAACACGGAAATGTGGAATACGTTGTGGATGTGCTCCGACTCGGGTGGTAACGCAACTTTGTATGCCACTTCGCCCACTCGCTTCAGTATCTCGAACGGTCCTATGAATCTTGGACTCAATTTTCCTTTCTTGCTGAAACGGATCTTTCCCTTCCATGGAGAACTTGGGTGTGGGTCTTTTGTCGAAATGGAATGGCCCTTTTTTTTTATCGTAAATGGTTTATTCATTACACATAGTATGCCCGACCCCCCTCAGCGTATTTTTTGTTTTACGCCCCGTAACTCTTCCTCAGCCAGGCTGGGGCAGAATAGCAGAGCAAGTACAAGTATTAGTAGCATAAATCAAGCGCTTTATGGGGGGGGGGGGGCAACGCATTCAATTCTTTTGTTTTCAGTAGTTAGAATCAAAGTTTTCAATAGGACGTATAGTATATCGTTTAAGGATAGTTAGTTAGTTAGTGGTTAATTGATAAAAGTTTGTTTGCATATTCTCAATAATCTTTGCTCTGATCATCGTTTATTGTTATCATTATAGGTGTTGAGGAGGTGAATTACAAAGGGGAATCATGCTAAAGTTAATTAGTCTAAGATAGAACATGTTGAGGGGATCTAATCGAGTAGTAAACCGGTTAAGCAAAGTGAAGAACGGAGAACAAAATTTGTTGCAGTAAACTCAATGCCCGCCCCGGCCTGCCTTATTCAGCCTAAAAGTGCCGCCCCAGTGGAAAACCCTCTGCCAAATGCCACCCCAGCGATTACAGGGCATGCCCCGGCACTAACCTCTCTGCCGAATGCCACCCCGGGGCCTTCATGGGATAAAAAATGACGCCCCGACGTGCAATGCAGTTTCCAGTTTTTAAAAAACCCCTTTTCAGTCGAACTCTTTATCATTCCAAACAGAAGTCTCATATCTCTAACAACCAAAAACTCACCTAAACACAATCTCCCAACCAAACTCGACCAAAATTATCCTCACACCGATTATTCACTTCGAATTTCAAGGATTCACCCCCAAATCGAGCATCATTCAACACTGTCGACGCCGGGATAAATTTTCCAATTTTCCTTGGAGTTTTGGTTCTCTAACCTTTATATGTTCTATGCTGATTTTATCTTTGCTTAAATGGTGAGATTTTTAGAAAGACCGACATATAGTGTCGATGATTTGAAAAGGTTTGATTTTAATGATTGGGCTGAATTAGACAGAGCTGCCAGTTGGTATGAGTTAAACGGTTGTACCAACTCAACTGAGTTTTGAAAGGTTTTGCAATATGGCCCAGTTATTGGAATCTATTTATTGGTCTTGGAAACCGAGATTCATAGAGTTCGGGGGCTTAATTAAGCCGGGGGAAGGTGTTAGGCACCCCCGACTTCTGTGAAACAAGGTTACCACGCTTTTCATTCCCTAATCATTGTGTATGTGTGTGAGTGTTGCAGTTAGTTGGGCCTAAAGTGCTTTATTTGAAAGTAGTGTTGTGCTTCGTTGGACCTATATACAAAGGGTTTAATTTAATGAAAGTGCATTTTAAGTGATAATATGAAAGTGATATTTTGAAAATCGATTTTCAAACCCTTTCGCTCTTATAGGAATAGAAGCCCTTTCATACTTCCATTTTATTCCATATCCGGCTTGATTTAATTTTATTCGAGATGCGAAACATCTTTGAAAACAAATATATATATATATATATATATATATATATATATGTCGGGCCTCTTATGGGCATAAAAGTCATCGAAGTGACCCGAACACTACAATTAATGATTTTACTACATTGAGACCTTAAATCCGGATAATCATTTTAAGGTCCTTTTTGTTTACATTTACAAAGGATTGCAAGCTAACTATACAATTATAACATGTCCATTATGTGAACCAGATCTCGGTTCACGGATTTAACTGTAGATCCCGTGATTCCTAGGCTCACGGGATATTATTTAAAAGCTTGCACAATTGATAACTTAAAATAAAATGCATATTTAACTCTAGACGTCGCAAAATAAGAGATTCATCAGTTAAATTCTTGCATGCGCGTAGCCATGACTTCACGTTTCCTCTAAACACAGATCTAGGGTCCCGTAGTTGCCAAATATTTACCAACTAGAAAAGAAAACTAGAATTAATTAAATCTCAGCCCTTTTTGCTCAACGGTTCTAGTTTTGCAACTTTTGAACCGTTTAAAAGCTAGATATGGTTAGATTTATATAAATCTAGTCAACACACTTTAAATATTGTAGATTTATATCAAACTAACATTTACAAACAATATTTAATCACAATGATTAACTTAATATATAAATATATATATATATATATAATTATATATAATTATATATTAACGCAAGAAAAGGTCACAGATTTAGAATCCAGGCACTATTAATCAGTATAAATATATATATATATATATATATATATATATATATATATATATATATATATATAGTAAAGCAAGAAAAAACTACTGATTTACAATCCAGGCCCAATTACTATGTAAAAATATAGGTATATATATATATATATTTATATTTATATATATAGTTACAGAAGGAAAAGCAAAGAATCGATGTTGAAACCACAAAACTAACTAATATACATATATATTACTCATACATATTTATATAAGCAAGAAAAAAAATAAACTTGAAGAAATCTTACAGCCTTGCCCGAGAATGCCTATCGAACGACTTTAAACGCCCTTAGACTCGATTTCCACTGGTGAAAACTTGATATGTTGTAATAGATGTGTATATGAAAGTTTATAAGTGAGATATACAGGTTTGGAAGAAATATTTGAGCAATTTTTACACTGCAGACTTGAAATCTCTCTTTTCTCTCCTTCTCTCTTTCTTTTCTTTTTTTTATTGTTCCTCTTCTCCTTCTTCTACAAGCTGATGGGCAGCTTGTATATAAACACATGCCTTCCACAGGTAGACCTGCGGATTCTACTGGTACAACTACAAAAGGGCCCAGTGGGTCCCGTCGCCTCGAAGTATGAGCAATTTGATCGACGAGCGATTCGCTGAAACGCTTGTAACTTGTAATCCAAGAATCTGATGGAGATATGCCATACCATTCCAGAAATCTCTCTCCAAGAGCTACTCAGTGACATAGGGCTTGCTATTTTCTAAATTCGGGAAGATGGGTCCATGACCAAAATGGCATCTTTGGGTCTTCGCAGGTAGTCCGTTGAGCTGTTTTGCTTAGTTTGCGCTTGGAAGTGCTGCAATGGCTCCTTGTAGCCCTATTTGCATTTATTTTGTGGTTTTTGATGTTGACTCATCAACATAACCGTTTTTCCCCTCCAGGGGTTGTCTCCAGGGTTAACGGGGCTTTCGGCTATTTTTTGGGGTTGTCTCCGAGGTTTGGTCACAGCCGATTCTATGTTTCCTCAGGGTTGTCTCCGAGGGATGATTTGATATCCAGGGGTTGTCTCCGAGGATTGATTTGATGCTTCAGGGTTGTCTCTAAAGGTTAAAAAAGATAATTTTTCCCTCTTGCATAGTTAGTAACAGGAAACCAAAATTTTGAGTGTCTACAAACACAAGCTAGTTGCAAGTCTCTCTTTCTTCTGGGTAGCATCCAAGCATAACGGGATTGAATTGGGTATGTGCAATCTCAAAAATTACCCCCAACTTTCAGCAACATACAATCTCAATTCGAGTAAGCCTACATTCATTGAAAATCTAGTCACTTGCTTATATTAATTGAATCAAGGATCGTGGGTGAGGGTTGTTAGTGAACAATAGTCAATTGAATTGCATGTTGGTTATATTCAACTGTGAATTTTGTGAAGAATTGCAACTACGTGGGTGTATTATGTATATGTGATGAGTTTGTTTTATACCTACGAATCGATGACCTTTTTAGCTTGATTCTTCGCTACTTCAAGTAGCTTTAGTGTCGTTTTACTCGGTTTTTGTTTGGATGTTGCAGGAACCATAATGGATGGGAAACTAGGACTTAATGGCAATTTTCAGCATCTCATAGCCAGGACACCCGCTGGGGCAGGCCTTCATAGGTCAATTCACCTTCCGGGACCTGGGGGGGATAACAACTTCAAAAGTGGACACCCGTCGGGGCGGTCGTCTCTAAGTCAAAATACCCATTGGGGCGGGGCTACGCGGCAGAGTTGGAGGTTTCTATCTTTGAGGAGGATTCTGCAGATCTTTGCAAAGGAAATTCAGACGCGATTTAGGAAAATATATAAAGGCAGCTTTGAAGGAATAAGGAGACATTCATCATCATTGACTAAGCCCTAATTTACGGATCACGTTTTTGGGGGATTGAAGAGAGAATTTCGAGCACAAAGAACACGAAGGAGATTGAAGACGATCATTAATTCTACAACAGTTTTTACTCTATTTCTTCATCTTTGTATTCAGAATGCTAGCATCATTGTGGATTTTAGTTTTTAATTCATTCATCTTTATGTGTAATGAAGTTTGGCATGCTTTTATACTAATTCAGGGAGACTATTTTTAGCCTTGTCCATTATGGTTTATGGTTAATTTATAAATTGCTTGATCACCAATTTCTTATAACCTATATGAACTCGAGAGAGGAATTATGGGTTTAGACCTAATCATAGTGGCGTGTGATTGTAATTTCTGCATGATGTTGGGAGTTATAATTTATAACTAGTATAGAGGTATACTTATGCATCACACGTAATCATATGAGAATCTGTGATTGAACTTTTTTTAATTATAATTCACGTAAAGATATAGTGGATTGATTAATTAAGGTTTTATATTTGATTCTATCAATGGTGTAATTATATAGATACGGTTATAATTCATCGAGAGGTGGTTATATCTACTATTGTGTTCTTGATTTACAAGGTGGAATAGTTGAGTTGAATTAAAAGGAAGTGTGTCATTCTAAGTGAAGCATAAAGTAAAATTAGACTTAATTCTCCAATATTTGATTAAAAATCAGGGTAGTATTTGATATTGAAGTCATTAGTAGTTTTCAGAAATTTCACAGAATTAATCATTGGTTTAATAAAATTGAGATAGTATAAAATTTGTAATTGTTAGGATAAATTGTAGTTGTTATCTCCATGGGAACGATACTTTTCATATCATTATATTACTTGCTGATCACGTATACTTGCGTGTTGTGCGTATTAGATTTTACCCAACAAGTTTTTGGCGCTATTGCCGGGGATAATAATTGCGTTTATCACTTTCAATATCAGTTTAATTAAATCAGTTTTAGTTAAAAAAATTATTTTTTTCTTATTTTTATTTTATTTATTATTTCAGGTACGCTCGAGTAGTGCATGCAAACTCGATCAAAGAAGCCAGATTTGTTGCCTTACAAGGAAGACATCGACAAACGATTTCAGAGGTTGAGTAAAAGGATTGAGAAAACTCGAGAAGCACTTCAAACACCGGATAACATGGCTAAAGAGGAACAGAAAGCACTGCGGGATTATACTACACTGCTGGTATCGTAAATTCAGTCGAGTATTACCAGGCCAGCGATTAATGCTAACAATTTTGAGATCAAGCCTAATACTATACAAATAGTGCAGAATACTTGTCAGTTTGGGGGTCTCCCGAATGATGACCCGAATGAGCACATTATCCGTTTTATAGAGATTTGCTATACATTCACGTGCAACGGGGTTTCGGATGATGCTATCAGACTAAGGTTATTTTCATTCATGCTCAGAGATAAGGCAAAGGGTTGGCTTTATTCTCTACCACCGGGGTCAATCACCACTTGGAACGATTTGGCACATAAATTTTTGGCAAAATTCATCCCGCCAGCAAAAACACAAAGATTGAGAACGAATATTTCTACATTTGCACAGTAGTAGGGAGAACCGCTATACGAAGCATGGGAAAGGTATAAAGAGTTATTGAGGAAGTGCCCATACCATGGACTATCGTAGTGGATGCAGATAAATATATTCTACAATGGGTTAGGAGGTCATACACGGACTAGCATTGATGCAGCATCCGGTGGAGCTTTCATGGCAAAGAAATTTAAGAAGGCATATGAATTGATAGAAACGATGGCTGCTAACAATTATCAATGGCCAACTGAAAGAATGGCTCAACCCAAGGTAGCAGGTATACTAGAAGTGGATTCATTGACAGCTCTATTCGGACAAATAGCAGCATTATCAAAGAAGATGGATGTCATATCAAGTGGAAATGTGCAACAGGCAGCAGTTGTGTGTGAGCTTTGTGCAGGAGAGCATTCGACAGACCATTGTGCGATAAATCCAGCTTCAGTACAATTTATGGGTAGTTACAACATGCCACAAAACACATATTAGAATACATACAACTAGGGGGAGAGGAACCATCCCAACTTCTCGTGGAGCAACAATCAGACTCAAAATCAAAATCTGAATCAACAGCAGGCTCCATGACCAGCATACCCCCCCTAATTTTTAAAATTGACACCAACAGTCAGCTCCACATCACGAGAAGAAGACAGATTTGGAGGAGCTACTTACGAACTACATAACAAGGAATGAGGCGGCAATGAAATCTCAAGCGACTGCGATCAAAAATTTGGAAACTCAGATGGGACAGATTGCAAGTGCGTTGAACAGTAGACCTCAAGGAACCTTACCGAGTGACACCGAAAAGAATCCTAGGGGAGGTCATGAGATATGTCAAGTTGTTACACGTCGGAGTGGAAAATAGTTAGCCAAGCAAAGTACAGAAAAGTCGACAACAGAAAAGCAGGTTGAGACAAATGTGGAGGAAACAGTTGAAGGGAATAAAGGAGGAGAAGAATCAGCGGTAAAGGAATAGGTAGTAGCACCAACAGTTTACCCACCACCACCCTTTCAACAACGGATCCAAAAATAAAAACTAGAGTAGCAATTTACTAAGTTTCTAGAGGTGTTCAAAAAGCTTCATATCAACATTCCTTTTTCAAAAGCAATAGAGCAGATGCCTAGTTATGCCAAGTTCATGAAGGATATCTTGTCGAAGAAAAAGAAGCAAGAGAACTTTGAGACTGTGGCATTAGCGGAGGAATGTAGCACTATATTGTAGAAGAAGCTTCCACCCAAATTAAAAGATTCGGGCAGTTTCACCATTCCGTGCACAATAGGTAGTGTGTCCTTCAACAAATGTCTGTGTGACTTAGGTGCAAGCATAAACCTCATGCCACTATCAGTTTACACTCAGTTGGGTTTACCGGCACCTAGACCAACAAATATTTCCCTACAGCTTGCGGACAGATTTTTGACATATCCATGGGGAATTGTTGAAGATATTTTGGTCAATGTTGACAAATTCATATTCCTAGCTGACTTCATCATCTTGGACAATGAAGAGGACAAGGATATTCTGATAATCCTCGGGCAACCATTTTTGGCAACCGGTAGGACTCTCATTGATGTTCAGAAAGGAGAGTTGACAATAAGGGTTCAAGACCAAGAGGTAACCTTCAATGTGTTCAAAGCCATGAACTTCCCCAAAGAGGATGAGGATTGTTATAGCATTGATGTAATCGAGAAAGTGGTGGGGAAGGAACAGGGTCGTATACTGAATGTCGATCATTTGGAAATGACATTGATGGGAGATTATGATAGCAATGATCCAGAGTTGATAGAGTATCTGTATTTGTTAGATGCACAGCCTAGAGTGAGCCGGTTCAAAAACTATTTGAGCCATTGGAAGTGGCAGGAACTTCATCACCTCGGATGAAACCATCTCTAGAGGAACCACCTACACTCGAACTCAAACCTTTACCTAACCATCTCAGGTATGCATATTTGGGCAATTCATCTACTTTAGCTGTTATTATTACGTCTGTGCTTAACGAATTGCAGGAAAGTAAGCTGTTAAGAGTTCTCCAAGAATACATGTTTGCTATTAGATGGACTGACGTCAAAATTATGGGAATCAGCCCTTCATTCTGAATGCACAAGATTCTGATGGAGGAGGATGGTAAGCCTACAGTGGAACAGCAATGGAGGCTCAATCCAATTATTAAAGAGGTAGTGAAGAAGGGAATCTTGAAATGGCTTGATGCTGGAATTATATAACCGATTTCAGATAGTACATGGGTAAGCCCATTTCAGTGTGTCCCGAAGAAAGGTGGTATTACAGTAGTGAAAAATGAAAATAACGAATTGATATCGACGAGGACAATGACCGGCTGGAGGGTTTGCTTGGACTACAGGAAGCTAAATAAGGCAACCCGAAAGGATCATTTTCCCTTGCTGATTATTGATTAAATGTTAGATAGACTAGCTGGACATGAGTATTACTGTTTGTTGGACGGTTATTTAGAGTACAACCAGATTGTAATTGCACCGGAGGATCAAGAAAAGACGACGTTCACATGCCCATATGGCACCTTTGCCTTTAGAAGGATGTCATTTGGGTTGTGTAACGCACAGGAAACCTTTCAAAGATGTATGATGGCAATTTTCTCAGATATGGTGGAGCGTAGTGTTGAGGTATTTATGGATGACTTCTCAGTGTTTGGGGAGTTGTTTGACAAGTGCCTCAAAAATCTGGTCATGGTATTAAAGCGATGTGTAGAAACTAATCTGGTGCTCAACTGGGAAAAGTGCCATTTTATGGTTCAAAAGGGAATCATACTTGGGCATAAAGTCTCAAAAAAGGGATTGGAAGTGGATCGAGTGAAATTAGAAATAATAGAGAATCTGCCACTGCCAACCTCAGTAAAGGGTATTCGAAGTTTTCTCAGTCATGATGGATTCTACCGTCGGTTCAATAAGGACTTCTCCAAAATCACAAAACCACTATGCAGTCTATTGGAAAAAGATGTACCGTTCAGATTTGATGAAGACTCTCTAGCGGCATTTGAACAGTTGAAGAAGAAAGTAACTACATCACATGTGATCATAGCACCGGACTGGACAATGCCGTTTGAGTTAATGTGTGATGCTAGTGACTATGCGGTATGAGCTGTGTTGGGACAACGTCGAGAAAAAGTTTTTCATGCCATCTACTATGCGAGCAAAACTTTGACTGATGCACAGTTGAATTACACAACCGCCGAGAAGGAATTACTTGCAGTTGTGTACGCATTCGATAAGTTTCGCTCGCACCTAGTGGGGACTAAGGTGGTGGTGTACACAGATCACTCGGCCATACGATATCTGGTTGCTAAGAAAGATGCAAAGACAATACTGATTTTTTGGATATTGCTCCTTCAAGAATTCAATTTAGAAATTAAAGATAGAAAGGGGACAGAAAATCAGGTAGCTGACCACCTTTCACGATTAGAGAATCCGAATCATGACGAGACAGACAAAGTATTTCGTGTTCTTGATTAACAATTCAGAATAGAGAGAATAATTGATGAGAAGTATGTTAACTTAGATGAAGCAATAAGTGAAGTTGTGATCTTAAATCTCCATAATCTTAATTTAACTAGTGGAATTTAATAGTAGTTTAATTATATAATTTGAAATTCATTCATTTAAATAAGATTGAGTTGGTTACGGGTTAGTACTTGGTGATTCTTATTAAATAATTCCTCATGGGATTGACTTTATTACTTGTTGACCACGAATACTTATGTGTTGTGCATAACTAGATTTTACCCAACATTTATGTACTAACATTTCAATTCTGTCAAGCCCGGATGTCAAATCCGAGGTAGTTTACCGCTTTTACATATATTTACACATATGTAAGCGACTTTTACCATCACTGGTTCTCATATCAGTCCTGGTTGACTACATTTCTATCAATATATATATATATATTTATATATTTTCAGTCCGGCCTAGATTACTTCGTGGCCATTTTACTGCTTTTGCACACTTCACCATACTGGGTGCTCTCCCCAGTCACTGGTTGACTACTTTTCTGTCAATTTCAATTCCAGTACGGGCACTGACGTGAAAACCCATCGCCCTTATTACTATATATATATATATATATTTCATTACTGTCACAACCTGGATTATTTTGTGGCTATTTACAGTTTATATATATATATATATATATATATATATATATATCAATTCCAGTCCGGGCTTGCGAGTGAAAACCCATCGCCCTTTTACAGCTTTTGTATATATATAATTATATATATATATTGCTTTATTCAATTTATTCAACTACTGCATTTAACATTCATTTGTATATGAATTTGCACTGATGTATCTGCGAGTGGACTAGCTTCATCCAAATCTTGCCAATTCTAGCTTTCAACAGTTCAAACAGGTCCCGATGGAACCTGGAAGCTATAATGGTTGAGATTTCTTTAAATCTAGTTATTTTTATAGTTTCAGCTTTGAAAGCATACTCCTGTCCCTTAGATCGCTATCTAGTGGGAACAAAACGCTTTATCCACTCGCAGCCAGGATTTATTGATGAATCCTTGGTTCTATTGCGACGTGATGATGTGTGCATATCGATTTTTGTGCAAATTTGAACTGTGCAGGTTTATGGGCTACTCATATGTGAGCCTAGGAATTGTGAGATTTACGATCAAATCGATTGGGATCTGATTCCAATGATGGACAAACTCCAGTTTACAGATGTACCCTGCCAGTTTTTCTGTAAAATGTACATACACAGAGCTTTAAACGGTTATTCGGATTTAAGGTCTCGTCATAGTGAAATGTCAATTATCGTGTCAGCGTCCCTCCGATGGTTTTCGTACCCATGAGGAGACCGACACTTGGCTATTCCTGTGGTCGAGGATGCTTCGTAGCCCGACAAATCACCATTCACATGTAGCCTTAAGGCTATAAAGATAAAAAATTTGAAAGTAACGATACACTTCAATTCCTATGCTAGCGTAAGGGTTTGATAAACCAGCTTTCAAGACATCAT
Organism: Panax stipuleanatus; assembly: GCA_020205555.1. Lineage (NCBI taxonomy): Eukaryota > Viridiplantae > Streptophyta > Magnoliopsida > Apiales > Araliaceae > Panax > Panax stipuleanatus. The sequence goes on from CM035119.1 coordinate 52,344,032, forward strand.
TTTCAGACAAAAGAAAAGCTTTTGTATATCAAATTAAATGCTTTTGGAAATCAAATCAAAGACTAATTTTCAAATCAAATCAAAACCTTCGTATATAGGCTCAACGGAGTTTGTCAAAGCTTTCAATCAATCAAATCAATAGGCCCAATTTTCAAATTGCATTCACTCACGCATTCACAGTTTTAAGGGAAATATTAAAAAGATGCGGTACCGTGTTTACACGGGAGTTGTGGGGTGCCTAACACCTTCCCCACACTTAACCAAGCCCCCGAACTCAAAACTCCGATTTCAAAGATCAAGTTTCGACAGTGTCCAGCAATTGGGCCTCTTTTCAAATCCAACTCGGTTCAGTTGGTACAACCATTTTCAAATCTACCAATAGGCGACTCTATTAAAACATTCAAAAATCGTCGACATAAACACATGTTGGACTCTTTTCTAAAAAACCCTTCAAAATCTTTTTTCTAAATAAAAAGAATATGGGTAGAAAGAACTTAGGAAGATCTATTTGAGGAAACTCGGGTTATGAACCGACCAGTGTGGTTCTTAAATTTTCCAAAGTCGACATTAATTATAGATTTTCAAACTAAAACCCCTAATTCATTGGAAATCATTAGATAATTAAAATTTATTTCACTATTTGTGGGATCGATCCTTGCTTATTGCTATACTAATTCTGGAGTTAGTTGAATAAAGAGTAAGGTAAATTTAGTAGTGTAAATAACAGCTACCAAACTTTGGCAACGTTGTCGAGGAGTGTTATTTATTTTTAGTTATTCGATTGTTTTCATTTTTATTTTATTTTTATGCCTCGATCCTCTCACTCTCTTGATTTAAAATTTGATCCAGAAATAGAGAGAACCGCAAAAAGGCTTAGGACGGAAGCTCAGAAAAACCAATGTTCACTAGCAGATTCCGAAGAAGCTCCATCACCGGGCCTCAACAACGCACTCACACTACTTTCGGACCAATCTTCTTCAAGCGAATCAGAAGAGGAAATGGCAGTGCCAAATAACAGGACTTTGAAGGAGTTGTCAACTCCTAATCTTACTCAACAACCTTTATATTGAATATCCTGCTTTAAATGTTTCGTTTGAATTAAAATATGGACTAATTCACCTTTTGCCTTCTTTTCGTGGTCTTATAGGTGACGATCTATACAAACATTAGCAGGAAATCCATATTGTGTGTTCCACCATGAAGCCACACAATGTCCCAGAGGATCAGATTAAGCTGCGAGATTGGTTATTTTATCTCCCTGCGGGATCAATTCAATCATGGAATGACATGAAGAGGCTATTTTTTCAGAAGTACTTTCCTGCTTCAAGAGTAGCCAACATCAGGAAAGAAATTTACTGAGTCCGACAATTCAGTGGGGAAACACTACATGAATACTGCGAGAGATTCAAGAAGCTTTTCTCTAGCTGTCCACCCCACCAGATCGACGATCAACACCTCATCATCTACTTTTACGAAGGACTCATACCGATGGATAGGAATATGGTCGACGCTGCTAGTGGAGGAGCATTAGTGGATAAAACACCAGAGGCTGCAAAGAATCTGATTGGAAATATGGCAGTTAATGCACAATAGTATGGAACAATGAATGATCATCCGGCGTAAAGGGTAAGTGAGGTAAGCACAACGAATGTAGAGAAACAAATTTCTAACTTAACTGCTTTGGTGAAACAATTAACTACAGGTAATGCAACAGTTGCACAAGCTTACTAGATTTGTTTAATGACGGGGCACCCTACAGATGCATGCCTGACATTACAAGAGGCGGATAGCACACAACAAGCTAATGCAGTGAGAAACTACCAAGCTCAGCAGCAAAGAAAATATGATCCTTTCTCCAACACATATAATTCAAGATGGAGGGATCATTCTAACTTCAGTTAGGGGGGTGCTAGGCTACAGGCACAGGGGTTTTACCCAGTCAAACTGTAGTTTCAGCCAAATCAGGTACAGTACCAACCCAGACCAGCAGCACCGGCCAATCCTGGAACATCCTTAGAGGACATGTTCAAGGCGTTCATGCAACAGACACAACAATTCCAACAAGAGACAAAGTCTTCCATCCACAGCTTGGAGAGTCAAATGAGCCAATTAGCCACTACTGTAGGTCGGTTGGACTCTCAAGGTTCAGGGAAGTTTCCATTGCAGATTGTTGTGAACCCAAAGGGGAACGCCAATGCTATCACCTTGTGGAGTGGAAAACAGATGGATACACCAACAACAACAGTTGAGTATGAGAAAGAGCAAGAAAAGGATGAATCGGTGAAAACTAAGGTACACCCTAACCCTCCTTGTCAAATTAATGATATTCCACTTCCCTTTCCTCATAGAAATTATAGAAAGTCAAAGAAAGATGAACAAGATAAAGAAATTCTAAAAACGTTTAGGAAAGTAGAAGTGAATATCCCATTACTAGATGCTATTAAACAAGTGCCACGGTATGAATTTTTTTTGAAAGAATTGTGCACTAACAAACGTAAATTAGAGAATGATGCGAAAGTCACAGTTGGGGAAAATGTATCAGCAATTTTACAAAGAAATATGCCACCTAAATGTAATGATCCAGGTATGTTTACGATCCCATGTAAAATAGGAAACACTAGATTTGAAAAGGCCATGCTAGACTTAGGTGCTTCAATTATTGTTATGCCATTATCTATGTATAAGTCTCTGAATCTTGAGCCTTTGTAAAATGCTGGTGTTATTATTTAATTGGCTGATTGTACTAACACCTACCCCCGAGGGGTAGTTGAAGATGTTTTGTTGCAGGTGAACGAACTAATCTTTTCTGCAGATTTTTACATTGTGGATATGGAAGATGATACATCCCCAAACCCATCACACATCTTGCTAGGAAGACCATTCCTAAAAACAGCAAGGACTATGATCGATGTGCACAATGGGACCTTGACAATGGAGATTGATGGCGAGAAGATCCAATTCAACATAGATGACGCCATGAGGTACCCTAGTGATATTTGTCAAGTTTTTGCAATTGATGTGTGTGACTCTCTAGTGCAGAAAACTTTTAAGCAAATTCAAAGAGACAGTTTGGAGGTTGCTATTTTCAGCAGTTTGGACCTGGATGGGACATATGAAATTGAACATAATCAGGAATTAAAGGAAACTGTGGCTGCACCACTCGTTGCCTAAACTCACAGATAAGCATGCAGTCCAATTATTTCAATTTCCTTGTAACTCATCAAAAATTATTACCATATGTGGAGCAAGCTCAAACTCTTGAATTGAAACAATTACCGGCACACTTAAAATACGCATATTTAGGGTCTAACGAAACTTTTCCTATGATAATTGCTAGCAATCTAACCAAAGTGCAAGAAAAAAAATTGTTGAGAGTCCTTAGAGACCACATCACAGTATTTCGTTGGACTATAGAAGACATCAAGGGTATTAGTCCGGCGATGTGCATGTATTGAATTTTGTTAGAGGAAGGAGCTAAACCGACGAGAGATGCACAAAGAAGGTTGAACCCACCAATGATGGAGGTAGTGAAGAAAGAGGTAATTAAATTACTTGATGCAGGAATCATGTACCCCATCTCTGATAGTCAATGGGTAAGTCTGGTGTTGGTAGTTCTTAAGAAATCTGGTATCACGGTTGTCAAGAATGACAATAATGAATTAGTGCCCACACGAATGCAAACAGGTTGGAGAGTGTGTATTGACTATAGAAGGTTGAACACCGTAACTAGAAAAGATCACTTTCCCCTTCCTTTTATTGATCAAATATTAGAACGTTTAGCTGGGCATTCTTATTATTGCTTTCTAGATGGTTTTTTAGGTTATAACCAGATTGTGATCGCCCCCAAAGATAAAGAACAGACCACATTCACGTGTCCCTTCGGAACCTTTGCCTAGTGGCGAATGTCCTTTGGCCTTTGCAATGCCCTAGGTACTTTTCAACAATGCATAGTGAGTATCTTTTCAGATCTTTTAAAAGAATGCATCGAGGTCTTTATGGATGATTTCACAGTTTATGGTGATTCATTAGATGCATGCTTAGATAACCTGACACGTGTACTGGATACATGCTTAGAAACAAACCTTGTGCTAAATTGGGAAAAATGTCACTTTATGGTAGAACAAGGAATTGTGCTTGGTCATGTAGTGTCAGTCAATGGTTTAGAAGTCGATAAAGCTTAAGTTGATATTATATCTGCATTGCCTTGCCCCGTCAGTTTGCGGGAGATTCGTTATTTTCTTGGACATGCAGGTTTTTATCGCAGGTTTATCAAAGATTTCGCCAAGATAGTATTGCCCTTATACAAGTTGTTTCAAAAAGATGAGGAGTTCCAGTTTAGTGATGAATGCAAGGTGGCTTTTGATACTTTGAAGAAGTTACTGACGTCCGCCCCTATCATTCAACCACCAAATTGGAAGCTCCCGTTCGAGATAATGTGTGATGGAAGCAACTATGCTGTCGGCGCCATCTTGGATCAAAAGATTGAAAAAGTTGTTCATGCCATTTACTATGCCTCTAGGACGTTGAACGCAGCTCAGATAAACTATTCAACAACAAAAAAAAAGAACTTTTATCTGTTGTATTTGCTTTAGACAAATTTAGATCATATTTACTTGGTACTTAAGTAATAGTTTATTCTGACCATGTTGCTCTTAAGTACCTGCTGACCAAGACGGAGTCCAAACCTCGAATCATACGGTGGATCTTGCTTCTGCAAGAATTCGACTTGGAAATCAAAGATAAGAAGGGTGCGGACAACATGATGGAGGATCATTTGATCAGAATTCTCAAGGAGGAGGAAGCACTACCTTTACATGACATGTTCCCGGACGAGCATCTACTGTTCATTGGCAACACAACTCCATGGTATGTTGATATTGTCAATTTTCTGGTGAGTAAGTATTTACCAAGTGAATTTTCTAAATCTCAGAAAGAAAAGTTTAGGAGTGATGCAACACACTATACGTGGGATGACCCATATTTATGGAAATTTTATGCTGATCAGATAGTTAAACGTTGTGTACCTGATAGTGAATTCAACTCTATTCTAACTTTCTGTCATTCCTATTCTTGTAGTGGTCATTTTGGGCCTAAGCGAACAGCACGTAAGGTGTTAAAGAGTGGTTTCTTGTGGCCCTCTATTTTCAAAGACTTTTATTTATTATGTAGATCATGTGAAAATTGTCAAAGAACTGGTAATCTAACTCATAAAAATCAAATGCTACAAACCCCTATACTAATTGTAGAAATTTTTGATGTTTGGGGTATTGATTTCATGGGACCATTTCATGTTTCTTTTGGAAATATTTACATCTTGCTGGAAATTGATTATGTTTCCAAAGGGTGGAAGCTAAAGCCATTAGGACTGACGATTCTAAAGTTGTTGCAGATTTTGTCATGACTAACATTTTTGTCAGGTTTAGAGCACCACGGGCCATAATCAGTAATCGCGGCACTCATTTCTATAATAGGGTGTTAGCTGCCTTATTGAAGAAGTACAACGTTCTTCACAAGGTCTCTACATTCTATCATCCGCAAAGCAATAGCCAGGCTGAGGTTTCCAACTGAGAGATCAAGTCCATTTTGGAAAAAGTAGTCAACCCGAACAAAAAGGATTGGAGTCTGAGATTAGACGATGCACTATGGGCGTATAGGACAGCATACAAAACTTCGATAGGTATATCGCCTTATAGGCTAGTGTTCGGGAAACCATACCACCTACCTGTGGAGTTAGAACATAAAGCTTTCTGGGTTATCAAGCAGTTTAATATGAATATAGATCAGGCTGGCGTCAATAGAAAGTTACAATTACAAGATCTCGAGGAGTTGCGCACTGAAGCATACAAGAGTTCTAAGTTGTACAAGTCAAAGACCAAATATTTCCATGATAAGCAAATATTGAGAAAGACTTTCCCTGTAGGATAGAAAGTTCTACTTTTTAATTCACGTTTGAAGTTGTTTCCAGGAAAGTTGTGCTCTCGCTGGGAAGGTCCATTTATTATCATTAATGTTTTTCCTCATGGTGCAGTCGATATCCAAAATCCAAAGACAGGAAATGTGTTCAAAGTGAACGGGCATCGACTAAAACCATTTCTGGATACCAATCAAGTTGAGGAGGTTAAAATTGTGACATTACTGGATCCGGTATCTGAATAACTAAGTGGTCTATAGTTGAGCTAACGACGTTAAAGAAGGGCAGCTGTGTGGGAGGAAACCCATAATTGTTATCACATTTTTTTAAATATAAGTAACATTTTTATTAGTTAAAACATTTTTTAAAAAAAGAAATACTTTTTTTAGGATTCTGATAGTGGATTGATAATGATACAGGAAATAAGAAGAACATAAGGCAAAAAGTTCAAATTTTGAAGGGAAGCGCGGACCGCGCGCTAACGGCGCCGAGCGCGCATGCCATACAGACACCAATCGAAATTTTGGCTCAAGTAGGCGCTAAGAGCGCGTCTAGTAGCACGGACCGCGCATGGTATGCAGAGAATTTCAATTCGATATCACCAAGGAAGCGCTGAGCGCGCGTCTAGAGGCGCGGACGACACAAGGCATACAATAAGTTCAAGTGACAAAACCCGTCCCAGCGTTGAGCGCGCTCCTGATTACGCGAAACGACATAGTAAAATTAAAACACGGATTTTTGAGCAGTTTCGTGCCCCCCTAAACCCTTAAACCCTTTTTTGTTTCTCTCTATATCCTAATCTCCTTTTCCTAATCTACTTTCACCTTATTTCTTCATCTCTTATCATTATAAAACCTAAATCTACTACACCCATATACTCTCTACAATTCTAAATTCGTCAAACCCCAATCCTCTCTCCTCAAATTCGTCCAAACCTCCCAACATATCTTAACCTTCCCCTCAATCACCATATAATATATCATCAATTCACAACACATAACATCATTCACACTCCTGCTATCAATCACACTGTCACAAAGGGTAAGATTAACAACCAAGGATTCCAACCTTCAAAAGGTATCAAATTGAATTGTACTTATTCATTGAAATTCTTATTTTATTCAATTTTGTTAGATTTCTTGCTATAACTATAATTGGGATACATTGGGTTAGTAAAGACACAAGGTTTTTATTACTAATTGGTGGGTTAGATTGTGATAGCAAGGAGGCTAGGTTTGGGGGGAAAATTAGGGTGCACGCCAAGTGTTCGTCAAATTGTCCAAATCAAAATTTTTGTGTAATGCTCCACATCATGTCATCAAAAAGGTCTAGAATGTCGACCTATGGAACTCGCCCACCTTTTGACACCTCCAAGTTCATGAGCGAAATGGCGGCGGCCCGTTACAACGCCGTCACCAAAAAGTCTCTTGTTCCGGAACCGGGGTTTACACCCGATGCAAATTTGGATGGTGACATGGCATTGATGATAGCTGAACGCCAATGGTTTCAGTTGGTAGAACAACCACGGCCCGCAGTGATCAACATAGTAAAAGAGTTCTATGCCAATGCCATCGAGCGTGAAGGGCGGGTTGTGCAAGTCAGAGGCAAGTCTGTTTCATTCCGCCAAGGGGCAATCATTGAGCATTTTGGATTGGAGACGCCAATGGGGAACCGCTATGAAGACCTCCTTCCAAACATGGATGGCCTTCGTAAACCTGGTACAAAGTGGGTCACCAAGCTTGGGACGGACATCAAAGTCACGTTTCCCCATTATGAGTTGAGCAAATATGGAAAGGCTTGGTACGCTTTCAAATGCGCTCGGCTTATGCCTTCAACTCACCAGATTGAAGTCACGGTGGACAGAGCACGACTACTTTACAAAATAGTACATACGTGGTATGAAAGACCAAATGTCGTGGAGTTCTCTGAGATGGACGTCGGCATGTGCATTCAATAATCAATTGAAAAGGCATTGCGAAGCAGCACAACAGGCGACTTGGTACACGAATTTCTAATCACTGAACTATGCTGCAAGGCAGGAGTCTAGTGGGATGCTTCAGAGCCTGTTCAGCAGCCTATAGGGGCCATTGATCATAAGATAATCTTGACCTACAGAGCATGGAAGGGCGCATTATCACATTCTAGGGGCGAGGGATACATAATGGTACCACCTTCTACGCCGCCCTCACCACCATCAGCCATAGCCTAAGCCGGTCCATCTACAACAAGGAGTCGAAAGCAAATGCTCTGCCTTTCCCAACGCCAGTATCAAATGCACACGTACAACATTGGCGCATTCACATCATTGGCGGAGTCATTCTTCCGTATCAATCCGAATGAGCAAGTCCATCTTCCAGATCCAACCACTCTACTTGCCTACACTCCTTCGGACGATGAAGGATCTCAAGAGGAGCATTGACTCGTCTCGCAGGGAAGTCCTCGTACTTTAACTCTGTATTTTACACATAATGAGGACATTACCTAAATTAAGTTGAGGGGGTATTATTTTTATTTTTTTATTTTTCTGCATGATAGGTTGCATATAGATTAAGATAATTTATGTAGTTCATATTCATATAAAAAAAATTATATCTACTTGCATTCATGTAGGAATTTGTTAGATTACATGGAGATTGATCAAATAAACCTTGTTTAGTTATAATGAAAGCCAATGAGGAATTTAATTTATGACTTGCATGCCTAAGTTGATCATTATGTGTTGACTAAGTTTGACCATAGGAACTTCATAACATACGTTTGGTGATTTCTACAAATCAAGCACATCAACTGATTTTCAAGAATAATGAGGAAATAAATGCAAGATAAAACATTGACATATATTCATTCAATAACAAAGAGTAAGATTAAACAGTGGATTACATATAAGTTTGGGGGAAACAGTGGCTCAAAAGAAGAGAAAAGAAAAATCAAAAATAAAAAAAATAGTTCAGAAATAAAATCTTAGACGACTTAGTTCAATTTCATGGCCTTTGTTACTCAGACAAGTAAACCCTAGAGGATGTCTTCACACCTAGCGCTCTAAAGCCTTCCGTTACATGGGTAGCATTGTAAAGCCTAAGGAAATTGAGCATTATATAAGTCAGACTTAAAAAATAATGAGTGAGATGGAGCATTAAAATGCACTCACTTGGTATAAAGAGCTTGGTTCAAAATGTGTATTTCCCTTGTAACTATATGTATGCTATAATAAAGGTTATGAATGTTTTACATGCGTATGACTTTATCTGTGTTGATCATTGTTGTTGTTGGAATCATTTTGGACACACATGCACAGAAACATGCAAATCTTATGTTTGTGAGGTGAGGATGTGAAAACTAAGGTTAATATATGATGTAATATTGATGGCATAACAGTTATTTATCTCTGAGGCATATGAATCATTGAATTATCATGGTTATTGTTTGATCTTTGTAGTTTCATTCATCATAGTCTAGTATTAGCAGTATTGTGTTTGCTTCAGGACAAGCAATAGTTCAAGTTTGGGGGAATTTGATGAGTAGGTTGAAAACCTATGAATTAATCTCATTTAAGCTTGTTATATTGTAAGTTTTTAGGTATTATTCGTATTACTTTTGGTGTTTTGTGTTTATAATACATGTATGAGATTGAAATTCAGAAAAAATTGCTGGGAGAGCACTGACCGCGCTATGGCTAGGGTACATAAAGCACGGACTGCGTAATGGCATGATGGACTCTCGGTAGGAAGAGCGCTGGTCGCACTGTGGACATAAGGGATGAAGCGCGGACCGCACAGGTTTGAGTTTAAGATGCTACATTATGGTCACTGACCGCGCAGATATAGAAGGAACTGAGGCGCAGACCGCGCGACTCTGACGGCCTGACAAGACTTTAGGTTTTAAAGTGCAAAGTTGAATAGGGAAAGGATTGGGGACTTGTCTAATTTAACTAGGGTTTGTTTAGACTATAAATATAAGTTATTTTGCTAGGTTTTAGGGATTTGATTATTCTATATTCTCTTGGATTGCTTGGAGGCTACAAACCTTTGTTTTGGAGATTCAAGCATGTCAGGCTAAGTTCTCTATTTCAATTCTGAAGGGATGTTGAACTTATTTATCAATTAATTATTTGATCGAATTATTCTATTTATTCTTCTATCTTGAGATTTATTCTGATTATCCATATGAACTTTCATATATGTTATCCAATTGAATAATTTGGTTTCTGTAGGATTAAATTGGTAAATTGATATCATTTGCTAGATTAAGATAGATTTTAAGCAAATAAAGTGTGTCTAATATAAGTAGCAATTAACAGTATTTTACTGTGGTCAAGCTTTGAAATATTGTTAAGGTTTTCAGATGACAAGTTAAATAATTCCTGATTGTGTAATTATTGCTTGGAATAATCTAATTCTCATGCATAATGCTTCTATCATATTAAATCTAGGCTGGTAGTTCTAGGTTGTAAGTTAGTTAGAATCTCTTATTGGCGATCGTCGCATTAGATCTACACTTAAGGTGAATTTCGGGTAATTTGCGATCGTGGTTATCTAGGGTTATTAATCTTAGTAGAAGATAAATAGTGTAAACACTTGGTTAAATCATAAATGTTAAAAAGGGATACTAAAATGAAGAATTGATTTTTTTACTCATTGATATTTTCTTTAAACTTACTTTTGTTAATTATATATTTTCAAACTAAAACCCCCAAGTCATTGGAAATCATTGGATAATGAAAATACAATTCACTTTTTGTGTGATCGATCCTTGCTTATCGCTATACTAATTCTTGAGTTAGTTGAATAAAGAGTAAGGTAAATTTAGTAGTGTAAACGACAGTTACCACAACACATTGCCCGCATCCGGGGCCTCATCCTCCCCCTCATCCGAGTAGGGAAAAATAAAGCCTAAGTCGCGGGGATATGAAGGTGACCCCTTCTATGATTTAAATCGGGCCATTAACCTAGTGTCTAGAAGCAGCAAAGGCGGCTAAACCGGCTCATTTTCTGCCCATATGACCCCTACTTGCTTGCACAACCCGGTGATGAGCGATGGGTTTGGTAATCCTCCCGATAGGCCACCTCTCAAACACCGGTGAATAGAGAAGTTAATGATCGTCCCAATATTTATGTGGAGATCTTTGACGATGACATACAATAGTGAGATCTTTTCTTTAGTAATCTCACTCGTATGTGTTGAGGGCAGTAGCTTGGCACAAATGAAAGAATACCAAATTTTCCCATACTTTCAAACTAGAGCTCATGGTGAGCGTGCCTCCTCTCCTACCTTGCTCCCATACGGTATCGGGCTTGCATTTTTCCCTGAGGACTTGATCATAATCCATCCCGCTATCTCTCAATTTTGTGTATTGACACACCTCCGGTGGTTGGGCATTGTAGAATTCGTTGATGGCCTCTGCACTGAAGTCTACAAGTTTGCCTCTGACGAATGCTTTAAATGGAGGTGTGTCCTCCGCATTGGCGTAGAACTCCTTGACCATGGCTACCACTGCCGCTTCAGGTTGATCTGTGAAGGCGTTTTCTCAATGCCATTCTAGGATTTGTAAACTCATATATCCATCCATAACATTGGGCTTAAGGCCCCATTCCGGAACTAGTGTCTTGCCTACCAAATACGCAAATCGGTCGGCGGCGGCCGCACTCCAGAATTTTCTCTGGTCAAACTGTGGAATGGCCATAGGGGACCCTTCACCCTTCTGCCTCTTTTGTGGACGTGGTGGTATTTGTTTCCTTGCTCAAAACACAAAATTTCTTAAGCAATGTCATTGTGGACTTTTGTCGAACAGTTGGTGGGCGAAGGCAATGTGGCTTGATGTTAGTGAGATTGATTTCTTTGCTTTCCCCAAATTTTTGTCACACAACCAAGCAAGCAACAGATATAAATCCCAATTACCCCAAATCTTCACTAGTAAGTCCAAAATCCACCACAGAATACCCAATTTTTCATCCAAACTTTCAACCCAGTTGAATATAATATACCTTGCTTTATGCTTGATGTTCCAAATATGGTAAAGTGAAGGATGTGATAGATGTTCCAAGAGGAATGATCAGTTGGTGATGGTTCTTCGTTGATTGCAGCTTTTGAGAAGAACACGATGGTGGTTGACACATTAAAGGTGATTTCTGTTCTTAAGGCTTGAGTGTTTGTGTTAGATTGGAGTTTTAATTGAAGAGGGAATTGATAGTTGAAGATGATGTTTGGTTGCTATCTCGAATTTGTCTGGGGTGGGAGCATCAGATTCGGTAGTGGCTTGGTGTGTAGAGTGCTTAGAAGGAAGTTGAGGGTTAAGTTATATTGTGATAGAAGTCCAAATGGGGCATGAATCTAAGTCTTAAAAAACTAAAATCGCGACCCCCTCGCTGGGGCGGAAGATTTAGTGCTTTACCGTTCGCCGGGGCGGACACCTTGCAGCGAACTTCTCCTCTGGGGCGGATTTTTCTACAGCGAAACCCCGCCGGGGCGGGTGTGGTTTTTCCAGAATTGAATATTTATCTGCTGTGTCTTGTAAAATCTAAGATGGACTTTGACTCCTCTTAGTAAATAGATGTTCGCCCTTTGATGTTTGGCTTGAATGGACTTACACTTGTCCTATATTACACTCACAACATAAGAATTGTCAGCACATGGATTTAATAAAAATTATACTTAATATACAATATTACAACTAATTAATATCTATGTATGAAAAATGAAAGTAAAGGATGGGTTGCCTTCCATCGAGCGCTTGAATTTTAAGTCATTCAGCCTGACTACTCCCTGTTTTAGATTAGCTCAGCAAGTTCGACCGCGGTCTCCTGGCGATCGATGTCACTGTCCCAGGAGTGCTTGATGCGTTGGCCATTCACTTTGAATGTTTAGGTTGAATCTCTGCTGTAAATTTTACCGGCGCCATGTGGAAACACTGTCTTGACGGTAAAAGGGCCGGACCACCTGGATTTCAGTTTTTCGGGAAACAATTTCAATCGAGAGTTGAATAGTAATACTGACTGGCCCGGCTCAAACTTTCTGTCCATTATCTTCTGATCGTGCCATTTTTTTGACTTTTTCTTTGCTTAACTTCAAATTCTCGTATGCCTGCAGGCAGAATTCATCTAACTCGTTGATTTGCAACAATCTTCTCTCCCCTGCTGTTGATAAATTGAAGTTCAGTTTCTTGATGGTCCAATATGCCTTATGCTCAATTTTTATCGAAAGGTGACACGCCTTCCTGTAAACCAACTGATAGGGAGACATGCCTATTGGGGTCTTGTACGCGGTTCGATACGCCAAAAGAGTGTCGTCTAGTTTCAATGACCAATCTTTTTTATTTAGTTTTACGACCTTTTCCAAGATTCTCTTCACCTCTCGGTTAGGTACTTTGGCTTGGCCACTCGTCTGAGGGTGATAGGCTATAGCGATTCGGTGGTTGACCCCATACTTCGTCAAAAGAGCGGTGAAATATTTATTGCAAAATGGCTTCCTTCATCACTGTTGATTGCCCTCGGGGTGCCAAATCATGTGAAGATGTTCTTTTGCAAGAATTTCAGTACCACCTTCGTGTCATTTGTTGGTAGCGCAACTGCCTCAACCCACTTTGATACATAGTCTACGGCCAATAAGATGTACAAATTACTGAACAAACACATAAATGGTCCTATGAAGTCGATTCCCCATACATCGAAAACCTCGACTTCCAGGATCATGCTGAGCGGCATCTCATTCAGCTTAGAAATATTCCCCACTCGTTGACATCTATCGCAGTTTTTCACGCACTGATGTGCGTCTTTGAACAGTATGGACTAATAGAAACCTTCTTAGAGGACTTTCGCGGCCGTTCTCTCAGTCCCATAGTGTCCCCCGTATAGTGAGGCGTGACATGCTTGCAAGATGCTCTCAACTTCACTTTTCGATACACATCGCCGAATCATTCTGTCAGCACACTGTCGGAATAAATATGGTTCATCCCATATATACCACTTCACGTCGTGTAAGAATTTCTTCTTTTGTTGGCGTGTCAAATCTGGTGGAAGAATATTTCTCACCAAGTAATTCACAAAATTTGCATACCATGGGAACTCACCGTGGATTAAAAATAACTGCTCATCGGGAAAAGACTCGTTGATCACTACCTTGTCTGTTTCGTCCTGCTTCGGATTTTCCAGCCATGAAAGGTGGTCAGCCACTTGATTTTCTATCCCCTTTCTATCTTTAATCTCTAAATCAAATTCTTGGAGTAGAAAAACCCAGCGAATAAGTCTCGGCTTTGCGTCCTTCTTTTCAACTAGATACAGGATGGCCAAGTGATCTGTGTAAACCACCCCACCTTTGTCCCCACCAAGTACGATCAAAATTTATCAAAGGCGTACACAACTGCAAGTAATTCCTTTTCAGTGGTTGTGTAGTTTAATTGTGCTTCCGTCAATGTCTTGCTCGCATAATAGATGGCATGAAAGATTTTTCCCATCGTTGTCCAAGCACTGCTCCTACTGCATAGTCACTTGCATCACATATGAGTTCGAACGACATTGTCCAATCAGGTGCTGTGATCACTGGGAAAGTGGTTAGCTTCTTCTTCAATTGCTCAAACGCCGCTAGACAGTCGTCATTTAATTTAAATGGGACGTCTTTCTCTAATAAACAGCATAAATTTTTGAGAAGTCCTTGATAAACCATCGGTAGAATCCAGCATGCTCGAGAAAGCTCCGATCACCCTTTATTGAAGTTGGCGGTGGCAGATTCTCTATTGTTTCCAATTTAGCTCTATCAACTTCCAATCCCTTTTCAGAAACTTTATGCCCAAGAACTAACCCCTCTTGAACCATAAAATGACATTTTTCCCGATTGAGCACTAGATTCGTCTCAACACATCGTTTAAGCACCAGGACTAGATTTTTGAGACATCTATTAAATAATTCCCCAAATACTAAAAAATCATCCATAAATACCTCAACACTGCGATCCATCATATCTGAGAAGATTGCCATCATGCATCGCTAAAAGGTCGCCGGTGCGTTACACAGTCCGAATGATATCCTTCTAAAGGCAAAGGTGTCATACGGGCATTTGAACGTTGTTTTCTCTTGATCCTCTGGTGTGATGACGATCTGATTGTAGCCTAAATACACATCCAGCAAGCAATAGTACTCATATCCAGCTAGTCTGTCCAACATCTGATCAATGAAAGACAAGGGGAAATAATCCTTTCTAGTTGCCTTATTCAACTCTCTGTAGTCCATGCAACCCTCCAGCCAGTCACTGTCCTTGTTGGTATCAGTTCGTTGTTCTCATTCTTTACTACTATCATCCCACCTTTTTTCGGGACACATGGGACCGGGCTCACCCATGCACTGTCTGAAATGGGGTAGATAATTCTAGCATCCAGCCATTTCAAAATCTCCTACTTCACTACTTCTTTCATTATTGGGTTGAGCCTTCCTTGGTGTTCCATTGTTGTCTTGCCATCTTCCTCCATCAGAATCTTGTGCATATAGAATGACGGGCTGATTCCTTTGATGTCAGCGATTGTCTATCCAATAGCAGACTTGTATTCCCTTAGAACTCTTAACAGCTTACTTTTCTGCAGTTCGTTAAGTGCAGATGCAATAATAACAGGTAAAGTAGATGAATTACCCAAATACGCATACCTAAGGTGATTGGGTAAGGGTTTGAGTTCTAATGTTAGTGGTTCCTTTAGAGATGGCTTCATCTTTGCTGATGAAGTTCCAGCTGCTTCCATAGGCTCAAATGGTAACTTGAACCTGTTTATGTTGGGTTTGTACGAAATTGTGATGCAATCAAATTGCAAAAATTAACGGAAGCAT
This sequence comes from Panax stipuleanatus, assembly GCA_020205555.1. Lineage (NCBI taxonomy): Eukaryota > Viridiplantae > Streptophyta > Magnoliopsida > Apiales > Araliaceae > Panax > Panax stipuleanatus. The sequence goes on from CM035119.1 coordinate 52,359,746, forward strand.
GGTATATCAGAGTTTAAAAAAATTTCTACAAAACTATTACCCGGATAATCCTTTATGCAAATTAATAATTTAAAACGATAAATAAGAAGTTATGGAATCATACCCTTGTAAAACGAAGCTTCCACAGGTACGAGTTCAACTCCTTGTTCTTCGTGATCTCCTTGAATTTCCGGGTTAGATTCCTTCCTTTGATCAACGTTAGCCACCCAAGTGTTTGGCCTCTAGAGGTGATCCACCAAGGAAGATGAATTATCAAGAAGGAGGGTGGTTGGCTTAGTTTTCTATCCTTTATAGAAAAGGAGTACTCTCCAACAATTGGAATTGCCTCAACAGATATCTATTATAAGACTCCTCTTATATAGATATTGGTCAACCCTTCTAATCCTATTAGACATGGGATTTCTTTTAATTAATTAAACTCCTTTAATTAATTTAGGCTTCCCACCACATGGGGAATAATTAATTAAATTCATTTAATTAATTTGTCTCCTAATCTTATTAGGAATAAATGAGAGTACTAATATTAAATTAATTACTAAATTCCTTTAGAAATTAAAATAATATTAATTGTAATAATATTAATAAGACTCCTCTTATTAATTTATATTTAATATTTCCAAAATATTAAATAATAAACATTAAGATATTTAATTTATCCTATCACTATAGATTAAATTAATTACACTTAATGCATTATTACGATTATGCCATTACCTTCTTAAATAATTATTTTTCCTTTTATGGTGTGACCCTTTAGGTTCTCTATATTAAACCGGTTGTGAATAAATCAATTAGAACAATTCTAATCTTATTTAAATAAATAAATTAAACTAATAATCTATTTAAATAAATAATATTTATTCTACAATAGGGATAAGCCTCCCTAGCGATCAACGACTTTCCAGATAATATAGATTTTAACATTAATCATAAAAGAACCTGTGAGTAAATAGTTACCATACAATTCAATCCTTCTACCATACAATGTCCCAATTAAATATAAGACATGAATTTACTGTCAAGTCTTATTTTATTTAATTATATCTATTTCGATTAAAAAATGCACAACTCCAAATAATGCAAATTAGAAACTCCTTTCTAATTTCATTTTACCTTGGCCAAGGATTCCTTGGTTGTCATTTAACGAATCACATAGGACATATCTCCTCTTTTACTAGAGGTGGTAGATTCTTTATTGATCATTCATTATCTCCATATATAACTCATTATACCCAAGCATACCCTTTTATATACCCTAAAGGACTTTAAGGAATAAGTCAAAGTATAATTCATTACATACAAGATACTATGATGATCTCAAGTCCAAGGATCACTTGTACTACTATCACATTAGGAATTCCTATTGACAGACGAGTAAAACTCCATTAGGTATTCCATAGCGAGTCACGTTCAGTGAACTTATTCTCCAATAAGCACCTACATACTTGCTTTAGTGTCTCCACACAAATGATCATGAAATCAATCATCCTTATCCAATGAGCAAGCAACATATGTATCAATCTATCCGGATTTACTAATCCCCTTTTTAGTAATCCCACGATTGGGAACTATTTTAGTTTTAGAGCTTTCTAAGAATTTAGATCTCATTAGCATGATCATCATCATGATTCTAAAAGCATTGCTTAAAACTATGGGTTATTTACATATTATAAAAACAGCACCATGTAGATAATTAAATGCCTTTAATAAATGAATATTTTATTAATAAATAAATAAGATTGTTTACAAAGTACGTGCTTTATCATCATACATGATTGGCTTGTATGCACACTACTATCAATCTCCCACTTGCACTAAAGTCAATCGTCATGGTATCTTATACCTATCTTCTCTAAGTGACGATCAAACTGCTGTTGTGTTGAAGATTTAGTAAATGGATCTGCAATGTTGTCTTGAGAGTCTACACGCTCCAAGGTGACGTCTCCTCTTTCAATGATCTCCCTGATCAAGTGAAATCGCCGCAACACGTGTTTAGATTTTTGATGAGACCTTGGTTCCTTAGCCTGTGCAACTGCTCCTGTGTTGTCACAGTAAACGGGGACTGCTCCAATGCTAGGAACCATACCAAGTTTAGTTATGAACTTCTTCATCCAAACAGCTTCCTTTGCAGCTTCACTTGCAGCTATATACTCTGCCTCTGTCACTGAATCAGCAACTGTTTGCTGCTTGGAACTCTTCCAACTCACTGCACCTCCATTCAAGGTAAAAACATACCCCGAAATAGATTTACTGTCATCTTGGTTCGTTTGAAAACTTGAGTATGTGAAGCCCTCGAGTTTTAATTCAGACCCACCGTAGACAAGAAAAATATCCTTATTCATTCTCAAGTATTTTAGGATATTCTTCACTGCCTTCTAGTGCTCTTCTCCTGGATTCGACTAGTATTTGCTCGTTACACTAAATGCATGAGCAACATCCGAATTAGTACATATCATACCGTACATGATAGATCCTATTGCAAAAGCATAAGGGATCTTACTCATACGGGCTCTCTCCGCAGGTGTCTTTGGGGCCTGTTTCTTGGAGAGATGTATTCCATGGCTCATCAGCATGAGACCTCTTTTGGAATCTTCCATGCTAAATCTCTTTAGCATTGCATCAATGTACGTTCCTTGGGATAAACCAAGCATCCTTTAAGATATATCTCTATAGATCTTTATCCCCAAAATATAGGATGCTTCTCCCAAGTCCTTCATGGAGAAGTGTTTAGATAACCAGATTTTAATCAATTGTAGCATAGGAATGTCATTCCCTATCAGTAATATATCATCAACATATAATACAAGGAATGAAAACTGCACTCCCACTAACCTTCTTGTACACACATGGTTCACCGTCGTTTTTTATAAAATCAAACTCTTTGATTGTCTCATCAAAACGAATGTTCCATCTACGAGAAACTTGCTTCAATCCATAAATGGATCGTTGCAGCTTACAGACTTGATTTGTTCCAACCTTTGAAACAAATCCCTCTGGCTGTGTTATATACACATCCTCCTCAAGTTTCCCATTGAGGAAGGCCGTTTTCACGTCCATCTGCCAGATCTCATAGTCGTTATAAGCTGCAATCGCAAGCAAAATCCGAATGGACTTGAGCATAGCTACTGGTGAAAAGGTTTCATCATAGTCAACTCTTTGTCTTTATTTGAAACCTTTTGCAACCAGTCGGGCCTTATAGGTCTCTACCTTTCCGTCCGCTCCAGTATTTCTTTTAAAGACCCATTTACACCCAATAGGCTTAATGCCTTCAGGTGTTGAAACCAAAGTCCATACTTTGTTTTCGTACATGGAGTCCATTTCGGATTTCATAGCTTCAAGCCATTTTCCTGAGTCTTTATTACTCATAGCCTGTTCGTAATTCAATGGATCATCATCATTCATGATGTGTACCTCATCGTCATCCTCTATAACGAATCCATACCTCTCAGGTATCTTCGGTACTCTTTCAGATTTACAAACAGGGTGTGGTATAGTAGGTTCTTCTACTTGGTCAGGTACCTGAATTTGATCCGTGGTAATTTGTGGTTCTTGAACTTCTTCAAGATATATCTTACTCCCACTGACCCCTTCATGGATAAACTCCTTTTCCAAGAAGGCAGCATGTTTCGCAACAAACACCTTTTGATCAGTTGGATGATAGAAATAATACCCTAAAGTTTCTTTAGGGTATCCCACAAAGCTACACTTATCGAATTTAGTCTGTAGCTTATCATTTTCAAACTTTTTGACATAAGCTGGGCAACCCCAAGTCTTAACATACTTAAAATTTGGTTTCCTCCCCTTCCACATCTCATATGGAGTCTTCGGGGCGGATTTGGTAGGTACCTTGTTAAGTAGGTATGCAGCCGTCTCTAGGGCATATCCCCAGAAAAAAATTGGAAAGGTCGGTAAAACTCATCATGGATCGAACCATGTCCAACAGTGTTCGATTTCTCCTTTCAGATACTCCATTTAACTGTGGTGTACCTGGAGGAGTCCATTGTGAGATTATATCATTTTCTTTGAGACAATTGAGAAACTCACCGCTTAAGTATTCTCCACCTCGATCTGATCGAAGTATCTTTATACTCTTGCCCGTTTGTTTCTCTACTTCACTTCTGAACTCTTTGAACTTTTCAAATGATTCTGACTTGTATTTCATTAAATACACATATCCAAATCTTGAGTGATCATCAGTGAAAGTAATAAAATAAGAATACCCACCCCATGCACTTGTTGTCATAGGTCCACAAACGTCTGTGTGAATCAATGCCAACAACTCTGTAACTCTTTCTCCTTTTCCACTAAAAGGAGATTTAGTCATTTTACCCATGAGACAAGATTCACAAGTTGGATATGATTCATAATCAGATAACTCAAGGAGCCCATCTTTATGTAACTTGGATAATCTTGTTTCATTGATATGACCGAGTCTACAGTGCCACATGTAGGTATAATTAATATCATCTCTTTTCCTTTTCTTAGTTTATTCAATTTGAAAAATATTTTCTTGTAAGTCAAGTGTATAAAGTCCATTTCGCAAATTTCCAACACCATATAAAACATCGTCTTTATAAATAGAACAACTATTGTTCTTTATAACAACGTTAAATCCTTCCATATCCAATACAGAAATTGAAATAATATTTTTAATAATATTCGGAACATAATAACAATTATTAAGATAAATGGAATTGCCCAAAGGCATTGCTAAATAATAAGTTCCTACAGCTAATGCAGCAACCTTTGCTCCATTCCCCACTCGTAGGATCACCTCATCATTGTTCAGCTTTCTACTTCTGACCAGTCCCTTCACATTATTACATATGTGGGAACCACAGCCGGTATCCAATACCCAAGTAGAATTTTGACTTTCTAAAAAATTAATTTCAATCATGAACAAAACTTGATTGGAAGTCGAAGCTTCTCCAAACTTCTTCTTTGCCAGAAACTTCTTGCAGTTCCTCTTCCAATGACCCGGCTCGTTGCAATGGAAGCACATTCCTTTGCTAGCTGGATCAGATTTCTTTTGTTCCTTTATGTTCACTTTGCCCTTGGTCATCCGAGATCGGAAGAGCTTCTTAAATATCTCATATCTAGCAGTCCTACTTTGTTCACCATACAACTCCTTGAGGTGAATCAACATAGTAGGAGCATCCATGTTTTCGTGCTGACGCTGAAGCTCGTTATTCATGGATGCGAGCATGATGCATTGAGCCACAGATGCATCATCTTGCCACTTTACAATGGTGGCAATCTCTTCCTCAGAGGCTGTTTCTGGAACAGTTCCAGGGACAGGTGAGTTTAGGACATAAGAAATCTTTTCAGCAGTGAGAACTATTCTCAGATTTCTTAGCCAGTCCGTATAATTCGGCCCGGTAAGCTTATTAGCATCAAGTATGCTTCGCAGTGAAATTAGTGATTTTGACATTTTTAAAATTCTGCATGTGAAAAATAACATTTTAGCAAACATTCATTTTATTAATTTTTCATACCAAAATAAATTTAGGTCTTTATTTTAAATTGGTATCTCCCACTATTTTTATCAAACTATATTACCCTCACTTATATAGTTCGGCAACATCTAATTAAAGATTTGCTAGTGAGAATAAGGATCCCATTTCAAATGTATATAACCTTGTGGATAGCACAACAAGCGATATACAAATAAATAGGTAGACAACTCTTGTCAATTACATCACTATATAACTCCTTTTATTTTGCCTCTTAAATCATAATGGTCAAGTGTGTGCACATCCGAACTAAAATGATTTAAGTTAAGTCCAGCCTAGCACTTCCATAAATTCAAAAAAGAAAAATGTTCGTCCTTGTGGATAGCACAACAAGACTAGATCGTTCAATTTTCTTGATAAGCATCAAATGTGATTAATTAACATCTTAAATATGCAATACTCGCCTTGTGGATAGCATAATAAGCTCATATTAAATATTTATTACTCTATTAATTTATCATGCTAGAAGGCGACGTTCGATATTCCAAATATCATTTGAACGCTTCGGACTTAATATTATTTCTTTGAGGGGTTTGTTATTATTTGTCTCATCTTGTTTAGCGCGTATGCACATATATATATATATAAATATAATACGCGTCATTTTATTAAACATGCGAAGCATGTTTGCATAAAATATAATATATATAATATTTAGCATGCAATATAGAATACTATATTCTACCCGGATTGATTATGGACTTTTATTCTAGTTTGGTTCACTAGAGCCACCAAGTGAACCAAAAGGTCAAACCTAGGAGTGCAAGAATTTAAATTTAAATATAACTATTACATTTAAACTCGGGCTCCATACAAACGGGTCTTCACGCGCTCCTTACTCCTTGGTCTCCAATTTTTTCAAGATAATTCTAACTATTTCTATTACATTAAACTATTTAATTTAAATAGAAACCTTGATCAGCAGTCAAGGGGAAGTACATAGGAGGGAGATAGAATTTTATATCAAGAAAAAAAAATTAGAGAATACGAGGTACACAGACCCCCATTTAATAAAACCCATTCATTCAAGCATTCAACTAAAATAAAATCCAATCACATTGGTCAAATAGTCCATAATCAATCCCCATTTATTATCATACATATTACCATATATATCAATAAATAAATATTCATCTCATGAATTAAAACATTCCATATATATATGAGTATCATTTAATGGGCAATTTTAAATTGCATGAAATCCAATTTCAAGATTAAAATAAACTCTTTATTTTAATTATAAAATTATTTAGAATATAATATATAAATATATCATATATATATATATATATATATATCATATATATATATATATATTTGATATTACCGTATATATTATATATATTTATATAACGAATCAGGTTATATATATATATATATATATAATATAAATTCACATTTATTTTTTAAAAAGAAGTCACCTTCTTTTATTAAAAGAGTCCTGCAGATTTATTAAAAGAGTCCTTTCCTGATAGGTCACCTTCTTTTTGGAGTAAGAAAGAGACAACACCTTTTCTTTGAAGAATTCAAGATTAGCACCCCCAAAAAAAAAAAATTGTGATTCGTCCCCAAAAAAAAACGTCATTTTTTTTTCTTACAAAAATTATTTTTATACAATAAAATTATGCCCAATAAATTATTTTAAATGCAGACCCATATGTATATGAAATCAAAAATAAATTAATAATTGCATAAAGGTTTGGCTCTGATGCCAGTGTTGGGTTTGTACGAAATCGTGATGCAATCAAATTGCAAAAATTAGCGGAAGCATGGTATATCAGAGTTTAAAAAAATTTCTACAAAACCATTACCCGGATCATCCTTTATGCAAATTATTAATTTAAAACGATAAATAAGAAGTTATGGAATCATACCCTTGTAAAACAAAGCTTCGACAGGTACGAGTTCAACTCCTTGTTCTTCGTGATCTCCTTGAATTTTCGGGTTAGATTCCTTCCTTTGATCAACGTTAGCCACCCAAGTGTTTGGCCTCTAGAGGTGATCCACCAAGGAAGATAAATTATCAAGAAGGAGGGTGGTTGGCTTAGTTTTCTATCCTCTATAGAAAAGGAGTACTCTCTAACAATTGGAATTGCCTCAACGGATATCTATTATAAGACTCCTCTTATACAGATATTGGTCAACCCTTCTGATCCTATTAGACATAGGATTTCTTTTAATTAATTAAACTCCTTTAATTAATTTAGGCTTCCCACCACATGGGGAATAATTAATTAAATTCATTTAATTAATTTGTCTCCTAATCTTCTTAGGAATAAATGAGAGTACTAATATTAAATTAATTACTAAACTCCTTTAGAAATTAAAATAATAATAATTGTAATAATATTAATAAGACTCCTCTTATTAATTTATATTTAATATTTTCAAAATATTAAATAATAAACATTAAGCTATTTAATTTATTCTATCACTATAGATTAAATTAATTACACTTAATGCATTATTACGATTATGCCATTACATTCTTAAATAATTATTCTTCCTTTTATGGTGTGACCCTTTAGATTCTCTATATTAAACCGGTTGTGAATAAATCAATTAGAACAATTCTAATCTTATTTAAATAAATAAATTAAACTAATAATCTATTTAAATAAATAATATTTATTCTACAATAGGGATAAGCCTCCCTAGTGATCAACGACTTTCCAGATAATATAGATTTTAACATTAATCATAAAAGAACCTGTGAGTAAATAGTTACCATACAATTCAATCCTTCTACCATACAATGTCCCAATTAAATATAAGACATGAATTTACTGTCAAGTCTTATTTTATTTAATTATATGTATTTCGATTAAAAAATGCACAACTTCAAAAAATGCAAATTAGAAACTCCTTCCTAATTTCATTTTACCTTAGCCAAGGATTCCTTGGTTGTCATTTAACGAATCACATAGGACATATCTCCTCTTTTACTAGAGGTGGTAGATTCTTTATTGATCATTCATTATCTCCATATGTAACTCATTATACCCAAGCATACCCTTTTATATACCCTAAAGGACTTTAAGGAATAAGTCAAAGTATAATTCATTACATACAAGATACTATGATGATCTCAAGTCCAAGGATCACTTGTACTACTATCACATTAGGAATTCCTATTGACAGGCGAGTAAAACTCCATTAGGTATTCCATATCGAGTCACGTTCAGTGAACTTATTCTCCAATAAGCACCTACATACTTGCTTTAGTGTCTCCACACAAATGATCATGAGATCAATCATCCTTATCCAATGAGCAAGCAACATATGTACCAATCTATCCGGATTTACTAATCCCCTTTTTAGTAATCCCACGATTGGGAACTATTTTAGTTTTAGAGCTTTCTAAGACTTTAGATCTCATTAGCATGATCATCATCATGATTCTAAAAGCATTGCTTAAAACTATGGGTTATTTACATATTATAAAAACAGCACCATGTAGATAATTAAATGCCTTTAATAAATGAATATTTTATTAATAAATAAATAAGATTGTTTACAAAGTACGTGCTTTATCATCATACATGATTGGCTTGTATGCACACTACTATCAGTTTATTCTCGGATGGGCCTCTAACAGTTGCAGATACTCTTTTATCTTTGAATCTTCTTCATCACAGTTTCCCATCAACGTTGATTCTAACGGGCCGGTACTAAGTATCCGATGTTGCTCATCACCCACCACTGTGTCAATAATGTCTATCCGAAAACACTCCTCATCCTCTTTGGGGAAGTTCATGGCTTTGAACACGTTGAAGGTTACCTCTTGATCTTGCACCCTCATGGTCAACTCTCCATTCTGAACGTCAATGAGAGTCCTGCCAGTAGCCAAAAATGGTCGCCCAAGGATTATTGGAATATCCTTATCTTCTTCATAATCCAAAATGATGAAGTCTGTTAGGAATATTAATTTGTCCACTTTAACCAAAACATCTTCAACAATCCCCCGTGGATAGGTTACTGATCTGTTTACCAGCTGTAGGGAGATATTTGTCGGTTTAGGTGCCGATAAACCTAATTGAGTATAAATTAAAAGTGGCATAAGGTTTATACTAGCACCCAAATCACATAGACACTTGTTGAAAGCCAAACTCCTTATTTTGCATGGGATGGTAAAACTACCCGGATCTTTCAACTTTGGTGGAAGCTTCTTTTGCAAAATCGCACTACATTCCTCTGTTAGTGCCATAGTCTCGAAGTCTTCTGATAGATTTTTCTTTGACAATATATCCTTCATGAACTTGGCATAACTAGGCATCTATTCTAATGCCTCTGTAAAAAGGATGTTAATGTGTAACTTCTTGAACACTTCCAGAAACTTAGTGAACTGTTGCTCTAATTTCTATTTTCGGATCCGTTGTTGAAATACTGGCAGAGGGTAGACTACTGGTGTAACCACTTGTTCTTTTTCTGAAGATTTTTCTCCTGCTTTCCCTTCCACTGTCTGTTCCATACTGGTCTCAACCTGCTTATCCATAGTCGGCTTCTCTGACTCCTGCTCGGCTAGCTGTTTCCCACTCCGCAGTGTGACAGCTTGACATTGCTCATGTCCTCCCCTCAGATTCTTTTCTGTATCACTTGGCAATGTTCCTTGGGGTCTACTTTTCAGTGCACTAGCGATCTGTCCAATCTGAGTTTCTAGATTCTTAATTGTCGTCGCTTGAGTTTTCATCGCCGCTTCATTTCCTGTTATGTATTTTGCCACTATCTTCTCCAAATCTTTCTTTTTCTCTTGATATGGAGCTGCCTGTTGATTTTAATTTAGAAAACCAGGGGGTATGATGGTCGTGGAGCCTGCTGCTGATTCTGATTCTGGTAGTTTCTCCAAGAAAAGTTCGGATGGTTCCTAGCCCCCTGATTGTATGCATTCTTATATGTGTTGGGTGGCCTGTTATAGCTACCCACGACCTGAACTGAGCTGGGTTGATCGTACACTATTCTGTCGGATGCTCACCTGCACAAAGTTCACATATAAATGCTACCTGTTGCACGTTTCCCATAGACATGACATCCATCTTCTTCGATAACGCTGCTAGTTGTGCAGATATAGCTGTCATAGTATCCACCTCCAAAATTTCTGCCACTTTGGGTTGAGTCATTCTCTTACTCGGCCACTGATAGTTGTTTGTAGCCATTTTTTCTATCAAGTCCCATGCCTCCTCAAATTTCTTTGCCAGAAAAGCTCAACCTGAGGCTGCATCGATGCTGGTCCATATATGACTCCCTAACCCGTTGTAGAATGTGCTTATCTGCATCTAATGCGGTAGTCCATGATGAGGGCATTTTCTCAACAGCTCTTTGTACCCCTCCCATGTTTTATAAAATGGCTCTCCTTGTAGCTGTGCAAATGATGATATATCTGTTCTCATTTTATGTGCCTTTGAAGGCAGGAAGAACTTAGCCAAAAAAATTTGTGCCAAATCGTTCCATGTGGTGATTGACCCCGGTGGTAAAGAATGGAGCCAACCCTTTCCCTTGTCTCTGAGTGTGAACAAAAACAACCTTAATCTGATCGCGTCATCTGAAACTCCGTTGCACTTGAAGGTATAGCAGATTTCCATAAAACTGACTATGTGCTCGTTTGGGTCTTCATTCGGCAGACCCCCAAATTGGTAATTGTTCTGCACCATCTATATTATTCTAGGCTTGTTCTCAAAGTTGTTAGCATTGATTGTCGGCCTGGTGATACTTGACTGAATTTCTGAAATCCGTGGTGTAGCATAATCCTGCAGTGCTTTCACTTCTGGTTCAGTAGCAATGTTTTCCTTGGGTGTTTCAAGTTCTTCTCGAGTCTTTGCAATCCACTTAGTTAACTTCTGAAACCGTTTTTCGATGTCGTCCTCGAAAGGCAACAAATCTGGCTACTTCGATCGAGTTTGCATGCACTACTCGAAATTACCTGAAAAAACCAATCAAACAAAAATAAGAATATATATATATATATATATGTTTAACTACAACTGATCTAATTAAACTAATATTTTAAGTAATAAACGCAATTACAGTCCCCTGCAACAGCGCCAAAAACTTGTTAGGTATTATCTATACGCGCTATGCGCAAATGTATGTGGTCAACAAGTAATGTAATGATAAGATCAAGTATTGTACCCGCAGAGATAATAATTCCTATTTAATCAAACAAGTTCCAGTTTTATATTGTTTCAGCTTTATCAAACTAATGATTAAAAGATGATTTTATAAATAAATTACTACTTAAACCAATTTTAACACTAACTCAGAATTTTAACAAGTTTTGGAGAATTAAGCCTACAACTTCATTTATTATTTCACATCAGATAACATACTTTTTTCAGTTTATATTAATTACTCCAGATTATTAATCAAGAACACTAAAGCAGATATAACCATCTCTCAATGCATTACATCCATACTCACTCAAATCCACAAATGATAGAATTGAGCAAGACACCTTAATTAACTAGCTCACTATATCTCTATGTGAATTATAATTGAATAAGATTTAAAATCAAGTTCTTATCAGATTACATATGATGCATAGATATCTCTATCCTATACATGAATTATGAATCCCAACTAAGCAGAAATCACAAACATATGTCACTATGGCTAGTTCCAATCCCATATGTCATCTCTCAAATTTATATGGGATAACGGATAATTGTTGATCAAGCAATTATATAGATTATGCACAACACATAGAAAATAACCTGGGAATAATATCCATAAACTAACTGAAAGAAAATTCAATCCTCTTTTACATAATAAGATCCGTTATAGGCTTAAATAAAAAGTTAGTTCATCATAGATGAATCAAAATCCATAATCCACATAATAGAAATCATTTTGAATACAAGATGTTACAGAAGAGAGAAAATAAACTCTAAGTATATCACCGCTCATCTCCACACTTCTTGCTTTCGTCGTGCTCCAATGACGCTTCAATTCTCGTCCCAAGTCAATCTCCAAGCTAGGGCTTGTGTATGGCTAAGTATATATCTAATATGCTCTTCATTACCCTTTTTATATCATCCTAATCGCAGCCTTAATTATACCCTAATCTTGCATCCCATTCTTAATCAAACAAGGAGATTACACTGGCTGTCGCGCCTACACGCCCCAGCGGGTCATCTTCCCTTGTCACACCCGCCCCGGCGGGTGTCCTCTTTGTCCGGCAGTGCCAAGGTCCGCCCCGGCGAATATTTCCTTCTTCAGGACCCCGCCCCAGTGGGTGTTCAAGTTATGAAAGCTGAAAACTTTGCCTTTTATGCTACTTTCGCATCCATTCCATTCCCTACACACAATATTATAAACCAAGTAAAAATGATAGGAAAATTACTTAAAAACGCCGAGAATCAAACTATAAAGAATACCGATTCGTAGGTATGAAACCCACTCATCAAATAACCCCAAACTTGAGACTTTGCTTGTCCTCAAGCAAAACCATGCACATGCAAATACATACAATGCTTATGAATGCAACTGTCAGACCATACCAAACTAACTAATATTGCCTCAGAGAAATCACACAAATATAACAACAAATCCAACAGAAATATAGCCGTAGTTCAAACCCATCTATGAATCAATACCTATTAACCCCACTGCATGTGTGTGTGTGCTTAACAACATTGTGTTCAACTACAGTTCAAATATATAACATAATACGCATCTTAGCTAGAAAATCCTTTCTTGGCTTGCGAGTTTAATTGTGAATGAAAATCCTGACATGCCTCCTAAGCGCCAAAGAACAAGCACCGGCTCCTCTTCAGCGGCACTGCAATGGGACCAAACCGAATTTTTCAATGAGGAGGCTTTTGCAAGATACAATCAAAATTTCGCCAAGAAAAGTTTGGTGCCTGAGAGGGGCTTGAGGCCAGACCCGAAGAAGGATGGGGACATGCTGACCATGATCATTGAGCGGAAATGGGTGCACTTCACCAAGCAGCCAGAGTTTGCAAATTTATCTTTAGTCAGAGAATTCTATGTCAATGCCAGTTCTGAACGTCCAGCAGTGGTTCAAGTTCGAGGCCAGACAGTGGCATATGACAATGTAACGCTCAATGCCCTATTTGTAATTCCTAACCATTCGGGCTCTAATTACCTGGAGAATGGGACTCGAGATGATTACTTGAAGGATGGGATTAGCAGTTATGACTTGGATGACATCATAAAGCGGCATTGCAAACCCGGTACGGCATGGAAGATAAATGAATACACTGGGAAGAAGACAAGCTTTCCTCATCATGCCCTCAGTTGCTATGGCAAGGCGTGGTATAGTTTAATCTGTGCAAATATCATGCCAACTTGCCCCCACAATAATGTCCCCAAGGAGCGAGCGGTCATGCTCTTTGCTATTATCACCGGTCTCCAAGTTAATATTGGCGTCTGCATTCAAGAGTCCATCCTGAAGAGCATCAAGGGCACTACATCTGGGGGACTCTCACATCTATCACTAATAACCAGACTATGTAGACGGGGGAAAATGCAGTGGTGAGAGGATGAGGTACATCAGCTACCCATGACAGTCATAGATCACGTCGTCATTACGCGTTTTAGTGTGTGGGATGGTGCAGATTCTCATCCACACAGTGAGGGCTACCTACCTTCTACTTGGCCAGCACCTCCTTCTTCAGAGGTCGGGCCATCTTCACAACATCTTGAGTTAGGTTCTTCCTCAACTAGACTATTGGCAGAGATTTTAGCCTCTATGAACCTCCTGTACTAGAAGGTGGATCGACAGAGTAGGAGGATAGATGTTACAACTCAGAGGCAGGATCTATTCATGCAGTATCAGGCTGAGTTTGCCAACACTTTCAATATCTATGCAGCATCTGGTGGCGATGAAGCTGATTCTATGCCATTCCAGTTCCCAGTGCCTCCTGTCTGCCCACCATATCCACCACCTTCACCTACTGCAAATGAGGACGACGATAACGATGCCAACAGCGCCGGCACCGAGTGATCTCACCCTCAGGCAGCCCTCTCGTCTTTGAAAGTAGTATGCATACAAGCCAATCATTTATGATGATAAAGCATATACTTTGGAAACGATCTTATTTATTTATTAATAAAAGTATTCAATTATTAAAGGTATTTAATTATCTACATGATGCTGTTTTTATAATATGTAAATAATCCATAGTTTTAAGCAATGCTTTTAGAATCATAATGTTGATCATGCTAATGAGATCTTAATTCATAGAAAGCTTAAAACTAAAATAGTTCTCAATCGTTGGATTACTAAAAAAAGGATTAGTAAATCCGGATAGATTGGTACATATGTTGCTTGCTCATTGGATGAGGATGATTGATCTCATGATCATTTATGTGGAGACACTAAAATAACTATGTAGGTGCTTATTGGAGAATATGTATACTGAATGTGACTCGCTGAGGAATACCTAATGGAGTTTTACTTGCCTGTCAATAGGAATTCCTAATGTGATAGTAGTACAAGTAATCCTCGGACTTAAGATCATCATAGTATCTTGTGTGTAATGAATTATACTTTAACTTATTCCTTAAGACCCTGAGGGTATATATCAAATGGTATGCTTGGGTGTAATAAGTTATATATGGAGATAATGAATGATCAATAAAGAATCTACCGCTTTAGTAAAAGAAGAGATATGTTCTATGTGATTCGTTAAATAACAACCCATTAGTCCTTGGCCAAGGCAGAATAAAATTAGAAAGGAGTTTCCAATTTGCATTTTTTGGAGTTGTGCATTTTCTGATCCAAATACATATAATTAAATAAAATAAGACTTGACAGTAATTTCATGTCTTATATTTAATTGGGACAATGTATGGTGGAAGGATTGAATTGTACGGTAACTATTTATTCACAAGTTATTTTATGATTAATGTTGAAATCTATATTATCTGGAAAATCGTTGATTGCTAGGGAGGCTTATCCCTATTGTAGAATAAATATTATTTATTTAAATAGATTATTAGTTTAATTTATTTATTTAAATAAGATTAAAATTGTTCTAATTGATTTATTCACAATCGGTTTAATATGGATAACCTAAAGGGTAACACCATAAAAGGAAGAATAATTATTTAAGAAGGTAATGGCATAATCGTAATAATATGTTAAGTGTAATTAATTTAATCTATGCTGATATAATAAATTAAGTAGCTTAATATTTATTATTTATTATTTTGAAAATATTAAATATAAATTAATAAGAGGAGTCTTATTAATATTATTACAGTTTTTATTATTTTAATTTCTAAAGGAGTTTAGAAATTAATTTAATATTGGTACTCTAAATTATTCCTAATGAGATTAGGAGGTAAATTAATTAAAGTAGTTTAATTAATTAATCCCAATGTGTTGGGAAGCCTAATTAATTAAAGGAGTTTAATTAATTAAATGAAACCCAATTTCTAATTGGATTAGAAGAGTTGACCAATATCTATATAAGATGAGTCTTATATTAGATATCAGATGAAACAATTCAATTGCTGGAGAGTACTCCTTTTCTATAGAGAATAAAAAACTAGGGTTTAGCCAACCACCCTCTTTCTTGAACAATTCATCTTCCTTAGTGGATCACCTCTAGAGAAGAAACACTTGTGTGGCTAACGTTGATCAAAGGAATGAATCTTTCCCGGAGATTCTAGGAGATCACAAAGAGCAATGAGTTGAACTCGTACATGTGGAAGCTAGTTTCTACAAGGTTATAATTCTGATTTATCATTCTCTTTCTATTGATTGATATATGAGCACAAAGCATGGTGAGGGTTTGTATAAAAATTTTAAAACCTAATTTATCGCGCTTTCGCCTTTATTGTGTAATTTGATTACATGTATGCGTAACATACAAATCCAACAGTGGTATCAGAGCCTTACTTTGTGCTAATTATCAATTTTATGATTCCATATATAAATTGATGTGAGATTGGATAGAATTTTCTGGACAAAAACCTATGTTTGTTATTTCTGCAACGTAGCGCGGCCGCGCCTCGTCCTTGTTCATTCTGGGCGCGGGCGCACATGTCGACAAAAGTGAAATTGACGAACAGCGCGGCCGCGCCGCCTCCTAATTCATTTTGGGCGCGGGCGCGCTACTCTGCAGATTTTGAAATTTTTACTTTTAATTAATTAAAGTAAATGGTTTATTTAATTGATAAAAGTTTAAAATAAAGATGTTTATTTTATCTAAAATATGATTTCAGATTGCTAAAAATTAAATGAGTTTAATTTGGATTTGGTTTTTGATTAAAATAAAAGAGTTTATTTTGTTTCAAAACCAAAATTTAGCAAAATTTTCCCCATTAAATGATATCGATGCATATATGGAATGATTTTATTATTCATAAGTTGCATGCTTATTTATTATTGTATATGTTGATTGATGAGTGCATAATATTCATTTATTTATATTCCTTTATATTTAGTTTATTATATGTTTTATAGTATATATGGACTTATTAAGATGTTTAGTGATTTCAAGAGAAATTATAGCTAAAAGGGCTGAAATGATGAAAAAGGAATAAATTGTGGGCTTTTATACCCAATTCGGAAATTGCAAAGAAAGATGTGGGTAGCTTTCATGGAAAAAAGGAATTAAGTGAAGTAGCTCACGTTATTTCAAGCATCTTGCAAATACTATACTAATCCAAGCAGCTCATTCAGGTGGGGGCCACGAATATGCTAAGGAAAGTGAAGCAGCCCAGCCTTGCCTTTCATTAGAAGCAGGAAAGCAGCTCACGTGTGAAGTAGATTACAAATTAGAGGAGCTTGCAATGGATAATTTCAATTGGAAAGAAACAAGCAGCTCACGTTCCTTCTCTTAAGGAGCTCACGAATTGGTTGTCATTCCTATTGGGCCACGAATTAAGTAGCAGCTCACAAGTCAAGTAGCAGATCAAGGATTCCTAGCATCTTGCAAAGATTAGTTTTGGAATAATCAATTGGGCCGAGTACATGCAATCATTATTGTGCTCACCAACTCACATGTGGGCCACTGTTCACCAGCTTGCAAAAGGGAGAGCTACACAGCAAAAATTCAACAATTAAGGAGCTTGCCTAGTCATACGTGGGCCACGCATGCAATGGAATACACGGACATGCTAAAGGAAGACAATTATTCCAAGGGCATCTCACGGTTTATATCATATATCAAGTTACATATTACAAATATGACGTGGGCCTCGAACATTAAAAGCCTTTCATGCCAACTTGTAAGTGGGTGGCAGCAGGTTGGAAAGAAAATATCAACAAAGAGGCTCCGTACAAGTTCCATTCGGCTATGCAGTGAAGACCCCTGCTGGGGCGGGTCGGTTAGCTGGAGGATCCCCGCTGCGGCGGGGAGGCGGAAGGGCAGAAATTCTTTCCTACTTCGCGTAGGATTTTGGTGCAATCTAATGAGATAGCTAGGGCATGAAATAATCCTAGGTTTTAATAGTTATAAATAGGGGATCCATTCTCTTATATTTTTCATTTTCTTTTCCTCTTTCATATTAGATCTAGGATTGCTTGGAGTCATGCACTAATTCTTTCAATTCAGTTCTGAAGGGATGTTGAATTATTCATAATTAACGGTTTGATCAAGTTTACTTTATTTATTCATTCTTGCATGAGATTTATTCTGATAATCTACTTTAACTTCTTGTATTCTTTTCAATTTACTAACGTGATTCTGCAGGATTAAATTAGTGAATTGATATCATCTGCTAGATTAAGATTGGTATTACGTGTAATTGATATTTGTCTTCATCACAAGTAGTAATTAATAATACCTGATTGTGGACAAGCTTTTGAGTATTGCTATGATTATCAGAAGACAAGTTAAACAATCCGAGCTTATGTGTTTGTTGCTTAGAATAGTCTAATTCCCTAGTTCTTAATGCTGCTGTTATATTAAATCTAGACAGCTTGTTCTAAGTTATATAATGGTTAGAATCTTGTGAAGAGCTTGTTTCATTAAGTGACAATCTAAGGAGAGTTTCGGGTAGCAGAGCTTGTTGTTACCTAGGGCTATTAGTTTCATTAATGGGTAAATAATGTTACACTTGATTATTCTATTGTTGTAAAAAGGTGACACTGAACTGAAGAACTGAATCTTTTTATTCATTGTTAATTCTTATTAGTTTATTCGTGTTAATTTAGTTAATCAATTCAAAATCCCCTTTAATTAATTAGAAATCATAGGATAAATATAAAACAAATCACTCTCTGTGGGATCGATCCTTGCTTGCTACTGTGCTAATTATTTGAATTTGAAAAGTGAAAGTGAGGTTAATTTATGAGTGTAAACGGCAGCTCCCATTGATGTGTATGATAATAAATGGGGTTGATTATGGACTATTTACCAATGTGATTGGATTTTATTTTAATTGGATGCTTGAATGTATGAGTTTTATTAAATGGGGTATGCGTATCTCGTCTTCTCTAATTTTTCTTGATGTAAAATTCTATCTCCCTCCTATATACTTCCCTTTGACTGCTGATCAAGGTTTCTATTTAAAATAATTGTTTATGTAATATGAGTAGTTAGAATTATCTTGAAGAATAGGAGACCAAGGAGCAAGAAGCGCGTGAAGACCCGTTTGTAATGGAGCCTGGGTTTAAATATAATAGTTACATTTAAATTTAATTCTTGCACTCCTAGGTTTGACCTTTTGGTTCACTTGGTGACTCTAGTGAACCAAACTAGAATAAAAGTCCATAATCAATCCTGGTAGAATATAGTATTTGTGATATCCCGAGAAGTTAGAAGTATAGTTGTCAAGATGTTTATCATATGACGATTATAACATATAATGATCCTTGGGGAAAGGATGTTAAATTGATTATGAGAAGGAATAATTAGGTAAATAACTAATTGAACTATTATGTTGAGATTTTTCAACGAAAATGGGAAGAAATATGATTAACTTTTCGTCGAAGGGTTGTAAGGATAAACCATTCGAGTATGGATGTGGTTTAAGAAATTCCGAAGACGGAATTTTTATAAGGAGGGAAGAATGTGACAACCGAGAAAATCAGCTTGTCCAAAAATTAGGTTTAAAGAGTTAATAATTAATAAAATGAATTTTTATTAATTATATTCTGTGTTATGTGTTCATCAATCATTCTATGATATAGGATGATTAGAAATGGGGAGGATTCTGGCTACAAGCTAGAATGAACGAGTATGAATTTTCTAGACGAAAATAAAAGATTTCCAGGAATAAAGATATTTTTGAGAAAAAAATAAAATAGGCACTATTTATGTTGAAACCCTAAGGGTTAGGGTTTAATATTAAAGGTTAGGGTTTAACCCTAAGGGTTAGGGTTTGAGAATCATTTCTCCCATGTGTCATCATAGGTTAAGGGTTAGGGCTCGAGAATTATTATGGAAATTTTGAGAAACACATAATGATAGGATTTTGAGACAAGATAGAATATGTAATAATATTTTATTTATGGCTCGCAAAGTTTTCGCTTGCGAAGTTAAAACCCGAAGGGTTAGGGAAAGAGAAATTAAAGAAGAAAATGGTTATGTGTAATAATAAATGACTATGATACATAATGAATACGAGTATAATACTAGTTATTATACAAGTATAATACGAGGAGGATATAAGAATTAATACGATGTATAATACAAATTTTATACGAAGTGAATAGATTTAATTTGAATTAAATTTATAACTAAACTCGTGGGTCGAACCGGTGGGTAAACGGGTGGGTAAAACCCATGGGGCAACCCATAACCCTTTATGACACATGGCAGAACTTGGGGAGCATATGGTGGCCATGTGCTAGCACATGCTAGCACATGGGAGGACATAGGTTGCATGTGGGATAGCATGTGGGAGGAGGTGGGCAAGAGGAGGTTTGGTCTAATGACCAAAAGACCCTTGGTCTTGCTTTACCTATAAAAGAGAGGCTTAAGGCTACATTTGTGGGTTTGAAAAACCAACTCATGTGGGAGAGAAAAGAGAAGAGAAGGGAAGAGCTTATGATGAGCAATTCAAGGAAGCCAAAGAAGCTAACTAAGACTTTGTCAAGAACACAAAGTGAAGAGTTTAAGAACACTTATAAGGTATAAGTGTTAAACCTTGATTTTCATCTTTCTTTCAATCCTTAAATTGATAGAGAAATGAAAATTGGAAGAGCATGAATTGTAGAGATGATAGAATGGATGTTAGTGGACATTAAACCATTTATAACCAAGAACAAGTGAAACCATAAGTGAAATGGTTAAGGAGTTATTGAAGAAATGAGTAAAAACCATAAGTAAATGGTTAAGGAATTTAGAAGAAGAAAACCATTAAAACTTAGATGTTTGAGATGGTGAGAATCGTAGATGAATAACCAATGGAATGATTCCATGTGGTTCAGAATAAAAATAACGAGTAACGATAATTCGGCAAAAATTTATGCGATTGGACGTTAAGCGTCGAATCGTAAATTTTCCCGCAATAGAAGTCAAAACTCGCCGTGTGATTCAGAAAAGATGGTTTTCGATGGCGCCACGTATAATTAAGTAAATAAGACTTGCAAGAGCAAGAACGAAAGAATTCGGAGTTAAAACGAACAATTGAGCGTCGAACGTTCACGAACATTTAACAAAAACGTAAACATGGACGAAACTGTGAATTTTTCGTCAACGAATTTAGAAATGAATTTCGACTGAATGGAATAGTAGAACATAAGATATGTGAACTATTGGCTTTGGAACGAGCCAATTTTGAGTTATAACGATCGCATTATGAGATTGGGAATTTTCAGAATTTGAAAACTTAAAAAAAAATTCAATGGAACAGTGCCGGCGCCGCAGCACTGCCCAAGCCTATGTAGCTGGCGCCGCAGCGCCAGAACAGTGTTTTCAAATTCTGCAGGCCTGCGCAGTAACACCAAGATTAACCCTTAGGCCGGCGCTGCAGCGCCCTTAAGGGGGAAAATTTTTGACTCACTTATTTTATGTCCCAACTTTTCACATGGTAATTGAGGGGCAAGTATATGATTAATATTCATGAAGAGAAATCACTTAAACAACATGTTTAAGAACGATTTTAAGAATTAAACGTTGAATAAACGTATTTAAATTTAAAACTTGACATCCGAAAATGTGAACTGGGGATCGTGGTCGAGTTTGATGCGCGCCTCAAGGTTACATGAGATGTAATAGAGGTGTGGCATGAGAGAATGTAAAGAAATGAAGATAAAACTTATGTAGTTTCTATATGGAGTCCGATAACGGGAATCCGGTGGAAATACGTCGGACCTAGAGACCGATTAGGGTTTCGCTTGTCATGGGGTATAACGACGATCGACGAGAGTCGGTAGATGACATATGAATAATAATATGTCGTAACGAACGGTAATCAGAGAATGAAGAATGACGTATAATATTGAAGAGCCGAGTTAATGGTAATAACTTGAATGAACTTTCATAATCGTATGAATCGGACCTGGTAAGAAATGTAATGGAGATTAACTTAACGAACATTATAGTTATAATGGTTCGGATAAGTTTTATCTAAAATGGTAATGCAGTCGTAGTCTATAATGGTCGAGATATAGTATCTAGGCTAAACGATTCCGTCAGAGAGCGATGGTATATACGAACTAGCAATCGATCTAACTCACTGTGTAAGACAGTGTAGACGAGACGGGCAACTAGTTTGTGGTTGTTTGTGGGAAACCACTCAGTGTACTATATTTGTCTACTGTTAGAGACTCGATGGTGCTCAGTGAAATGTTATTAAAAGAATAGGAGAATGGAATGGAAGTAAAGTTTGTCGCGTAGACTTAAATTACAAGAACGCGAACCATAAGAAGTAAAGTGAAGTTAAGCTAATGCTTAAGTCAAGTATTTGAGTAATTGGTATTTGTTATTCCTTATGTGCTACATAGGAATTTCGACGAGCAGCTCAGCGTAAACCCTAAGCGGTAGCTGTGCGTAAGGCAAGTTTCTAAACTTTTTTCATACTTTATGATGAATGCAAGTTTCATAACTTCATTCGTTTTCATATGAATGGTAGTTTCTTAAACTTTTCGATATGTTGAACTTGGGAAGTTTGACCTATGTACAAGTGTGTTATATTTGTACAAGGTGATAGTATGTATGAGGCCTTATGCCATAATTTTAACACTTCGGTGTTTCAGTGAAATGAATTGTTCTATAATTATACTGTTAAGTGTGAAAGAGTTTGGTTTATTCATGAACCGTTCTTGTTAAGCCTGTGCTAATGATTCTAGCCAGACATAATATTTATGAAAAGGTAGAAGGATGAAAGTATGACAAAGGATATTTGATGTATATTTTAAAATCATAGGAATCAGAACGTATTCCTATTATTCGAGCTGCTTCATAACCATTGTTCAGTTATTGAAGTTTTAAAAGAATTTTGATTCTTGAGTTATTAATATTCAACTGCTATGACTTGCTGAGCAATTGAATGCTCACACTTGCTTTAAATAAAAACATTTTCAGCGAACGACGGTAGTATTTATTAAAGGACCCTGTGAAGATCAAGATGATCGATGTCCTGCTATGGTTGCGAATACCATTAGAATCACAAGATGAAGTACTGTTCATGTTATAAATAAGCGTGAAGATGTTGGCTTGTTTCGGTGTTAACAAAACAGACACAAACACGTGCAAGTATACACGGTCAACAAGTAATATTTGATAAGTAAAGATTGTTCACACGGAGAAAAGCAATTACTTCTAATCTATCATGCAACAAATTTATAGCTATTTCTGGCTGCTTAAATTAGTAAATAAGATGTGAATTAATGACTAAAATGATTATCAACTAAAATTAACTAATTAACAAACGATTGATTCTAATTGGGAAGATATGGGATCCTAATTTCACTTAATGCATCATTCAGATCATACACCTCTTGTTAAGCCTAATTAATTATTTCGGATTGCTAGTCGAGAGCACGAAGGTGAGAAATGGCTATCTTTCGATATACTAAGTCCATATCACATAAAATCCACAAAAGAGATAGAATTAATGTGAACATTAATATTACCTAACTCACTATATGTCTATGTGACTTACAAGTAATGCTGATTTAAGCACAAGCTCTCAATTGACTAGACATGGTAAGCCGGTATATGTCTATCTGGATTATGAATCACAAAATCTATCACATGCAAATTTCATGAACATATGCTAGAATGTCGAAATCTGAATTAGTACTTCCTCTTTCAATTCCATACTAATTTAATAAAGTAGATGGTGATCAAGCATCTAAAAAATAAACACAACCATTCTAGGAAATCCATACATAATCAATCACACATAACAAGGAGATATATAGATCTGAACAAAATTATAAGCTCCATTAGAATCCCATAATGGTGATTAGTTCATCTCTAAATCAATAACCACTATGGGATTTTGGCTAAGCATTGAAAGCAAATATGAAAGCAAAGAGAATTAAGAGAGTAAACAATTGCAAATCTGATAACTCACCTTCAAGTTAAACCTTCAGATCCAAGTTCAAAATCACAATCAAATCCAATTCAAAACCCTAAGTAATTGAAATCTACTAAGAGTAAAGAGAGAAGCCAAAATGGTAAACTATAGCTAAGAACTCTCTCTGGCTCTTTAAAAACCCTAAAATGGAAAATAAAACGATTAAAACTTCATCTCGTAACTTGCAAATACACCCTTATATGGAAAACATGCTACAAGAATTTTTTAAATGAAAAGTTAATCTGCTGGAAATTTTAACTGGCACAGCCGTGCCACCCCGTAAGCTATTTAGAGCGCGGGCGCGCTGACTTGCAGACTGAACTCCTCCTGGAGCAGGCGCGCCACTTTTGCTCCTCATGCTGGCGCGGTCGCGCTATGCTGTAATTCCTGCAGACTTTGCTGGTGCAATGCTGATGCCTTGGTTGCTGATTTAGTCTTCTTTCTTTATACTCAGATGCCAGTCCACATGCACATGCTATTCTCCATCTTCAGTTCACCACATGCTCACCATCTTGCCAAGTCCATGCCCTTTCCATGCCCTTTCTATGCCATTTGAGTTTCCTTAATGCAACCTATAAAACAAAGATAAAAAGCATAAAATGACACTAAAATACTTGAGATTAAGCCATAATTCTAGCAAGTTGATAGCCAATAAGTAGGTATAAAACCTACTTATCAAATACCCCCAAACTTGAACTATTGCTTGCCCTCAAGCAACAAACACAAATGCAACTACATGCTATGCAAACTATACTACAATGAAAATGAATCCGTTTAATTTCAGCCCTGTTATGAATTCCAATAAGATGTGCCTCAGAGAAATAACAAGATCTATGAACAAAGCATCAATCTAAGCTAAAGTCATAAGGACATACAATCCGAAAATTACAACCTGTTGCTAAGATGTAGTGTGTGTGTCTGCTATATCACAAATAAGCTTGATAGAGGTGAAGATTCCACATGCTATACTTCTAAAGAAGAAAAGTGAGGTTTTAAGTCAAGAATTTTTCACATACATGAAACAACAACCAGTCCAACACATCAATACAAGCTAAGGTTCAACAAAGGGTTTATTATGCTTTTATTCCAACATGGGAGCGATATTCGCACTTTCCCATGGTTACACCTGACTGTGCAATGCTAAGCCCTCTTAGGCTTTTCAATGATACCCATTTAACGAGCTTTCGACCAACGACTCCCAAACCATAAGGCTTTAGGGCGCTGGGTGTAGTGATAATCCCCTAGGGCGTACTTGCTCGAGTATCAAAGGCCACAAGACTTAGCTAGCCAAGGTGTTTACACTATTTTTTTTCTTTTTCACAATTTATTTTTTTTCTTTTTTTCTTTTTCTTTTTTTTAGCATGCATACCCAATGTTTTCCCTCAAACTTGCATTTTTGTGTCATTATGGCCATTATTCATTTTCTACACAATTCTATCATTAAAAATATTTTTTTCCCTTCAGAAGACAAGCATGTGCTAATATAACCAATAAGTAAATAATAACAATGTCGTGATATCGGGTAACATCAAAGCAACAGGCATAGACTACATCATGTATGAAATTATAACTATGCTTAAATTATCAACTGAGTTAAAAAAATTCTATAACATTTCAAGATCATCATCGGCCAGACTAGAATTCAACAGGCTAAAAACATGGGATTATGCTTATGCAATGTAACTAAACACATACTAAATAAACAAAATAAAAGAAAAATGAAAAAAAAAAAATCATGCAAAATTTAACTAACAAAATACTAAAATGTAACTACTAAAATGCAACCTAAATATGCAATTAAAACTATATGAAACTAATTACTAAATACACCCCAATACCCCCAAACTTAGAAATTACAATGTCCTCATTGGAGATAAAGGGTAAGGAAACTCCCCTAAGAATCGGCATGGCCACCCTCCTCGGGTGGTGAATCTGGCGACGGATATGGCATGGTAGAACCAAAGACGGGCCACTCCACCATCGACCCTTGCTGAGCAAAAGCCGCAGCCATGGCATGAGATAGTCCATCCACAAAAGCTGAGAAGTTGCCATACAACGCATCCATCCTCCTCTCTAATCGCCTCATCATGCGATCCTGATTCACTTCACTGGTTAGAAGAGGAGCGGCTGTCTCTGCTGGCTGTGGTGGAGGCACTGGCGGAGGAGTGGGTAGAATGAATCCTTTGCCCCGCGGGTGTTCCATGCCACCAGCCCAATCTTTAAATTTCTTTATAGTGGCGTGAGTGATGTCTTGGCTCGGCATCTGAACCTGCTCGGCATCCCAGTTAAGTCTTGCCTGCGCACACAGATGCGTGACCACTGTTGCATGTGGAATACTACTGGTAGTACTGCCACGTATGTAACACAACATTTTCTGATGGAGTAAGTTCCCAATATTAATATACTTTCCAGTAATGATTCCCCACATAATAATGACCCTCTCAGCCGTGACATCGTGTTGATGAGTGGAAGGCATTAGATTGGCGCAGATAAACAGATTCCACGCCTTGGCATAGAGATTCAGCGCTGAACTGGGGAAGGTGGTAGGTGTATCTGTGTCCTGCTTATAATTCCACTTCGTGCCTGGCATGCACAAATCAGAGATCACCCTGTCCAAATCTTTCTCAAAATGCTCCGCCTCAACCCAATTTACTCGGCCAGCCGGGAGAGAAGGTCAATTATAGACTTCGCGGATTGCTAGCGGATGGTAGTCAATTTGAAAGCCCCGGACAAACGAGAAGCCGCTCTGTGTCTCGAACTATAGCCATCGGAGTAGACACGGGCGTTCCCACAACTCCAAACCAAGCCATCTCATGGATCATCTCAAGCATTTGGCCATCTTCCTTGGCCGATTTTAGTCCTCGCTCCTTCACAAATATCTTTGCCGCTATCCTATAATACTCAGTCTGTACCGCAAGGCTGATGAACTTGGTCAAGTCCACAGTATCCTCAGCCTGGCTGCTTTGCGAGGGCGATTCCGGAGTGGCGGATCGAGCTCTCTTAGGACCCATGATTACTACAGACAATTCCCTTTCAAACCCTAATATGATGAATATTGAAGAACAACCCCCAAACTTGTGCCTCTAAATTCTGATGCACCAACCCTTATTGATGACTATAGAACCACAAAAATTCCTTTGAAATCTATGAGCAAACCCTAACTTTGAAATATAGAGTGGAGAATGATATGATGTAGTGGTTAGGGTTAGGTTTTGTATAAATTTATAATGGAGAGAGAAAGGAAGTTGATTTCTGTAAAGGGGTTAATGGCTAGGGCTTGTATATATACTCAGAAAGAGAGAGTTTGTATATGAGAAGGAGAATGAGGGGTTTATATATTGTAATATGATTAGGGCTAGGTTTGTAAGAAGGAGATAAAATAGGATTCGAATGCTTTGAGAGGTTTGGGTCGAATAAGATAAGGAATCTGATATGGGCTGTGTATAGGAATTCGACCAAATGACACAAGATATAATGTATGGATCAAATTTTAAAAATTTTAAAAATCGACAGTTTTCTGGGGACGGGAGCGGGTGGGCGGAGTTTGGCCTTAAGGCTAGCACGGCCGCGCGGAGCAAAGCTGCTCTTTGGTTTGAGTATTGGCGCCGGCGTGTAGCATTTTGCCTTAGGGCTGGCGCTGGCACGCCAGTAATGGTAGCTCTCTAGAACTGTATATTGGCGCGGTTGCCCTATTTTTATGCCTTGAGGTTGGCGCGGCCGCGCTGCCCTGAGCCCAGTAATGATTTTCTGCAGCAATGATGAAGACTAAGCAGCAACTAATATGCATTTTATTTCCTGCACAAATAACATTGAAATCTGAGATATAATTGATTCCAACATAAAAATTGGACTATGTACGATGTATGTGTGTTTGTATCCTCAAAAATGCTATATATGTGAATTCTATCGAAAATATATGCAATATGCTCATAACTCAAAATTGTTCAAAATTTTCATGAATTTAGAATTAAATAGGGGGAGGGAAATAATAGAGATATGTAACCAGAATTAAATGAAAGAGAGAAGAGAGATAATGAGGTGCCTCCCATCAAGCGCTTATTCATAGTCAATTAGCTCGACTCTGTCTGAAATGGTCATGTAGTGGAAAGTATCGAGGCAACTTTCTGACAATAGACTTCGCCCCCATAGTAGTGCTTCAACCTCTATCCATTCACTTTAAATGGTTTGTCTGGGTATTGATCAAAAATCTCGACTGCACCATGTAGAAATACGGTTTTCACCGTGAAAGGGCCCGACCATCGCGATTTAAGTTTTCCAGGAAAGAGTCTAAGACGAGAGTTATACAACAACACCGCTTGCCCCGGCTCAAATTTCCTTTCCATAATTTTGCGGTCGTGCCACCTTTTCATTTTTTCCTTGTACAGCTTTGAATTTTCGTAAGCTTGCAGTCTGAACTCATTTAGCTCATTGAGTTGGAGAAGACGCTTCTCCCCTACAGCTTTCAAGTCAAAGTTCAGATTTTTTATGGCCCAGTAGGCCTTGTGCTCAAGTTCCATAGGAGGGTGGCAGGCCTTCCCATATACTAGATGATACGGCGGCATACCCAATGGTGTCTTGTACGCAGTCCTGTATGACCAAACTTCATCATCGAGCTTAAGAGACCAATCTTTTCTTGTAGGATTGACAATTTTCTCTAATATCCTTTTCACCTCACGATTGGACACCTCAGCTTGGCCGTTCGTTTGGGGATGTTATGCTGTGGCGACATGGTGATTCACCCCATACTTGGCCAATAGTGCAGTAAACAGTCGATTGCAGAAATAGGTGCCCTCATCACTTATGATAGCCCGAGGAGTCCCGAATCTTGTGAATATACTCTTTTAAAGAAATCGCAAGACCATCCTAGCATCATTAGTCGGCAAGGCTGCTACTTCTACCCACTTGGACACGTAATCCACTGCCAGCAAGATATATAAATTTCCACACGACGAAACAAAAGGCCCCATAAAGTCTATCCCCCAGACGTCAAATATCTCAACCTCTAGGATCATATTTAAAGGCATCTCATTCCATTTGGATATATTACCCACTCGCTGACACCGGTCACACTTCTGTACAAAGTTATAAGTATCTTTAAACAGAGATGGCCAATAAAATCCTACCTGAAGCACTTTAGCTGCTGTCCTTTTGCCCCCGTAGTGTCATCCATAGACTGATGAATGGCAATCTTGAAGTATAATGTTCGTCTCCCTTTCTGGGATGCACCGTCTGATCATCCAATCGGCGCATTTCTTAAATAGATAAGGCTCATCCCAAATATACCATTTAACATCATATAAAAACTTCTTCTTATGGGCTCTAGTCAATTCAGAAGGGATAATGTTGCTCACTAAAAAGCTCCCAAAGTCCGCAAACCATGGCATTTCGCCTTGCACCACAAAAAAATGTTCGTCCGGGAAGGACTCATTAATCATCACTTTATTATTCGTGTCCTTTCCCGGGTTCTCTAATCGGGATAAGTGGTCAGGCACTTAGTTTTCGGTCCCTTTTTTATTTTTTATTTCCAAATCAAACTCTTGTAGAAGAAGTATCCACCGAATGAGACGGGGCTTAGCATCTTTATTACTAATAAGGTATCAGATTGTAGCATGATCGGTGTATACGACTACTCTTGTGCCAATCAGATAAGAACGAAATTTGTCAAATTCATATACCACAGCTAAAAGCTCCTTCTCAATGGTGATGTAATTCAGTTGGGCATCCGTCCGAGTTTTACTGGCATAGTAGATGACATAAAAAACTTTATCTCTACGTTGCCCTAAGATGACTCCTATAGCAAAATCACTCGCATCACACATCAGTTCAAATGGAAGAGACCAGTCAGGAGCTGTGATAATGGGTGTCGTAGTCAATCTTTTCTTCAAGTGCTCGAAAGCGGCTAAGCATTCATCGTCGAATCTGAATGGGACATCTTTCTCAAGTAAACTGCATAATGGCTTAGTGATCTTTGAGAAGTCCTTTATGAATCGGCGATAGAACCCCGCGTGCCCAAGGAAGCTACGAACACCTTTCACAGAATTTGGTGGAGGCAAGCTCTCAACAGTCTCCAGCTTCGCTCGATCCACCTCTAATCCTTTCCCTGAAACTTTATGTCCTAGAATAATGCCTTCTTGTACCATAAAATGGCATTTTTCCTAATTCAGCACTAAATTAGTCTCAACACACCTCTTTAATACCAGAACCAGATTCTTCAAGCATATGTCGAAAGAGTCTCCAAAGACTGAGAAGTTGTCTATGAAAACTTCCACATTTTTCTCGACCATATTGGAGAATATTGCGATCATACATCTCTAGAATATGGCTGGAGCGTTGCATAATCCGAAAGACATCCTCCTGAATGCAAAAGTACCATATGGGCACGTGAAGGTAATCTTCACCTGGTCTTCTAGAGCTATAACAATCTGGTTATACCCCGAATAACCATCCAAGAGGCAGTAGTAGTCATGTCCTGCTAACCTATCCAACATTTGGTCAATAAACGGGAGAGGGAAATGGTCCTTTCTTGTCTCCTTGTTCAATCTGTGATAATCCATGCAGAACCTCCACCCTGTGACTGTTCTAGTATGTATCAGTTCATTATTTTCATTGGACACTACTGTCATGCCCCCCTTCTTCGAAACGCATTGCACCGAGCTCACCCATGAGCTGTCAGAGATTGGATAAATGATTCCAGCATCTAACAACTTTAGGATCTCTTTCTTGACGACCTCTTCCACAATAGGATTTAATCTCCTCTATTGCTCTACCGTTGGCTTAATGTCATCCTCTAGGAATATTTTATGCAAGCAGAATGAGAGGCTGATCCACGTGATGTCAGCTATGGTCCATCCAATAGCTGATTTGAATTCTCGTAGCACACGCAACAATTTACTCTCCTAACAAGATGTTAGTACCACAGTAATTATAACAGGCAACTTTGAAGATTCACCTAGAAATACGTACCTTAGATGATTCAGAAGAGGTTTATGGTCAAGATTGGGGGGCATCTCAAGAGAAGGCTTAAGTCGCTTTGATGCCTCCCTAGTATGTCCGAGTGGTTCAATGGAAATCTTGAATTTTCTCATCTGTGGCACTATGTTCAAAATTTATACATACTCCACAACATCTGTATCTTCCATGTCAGAGTCTCCTAGTAGAGCACTCTCTAATGGATCCATGTTCATCACTTGCTCTGCCTCTTCATGCAGTACCCTGTTGACTACTTCAACCCGGAAACACTCCTCTTCGTTAGTGGGGAACTTCATAGCTTTAAAAACATTAAATGTGACCTCTTGGTCCTGAACTCTCATTGTCAAATCTCCCTTCTGTACGTTTATGAGTGTTCGCCCAATAGCTAGGAAAGGTCTTCCAAGAATGATCGGTATGTCTCAGTCCTCTTCGTAGTCCAGAATAATAAAGTCGGCAGGGAAGATAAACTTGTCCACATTCAACAAGACATTTTCTACAATACCCCTTGGGTATATGATGGACCTATCAGCAAACTGCAATGATATGTTTGTCGGCTTAGGAGCCGGCAATCCCAATTGTGTGAATACCGATAGAGGCATCAGATTAATACTTGCTCCCAAGTCACAGAAACACTTATTAAAAGATAATTTTCCAATGGAGCAAGGTACCGTAAAATTGCCTGTATCTTTGAGCTTTGGAGGTAATTTTTGTTGCAATACTGCACTGCATTTCCTTGTCAAGGCGACTATTTTATAATCCTCTAGCTTCTTCTTCCTTGACAGTATGCCTTTCATAAACTTTGCATAGCTTGGCATTTGTTCCAAAACTTCTGCGAAAGGAATGTTAATCTGCAGTTTTTTAAACACCTCCAAGAACTTACCGAACTGTTTGTCTAATTTCTGTTTCTGAAGTCTCTGAGGGTATGGTGCAGGAGGGTATATAACTTGTGGTGTAGCATTAGTTTTCTCAGTTTTTTCATGCTTCTTTGACTCCACTACAGGCTCCCTTTCATTTTCATCATTTAAAATTGCCTCTGGTTTTTCTACTGATGGGTGCACCCACGCCAGGTTCTTTTCATCCTGGGCCGCGGCCGCGTCAGGCTCCAATCCTACAGTTTACTTCCCAGACCTCAATGTAATAGCTTGACACTGTTCCTTTCCATCCATTTTTCTTGGATTTGCCTCTGTATTGCTTGGTAGAGTCCCTTGTGGTCTGTTAGTCAACATATTGGCCATCTAGCCCATTTAATTCTCCAAAATTTTGATAGCCACCGCTTGGCTCTTTGGCATCAACATGAGCTCTTCCATTTCATTTTTTTTCTCTGTTTGTGGAGCAGGAGATGGATGGTGTTGATGTTGTTGTTGATGAAATCCGAGAGGATGTGACGGTCTAGGGGCATACTATTGATGAGACTGTTGTGGTTGAGACTGTTGTGGTTGGTATTATTCATATTGTTGTTGTTGAGGTTGGTGTTGTTGAGCACTTTGATTATTACTCATAGTTTGGATGATTTCTATTGCTTGGATGGCACGAGTTCTGAAATTGATTATGTAGCTTTTGGTAGTTGCTTACAAATTGAACCGACTCTGCAGTGGTAGCACATTGTTCTGTCAGGTGTGATCCCGCACATAACTCACAGACGAAAGCAACTTGCTGAACTTTATTTTCGGCCATAAAGTTAATTTTCTTCGACATCGCCGCCATTTGAGCTGATAATGTCGTGATGGCATCCACATCCAATACCTCGACAACCTTTTGTTGAGGCATTCTATCTGTCAGATTCTGAAAGTCATGTGCCACCATAGTCTCAATCAATACATTAGCTTCTGCAAAGCTCTTTGCCTATAAAACACCTTCTGCGACGGCATCAATACACGGCCTTGAATGTAATCCCAAACCATTGTAAAAAGTTTTGATTACCATCCAATCTGGCATCCCGTGGTGAGGACACTTCCTTAGCATCACTTTATACCTTTCACAAGCCTCATACAGTGTTTATCCTTGTTGTTGCTCAAACTGAGATAGAGCACTCCTCATCTTCGCTGTTTTAGCCATCGGAAAGAATTTTGCTAGAAACTTTTGTGCGCAATCCTCCCACATAGTAATTGAACCTGATGGTAGCGAAGGAAGCCGGCTCCTTGCTTTATCCCTCAAAGTAAATGGGAAGAGCCAAAGCTTCAACGCATCATCTGACACATTATTGTACTTGAATGTGTCGCAAATTTCAATAAAGCTTAGAAGGTGTTCATTCGGATCATCGTTAGGCAAACCCCCATATTGGACTGTGTTTTGAACCATCTGAATTGTCCTTGGTTTGATTTCAAAGGTGTTCGCTGCTATCGCTGGCCGGACAATACTCGACTGAAGCTCATTGATTTTTGGCATAGAGTAGTCACTCAACGCTCTATGTTCAGCGGCTACCATTTGTACCGGTATTTCAGTGTCTTCTTGGGTGTTAGTAGTACGTGTATCCGCTCTCCAAGCTTTCCCTTTGATATTATCCTGTCTAGGTACCAACGCAGAATTTGTAGATCGGGTGTGCATATACTAACCACAGGTAGCTGAAACACAAATAAAAATAAAATAGAGCCGAGATAAGGTGTGAATTGTTCAAGTCAGAAAATTTAACTTTAATTGATGTCAATAGTAATAAAAATAACAACTTATCCCCGGCAGCGGCGCCAAAAAACTTGTTGGCTTGTTTCAGTGTTAACAAAACAGACACAAACACGTGCAAGTATACACGTTCAACAAATAATATATGATACGTAAAGATCGTTCCCACGGAGAAAAGCAATTACTTCTAATCTATCATGCAACAACTTTATAGCTATTTCTGGCTGCTTAAACGAGTAAATAAGATGTGAAATAATGACTAAAATGATTATCAACTAAAATTAACTAATTAACAAACGATTGATTCAAATTGGGAAGATATGGGATTCTAATTTCACTTAATGCATCATTCAGATCATACACCTCTTGTTAAGCCTAATTAATTATTTCGGATTGCTAGTCGAGAGCACGAAGGTGAGAAATGGCTATCTTTCTATATACCATGTCCATATCACATAAAATCCATAAAAGAGATAGAATTCATGTGAACATCAATATTACCTAACTCAGTATATGTCTATGTGACTTAGAAGTAATGTTAATTTAAGCACAAGCTCTAAATTGACTACACATGGTAAGCTGGTATATGTCTATTCAGATTAAGAATCACAAAATCTATCACACGTAAATTTCATGAACATGCTAGCATGGCAAAATCTGAATTAGTACTTCCTCCTTCAATTCCATACTAATTTAATAAGGTAGATGGTGATCAAGCATCTAAATAATAAACACAACCATGCTAGGCAATCCATACATAATCAATCACAAATACCAAAGAGATATATAGATCTGAACAAAACAATAAGCTCCATTAGAATCCCATAATGGTGATTAGTTGATCTCTGAATCAATAACCATTATGGGATTTTGGCCAAGCATTGAAAGTAAATATGAAAGAAAAGAGAATTAAGAGAGTAAACAATTGCAAATCTGATAACTCACCTTCAAGTTAAACCTTCAGATCCAAGTTCAAAATCACAATCAAATCCAATTCAAAACCCTAAGTAATTGAAATCTACTAAGAGTAAAGAGAGAAGCCAAAATGGTAAACTATAGATAAGAACTCTCTCTGTCTCTTCTAAAACCCTAGAATGGAAAATAAAACGATTAAAACTTTATCTCGTTACTTGAAAATACACCCTTATATGGAAAACACGCTAAACGAATTTTTTAAATGAAAAGTCAATCTCTTGGAAATTTTAACTGGCACGGTCGCGCCACCTTGTAAGCTATTTGGGGCGCAGGCGCGCTGACTTGCAGACTGAACTCCTCCTGGCGCGGGCGCGCCACTTTTGGTCCTCATGCTGGCGCGGCCGCACTATGCTGCAATTCTTGTAGACTTTGCTGGTGAAATGCTGATGCCTTGGTTGCTGATTTAGTCTTCTTTCTTGTTTCCATGCCTTTGCTCAGATGCCATTCGACATGCATATGCTATTCTCCATCTTCAGTTCACCACATGCTCACCATCTTGCCAAGTCCATGCCCTTTCCATGCCATTTGAGTTTCCTTTGTGCAACCTATAAAACAAAGATAAAAAGCATAAAACGACACTAAAATACTTGAGATTAAGCCATAATTCTTGCAAGTTGATTGCCAATAAGTAGGTATAAAACATACTTATCAGAAGATCAAGCCAAGACTTGTAGAATAGTTAGTTAAAACTATTCTGTAAATATGGTGACTAGTAAAGTCAAACTTGTAATGTGATAAGAATAATGTAATTATCATTATTTTTAATGAAGGAAGATTTTACGGTAATAGAACCTGGGAATGGAATGATATGTCATTAATCTTCAGGATTTAATGACGTATGTATGTAATGAGAAGTACTCGTAATGTACAAAATTCAGGTGTGAAGATAGACCGGATTTCGGGGTGTCACAATATTCTATATATGCATGCTAGTATTATATATATAATATTTTATGCAAACATGCTTCGCATATTTTAATAAAATGACGTGTATTTTATATATATGTGTGCATACGCGCTAAACAAGATGAGACTAATAATAACAAATCCCTCAAAAAAAATTATTTTAAGTCAAAAGCATTCAAAGATATTTGAAATATCGAACGTCGCCTTATAGCATGATAAAATTAATAGAGTATTAAATATTTAATATGAGTTTGTTGTGCTATTCACAAGGCAAGTATTAAGTATTTAAGATGTTAATTTAATCACATTTGATGCTTATAAAGAAAATTGAACAATATTATTTTGTTATGCTATCCACAATAACAATATTTTTCTTTTTGTGAATATATGAAAGTGCTAGGTTGGACTTAACTTTAATCATTTTAGTTCAGATGTGCACACATTTGACCATTATGATCTAAGAGGAAAAATAAAAAAAGAGTTATATGTTGATGTAATTGACAAAGAGTTGTCTACCTATTTACTTATATATAGTTTGTTGTGCTATCCACAAGGCTATATACATTTGAAATAGGATCTTTATTCTCACTAGCAAATCTTTAATTAGATGTTGTCGAACTATATAAGTGAGGGTAATATAGTTTGAAGAAAATAGTGGGAGATATCAATTTAAAATAAGACCTACTTTATTTTGGTATGTAAAATTAATTAAATGAATGTTTGCTAAAATGTTGTCTTTTCATATACTAAAATTTTAAAATGTCGAAATCACTAATTTCACTGCAAAGCATACTTGATGCTAACAAATTGACCGGACCGAATTACACGGACTAGTTAAGGAATCTGAGAATAGTTCTCACTGCTGAAAAGATTTTTTATGTCCTAAATTCACATGTCCCTTGAATTATTCCAGAAACAGCCTCTGAGGAAGAGATTTCCACTATTGTAAAGTGGCAAGATGATGCATCTGTGACTCAATACATCATACTCGCATCCATGAATAATGAGCTTCAGCGTCAATATGAAAACATGGATGCTCCTACTATGTTGCTTCACCTCAAGGAGTTATATGGTGAACAAAGTAAGACTACTAGATATGAGATATCTAAGGAGCTTTTCTGATCTCGGATGACCAAGGACATTGCCTTCGAGACCAATGTCTTTAGGGTGATCAATCTGATTGAACACTTTGGACAGCTTGGGTTCATCAGGGATGGGGAGTTGAGTCAAGACTTAGTCATGCAGTCACTCCTTGAGACCTTCTCACAATTTGGTGTGAATTTTCACATGAATAAGTTGGATATCAGCTTGCCTGAATGTCTTAACATGTTGAAAAACTGCAGAAGGTCACTTCTTATCTAAGAAGAACTATGTCTTAATGGTTGATGATTCTTCTAAGAAAAGGAAGAGGCCCAAAGTATCTTCTGAAAAGAAGAAATCTAAGAAGGCTAAGGGTAAGGTGAAAAGGAAGGAACAAAAGAAACCTGATCCAGATAGCAAAAGAATGTGCTTCCATTGCAATAAGTCGGGTCACTGGAAGAGGAACTGCAAGGATTTCCTTGCAAAACAAAAGTAGAAGAAGCTTGGAGAAGCTTCAAATCCTAATCAAGGTTTGTTTATGATTAAAATTAATTTTTTAGAAAGTCAAAATTCTTCTTGGGTATTGGATACCGGCTGTGGTTCTCACATATGTAATACTATGCAGGGACTGGTCAGAAGTAGAAAGCTAAACAAGGATGAGGTTGTCCTACGAGTGGAAAATGGAGCAAAGGTTACTGCATTAGCTGTAGGCACTTTATTGTTTAACACTGCCTATGGGCAAGTCCATTAATTTAAATAATTGTTATTTTGTTCCGAATATCATTAGAAATATTATTTCTATTTTCGTATTAGATATGGATGGATTTGACATTATAATAAAGAACAACAGTTGTTCTATTTATAATAACAATATTTTATATAGTTTTGGTAATTTGCAAAATGGACTTTATATACTTGACTTGCACGAAAATATATTTTAAATTGAACAGACTAAGAAAAGGAAAAGAGATAATGTATATTATACCTATATGTGGCATTGTAGACTCGGTCATATCAATGAAACAAGATTATCCAAGTTGCATAAGTATGGGCAATTAGAGCTATCTGATTATAAATCATATCCAACTTGTGAATCTTGTCTCATGGGTAAAATGACTAAATCTCCTTTTAGTGGAAAAGGAGAAAGAGTTATAGAGTTGTTAGCGTTGGTTCACACAGACGTTTATGGACATATGACAACGAATGTATGGGGAGGGTATTCTTAATTTATTGCTTTCACTGATGATCACTCAAGATTTGGATATATATATTAAATGAAATACAAATATAAATCATTTGAAAAGTTCAAAGAGTTCAGAAGTGAAGTAGAGAAACAAACTAGCAAAAGTATTAAGATTCTTCGATCAGATCTAGGTGGATAATACTTAAGCGGTGAGTTTCTCATTTATCTCAAAGATAATGGTATAATCTCACAATGGAGTCCACCAGGTACACCACAGTTAAATGGAGTATCTGAAAAGAGAAATCGAACATTGTTGGATGTGGTTCATTCATGATGAGTTTTACCGATCTTTTAATTTCCTTCTATGGTTATGTCTTAGAAACGGCTGCATACCTACTTAACAAGGTGCCTACCAAATACACCCCAAAGACTCCATATGAGATATGGAAAAGGAGAAAACCAAATCTTAAGCATGTTAAGACTTGGGGTTGTCCAGCTTATGTCAAAAAGTTTGAAAATAATAAGCTACAGACTAAATCCGACAATTGTAGATTTGTGGGATACCCTAAAGAAACTTTAGGGTATTATTTCTATCATCCAACTAATCAAAAGGTGTTTGTTGCAAAACATGCTGCCTTCTTGAAAAAGGAGTTTATCTATGAAGTGGTCAGTGGGAGTAAGATATATCTTGAAGAAGTTTAAGAACCACAAATTACTACGGATCGAAGTTAGGTACCTGACCAAGTGGATGAACCTACTGTACCACACCCTATTTGTAAATTTGGAAGAGTACCAGGTATAGATTTGTCATAAAGGATGACGATGAGGTACGCATCATGATTGATGATGATCCATTGAATTACGAATAAGCTATGAGTAATAAAGGCTCAGGAAAATGGTTTGAAGCTATAAAATTCGAGATGCACTCCATGGATGAGAACCATGTATGGACTTTGGTTTCACCACCTGAAGGCATTAAGCTTATTGGGTGTAAATTGGGTCTTTAAAAGAAAGACTGGAGTGGACGGCAAGGTAGAGACTTATAAGGCCCGACAGGTTGTAAAAGGTTTCACACAAAGACAAAGAGGTTGATATGATGAAACCTTCTCACCAGTAGCTATGCTCAAGTCCATTCAAATTTTTCTTGCAATTACAACTTATTATGACTATGAGATCTGGCAAATAGACGTGAAAACGGCCTTCCTCAATGGGAAACTTGAGGAGGATGTGTATAAGACACAGCCAGAAGGATTTATTTCAAAGGTTAGAACAAATCAAGTCTGTAAGCTACGACGATCCATTTATGGAATAAATCAAGTTTCTCGTAGATGGAACATTCGTTTTGATGAGACAATCAAAGAGTTTGATTTTATCAAAAATAAGGATGAACCATGTGTGTATAAGAAGGTTAGTGGGAGCGCTATTTTATTCCTTGTATTATATGTTGATGATATATTACTGATAGGGAATGACATTTCTATGCAACAATCGATTAAAATCTTGTTAGCTAAACACTTCTCCATGAAGGACTTGGGAGAAGCATCCTATATTTTGGGGATAAAGATCTATAGAGATAGATCTACAAGCATGCTTAGCTTATCCCAAGGAACGTACATTAACTCGATGCTAAAGAGGTTTAGCATGGAAGATTCCAAAAGAGGTCTCATGTTGATGAGTGCTGGAATACATCTCTCCAAGAAATAGGCCCCAAAGACACCTGAGGAGAGAGACCATATGAGTAAGATTCCTTATGCTTCAGTAATAAGATCTATCATGTACGGTATGATATGTACTAGATCGGATGTCGCTCATGCACTTAGTGTAACAAGCAGATATCAGTCGAATTCAGAAGAAGAGCACTGGAAGGCAGTGAAAAATATCCTAAAGTACTTACGAAGGACTAATGATGTATTTCTTGTCTACGGTGGGTCTGAATTAAAACTCGAGGGCTTCATAGACTCGAGTTTTCAAACGAACCAAGATGACAGTAAATCTATTTTGGGGTGTGTGTTTACCTTAAACGGTGGCGTAGTGAGTTGAAAGAGTTCCCAGAAGCAAACAGTTGTTGATTCAGTGACAGAGGCAAAGTACATAGCTATAAGTGAAGCTGCAAAGGAGGGTATTTGGATGAAGAAGTTCATAACAGAACTTAGTGTGGTTCTTAGCATGTGGTTTCTAGCATTGGAGGAGCAATCCCCTTATACTGTGACAACACCAGAGCTGTTTCACATAATAAGGAACCCCCAGGTCTCATCAAAAATCTAAACACGTGTTGCAGCGATTTCACTTGATCAGGGATATCATTGAAAGAGGAGACGTTACCTTGGAGCGTGTAGACTCCCAAGACAACATTGCAGATCCATTTACTAAAGCTTTAACACAACAGCAATTTGATCGTAACTTAGAGAAGATGAGTATGAGATACCATGACGATTGACTTTAGTGTAAGTGGGAGATTAAAAGTAGTATGCATGCAAGCCAATCATGTATGATGATAAAGCATATACTTTAGAAATGATCTTATTTATTTATTAATAAAAGTATTCAATTATTAAAGTCATTTCATTTTCTACATGATGTTGTTTTTATAATATGTAAATAACCAATAGTTTTAAGCAATGCTTTTAGAATCATGATGTTGATCATGCTAATTAGATCTAAATTCTTAGAAAGCTTAAACCTAAAATAGTTTCCAATCGTTAGATTACTAAAAAGGGGATTAATAAATTCAGATAGATTGGTACATATGTTGCTTGCTCATTGGATGAGGATGATTGATCTCATAATCATTTGTGTAGAGACACTAAAGCAAGTTTGTAGGTGCTTATTGGAGAATAAGTAAACTGAACGTGACTTGCTAAGGAATACCTAATAGAGTTTTACTTGCCTGTCAATAGGAATTCCTAATGTGATAGTAGTACAAGTGATCCTCGGACTTGAGATCATCATAGTATCTTGTGTGTAATGAATTATACTTTAACTTATTCCTTAAGACCCTTAGGGTATAGCAAACGGTATGCTTGGGTGTAATAAGTTATATATGGAGATAATGAATGATCAATAAAGAATCTACCATTCTAGTAAAAGAAGAGATATGTCCTATGTGATTCGTTAAATGACAACCCAGGAATCCTTGGCTAAAGTGGGATGAAATTAGAAAGGAGTTTTTAATTTGCATTATTTGGAGTTGTGCATTTTCTGATCGAAATACATATAATTAAATAAAATAAGATTTAACAGTAATTACATGTCTTATATTTAATTAGGACATTGTATTGTGAAAGGATTTAATTGTACGGTAACTATTTACTCACAGATTCTTTTATGATTAATGTTGAAATCTATATTATCTAGAAAGTCGTTGATCGCTAGAGAGGCTTATCCCTATTGTAGAATAAATGTTATTTATTTAAATAAATTATTAGTTTAATTTATTTATTTAAATAATATTAGAATTGTTCTAATTGATTTATTCACAACCGGTTTAATATGGAGAACCTAAAGGGTCACACCATAAAAGGAAGAATAATTATTTAAGAAGGTAATGACATAATCGTAATAGTATGTTAAGTGTAATTAATTTAATCTATGGTGATAGATTAAATTAAATAACCTAATATTTAATATTTAATATTTTAGAAATATTAAATATAAATTAATAAGAGGAGTCTTATTAATATTATTATTATTTTAATTTCTAAAGGAGTTTAGGAAT
This sequence comes from Panax stipuleanatus, assembly GCA_020205555.1. Taxonomy (NCBI): domain Eukaryota; kingdom Viridiplantae; phylum Streptophyta; class Magnoliopsida; order Apiales; family Araliaceae; genus Panax; species Panax stipuleanatus. The sequence goes on from CM035119.1 coordinate 52,401,147, forward strand.
TAATTTAATATTGGTACTCTAAATTATTCCTAATGAGATTAGGAGGCAAATTAATTAAAGCAGTTTAATTGATTAATCCCAATGTGTTGGGAAGCCTAATTAATTAAAGGAGTATAATTAATTAAATGAAACCTGATTTTTAATTGGATTAAAAGGTTTGGCCAATATCTATATAAGAGGAGTCTTATAATAGATATCAGATGAAAAAATTCCAATTGTTGGAGAGTACTCCTTTTTTACAAAGAATAGAAAACTAAAGTTTAGTCAACCACCCTCCTTCTTGAACAATTCATCTTCCTTGGTGGATCACCTCTAGAGGCCAAACATTTGGGTGGCTAACGTTGATCAAAGGAAGGAATCTATCCCGGAGATTCAAAGAGATCATTAAGAGCAAGGAGTTGAACTCGTACCTATGGAAGGTAGTTTCTACAAGGGTATGATTATGATTTATCCTTCTTTTTCTATTGATTGATAATTGAGCACAAAGCATGTCATGGTGAGAGTTTGTATAAAATTTTTAAAACCTATTGTATAATTTGGTTACATGTATGCGTAACGTACAAACCCAACTATTGATATCTACGTGCTAGCCAATGAGGGCATTGCCCATTTCAAGTTTGGGGGTGTTATTAGCTTTTCTTATCAGCCTTTCTTTATTATGCCATGATATTGTTAGGATGCCATTAGTACATTATATTACTGCTTTATTAGTATTTTGGGCAGTAAAATATTGTTTTATTTGCAGTCATGTATTATTGGTTTTTGATGCATTGATTATGTATGAATGCTTATTTCTATCTATGTTATGGCTTTATTAGTTATGAATGGATGTATATCTATCTTTTTGTGCCATGTTTGTATTCGACCCTATTTTGAGCTTTTATATTTGCAAAGGTTTATATATTAAGTTAGAACTATCTAATTGGGCCATATTATTGCTTTTGATTAATCCTGCTTGAACTGTCTATATGATTGGTATGGGTTATATATAGTTAAATTTTTTATTGTGGCCAATGGTATTCTTGTGGTATTGCTTTGTCAAAGATGTCAAGCATTTATGGATGAGATTCTTAGATTAATTTTTAGTTAAGACTGTTGTTGATCCTATCTATCCTATTGAGCACATACCAACTATTATAGTTAGCCATACTTCTAATAGGCTTAATTGGTAATTTATATGGAAATTTTTTATGTTAGTTCTTATGAACTTAAGTGAGTCAATGAAAGTAAGATTTAGATTCTTTATGTATGTTCGGATACATTCCTGGTCTAATGGCAAATATATATGGCATATATAAAAAAATATAAAAAAAGAAGAATAATTTTATAACCTTAGTTGACTAAGTTTGATCACGTGGCTTTTATTACTCGAGTGAATAGATCCTTAGGGGTGTTCTACACCTAGTGTCCTAAAGCCATCTGGCTTGGGAGTCATTGATCAAAAGCTCGTTATACGGGTAACTCTAAATAGCCTAATGTAATTAGACATTGCACGGTCATGTTTGAGGTTGTGTTAGCAATATTTAATGATTAAAATTATAGTTTGGCTTAAGTTTGGTTACATGGCTTGTTGTAGACACTCAAATTTTTGCATTTCTGTTACTAACCCAGCAGGAGGGCAAAATCATCTTTTACCCTGCGGAGACAACCCTTGAAGTTCAAACCAAAGTCACAGCCCCGACGACAACACCGGGAGATCAAACTCAGCCCCGACGACAACACCAGGATGTCAAGTGAAGCCCCGGCGACAACCTGGGAGGTACATGAGCCCCGGCGACAACACCAGAAGATCAAACTCAGCCCCCGCGACAACACTGGGATGTCAAGTCAAGCTCCGACGATAATTCGGGAGGTACAGGAGCCCCAGCGACAACACCGAGAGATCAAATTCAGCCCCGACGACAATACCAGGATGTCAAGTCAAGCCTCAGCGACAACCCGCGAGGTATAAGAGCCCTGACGACAACATCAGGATTTCAAACTCAGCCCTGGCGACAACACTGGGATGTCAAGTGAAGCTCCCACAATAACCCGGGAGGTACAACAGCCCCGACGACAACACCGAGAGATCAAACTCAGCCCCGGTGACAACACCGGGATGTCAAGTGAAGCCCCAACAACAACCCCGGGAGATGTAGTAACCCCGTCGAAAACACCGAAAGATCAGATCAACCTTCGGAGACAGCCCCGAAGCATCAAATCATCCCTAGAGACAACCCTGGGAGACCAATTCAGCCTTGGAGACAACCCTGAGAAAGAACAGAGTCGACTGGTATCAAACCTTGGAGACAACCTCGAGAAAAAAGTCAAAAATCGTGCCAATAGACAACCCCTAAAATGGCAAAATGGTCCTTCTACCATCTTGCAGTCAAATTTAGTTAAAATCAAGCCAAATTGATGCAATAAGGGTCAAAAAGAGCCATAACATCGATCCCAAGTGAAAATAGCACAAGACAGCTCAACGGACAAACTGCAAAAAAATAAAGATCTGGTTATAAACACATCTTCCTAGATTCGAAAAAATGTCAAGTCCCGTGTCATTGTGTCGCTCTCGGAAAGGGCTTTCTGGAGAGGTATAGCACGCCTCAAACGGACGCCCGAATCAAAAGTTATGAAGGTTCAAACCAGACATCGCGGTGCTCATAGTGCACGTACTTCGAGATGACGGGACCAGTTGGCCCCACTCAGGGAGCCGTAGGTAGACTCGCAGCTGTCGCGATTCCACTCGCTACCATTTTGTCTATAAATAAGACCCCAACCCTTGCAAAAAAAGAGAGAAAAAATAGGAAACGCTCCGAAACTCCGTCCATTTCGACCCTTAGCCCTACTTCTAGTACTCCAAACTTAGATTTTATTCTTCCAATACATTTGCATACGTATATTCTACAACATACCAAAAATTAACCAGTGGAAACATCCATTTGAAGCCCACCGAGTGGCAAAAAGTCTGTGGAGCAGTCCATTGTAAGTTCTTTTACGATCATAAGTCATTTCTTACTTTATTACGTATATGTGAACGAAAATATAAAGTTTCATCTTCTGGTTTTGCCCGACCTTTTTAGCTTACTTTTTACTATATATAAGTATATATATACGTTTTTCTTCGTTTGCACAGTCTGGATCGTTAATCCTTGACTTTTACTCGCTTATATATATATATATATATATATATATATATATATATATATATATATATATATATATATATACTAACTTGTTCGACCTGGATCGCTGATTTGTGGGCTTTTCAGCTTTACTATATATATATATATATAATTGACTATATATATACTAACTTTCAATTCCGTCAAGCCTGGATTGCAAATCCGTGGTATTTACTGCTTTTGTATATATATAACTATATATATATATATATATATATATATATATAATTTTTCTGACTTCGTTTGGCCTGGATTGAAAATCTGTGGCCTTTTATTGCTTTTATATAAATATATATATTTACATTTATGTCGAGCCTAGATTGTAAATTCGTAGCTCTTTATCGCTTTTATATATATATATATATATATATATATATATATATATATATATATATATATATATATATTTCAGTCGAGCCTGGATTTAGTCGTGGCTCTTTATCGCTTTTATAAATATATATATATATATATATATTTACATTTCAGTCGAGCATGGATTAATTCATGACTCTTTAAAGCTCTTATAAATATATATATATATATATATATATATATATATATATATATATTTACTTTTCCGTTGAGTCTGGATTAGAAATTCGTGGCTCTTTACAGCTTTTATAAATATATAAATATTTACTTTTCTGTCGAGCCTGAATTAGAAATTCGTGGCTCTTTACAGCTTTTATATATATATATATATATATATATATATATATATATATATATACATATATCTACATTTCAGTCTGGCCTAGATTGGAAATCTGTGACCCTTTACAGCTTTTATATATAAAATTATATATATATATTTCTTTATTCATTGTGATTAAATAGCTGTTTTAAATGTTCATTTGATATGCATTTGTTTTAATGTAAATTTGGCAAATTAGATTTACCTAAATCTAGCCCTTTCTAACTTTCAAACGATTCAAAATAGGTCCAACCGAAACCGAGAAGCTAGAATGGCTAAGATTTATTTAAATCTAATTTTTTTCTAGTTTAATATTAAAGCGACCTCGCGACCCTAGATCCATATCTAGTGGGAGCGAGAAGCTTTGGCTATGCGCATGCACGGATTTGACTGATAAATCCTTTGTTTTTGCGACGTCTAGAGTACAGTTGGCATTTTTTGTGAATATCTGTGTTGTGCAGGTTTTCTTGGTTATTTTCTGCGAGTCTAGGAATCATAGGATTAATGATCAAACTGATCTAAATTTGATTCCCACGATGGACAACTCCACATTGTAAACACATCCTGTCAGTTTTTCTATAAAATGTACATCCGAGGGGCCTTAAAACGGTTATCCAGATTTAGGGTTTCAAACATAGTGAAATATGGTTTGTAGTGCTAGAGTCACTTCGATGACTGTCATGCCCATAAGAAGACCGGCACTTGTATATACATTTTGTGGTCAAGGATGTTTTGCATCCCGACAATTAACATCCAAATCGAGTTAAAGGCTGAATAGAATAAAAAATGGAAGTATCAATATGCTTCAATTCCTATGCGAGTATATCTTGTTTTTAAAATGGACTTTTTTTCAAAAAAAAAAAATCCTTCGTATATTGGTCCAACGAAGCATGACACTACTTTCAAATCAAATAAACGTAGGCTCAATTACTTCTAGCATACACACACACATTGCAATTAATAAGGAAAATATTGAAAAGATACGGTAACCGTGTTTCACGAAAGTCGAGGGGTGCCTCAAACCGTTCCCCCGCTTAACCAAGCCTCTGAACTTTAAAAATCTCGGTTTCAAGGCCAAGTTTTGACAGTGTCCAGTAATTGGGCCTATTTGCAGAAAATCAAACAAAACTCGGTTGAGTTGGTATAACCATTTCAAAATATACCAATTGGCGACTCTGTAAACCTTTCAAAATCGTCGACATGATACATATTGGCCTTTTCCTAAAAATTTCGCACTTCATAAAACAGATAAGACCAATAAGGGTAAACAACAACATTTAGGGAGAGGAAGATTTGTCCAAAAGCGATAAGATTTTTTCCCGACGTCGACAGGTGGCGACTTCGTTGGGGACAGTAGAGGGCTTAGGCCGCGCTCAAATCTTTTCAAAATTTCCCTTTAAATCTGCGTATGTGTGGATGCTGTGTCTTATATTGAATGGATGTAAATAAATGCTTTACTACTTTATGTTAGTGCTTCGCACAAATGTCATCATTTCATATGGTGATACACGATGTATGTGAATGTATGTTGTGTGATTCCTCCACTAGGATGTGAACCCGTCGATGTTTGATTACTGGACTCAAAGGAGACTAATCCTGCGAGGCTCAAGAAAGGCACCACTCAGATCCGCTCCTATTGAAAGATCGGATTAATTTCCCCTCAAGTAGATTGCGATGATCTGGGGACCTTCATGCCGAAAATCCACGAGAGTAGCCTAAGATAGTTCAGCCTCTGATTAACCAAATCCGAAGGGAAGCTTCTTCATGCCTTCCTCTTTCAATTCAATGTAAATTTTCCAATTCAAATGTAAATTTCAAGATTCAATATACATTCCATGTCTTGTAAATCCTGTCATACTATCCTGTCATCAAAACAACTGACCTTTATTTTACAAGATAAGATTAAAAAATCTCAAAAAAGATAAATAACATTGCATAGCATGCATCCGACTGATACCTACATTGAAAATTAACACAGCTATTTTTATTGTAGGAAAAAATTGGTTCCATCACCAGATCAAAATCTAAAAAAGCACTAAGTCCATCTCCAAACATGGCTTCAAGTGCAAAGCAATCATCTACACCTAGTGTCAGTCAGGATACCGGCAAGAAAGATCCTCAGACCCATGAGTCCCACAATAAGGACCTTACCAACAAAACACCTAAAATCATCAACCTTGACAAAAAACAGGAGGCTGATGAGATTCTGAAAAAAGTCCAACAAATTGAAGAAACAATCCAGTCCATCAAAGGGACTGGGGCATTTGGGAGTATCAATTATTCAGATTTATGTATATTTCTTGGGGCTCGATATCCCGATAAGTTTCAAGTGCCCGATTCTGAGAAATATGATGGATTAGGAGATCCCTACACCCATTTGAAGGTTTTCATTTTAGAGCTCGGATCCTATGCAGAGGACGAGAAGCTCATAATGCAATTATTCTAGAAGAGTCTAACCGGAAATGCTAGAGCCTGGTATGCCTGATTGGACAATTCAAAAGTTCACATCTTGGAAAAGCTAGCTCATGCCTTCCTTAATAAATACATCTTCCAGTCTCAGATGCTCCAGATAGATATCAAATCACAAAAGTCAAGAAGCAAAACACTGAGTCATTCAGAGAGTATGCTCAACGATGGAGACGGATGGCGGCACATGTCACCCTGCCCATGACAGAGACTGAGATAGTCCTGACCTTCATCAACATTCAAGAAGCTCCGTATTACAAAAGGGTTCTAGCGGGTATAGGAAAACCATTCTCGGAGATGATCAAACATGGATAGATGGCCGAAATTGGTCTAAAGTCTTGGAAGATAAAAGATCTTACCTCTTTGAAAGCTGGGGTTGAACATATTCAATCTAGAAGTTATGGGAGAAATCCCTAGAGAGTACACAAGAAGAAAGAAGAAAAAGTGTCCTTAGTATTTCAAGGACAAAATCAAAGAGGCAGTTCAAGCAGTCTGCCTATTTAAAGGAGAAACTATTCCCCTTTTCAAGCTCCTGCACAATCTTCTAACACTCCCTTCCAAAAAATGGGAGAGGTCAGACGTCAAAGAACGTTCACCACATTGGGAAATTCACTAGAAAATGTGCTGAAACTACTGACAACACAAAAGAAGATTGTTCAGCTCCTTCCGCCAGCCAGTTCCGACGGAAGGAATTTTGACCCAAGTAAAAAGTGTGCGTACCATTCCGAATCCCCGGACCATGATACACAAGACTGTTGGTCTCTCAAGCACAAAATCCAATACTTGATAGACCACAGAGAGATTGTGGTGACCAAACTAGAGCAACCACATATGCAAGATAATCCCCTCCCTCAACACAATGAGGAGAGTGTCAATATGATTACCACGAGGAATGAAGAATGATCCAAATACCTCTGGTATATTGGAGAGTCAACTCAATCAAGTACCAATAGCCCAGACAATTAGGAGTTCTTAGAAAAGAAATTCTTGATGGACCATGAAATCAAAGCTATTAAGGAACATATTAGACAGTTGGCGGAGCTGGTCGTGTATCAACATCAGATAACCAGACAGTTGATAAATTAGACCAACCAGCTTGAAGTAAGTCCTCCTACACCATAAATTAGTCGCATTGCTATGAGGGATAATTACCGGTTTAATAAGCGTGAGCCATGGGCCGACAAGGTGGCCAAGGAAGAGAAGTTCTAATCTGATAGGGAATTCGCCTTCCAGAGGAATTTCACTAATTTGAATAAGCCCATGAAAGAAATCCTCCAAATGATGATCAATAAGGGGATGGTTGCAGATTTGTTACCCCCGGTGAAACCTTGATCTAAGAAGTTCAAACCTGGCCGGATATATCAGTATCATTGCAACGCGCCCGGTCATGACACCGAGGATTGTTGGGGACTTCGTCACCTGATTCAGAATCTGATTGAAAGTGGTGAGCTGATAAAGGAAAATCAAGATTATGGATATCCCGATGAAGAATCACTCTTTATTCCGATTGCACGGAATCAGGAAGTAGTAGCTATAATTTTCTATGAGAAGGATATAGCCATCACACCCCTGATACTACAGGGGAAAGGGGTCCAAGAAGTATAGGATCATGCGGAAGTAGCTGCGCCCAAGCCCATAATATTGCCCTTCAGACGACAATATCCTGTTGTCAGCCTAAAGAGAGTCCCATAGAACTATGGGAAGGATGAAGGCTCAACCTCAAACAACAATACCAATATATTAAAGGAAAACCCGTTGAACCTGCCTCAACGGGAGATCAATTCAGTCATTAAAGCTAAGGGGAGAGTTGCTAGAGAGAAAATTGAAGAATTCCTCATCAAAATGGGGCATAATGAAATTAAGGTGGTGCAAAGCTTGAAAGAGGCACCCAAATAGATATCCATCATGGATCTGATCTTATCCTTGGTAGATCATCGCAAAATTCTGTTGAAAGTACTAGAGAAAGCCCATCTGCCAAAGACGGTAGGTATTGAGAAATTCTGTCATGTGATAGAGCACATCTTCAACAATAATGTGATATCTTTCACTGACAATGATATACCCGCAGAAGGGATGGGTCATTGCAAGTCACTGCACATAGCAGTGATGTCATCAGGGTATGTGATCGAAGGTGTGCTGATAGATAGAGGATCGTCCCTGAACATATGTCCCTACAACACCTTGGAAAGAATGAAGATCAATCCAAACTGAATTCGTACCAGTCATGTAGTTATCTGGGCTTTCGATGGATCTCGCCTAGAGGCCGTGGGGGATATTGTGCTTCCACTAGAGATTAGTTCCCATACTTTCTATATATCCTTTCAGGTACTCAATATTACCACTGGTATAATTTGTTGTTGGGAAGACCGTGGATCCACATGGCAGGAGCAATTCCATCCACCCTTCATCAAAAACTCAAGTACATTATTAATGGCAGTTTAATCACCGTAAATACCGAGTTAGATTGTCCGGTCTACACACAGAGCGATTTGCCGATAATCAGTCTCGATGAAGGGATTGAACCTGCTAGTTTTCAAGATTTTGAGGTGAGCAATACTCAATACCTACCTGTTGGGGCACCAGCTTTGAAACCAAAGGTTTCCCCCGAAGTAATGACAGTTGGTCGGGAAATTGTATCCTTGGGTTTCTGCCCTGGAGAATGGCTAGGGAAAAATCAACAAGGAATCAAGCGTCCGGTGCAAATCCCGAGCTTGCTAGGGAAAGCCGGATTAGGCTATTCATCCAGATCAAACTATTGAAACCCGCATAAGCATCCAAAAGTTCTTGCTTCCACAATTCTGCTGCCAAACCTCACTCATGCAGGGTTTGTGAGACCAATGAGGAAGATTCCTGCTGTGGTGTCAAGTATGTTATTTCCTCCAGTCAAACTGATTAGTGAGAGAAAAGCCCCAAAGATTGAGAGGGAAAGAAAAAAGGGAAAAGAAAAGTTCCTGTATGAAGAACGAGACCCATTTGCCAACATATATTTTCTGATGCACTACGAGGGTATGAACGATGATATCCCAGACAGTGGCGAAGAAGATCAGATCTGAAACCCTTGCATCAAGAGGGATAAGGGTAACAGCTCAAAGAAGAACCTCGACCCTGATATGAAGGATGTCTCAGTAGTCATCAAAAATGAGGCAGGCCAACACAACTCCTTTATCCTCCCTATTCATGAGGACTTGATATTAGACAATTGGAGCAGCGTCCCTTGCCTAATTCAAAAAGGGTAAAAGGGCAGAAAGTCCATCTGCCCTGGAACATGGTTTCATTTACTGCTTATTTTTTTGCACAGATATAGCAGTTACTTTTTTATGCTTTTGCTAAATGCTTTGTATGTCTAAACAACCTCATATATTACAGTGAAAGCATTTTGTTTTCAGGACTCGAAAAATTGATTTGTTTGTCCCTGCTGATGAGATGCCAAATTTTCACAGTGACTACAACTTTGATGTAGAACTGGACTTCGACTTGATTGAGATTGATCAAGATGAGATAGAAGACTATGAGGTGCCCGAGGAAATTAAAAAATGGGTCGAAGACAAACACAAACCAAACCTCAATCAAACCACCACTGTCAGTTTCAAAACCTCAGAGAACCTTAAAGAAATCCAGATAGGTATAGACCTCACCCAAGATCAAAATGCTGACCTGATTGAACTCTTAACTCAGTTCTAGGATGTGTTTGCATGGTCACAAGAAGACATGATTGACCTATCTACTGACATTGCCATCCATCGACTACCCATTAAAGATGGATTCAAGCTAGTCAAACAGAAGCTTAGGCTATTGAAACCTGAATGTAGTCTGAAAGTCAAAGGAGAGGTTGTTAAGCAATTCAAAGCCGGTATCATCATGGTATCAACATACCCAGAGTGGTTGTCAAACATAGTTCACGTGCCTAAGCCCGGAGGGAAGGTACGAGTATGCATGAATTAATGGGATTTGAACAAGACTTATCTCAAGGATAACTTCCCAGTACCTTTCATCCACATCCTGATAGACAATACAGCACAGTATGACATGTATTCTTTTGTTAACTATTTTGTCGGATACCATCAAATCATGGTTGCTGAAGAAGACAGGGAGAAAACAGCCTTCATCACTCCATGAGGAACCTTCTATCATAGACGATTGTCTTTCAGCCTTATCAATGTCGGTGCCACATATCAGTGAGCCATGGTGGACCTTTTTCATGACATAATGCACAAAGAGATAGAGGTTTACGTGGATGACATCATCGTCAAATCTCGGAAGGAGGATGACCACATCAGTCATCTCAAAAAGCTTTTCAACAGGTTGTGCAAGTACAACCTAAAGCTGAATCCAACCAAATGTGCTTTTGGTGTCAAATCAGGTAAGTTATTGGGATTTCTAGTGAGCAACAGAGGCATTGAGCTGAATCCCGCCAAGATTAAAGCTATTACTGAGATGCCCGTACCCCAAACAGAAAAGGAAATACGGGGATTCCTTGGGAGAATTAATTTTATAAGCAGGTTCATCTCTCAACTAACATCAACGTGTGAACCCATCTTCAAACTACTAAGGAAGAATTCATCTATGAAATGGAATAAAGATAGTAAAAAAGCCTTCCGTTCCATCAAGAAGCAGTTGATCGAAGCACCTGTCTTGGTACCCCTAAGTGAAAATGCTCCCCTATTTATGTACCTATCCGTCAATGCCAATGCAATGGGTTGTATACTGGGACAGAAAGATGATAAAAGAAAGGAAAGAGCTATCTATTACCTCAGCAAAAGATTTAGTAGCGGCAAGCAGAAGTACACCCAGATTAAAAGGACATATTATGCATTAGCATAGGCCGCCATGAGATTACAACACTATCTGCATGGGCACACGACCTATCTCATATCTCGCATGGATCCACTGAAGTACGTATTCAGCAAACCAATGTTAAATTATCCATTGTCCAAATGGCAGTTGATCCTCCAATAGTTTGATATTGTCTATGTGACTCAGAAGTCCATCAAAGGTCAGGGGATTGCAGATCAATTAGCCGAAGCACCGTCAGGGGATTTTGAACCCTTGGAAACTTATTTCCCGAATGACGGGATCATGAAAATTTAACAGATACCTCAAGAGAATACAGTCCAACCTTGGAAAATATATTTTGATGGAGCAGCAAACATGGAAGGTGCCGGAGCTGGGGCTGTCCTTGTCTCTATTACAGGAGAGCAGTATCATGTGGCTACCAAGCTGCAGTTTGTCAATACCAACAACACGACTGAGTATGAAGGATGCATAATGGGTTTGAAACTAGCCCAGTCCATGGGTATCAAGCATTTACTAGTCTGTGGGGATTCTGAGTTGGTTATCAGACAAACCACTGGGGTGTATCACACCAAAGAATTGCATTTGTTGCTGTATCATCGGCAGGTTATTAAGATATCCTTGGAGTTTGAAGATATAACCTTCCTCCGCATCCCTCGAGGAAGTAATGGCTTTGCTGATGCATTGGGAACGTTGGCTTCCTTGATCCACATATCTGATAAGAGGGGAATTCTCAACATCAAAGTCACAAACCAAAAGGCCCCGACATATGGGAATAATTACATTGGAGAAGTATCAGATGAAATACCTCCTATCAAACAGCCTTGGTATCAAGATATAAAAGAATATCTTAGAAACAGATCTACACTCGCTGGATCAAGCCAAGCCGGAAGAAAGTGAATTCATAAAATGGCAATAAAGTTCTATCTGAGCGGAGACGCACTCTATAAAAGGGATGATGGAATAAGCCTTTTAAGATGCCTTAATAAAGATCAAGCCCAGAGATTAATGGATGAAGTACACGGCAGAGTCTGTGGTCCACACATGAGCGGTCAATTGCTAGCCAAGAAAATACTAAGAACCGGGCATTACTGGATCTCTCTCAAAGCTGACTGTGATGATCACGTCAGAAGATGCTACCAATGCCAAGTCCATGGAAATGTCATACACGCTCCTCCAAACGAACTGCACAATATGAGTTTGCCATGGCCTTTTTCCATGTAGGGGATGGACATGATTGGGTCAATAGAACCCAAAGCGAGCAATGGATGTGGATTCATCTTCACCATGATTGATTTCTTTACCAAATTGGTTGAAGCTGCCTCTTTTTTCAAAGTCACCAAAGAGGTAGTCATTGGTTTCATCAGAAATAATGTCGTCTATCGATATGGACAACCGGAGGTAATCATATAAGATAACATCAAAAATCTAAACAACCAGATGATGAAGGAGTTATGCAGCAAGTTCCATATCAAGCATCTCAATTCCGTCATCTACCGGCCGAAGATGAATGGTGCTGTTGAAGCGGCCAACAAAAAATATTAAGAAGATCATGAAGAAAATGTCCGCCATTCACAAAGGATGGCCTAACCTGTTGCCTCTGACTCTGTTAGCATACATGACGTCAATGCGTACTTCTACTGGGGCTACCCCGTACTCATTGGTCTATGGCATGGACGCAGTACTTCCCATAGAAGTAGAAATGGAGTCCCTGAAAGTGTTAATAGACACTCAGATGGAAGAAGACCAATGGTTGCAAGAGCGGTACCACCAGTTGTCCCTGATAGATCAAAAGAGGGCTACAACCATCTTCCATGGGCGGTTACATCAGCAAAGGATTGCTCGATCATATAACAAGAAAGTTCGACTCCGACAAGTTAAAGAAAATGACTTGGTATTGAAGAACGTTCTGGCCAATCAAGATGAAGCCAAAGGAAAGTTTACACCAAATTGGGAAGGCCCTTTTATTGTCAAAGAAGTGTTGACAGGATGAGCCACCAGATTGCAAGAAATGGATAAGAATGAATTTCCCCAGCTTATCAATTCAGACACCGTGAAAAGGTACTATGTCTAAAACACCTGCAAGCTATCATCCTGGTCTTGCGAATCAATCAAATCATCTCAAATTTCACGGGAAGTTCGAACTACGAATGACCTGATCTCCCTCAACCCGGGAGTACGTAGGCAACCCTTTACGGTGCAGTCAAACCAAACTAAAATTCAAAAACCCATCAAACCCAAGTTTAAACCCAAAAATAAACACTTCTCAAACATTTCAGGCTAAGCTTGAACTACGAATGACCTGATCTCCCTCAACCTGGGAGTATATAGGCAGCCATGCATGGTGCGGTCTGACCTTCAAGAAAAAATAAAAAATCAATAAAAACCAATCCCAAGACACCTAAACCCTATAAAACCCAAATACTATCAAGCCTCCCTGATTAACGGGCCCTTCTGAGGTACTCTCCGACGTCTCAATGTCAATCCATCAAGGAAAAGCTCATAATACATCAAAACAGCAAGTCATGAAAGAAGTGGTAATCACTCAGCAATGACAATACATATCTAACAAGGAAGTGAATAAAAATATATTTCTCTTCTATATAATACTGTTTGATATATACACTGTGTCCTGTACATGAAAAAAATGGCTAATCTAGTATGTGCAGGAAAATAAAAGATAGTCTATGAACCCGTGGACAACCGGGATAGCAGTGCCAAAATGGTGTCCCTCTCAGAACACGGAGAAGCGGCTATAAGCTCATGTCTCATGGTCTCCATGCGGTAAGAATATCCGCAGCCATCTACATAGTGCTGTTATGACCATCTATGAAGGCACTCATATCTGCAACTAGGTTATGCATATATGATTTGAGTGCAGTGTTGTCCACCATATAAACATCTCGAGTAGAAAGGGCCTCATCCCTCTCAATATAAGCAGCATCCCGGGCCACTAAAGCCTACTCAATCTCAAAAAAAGCTGCATCTCGGGTAGATCGAGCCTCATCTCTCTTAACAAATGTTGCATCCCTAGTAGCTCGAGCCTCGTCTCTATCAGTGAAAGTTGTATCCCTGATAGAAAGGGTTGTCAACATCAGCACTCTGGCCTGATCCCTCTCAAAGGTCATCCGAGCTAGTGAATCAATAAGAGCTGGATCTGTCCCAGTCGGAATGCTCGGGGGATCACTAACCAAGGATGTTATCAAACCAGTAAACAGCTCATCCTCAGTAGGAGAATTAGGATCTTCCATGGGCTCCTCATCTCCAGAATTAATGCTCGAAGTTGACTGAATAACTGCAGCCAGTGCAATATCGGCCTCCAACCATGCCGAATACTCTAGAGAACGATCCGAATGGCTAGTAGAAAAATCAACTATCTCCCTATGAGTCCAACACTGGTAAGTCCTGAATAGGTTAGCTGAAGACAAAGATGAAGCTGATATCCGCTGATCCATAGCCCCCTCAAAATGGTGATAGCTCTGGAACTGATCAAACTGGCCCATGACTGTCAGCGGATGATATGTGATCACCCTTCTCAAACCCGCCAGGGGTAGGTAATCCATGCCAACTATATGAGTGATGAAGCTGTAAGGGGAGCTAAGCCTTGAGTAAGGCACGATCGAAAAGGGATGCTTAATCGCCAATAAAAATGCCAACCAGGATGCCGCATCTTTACACTATGCCGGCCGAAAAGATTAGGGCATCGCAATCTCATTGGTAAAGCAATACCCAGGATGCTTGAAAGTGCCAATAGACTCAAATGTGTCATAAAACACACGTATAGTAGAACGACACTACCCCTAAAAAACCCCTCTAGATGGGTACTGCAGAATGTAGCCGACCTCAAAGTCTCGGTTAATATCATAGACAGGATAGTACAACCCTGTCTGAGAGCACGAACCACTACCATCAAGCCAGTGTCCAAGTGGTCCATATATAGTGGCATGTACAAATAAGCCGTGATATACATCAACAGAATGTCCACGCGGGAAATTGCCACTCATCTGCAGTGATGATAAAGTCTCCTAAATATCACTCGTAGTTGTCTAGACGGCCAAATCGATCAATCAAAAAGTCCATGGACACCACATTCCATACAATAATCTCCTCAGCCACGACTCTGCGCCTCAGACCAGTCATGGTCATAAATGGACGTCTCATGTCACTAATGGTTGTCTTGGCACAAGGCATATCTAATGCCAAACCCGAGAGGCGCTCATACTCCTCTAGCGTATGAGTCAACTCATGAAGGCCAAACTTGAAAACCTGGCGCTCGGGTATCCAACAGGATAACATATCATCACCAAACCCCTGTGGAACCTGAAAAGCTAAAAGGGCTAAAGAATGCCCCAGCATCTGATCAACTATCCCTCTCACTATAGGGGGCAGACTGTCATACCAAGATCTCAATGACGATGCTACCAAAGAATGTGGCAAGTGCTCAATACGGATGACTATGGATGAAGACATCTATACAACCGTATCATGAGACCATCAAGGTCAAATCTAAACTCACCTGTCTAAATTCATATCCATGACATAATATATGCATAATGACAATGATAAAATGACAATAGGATGCAATAGATAGGAAAAATCATACATTTCTAGAATACACTATCTACTGAAAGCATCATCTCTATCTGCTCAAAAAATGCAAAATAAAAAGTACAAGGAAATGGGGCACAGCCGCCCAACAACTAACAGAGGCCTATCAAAAGATATAGCGAAAAATGGGGCACAGCTGCCCAATATCTAACAGAGGCCTATCAAAAGATATAGCGAGAAAGCTATCCAAAGAAATATATGATATCTGTATGTAGGCAATCAACCTGTTGTATCTCCTCCTGAGTCACAGAGTCTCGGCCAGTGGGAATGTCAGGTCAATACAAAGGAGGATCAGCACCTGGAAAGCTGCCAGAATATAGATCAGCAAATGGGCTAGGTCCGGAGCTAAAAGGATCAAACGAATCTGCCTCAGAAGTATCCCTGCCAAGGTGCCTGATGAAAAATTAAGCCCTCTCCAACTGCTGGGTCAATCATGAAATTTGCTCCAAATGAGTCGGCTCTCGGAGGCAAACTATCCAACCTGTCATCATCATAGACCGCGTCACCATGTCTACCATAAACTGGGTAGCACGAGTCTGAGCCCCAATAGTGCGGGGACTCCACCAGCTATGAAGTGCCTCCTGGCTATAAGGACCCTCCGAGAGGGTGAAGCCATCTATACCCGCCAGGGGAATGTCTGTGAATGGATGAGCTAATGGCCAATGATGCCAAGCAGGAGGAACAAAGGTAATGAAAATATCCCTCGTGATGCTTCGAATAGCGCGTTTTCTCAAATATAGCTCCCAGCATCCCTTGGTCAAAAGGGGTACCCGACGAGTGGACAATGCAAACACCATACCAATTGGAATGCCATCCTCGAACCCGACTGTCAGATAGTCTGGGGTGTAAGGGACCCACAAGATAGAATCGGCAGTCAACAACTCTAGCTGCAAGCGGGAGTGGGTAAATCCCTCTACTACAGGGACCTCTGTCAAAGTGGAGTGATGCCAACGTCGTCCCCTGAAATAGGTCTCCAAGCCCAAAGTAGTGGCAGGACGTAGGCAAGGGAGCCTCTCATATGCCTAGAACTGGCAATGCAAAGATCAAATGACCTCAATGATAAAATTGTTAAACACGAGTGAGGAAAAATTGAAAGGTGAAAGATGAAGTAGTCAGCAGCAGAAAGGGATAGAAATCTAGCCAAGCCTCCGTCACACCCTTAGAGCGTAGGCGCATCCCACAAAGGAAGTAGGCAAAGGTGTAGGTACCCCAATCAAAATCTCTGAGGTGCTCCACGTATAGAGTAGCGCTAACCAGAGGGAAAGAGACCGTCGAGGAGATTTTTGTAATGAAACAACCCCTAATGATCACCAAAAATAGTCGCCAAACGATGCGATCTCTAACCCTCTAATCATCAGGCAGAGGCTCAGTCAAATCCCCGCTCTGGGCATCTACACTCAAAGGACCATAACGGACAGTCTGACCCTTGATGGCCATCGCAGGAACTCCCAAAAGGAAACGAACGATAACAGGTGAAATGTCAGCCACCAACGGCACTGGCTCGCCTGTAAACTCTATCCTAATGATGAACCGTCAGTCCATCGGTGTCATCATCACCTCATAGTCCAATAGATGGAGGGACTGGGTTTAGTGGAACCAGTGCTCAGACAAAGCCCTCAGATAACCCCAGGGGCAACGACGGGGATGAATAGAAAAGAAGGCCTCGAAACCCCAAGTGTTGACGATGGCCTGATACTCCGGATGCAGAGTATGGTATAAAGAGTGGACGTTAAATCAGTTCCCTCTAGGCTGTGTGAAGTCGGGAACCTATATCAACTAGCAAGTCCAGATTAAACATGTACCCTGAAATGGCAAAAGAAAGAATAATCTAGAATGAAAACATAAGTCACCTCATTGGCGTGAAGGTATATCGATGGATGGCGGCTCAAATCGCCCAGCAGCTCCAGAATCGGCACAGTGATGGCTGGGAGCTCTCTACGTGGAGCATGAGCTGTGGCAGGATCCACAAATGGAACGTCATCGTCGTCCACATCATCCGGTATCTCAACCTTAGCCAATCGGGCTGGACGAGGCTGAGGAACATCAAAAGCTCTCCTCCGCCTCACACCTGAAGTGACCATACTCGCACTACCCGGTCTATCTGGCTCCATAACCTTGACAAAGTCTCCAAATCACCTCAAAAAGGGTGAGGTAAGCCTTAAACCTGTAGCTTATTAAATTAAATTGTTGCTTCATGCATCTTTTAAGTCCTAAAGCATGCATTGGTTAACAAAAATCCCTAGTAGAGTTAAAATTGCATGTTCGTTAAATACTCAGGCTTTTGAAAAAAAAATTCGCCAGAGTCTCCTTTATAAAATGGAATGTCCACATGCACATAGGCATGACTAGGTGGCCATTCAGTAGCACACCTACCCAAAAATATGAACAGTTCATATATATGAAAAAAAAAATCAAAATCATACTCCCCATGGCAGCTAAATTACCATGTGTATTTTTAGTTGAAATTTCAGGCTCATTTGCTCTCAAATAAGACGAGCATACTGGCCAAAAAAGGGCGTCAAATAATTGTCTCAAAAATTGAATTTTTTTACATCAAAATGTTTAGGGTAGTAAAATATGCATATTTACTAAGCCTAAAAATTGTTATCAAGTCAAATAGGCACGCCTATTCGCTATATTGTGTTTAGAAGCATACTATATGAAATCTAACATTCTAATGGTCAAAATTTGAAAAGAAAGGATGTAAACGTTACCAGGGTTGTGCAGAACGTTTCTCAGTTTCAAGGCCAAGTTTTGACAGCGTCCAGTAATTGGGCCTACTTGCAAAAAATCAAACAAAACTCGGTTGAGTTGGTCCAACCATTTCAACATATACCAACTGGCGACTCTGTAAACCTTTCAAAATCGTCGACATGATACATGTTGGCTTTTTCCTAAAAATTTCAGCCTTCATAAAACAGATAAGATAAATAAGGGTAAAAAACAAAATTTAGGAAGAGGATGATCTGTCCAAACCGATAAGATTTTTTCCCGACGACGACACTTGTGTTACTTGAGTTAATAGATCTTTAGGGGTGTTTTACGCATAGTTCCCTAAAGTCGTCTAACTTGGGAGTCATTGATTAAAAGCTCGTTACATGGGTAACTCAGCCTAAGGTAGCTGAACTTCGCACATGTCAAATTTAGCAGTTCTAATGCTAATGCTTGGTGGTCTATTCTTGCATTTGTTGTCTTGTTTTGAGTACTTGATGTAGCTTGAGCGTATAGAGTTAGCATTTTCCTTTTTGCAATTTTTTACGTGTATAAACTATAATTGGTTAGAATAGTTGGTAATCACACACACACGGATTTAGATCAGTAGCAGTTTAAGCTAGGGATTTGATCGAAACCTTATTTATGACTTTGCTTCTTCTTTAAAATGATTATTATTAGCCTGGAGGCCACAATGCGGGTATTTTGTAGTTCAGCGCATGATGCGCAGTTACATTTACTATTGATATTTTTGTTCAGATATTTTTTCTTAGGGACAAGCAAAAGCTTAAGTTTGGGGGTATTTGATAAGTGGGATTTATACCCTCAAATCGGACTCTTTAATACTTAAGAACTTGCATGTTCATTATACTTTGTATTGCTTTTAGTGTTTTGTTATTATCTTGCTTAAAATAAGTTTTGCAGGGATTATTAGGTTGTTTTCAGCTTTTAGGGGCAAAAAGGTTATTTTCTAGCACTGGCGCTGCAACGCCAGTTCCTAGTATTATTCTGGAACCGCAGCGCCCCTTCGATGCCAGCTTAGCCACCTGTTGCGCTGCAGCGCCCCTATTCCTTTACAATCTGGCGTCACAGCTTCTACTTATTAACCAGTGCTTTTGACAAAGCGTTGTAGCGCCTGTTCTCAGGATATATCATGGCGCCGCAGCGCCTGAGAATCAGAGGTGGCGCTATGGCGCCAGGATATAGCCTTGAACAGGCGCTGCAGCGCTTAGTCAAAAGCACTAGTCAATAAGTAGGCGCTGCAACGCCAAATTATGAAGGAATAGGGACGCTGCATCATGACAGGTGGCTGAGCTGGCATCGAAGGGGCGCTACGATGCCAGAATAATACTAGGAACCGACGCTGCAGTGTTTGAGCTAGAAAAATAACCTTTTTGCCCCTAAAAGCTAGAAACGACCTAATAATCCATACAAAATATATTTTAAGCAAGATAATAACAAAATACACTGAAAGCAATATAAAATATAACGAACATACAACTTCTTAAATATTAAAGAGTACGATTCAAGGGTATAAATCCCACTCATCACAGGTGCTGTTGTCAACATCTCCTTTAGCTGCTCAAAGGATGACAAACACTCCTCGTCGAAGTTAAAAGGTACATCTTTCTCCAACAAACTGCATAAGGGCTTTGTGATCTTGGAGAAGTCATTTATAAATTAGTGGTAGAATCCAGCATGGCTAAGGAAACTGTAAATACCCTTCACTGAATTTGGTGGTGGAAAATTTTCTATCATTTCAAGTTTTGCTTTGTCTACTTCCAACCCCTTGCCTGATACTTTGTGACCGAGAATTATCCTTTCTTGCACCATGAAGTGACACTTCTTCCAATTCAGAACTAAGTCGGTTTCCACATATCTTTTCAGAACCATGATAAGGTTTTCTAAATAATTATCAAAAGAATCCCCAAACACTGAAAAGTCGTCCATAAAAACCTCAGCATTCTGCTTTACCATATTCAAAAAGATCTCCATCATACATCTTTAAAACATTGCTGGTGCATTACACAACCCAAAAGACATTCTTATAAATGCAAAGGTTTCAAACGGACATGTGAATGTCGTCTTTTATTGGTCCTCTTGAGCAATAACAATCTGGTTATACCCCGAATAACCATCCAACAAACAATAGTACTCGTGCCCCGCTAGTCTATCTAACATCTGATCAATGAAGGGAAATAGAAAGTGATCTTTTCGGGTTGCCTTATTGAGTTTCATGTAATCCATACATACCGTCCATCCAGTTACTGTCGTAGTCAGTATTAATTCATTATTCTCATTAGCCACAACTGTCATACTGCCCTTCTTCGGAATACACTGTATCAGACTTACCCATGCACTGTCAGAAATTGGGTAAATAATTCTAGCATCGAGCCATTTCAAAATCTCTTTCTTAACCACCTCTTTCATGATTGGATTGAGCCTTTGCTGCAGTTTCACTGTAGGTTTAACATCATCTTCCAATAATATCTTGTACATGCAAAATGAAGGGCTTATCCCCTTGCTATCAGCAATGGTCCATCCAGTCGTGGTTTTGTATCCCCATAGAACCCTTAACAGATTACTTTCCTGCAATTCGTTAAGTGCAGATGCAATAATTAGAGGTAAAGTAGATGAATTACCCAAAAATGCATACCTAAGGTGTTTAGGTAAAGGCTTGAGTTCAA
Source organism: Panax stipuleanatus (assembly GCA_020205555.1). Taxonomy (NCBI): domain Eukaryota; kingdom Viridiplantae; phylum Streptophyta; class Magnoliopsida; order Apiales; family Araliaceae; genus Panax; species Panax stipuleanatus. The sequence goes on from CM035119.1 coordinate 52,422,269, forward strand.
GTGTGGGTGGCTCTTGATAGTAGTGTGAATACAAGCCAATCTTGTATGATGATAAAGCACATACTTTGTAAACAATCTTATTTATTTATTAATAAAATATTCATTTAAGGAATTTAATTATCTACGTGGTGCTGTTTTTATAATATGTAAATAACCCATAGTTTTAAGCAATGCTTTTAAAATCATGATGAGATCATGCTAATGAGATCTAAATTCTTAGAAAGCTTAAAAACTAAAATAGTTCCCAATTGTGGGATTACTAAAATGGGGATTAGTAAATCCAGATAGAGAGGTACATATGTTGCTTGCTCATTGGATGAGGATGACTGATCTCATGGTCATTTGTGTGGAGACACTAAAGCAAGTATGTAGGTGCTTATTTGAGAATAAGTTCACTGAACGTGACTCGCTATTGAATACCTAATGGAGTTTTACTCGCCTGTCAATAGGAATTCCTAATGTGATAGTAGTACAAGTGATTTTTGGACTTGAGATCATCATAGTATCTTGTATGTAACAAATTATACTTTGACTTATTCCTTAAGGCATTTTAAGGCATATATAGGGTATGCTTGGGTATAATGAGTTGCATATGGAGATAATGTATGATCAATAAAGAATCTACCACCTCTAGTAAAAGAGGAGATATGTCCTATGTGATTCGTTAAATGACAACCCAGGAATCCTTGGCCAAGGTAGAATGAAATTAGAAAGAGGTTTCTAATTTGCATTATTTGGAGTTGTACGTTTTCTAATCGAAATACATATGATTAAATAAATTAAGATTTGACAGTAAATCCATGTCTTATATTTAATTGGGACATTATATGGTGGAAGGATTGAATTGTACGACAACTATTAACTCACAGGTTCTTTTATGATTAATGTTGAAATCTATATTATCTAGAAAGTCGTTGATCGCTAGGGAGGCTTATCCCTATTGTAGAATAAATGTTATTTATTTAAATAGATTATTAGTTTAATTTATTTATTTAAATAAGATTAGAATTGTTCTAATTGATTTATTCACAACCGGTTTAATATGGAGAACCTAAAGGGTCACACCATAAAAGGAAGATGAATTATTTAAGAAGAAAATGGCATGATAGTAATAATGCATTAAGTATAATTAATTTAATCTATGGTGATAGAATAAATTAAATAGCTTAATGTTTATTATTTAATATTTTAGAAATATTAAATATAAATGAATAAGAGGAGTCTTATTAATATTATTATTATTATTTTAATTCTAAAGGAGCTTAGGAATTAATATAATATCAGTACTCTCTCTCAATCCTAATAAGATTAGGATATAAATTAATTAAAAGTAATTAATTAATTAATTAATTAAAACCCTATTCTAATTGGATTAGGAGGGTTAACCTAATATCTATATAAGAGAGTCTTATATTTAGAAATTAGGTACGTGAATTTTTCCAAAAGTTGGGAGTATACATATTCTATAGAGATAGAAACAAGGGTTAAGCCAATAACCCATCTTCCTGAGTTCTTCATCTTCCTTGGTGGATCGCCGTTAGAGGCCAAATATTTGGGTGGCTAACATTGATCAAGGGAAAGAGCCACTACAGAGGAATCAAAGGAATCAAAGGAGTAGAACTTGTACCTGAGGAAGCTTGGATCTTCAAAGGTATAATTTCATCCTCTTTTCTGTTATTGATAACTAGCACAAAGCATGATCATGGTTATGGGTTTGTATAAATTTTTGAAAACCTATGTTTCGCGCTTCCGCCCTATTTATGAGATTTGATTGCATGATTGCGTTACGTACAAACCCAATAGTTCATCTAGTGATGGTTTTATCCAAATTGACGATTTTTTCGCAGGTTCCAATGGCTCAACTGGTGTTTTAAATCCACTCATGCTATGCAATGCATCCAACGTATGCATATACTCTATCAATTATGGACCATCCCTCTCATTATCCCTTAATAGTGTAATTTCCAAAAGATCGATAGTCATCATTTGGACAAACTCCTCATCTACTGCTTTCTCCATCACATCCATGTGGTAGTATTCCTCATCATCCTTAGGGAATTTCATGGCTTTAAAGACATTAAATGTCACTTCTTGGTCTTGAACCCTCATAGTTAACTCTCCTTTCTGTACATCTATGAGTGTTCTACTGGTTGCCAAAAATGGTCGCCCAAGTATGATAGGAATATCTTTGTCCTCTTCGTAATCCAAAATGATGAAATCAACTGGAAATATAAATTTGTCAACTTTTACTAGGATATCCTCAACAATGCCCCTTGGATATATCACTGATCTGACCGTAAGCTGTAGAGAAATATTTATCGGTCTTGGTGCTGGCAATCCCAACTGAGTATAGATAGACAATGTCATCAAATTAATGCTCGCACCAAGATCACATAAACATATATTGAACGACAAGCTACCTATAGTGCATGGAATGGTAAAGCAGCCCAGATCCTTCAATTTTGGAGGAAGCTTCTTTTGTAAGATAGCGCTACACTCTTCAGTTAGAGCCACTTTCTCAAAATCCCCTAGCTTCTTTTTCCTGGATAAGATATCCTTCATAAACTTGGCGTAGCTAGGCATCTGGTCTAAAGCTTTTGCAAACGAAATGTTGATTTGTAATTTCCAGAACACCTCCAGAAATATGGTAAACTACTTTCCTAATTTTTGTTTCTAGATTCGTTATTGAAAAGACGGTGGTGGGAAAACTACTGCCGCAACAACTGCCTGTTCCTTAACCACTGGTTCCTCTCCTACCTTTTCCCCCTCAACTGTTTCGTTTACTTTTTCCTTAACATTTATATCCTTAGTCCAAATTTTTGCACTTTGCCTATCCAACTGTTTTCCACTCCGAAGGGTAACAGCTTAGGACTGCTCTTGGCCACCCCTAGGATTCTTCTCGGTATCACTAGGAAGAGCCCCTTGAGGTCTATTGTTCAAAGCACTTGTAAGTTGTCCCATTTGATTTTCAATATTTTTTATTGCAGTCGCCTGAGTTTTCATTACCGCCTCATTACCCGTTATGTATTTCATAAACAGCTCCTCCAAATCTATTTTCTTTTCGGGTTGCAGAACTGACTGTTGTTGATGATTTTGAAATTTGGGAGGATATGATGGCCATGAAGCCTGCTGATGATTATGATTATTACTCCATAAAAAATTGGGGTTTCCTTACCCTCGGATTGTAGGTGTTTTGATACAGATTTGGTTACTGAGTGTAACTACCCACATCATGTACTGCTGTCGAATTGATTGCACACTGTTCTTTTGGATGCTCCCCCGAACACAACTCACACACAAATGCTACTTGTTGCATATTTACTCCTGCAATTGCATCCATTTTCTTTGAAAGGGCTGATATATAAGCTGCAAGAGCTCTTGAATCCACTTCCAAAACTTCAGCTACCTTAGGTTGTGTCAACCTAGTAGTCGACCACTGATAGTTTTTAGCTTACATGGTTTATATCAATTCGTATGCATACTCAAACTTCTTAACCATGAAAGCTCCTCCAGCAGTCGCGTCGATGCTTGTCCTAATATTACTGCCCAAACCATTGTAGAACGTATTCATCTGCATCCACTTGGGTAATCCATGATGTGGTCATTTCCACAACCGTTCTTTATACCTCTCCCAAGCTTTATATAGTGATTCGCCATGTTGTTGCTCAAATGTAGAAATATCATTCCTCAACTTAGCTGTCTTTGCTGGCGGGAAAAATTAGCAAGGAATTTCTGAGCTAAATCGCTCCATGTAGTAATTAAACCCAGTGGTAAAGAATGAAGCCAACTCTTAGCGTTATCCCTAAGAGTGAACGGGAATAACCTCAGTCTAATAACATCATCTATCACACCATTGCACTTGAAAGTTTCGCAAATTTCTATGAAGCTGACTATGTGATCGTTCGGGTCGTCATTCAATAACCCTCAAAACTGATATGAATTTTGAACCATTTGTATTATACCAGGCTTAATATCAAATATATTGGCAGTAATAGCAAGCCTGGTAATACTCGACAGAATTTCTGTAACCCGCGGAGTGGCATAGTCCCACAGTTCTTTATGATCGTCTTCGGCCATATTACTCGGTGTTTCTAGTGTATCTCGAGTCTCTTTAAACAACTTAGTCAACTGCTGAAATTGTTTTTCGATGTCGTCTTTGTAAGGAAACAATTCTGGCTTCTTTAATCGAGTTTGCATGCACTAATAAAGAGTACCTAAAATGGGAAGTAAAATAAAACAAAAAGAAAAATGTTTAACTAAAACTAATTTAATTAAACTGATATTAAAAGTAATAAACACAGTTATAGTTCCCCGGCAACCGCGCCAAAAACTTGTTGGGTAAAATCTAGTTACGCACAACACACAAGTGTATGTGGTCAACAAGTAATAAAGTGATGACTAGAGTATCATTCCCACAGAGAAAATAACTGAATTTTATCCAAATAATTACCAACATTATATTATCTCAATTTTATTAAACAAATAATCAAGTTTGTGAAATTTATGAAATCAACTAATTAATTAAAAACCAACTACCACAAGATTTAATCAAGAATTGGAGAATTAAGCCTATAACTTCACTTAATGTTTCACTTGGATCGACACGCTTCCTTTTAAATCAAATTAACTATTCCAGATTGTTAATCAAGAACAGAAATGTAAATATAACCATTTCTCAATGCATTATACCCATATCAACTTAAATCCACAATTGATAGAATTAAGATGAACGCCCCAATTAACTAACTCACTATATCTCTATGTGATTTATAATTAAAGAGGGTTTAAGCACAAGTTCTTATTAGATTACGTGTGATATGTAGGTATATCTCTGTCTTAAGCATAAATTATTAATCCCACAATCATGTGAAAATCACAATCACACGCTACTATAATTAGATCTTAACCTCTATTCCATCTCTCAATTTCATATATATTATCGAGTAATTGTTGATCAGGCAATTAAATAATTAAGCATAAACCATAATAGAAAATCTTGGAAATAGTTTCAATGAATTAATATAGAAGCATATCAAGACTCATTACATAAAAAGATTCATTATAGACTTAAATAGTAAATTAGTTCATGCTACATGAATAAGAAACTATAATCCACAAATAGAATATCATTCTGAATACAAGGATAAAGATGAAGTAAAAGAGAAGAAACTATAAAGTAATATGCTGCTTTTTCCCACGTTCGCCTTGAATCCTTCGTGCTAGCCTCTCCCTTCAATTATCCAAACATGATGTAAATCTAGGGTATGCTTAATTATCATGATAATATCTCATTTTCCCCTTCATTAGCCTCCTATACACTCCTTGTCGCGTCCCAAATCAATCAGCACAAGATCTCCCAGAGTCCTTCACGATCATGGAAACTTCAATTACTGTCGCGCACCCCCCTCCCCGACGGGTAGTTTACACTGAGGATGCCCGCCCCGGCGGGTGTTCAATAACTCTGATAAAAAGTGACCCCCGCCCCAGCGGGTGTTTTGGCCTATAGAAGCCTGCCCCGGCTGGTGTGCTTGCTGAAAACTGCCTCCTTTTGCCTTTAAATCCTACTTTTCCCTCAAATCCAATACCTGCAAAACAACCACAAAAAACAAGTAAAACAATACTAAAACTACTTGAAGTAGCAACGACTTAATCTTGAAAGGTAATTGATTCGTATGTATAAAACCCACTCATCAGCCTCACATATCGACCCCTTGACATAAGCTCTATTTTTCACCTTCTTCTAAAGGTTTTCGATCACCCTCTCAAATGGGTACATCCATCTATATTGAACTGGACCCCCAACACGAGCTTCATAGGGAAGATTGATTTGCAAAAGCTCCATGGAGTTAAAAAAAACCAGGCGGGAATATTTTTTTCAAGCTTACACGTGATCTCAATAATGTTCTTCTCAAGTACAGACATGTCCTTCTCATTTAATGTTTTGGAACACAAGTCTTTAAAAAAATAACTAAGATCAGTCAAAGCATCCCATATTGGTTTATCAAGCATATCCCGAAATGTTATAGGCATGAGTTTGTCCATGAACACATGACAGTCATGACTCTTCATCTATTGCAATTTCCCACCCGTAACACACCTTGCAATGTTTGACGCATATCCATCTGGTAGTTTGAGAGACTTAATCCATGTGCACATATCTTCGACCTGCTTTTTGGATAATGTGTACCTTGCATGCAGTTTGAAAATCTTACCAATTGTAGATTCATAAAGTTCTAATCCAGGACGCTTATAAATATCTTTCATGTCCAACTGTGCTTTATCATTATTTTTTGTCTTGCCCGTAACACTCATCACGGTGTTAAACACATTGTCGAACACATTCTTATAAATATGCATCACATCTAGATTATGCCAAATCAAATTGGTAGACCAATAAGGCAGTTCCCACAAGATGCTTTTGTGATACCAATTATGAGACTTGCCAAACCCATCGATTTTGTTTGAGGCAACAGTCTTTCCGAACGGGATAACTGGTAATCTCATCACACGGTCACGCATCTCCGTCCCCTATAATCGCGGTACAGTCATATCATTGTCTACTTTCCCTTTCCTGAAGTGTTCTCTGTTTCTTCAAAATGGGTGATCTACTTGCAAGAAACGACGATAACAGTCAAACCAGCAAGGTTTTCTACCTTTTGATAGATTGAAAGACTTTGTATGCTCCATACAATATGGACAAGCCAACTTCCCATGTGTACTCCATCCAGCTAATATACCATAAGCAAGGAAGTCACTTATAGTCGACATAACCGCAACCCTAAGCTTAAAATTTAGTTTCATGAAAATAGTCCATGTCTGTACTCCATCCTCCCACAATACCTTTAACTCGTCTATCAGAGATCTCAAGTAAACATATAGGGTCTTTCCAAGACTCTTGGGACCAGGAATCACAAGTGAAAAAAACAAGTATGGTTGTTTCATACACATCCAAGGAGGCAAGTTGTACGGAGTAACAATCACAGGCCAACAAAAGTACGGAACAATAGAGTGGCCGAACGGGTTGAAACCATCAGTGCACAATCCAAGCCTCACATTCCTAGGTTCCAATGCAAACCTAAGATGTGCTAAGTTAAAATCTTTCCAAGCCTGCCCATCTACGGGATGGTTTAGTTTCCCATCTTTAGCTTGAGATTTCATATGCCAAGTCATATGTTCAGCTATTCTGGAAGACATGTACAATCTTTTTAGCCGATGTGTAATTGGAAAATACTCTAAAATCTTGAAAGCTATATTTATTTTTTTGTTGTCACACCCTCTTTATTAGGTCTAAACCGATCATGACTGCAGAATGTGCACCTTGTCTCACGTTCATTTTCCTTATAAAATAACATTCAATCGTTCGGATATGCATCAATTTTTTGGTATCCAAAACCCAACTTCTTCACCATTTTCTTACAATAGTAGTAGTTTTCGGGCAATTTTTCACCCTCAGGTAACATACTCTTAATGGCCTTCAAAAGCAACTCAAAACACACATGGCTCATGTTGTGATCAGCCTTGTTGTTAAGTAATGTCGCCACTGCAGACAATGTAGTGTGCTTGGTGCAACCATGCCATAACGGCTCGCTACCCTCGTCTAACAACTTAAAGAACGCTTTGACATCAGAATTCATAGGTTGTTCTCTACCTTGTTCCCAATTAAAATATGGTCCTGAAATATTATAAACCATTTCATTCATATAATGGGTATTACTGCCCGGATTGTGTACGTTTGTTGTACCACTATCTCTTCTCTGATCATGTGCCCACCAGCATTCTTCGTAATTTTTCATGAACCCAAAAATAAGTAAATGATAGTTGACAATGTCTCTGTCCATATAATTTACATTCTTATACTTCGAATAAGGGCATTTTATCTTATTATGACCATTCACACATTCCGGGTGACTATGCGCATAATCCAAAAACACTTGGCAACCAGCTCTAAATTCAACTGAAGCACCTATCTGGGCACCTGACTTTCGTCGACTCATCCACATACGATCTGAATAGAGGTCCGTGATACCATGGTACCTACTGCAGACAAGAATTATTGTATTACCCTTGTTAGAGATTTATAATTTAGCCCAATGCCATTTATGATGTTTATAACACTACAAGAAAAAGGCCTATCAGCAACAACCTATCAGCGACCGGCTACGGTCACAGATGACGATCAGCGACCTAACTTAGTTGCTGATAGTCGTCGCATAAAATCTGGTAGCTGGAATGTACTTCAACGACCACTATTAGCGACCGAGTTATCTGCAACCGCTATTAGCGGCCGGTACTGTCGCTAAGCTGGGTCATCATGGCCAGGGTCGAAAGGTTGATGTGGGTCATGTGTCAACGACTGCCAGAAGCGACCGGTGTCGGTCGCTAACTCACTGATCCAATTAGCAGTCGCTAATAGGTATTACTGACCGTATGCCGTCGCTGGTTTAAAAAATAATAATAATAATTCTATTTTCTGGATTTCCCAGAAAACGGTACCTGTTTTGTACCTGTTTTAACCCAACACACAATAGATAGTATATATAAACTTCCAACCAAGTTTTATATATCCCAACACATACACAACAATATAAACATTCATCCATATACCGACACATACACCAAAACAGTATAAACTATATAAACATTAAAAAATCAATATGAACTGAAGAAATATTCACAAATCTAATGTTTAAGTAATATACAGTCATCCAAAGAATGAATATAAAAGTACAAGGCTCATAAATTACTATAAAACAAGACTAGGTCGTCCATCATGCATCATCGTCCAAATTAGTTTCTCATTAATCACCCTGTAATTAAAAAAATAATAAAACAAGTTACATATATAGTATATATGTTGATACTGGTATTACAAAAATATACAACAAATTAAACACAACAATATGTATATATATAAGTGACTAATTTGATTGTAATATAAATACTAAGATTACCTCATCACCATCCTCATGATGTGATGATGATGTTGCCGCCACTGCAGCAGCTAACTCATCAGGACTCAGAGCTGCCAAATGCCCGCCCAGTATACGAAGAAGATCACGATCTCGATAGATCGCTCTCACACAATCAGCAGGAGTATAATGAGCTAGATGGGACGATGACTGTGTAAACTGGGTAGCAGAGCTGCATGTGCCACTGATGGTTGGGCGTTGTCGTTGTCCTTGGCCTTTGACATAGTTCTTCTTCACAACTGATGCCCTCTCCCACAGTTCTTGATAAATAACCGGACGTGGGGTGCCTTCAAGATAACGCTCGTTCAATAAGCGCTTACAAGTATCCTGTCAGCATATTAACAATTAAATAGTTAAAAATAAATATTAAATTCTAAATAATAACATAAACTTGATAAACAACATCAAAGTTGTCAAAACTTATTACCACTATCTGAACAGCATCAGGAAGACCATCACGGGTGGTCACGTACACATTCAACCAATGGATAGGCTGACCTTGAGATTGAGACTCCTATACAAAATATACTCCCATATTACTAAGTAAACATGTAATATTCTACAAACCATATATGATTGTAAACATATTGAACATAATCTATCAAATTCATAAGTTTACTATTCATACGTACCCTAGTAGTGATATGTTGCAATTATGATATACTACCGCCCTTGTAGGTGCCTTTTGCCTTTTCGCCATCCAGTACACTCGAGGATCTGTTAGTGGCAGCAGCCTTGCGTCTCTTAACCCAGCTCTCAGCTCTCTATTGGGCACACATCTCAGCCCATATGGACTAGGTGCACCACCAGAGGCTATGCTCGTGCATGTACTCCTTTCCCGAGCATGGATGGTCAATCGATGCATTGTGTAGGGCTTTTTGTCTTTCTTTATTCAAGTTGTCTTTAGTGCGGACGACGCATTTCTGCCAGAATAGTGCATGTATCACTGAAAAATGTGCGTCCTCCCATCTATATCATTTCTGCGAATAAAACAACAATAATAATATTAAAATGGTACTATTAAAATATAATCCAACACTACTAAACAATTAAAAACTTACTTGAAATTCAGCCCAATTTGCATCCTTGCGGACGATAGGTGTGCTCGCCCACGTAATCACAGCTGTCGGCCAGTTCTGCAAGCACAGATGTGAAATTCTCTTTACTATCTTGTTATCTGAAAAGTCACAACAATTTACATTAGAGATAAGTAGATTTATTATAATATTTAAAGCAATTTACATTAATGCCATAATATTTAAAGCAATTTACATGGAAATCTAAAATGTTTATATATAAATGATGCGGACATACGTGCTGTCAGGAGGACGTATCTGAATAAGAATCCGATCATCCGGATTAGCAGGGGCCTTTGGCACATGTTAGGCCCCTTACCCAAGCCTCGCTTTTTCTTCGCTGCTTTAGAAGCCATCTATATTTTACAAATTTCAAGCTATTATTATGAGTTATATTTGAATATAAAATCACAATAATGATAATACATGCATAAATGAATATAAAATGACAATAATGACAAGAAATTGCATTAAATAGTTAAGTACATAAACATGACAATGATATAAAGAACATGTAATATTAAATATATATTTAATTTTTTGATCAATGTCTGAGTCAGAGTTATCTTCTTTACATATTGCAGATTCATAACCATCATCTGTTTCAGATTCAGTGTCAGTGTCAGTGTCAGTGTCAGCTAACAACTCTTCCTCCTCAGTATAAGTGTCATCTGGCATAAGTATTGACTCGGGATCTAATTCATTAGGCTCATCTCCACCATCTAACTTGATTACATCATTGTCGACCTCCACATTTATTATAGTTTGTCTATGAAGCATCTGCTCTTGGTAAATCTCCCCGTTTACTATTTCTACACAATTGCACATGGGAGTATGAATTACAACTTGCCAATTTACAGGCGGTCTATCCTTTTTCCTAATAGGACTATGAATGTAGTATACTTGTACTGTTTGGGTTGGTAACATAAACGGTTCATTGGCGTACGCGGACCTATGGAGGCCAACATCGATGATTCTATGTATGTCAACACGTATCCATTTTTTTGAATCAAACCAACGACACTTGAACAAGTTAATATGACCCCCGTACGTGCCCTTGTATGACCCCCGTACGTGCCCTTGTACTCTATGATTTCATTGTAACAATCTCCTTGGACACACACTCCAGTATTCGTTATTCTTTTACCGCGACCATATGATTTTATTTGAAACTTACAACCATTTATTTTGTAACCATTGCTGCTGACTTGGTCCCTGTCTGGTCCCATTGCTAGGACTTATATTTTAGCCAGAATCGTTGATCCCACAGTAACAGCCTACAAAAACTCCATCCTATTAAATGAAGTCATAATTAATATGGAGTATATCTATGTCGTGCTTAAGTAACTTAACTTACTTTGTCGTTTAGCCAAAGTGCAAATTATTTATCACAACTTATTTGAATATCTTTATCAGTTATGCCAGGATGCTTCACTTTTAACTCATCATCGTATGATCTATACAATGTTATAAACATTAACATATTAGAATGTATATTACATGTCATTGAAAGTTAAGGGATAAATATGAATTTTACATGTGTACCTCACAAAATCGTCAATCTCCTCGCAAGTAAGAAGAATGTAAGTATGTGCAGCATGTAATTCTTGTTCAGAGAGGAATATGCGCACCCCTTTTCCATAAACGCGGCCCGATAGACCAAATACAGAAAGGCGACCATTTAGTTCAATATTTCCCCAATCATCATGTCTCGACACTCGATTGGCCTTTGTTAAAACTTCGTCCAGAAAGTAGTCTGAGACAAACGTAGATATCTTATCGAAACTGTATGCCTCATATATCAACCCCTCGACATAAGCTCTATTCTTCACCTTCCGCTTAAGGTTTCCCATCACCCTCTTGAAAGGGTACATCCATCTATATTGAACTGGACCCCCAACACGAGCTTCATAGGGAATATGGATTTGCAAATGCTCCATGGAGTCAAAAAACTAGGTGGGAATATTTTTCAAGTTTACACGTGATCTCTATGATGTTCTTCCCAAGTACGGACATGTCCTTCTCATTTAATGCTTTTGAACATAAGTCTCTAAAGAAACGACTATGATCCGTAAAAGCATCCCATATTGGTTTATCAAGCAGATCCCGAAATGCTATAGGCATGAGTCTCTCCATGAACACATGACAACCATGACTCTTCATCCCTTGCAATTTCCCACCCGTAACACACTTTACAATGCTTGACACATATCCATCTGGTAGTTTCAAAGGCCTAACCCATGTGCACACATCTTCAACTTGCTTTTTGGACAATGTGTACCTTGCATGCGGTTTGACAGACTTACCGTTAGGAGATTCATAAAGTTTTAATCCAGGATGCTTACAAATATCTTTCATGTCCAATTGTGCCTTATCATTATCTTTTGTCTTCCCCGTAACATTCATCACGGTGTTAAACACATTGTCGAACACATTCTTCTCAATATGCATCACATCTAGATTATGACGAATAAAATTTGTAGACCAATAAGGCAATTTCCCAAATATGCTTCTCCGAACCGAATTATGAGATTCGCCAAACCCATTGATTATGTTTGTGGCATCAATCTTACCAAATAGGATGATCGGCAATCTCATCACACGGTCTCACATCTCTGTTCCTGATAATTACGATGCAGGCATATCATTGTCTACTTTCACTTTCCTGAAGTGTTCTCTATTTCTTCGAAACGGGTGATCTACCAGCAATAACCGATGATGACATTCAAACCAGCAAGTCTTTCGACCTTATGATGGATTGAAAGACTTTGTATGCTCCATAAAATACGGACAAGCCAACTTCTCGTGTGTACTCCATCCAGCTAACATACCATAAGCTGGGAAGTCACTTATAGTCCACATAACAGCTGCCCTAAGGTTAAAATTTATTTTCGTTGCAACATCCCAAGTCTATACTCCATCCTCCCAAAATATCTTCAACTCGTCTATAAGAGGTCTCAAGTAAACATCTAGGTTCTTTCCAGGACCCTTGGGACCAGAAATTACGAGTGACAGAAACAACTATGGTTGTTTCATACACATCCAAGGAGGCAAGTTATACGGAGTAACAATCACAGGCCAGCAGGAGTACGGAATAGTTGAGTGGCCGAATGGGTTGAAACCATCAGTGGACAATCCAAGCCTCACATTTCTAGGTTCCAATGCAAACCCAGTGTCGACGTAGCGAAAAAATCATCGGGTCGTGTGACGCCCCCAAATTCGGGTCCCCTAAACCTCGGACCTGATACGTTACGATACATCGTTTCTATAACTATTGCGAAAGATATAAACATAAATTGTTTATACAATAACTTTTATAACATAATTCCCAAGGTCTTTAACCTTAACTTCATACCTGCATTCAATATCTTACACGACATATAATGTCAACTGTATCCTATACTATTACCTTTTTAACCATATAATAATTCTATCCTGGAACTTGTCTTTGCCTTTGACTGTGTCCGAAGTTTTTTCTTTAATCTGAAATGTTTATCATGATATAGCAAGGGTGAGCAACATGTTTGCCCAGCAAGTTTAAGTTCAAATGAAGATATATCATTATTGAAAAGAATAATAAGCTGACAAACTTTCAACAATATAAGAATTGTGAAAGAACATGAATCAATTTATATAACTGAATTACCGATACAATAATGATGAATAGCCAATAATGAACATGAACAAATTTAACTGAACCAAATGGTAATGAAGGTGATCAGCCTTTCATACCTGATAAACATATACAACATGCACTAAGTGCGAATCAATAATTAGTATAGATGTGAATAATTAACAATAATTATTCACGAATATTCTTTGAAATATAACTCAAGGTTGAGCGAAAGAAAACTTGCCTGTTCAGCGAGCTACAACTTTCTAGCTTTAATTAACAATCTTTGAATGACCTATCATTCATAAGGTAGATCTGTCAATTAATACTGCGTATATTTCATCAATATGCTAACTCGTATTATTATCTCACCAATAATACATTCACCGGGTACAAGCATCTAATGTACTATCATTAATCCTATAAGATATTTAATTGATCTTAGGTTAATGATTTAATAATTAATAAAGCTTTCCTTAAGGGATAAACACTTATTAGATATTTAAGCAATTTATTTTAATTGTTTAATTAAGGAGTTATTTAATTTCATTCAATTGTTAACTCCCTCTTCCTTCGATTATCATTTAATATTAGTTAAATAGTAATTAACTATTTACCTTTAGTTATTACTTACAAATAACCAATTATAACTCCTCATTATTTAATGTTAATTAAATAATAGATAATTAAATTATTATTTGTCTTTAAATAATAATTAATAACTCCCTCATCTTTGAATAAATAATATTTGATTTATTCACTTCATTCTTCTTTAATTATTCCTTATTATTTTAAAAGGATAATTAATTAACATTCATCTTTATTTATTATTCAAATAATAAATAATTAATTCTATAAACTTTCATGTCAAAGTAAGTAAGTACTTACTTAATTTTACTTAATTTTACTTTAATCATTATTTAATATTAATTAAATAATAATTAAGTAATTTATTAACTCAATTTATTATTTAAGCTTAGTTAAATAATAAGTAGTTATCTTACTAACACTAACTCATTTTAATTATTACTTAACAACATTTAAATAATAATTAAATTATTAATTATATTTTATTTTATATGTATTTAACTTAATAGCCCCTTAGTGGCCTTAAAGTTATTTATTATAATATCTTGCTTTCATTTCGTTCCATAATGATACTCAAATTTTCGCCCAAAATTTCCAGATTTGGGGTCCTTCACGGAAACACCCGTAGAACGAAGTCTACAACACAGCTTTTGGTTCCGTCAGAGGCGTTGTATTCGTATCTTCCCGAACTCGAATTTTCATTCATCAAATATCAGATTCTATTTTGTTTAGCTCCCATAAATCAGTGCCAAAGTGACTGATCAGCAGGAAAATTCGCAACATTTTAGTCGTTTTCCATATTTGAGGACCTCTACTGAAACGCGTATATCTCGAGATCTACATCTCAGATTTGGGTCGATTTGGTATCGTTGGATTCATATTTTCCCGAAATACATTTTCCATATATCAAATACCAAATTTGAGCTTGTTTTGGTTACCGAAAATAGTCCAAAAGTGACTGACCAGTAGCATATTCTCAACAGTTGGGTAGTTTAGGATTTAATCCATATCTTGCTCATTTTAAAACATATTTGAGTGATTCACAAGGGGTTTAGCCCTTAACTCATGCATCTAGCATACCAAGAAAGAAAACCTCAAATATCACTTGTAGATCTCAACAAACATATGATAAAGCATACTAGTTAAACAAAAATTCCTTCAAAAATCCATTTAACTTTTTTTTCCAAATCTCACCATATGAACTCATATAAATCCACAAGTCTCATTTGTTAAACTCAAGATCTAACACTCTAATCATGATATTAACCATATTCAACATGCATCACATGAATCTATTATAAAATCACCTAGTGCATGCATGCATGTGCCTTTCTTTACTCATTTGGTACAAATCTCCCTTTTGATCTTATATTCAACTTCAAAAAATATTTTGATCATCAAATAAAACACTTATACACCAATAGATGAAGAGTTTATCAAAGATCAAACTTAAGACTTTTGTTTCATCAAAAACCCACCAAATAAGAAATCAAGCTTAAAAAATAAAGAGAATCAATACCTAGTTTTTCTTGCTAACTTCTTTATCTTGCCAAAGTAGCTTACAAACTTTGCATGCATGAAGCACAAGATCCTCTCTTCTTCTTCCTCTTGACCGAAAATCTCTCCCTCTTTTCTCTCTATGTTTTGATTTTCTTTTGCTAGCTAACTTGGAGAATAAAATAAAAATGAGCAAACTCCTTATTTGCAAATGAGATGGGTTTATATATAAGCTACAAATAGGTGTAGATATAACTTATATATCTATACTAAATCTTCCAATATGTTCTATCTCCTCTCTCTTATCTTTAGCAAATCTAAGCATATCTTACCAAATTTCTCCATATCTTTCCATATCTTTACAAAATCTATCCAATATCTTTTCTTTCTTTCTCATAATCTTTAGTAAATCTAAGAATATCTCACCAAATCTCTCCATTTCTTTCCTAGCTTGGGCCGGCCACTTGGGCCTTCTTTGGTCCAAGTTTTGTTTTTCTTAATTCCTCATTTAACTTACTTAAGGTCTAATAATTTCTCTCTCCCATTGGGCTAAGCTTGGGCTTTGCTTTAATTCACTTGGGCTTGCACCTTTTTCTGTTTTACTTACTAACAAAATTAAACTTGGGCTTCCACCCATAAAATAAATTGGGCCATTAATATATTTGTCTTAAAAATATTATATTAGGCTACACAAATAATTCCTTACTCATAAATCTTTAATTCCATAACTCAATTAGACGTGCTATACTTAGATTATAAAATTAATAAATTGAGATAATAAACTTAATCTCTTAGTGTTAGTTAATATTTTTAAATACTAACATCCTTTCCTATTATAACCTTTAGGTTATTTAAATTTCCATACCTAATATATATATTAGGTTATATTAGTTTTTTTTATTTGATTATTATATAATAAACAAATATAAACAATCAAATAATATACATACACATACCAAATAATTTAATACTTTGAGAAATGTCCCACAAATCTCATACTATATTTATTCTTATCATTCCTCTTGCTAAAATTGGTATATCACATCATTAGATATATATATATATATATATATATATATATATATATATATATATATATATATATATATATATGTTTACCTATACATATACACATTTTAAGAATTCAAATCAAACCATATAAGTTCTAAAAATTTAAATTATTCCTCTATTTTCCATCTAGGTTTTATCCTTTAACATTTATTTTAATCATTTAAAATCTTATAAATTTTTGGGTTGTCATATTCACCCCTTCTTCTAAGAATTTCGTCCTCAAAATTACAGCCTACTAATCCCTACTCTTTTTATCCATCAAAACTAGGTTTTCAATTTAACCTTTATCCAATCATATCAGATTCTACCCGTACACAACGAGTTCATACTATTTCATACCCATCATCACATATTACCACAACATCACTCTAAAGAGTTAAAAAATTTCATATCTTGCTGAGGGGTTATATAGGCTATGAAATTTCATTTTTTAATTTCGAAACGGTTTGAACAGAAATTAATCTGTAAATCGGAACACTAACTTGTGTAAATTTGATACCAATTGCATTAACTTGACACCAACTTGTGTCAATTTGATACCAACTTGTATCACGTAATGCTAACACCAACTTGTGTCGGATACTAACTTGTACCCATTTGATACCAACTTAAAATAAGATTCCGCACCAAAATAATTTGGTTTGGCATAAGCTCTCAAATACTTGAATTTCATAAACATTTGTCTAGCTGAATCAAATAGCTTAGACGTATACCAATAATTCAACTATCAATCGAAACGTGTGTCTGGCCAAATTTAATTGACACTTGAAATTTCTTTAAAATTTTGAAAATCATTTTATGACGTCATTATACCGCACTGTATTTACAGTCTATTAAAGATTCTGTCATTTTTGTGACTTTGTCATACAACAATATACCATAGTGGGCTGACGATCTTTAGATCACATCCAACACTAGGCAATACTGCATTAATGACTCCATCGTTTTTATCATCCTTGCACCAGGTTCCATAATGCATTGATGATATATAAAATACATTTTGATATTTTAAATAATTTTTGTCTAGCCGAAACAATTAGCGTAGACTCTTCTTTAAACCGTTCAAAACTATTGAAAATCATTTTTGGAATTATCATGTCGCAACAGGTAATGATGTGTTAGGGTCTTGAAGTCCACACACACACACAATTGTAACCATGTTTTGAAGATAACCAAAAATTTATTTTTGCTGTTATCATGCTGCAATAGGTAATGATGTGATAATGGCTCAAAGTCCATCTCCACACCCTTGTCACCATGTTGTGAAGATAACAAAAATTCATTTTATTTCGAAAAACATATCAGTGCAAATTTAGCTTGATGTCAAAAAATTTGAAGTCTAGCACAACTAGAAGATTTGGAATACCTATCCTTCCACCATCAACTTCAATTGCTCTAATGATCCATTGCTTAATAATTCTATCTATTTCTATTATCCTCAATCCTTCATTTACAATTTTTCTATACCCCCGTATAGTTCATCAAACATACCACACATTATGAGTTCAGGAACTTACCATAATAATATGAGTTTAGGAACTTATTCTAGTAATACGTAGTTCAAGAACCAATCAGGAACTGTCCATACGCTTAGGGGTTCAAAAATATACCATACGATTATAAGTCACGAACTTACCATACGTATGAGTTTTAAGAACTCGCACCTAATCTTATATTCTCTACCTATCCGTTATACACATGAGAAAATAATCACCTTCTCATCATACATATAGCGAATAGCGCGACACCGACATTTCAATGATTATCAATGTGATAAACTAAGCAGTCGTTAGACCAAGCACAAAACCCCCGCCCATACAAAGGTTTGTACAACTCAGCTATCACATAAGTCCTCAATTAAAATCCCACATAATCCAAGCTCCCTCAATACTCGATACGAATTTTATTTAATCCGTATCTACAATTCACAACTCTTTCTTGAGTTTTAATAGTACAATTTTATAGTACAATAGTTATACAAAAATTCTGCTATAAAATTTTCAATCATTTGATTGATCATCTATCCTCTTATGACCTTATCAAATCATGTATCTCATATTATAGTCATATTATATTACGATTCTTTTCTATCTTATGATCGTTTTGTTTTACGATCTTCTTTCCCTTTATACTTTTAGTCTTTTAGACTTTATCTATTTATTATTACTGTTCATCTTTATTATTAGAGTTAGGTAACTCTAGATCTTTATTATTTGTCAGGATTCTTCTTTGAATCTTATTGACTTATTAATACCTTGCCCAAATTTTTCGCTTAGAATTTAAACTCTATTTCAGTTTATTCCTATTCCTTATCTCTGTGGTTATAGCCTAAGGTAGCCCTATCTATGGTTTATAACCTACAGCTCTGATACCAACTGTGACGCCCAAAATTCGGGTCGCCAGAACATCGGACCTGGTACGTTACGATACATGATTTCTATAACTATTGCGGAAGATATAAACATAAATTATTTATACAATTACTTTTACAACATAATTCTCAAGGTCTGTAATCTTAACTTAATACCTGCATTCAATATCCTACACGACATACAATGTCAGTTATATCCTATACTATTACCATTTTAACCGTATAATAATTTCATCCTGGAATTTGTCTTTGCCTTTGACTGTGTTCGAAGTTTCTTCTTTAATCTGAAATGTTTATCATGATATAGCTAAGTTGAGCAACAAGTTTTCCCAGCAAGTTTAAGTTTAAATGAAGATATATCATGCTTGAAAAGAATAATAAGCTAACAAACTTTCAACAATATAAGAATTATGAAAGAACATGAATCAATTTACATAACTGAATGACCGATACAATAATGATGAATGGTCAATAATGAACATGAACAAATTTAACTGAACCAAATGGTAATGAAGGTGATCAGCGTTTTATACCGATGAACATATACAACATGCACTAAGTTTGAATCAATAATCAGTATAGATGTGCATAATTAACAATAATTATTCACGAACATGCTTTGAAATATAACTCAAGGTTGAATTTAAAAAAACTAACCTGTTCAACGAGCTACAACTTTCTAGCTTTAATTAACAATCTTTGAATGACCTATCATTGATAAGGTAGATCTGTCAATTAATACTGCGTATATTTCATCAATACGCTAACTCGTATTATTATATCACCAATAATACATTCATCGGGTACATGCTTCTAATGTACTATCATTAATCCTATAAGATATTTAATTGATATTAGATTAATGATTTAATAATTAATAAAGCTTTCCTTAAGGGATAAACACTTATTAGATCTTCAAATAATTTATTTTAATTGTTTAATTAAGGAGTTATTTAATTTCGTTCAATTATTAACTCTCTCTTCCTTCGATTACCATTTAATATTAGTTAAATAGTAATTAACTATTTACCTTTAGTTATTACTTACAAATAACCAATTATAACTCCTAATTATTTAATGTTAATTAAATAATGGACAATTAAATTATTATTTATCTTTAAATAATAATTAATAACTCCCTCATCTTTGAATAAATAATATTTGATTTATTCACTTCATTCTTCTTTAATTATTCCTTATTAATTTAAAAGGATAATTAATTAACATTCATCTTTATTTATTATTCAAATAATAAATAATTAATTTTATAAACTTTTATGTCAAAGTAAGTAAGTAATTACTTAATTATACTTAATTATACTTTAATTATTATTTAATATTAATTAAATAATAATTAATTAATTGATTAACTCAATTTATTATTTAAGCTTAGTTAAATAATAAGTAGTTATCTTACTAACACTAACCCATTTTAATTATTACTTAACATCATTTAAATTATAATTAAATTATTAATTATATATCATTTTATATGTATTTAACTTAATAGCCCCTTAGTGGCCTTAAAGTTATTTATTACAATATTTTGCTTTCATTTCGTTCTATAATGATACTCAAATTTTTGCTCAAAATTTCCAAATTTGGGGTCCTTCAGGGAAACGCCCGTAGAACGAAGTGTACAACTCGAATTTTGGTTCTGTCAGAGGAGTTGGATTCGTATATTCTCGAACTCCAATTTTCATTCATCAAACTTCAGATTCTGTTTTATTTACATCCTAGAAATCAGTGCCAAAGTGACTGATCAGCAGGAAAATTCGCAACAGTTTAGTCATTTTCCAGATTTGAGGTCATTTACGGAAACGCTCATATCTCGAGATCTAAATCTCGGATTTGGGTCCATTTGGTATCGTTGGATTTGTATTTTTCCGAACAATATTTTCCATATATCAAATACCAAATTTGAGTTTGTTTTGATAACCAAAAATAGTCTACAAGTGACTAATCAGTAGCATGTTCTCCACAGTTGGGTAGTTTAGGATTTAATCCATATCTTGCTCATTTTAAAACATATTTGAGTGATTTTAAAGGGGTTTAGCCCTTAACTCATGCATCTAGCATACCAAGAAAGAAGACCTCAAATATCACTTGTAGATCTCAACATGCACATGATAAAGCATACTAGTTAAACAAAAATTCCTTCAAAAATCCATTTAACTTCTTTTTTCCAAATCTCACCATATAAACTCGTATAAATCCACAAGTCTCATTTGTTAAACTCAAGATCTAACACTCTAATCATGATATTAACCATATTCAACATGCATCATAAGAATCTATCATAAAATCACCTAGTGCATGCATGCATGTGCCTTTCTCTACTCATTTGGTACAAATCTCCCTTTTGATCTTATATTCAACTTCAAAAAATGTTTTGATCGTCAAATAAAACACTTATAGACTAATAGATGAAGAGTTTATCAAAGATCAAACTTAAGACTTTTGTTTCATCAAAAACCCACCAAATAAGAAATCAAGCTTAAAAAATAAAGAGAATCAATACCTAGTTTTTCTTGCTAACTTCTTTATCTTGCCAAAGTAGCTTACAAACTTGGCATACATGAAGCACAAGATCCTCTCTTCTTCTTCCTCTTGACCGAAAATCTCTCCCTCTTTTCTCTCTATGTTTTGATTTTCTTTTGCTAGCTAACTTGGAGAATGAAATAAAAATGAGCAAACTCCTTATTTGCAAATGAGATGGGTTTATTTATAAGCTACAAATAGGTGTAGATTTAACTTATATGTCTATACTAAATCTTCCAATATCTTCTATCTCCTCTCTCTTATCTTTAGCAAATCTAAGCATATCTTACCAAATCTCTCCATATCTTTCCATATCTTTACAAAATCTATCCAATATCTTTTCTTTCTTTCTCATAATCTTTAGTAAATCTAAGAATATCTCACCAAATCTCTCCATTTCTTTCCTAGCTTGGGCCGGCCACTTGGGCCTTCTTTGGTCCAAGTTTTGTTTTTCTTAATTCCTCACTTAACTTACTAAAGGTCCAATAATTTCTCTCTCCCCTTGGGCTAAGCTTGGGCTTTGCTTTAATTCACTTGGGCTTGCACCTTTTTCTTGTTTACTTACTAACAAAATTAAACTTGGGCTTCCACCCATAAATAAATTGGGCCATCGATATACTTGTCTTAAAAATATTATATTGGGCTACACAAATAATTCCTTACACATAAATCTTTAATTCCATAACCCAATTAGACGTGCTATACTTAGATTATAAAATTAATAAATTGAGATAATAAACTTAATCTCTTAGTGTTAGTTAATATTTTTAAATAATAACATCCTTTCCTATTAGAACCTTTAGGTTATTTAAATTTTCATACCTAATATATATATTAGGTTACATTAGTTTCTTTTATTTGATTATTATATAATAAAAAAATATAAATAATCAAATAATATACATACACATACCAAATAATTTAATACTTTGAGAAATGTCCCACAAATCTAACACTATATTTATTCTTATCATTCCTTTTGCTAAAATTGGTATATCACATCACTAAAATTGGTATATCACATCACTAGCTATATATATATATGTTTACCTATACATATACACATTTTAAGAATTCAAATCAAACCATATAGGTTCTAAAAATTTAAATTATTCCTATATTTCCCATCTAAGTTTTATCCTTTAACTTTTATTTTAATCATTTAAAATCTTATAAATTTTCGGGTTGTCGCAGGTCGGGTCACAACCCGGATCTTTCTCTCTTCCTAAGTTATCTCTACCCTTACTCTTTTTATTTGTGAAAAATATTTTGAAGGGTTTTTTAGGAAAAGGCCAATATGTATCATGTCGACGATTTGAACGTTTTACAGAGTCGCCAGTTGGTAGATTTGAAATGGTTATGCCAACTCAACCGAGTTTTGTTTGAAATAGGCCCAATTGTTGGACACTGTCAAAACTTAATCTTTAAAAATAAAGTTTTGAGTTCGGGGGCTTGGTTAAGTGTGGGGAAGGTGTTAGGCACCCCACAACTTCCGTGTAAACACGGTACCGCATCTTTTTAATATTTCCCTTAAAAAACAAAAGTTTGTGTTTGAATGCTATTTGAAAATTGGGCCTATGTTTGATGAAAAGCATGTCTATGCATCGTTGAACCTATATACAAAGGGTTTGATTTGATTTACAAAAAGTCTTTGATTTGATTTGCAAAAGTGTTTGATTTGATTCGCAAAAACTTCTTTTTTTGAAAAGATTATTGAATGATGTTTTGAAAGTAGGTTTTTTAAACGCTTACGCTAACATAGGAATTGAAGCTTATCGATACTTCATTTTTATCTTTTCAGCCTTAAGGCTTAATTTGAATGGTGATTGTCGGCCTGCAAAGCATCCTCGACCACAACATATATACAAATGTCGGTCTCCTCATGGGCATGATAGCCATTGGAAGGACTCTGACACGACAAACCACATTTTCATTATATTGAGACCTTAAATTTGGATAACCATTTTAAGGTCTTTTTATGTACATTTTTACAGAAAAACTGGCAGGGTACATCTGTAAAGTGGAGTTTGTCCATCGTGGAAATCAGATTCTGATCTGTTTGATCATGAATCCCACAAATCCTAGGCTCACATAGGGAGGCCAATAAACCTGCACAACTCAAATTTGTACAAAAATATATCCAAATATCGCCAGAACCAAGGATTCATTTAGTAAATCTTGGTTCGCACATGGCTGAAGCGTCTCGTTCCCACTAGATAGCGATATAAGGGACGCGAGGTTGCTTTCATAACTAAAACTAGAAAAAAATGCTAGATTTAAATAAATCTCAGCCATTCTAACCTCTCGGTTCTGTCTGGACTTATTTTGAACTGTTTGAAAGGTAGAGTTAGCGAGATTTAAATAAATCTAGTTCGCCGGCAGAAATGTCAGTGCCGATTCATATAAAATGAATATTTAAAGAAATAATTTAATAAACAATGGTTAAAGCAATATATATAATTATATATACGAAATTTGTGAAGGGCGGTGGGTTTTCTCACCGTTGCCTGGACCAGAATTAAAATATATATATATATATATATATATATATATATATATATATTTATAAAAGCTATATAAAAAGCCACGAGATGATCCAGGCTGGACAGAATTGAAATATATATATAGAAAGACAGTAAAAAGGGCGATGGATTTTCACGCCTGTGCCCGGACTGAAATATAAATATATACAGAAACGTAGTCAACCAGGACTGGGAAGATAACCCAGTAATGGTGAATGATGCCAAAAATTGTAAAAAGGCCACAGAATAATCTAGGCCGAACTAGAATGTAAATGTACAGAAAAGTAATCAACCAAGACTGGAAAGATAACCTAGTGTGGTGAAGGCTGCTTATATATGAATATTTATATATAAAAGCAGTAAAAAGGCCACAGAATGATCCAGGCCGAACTGAAATATAAATATATATATATAAAGACAGAAAAGTAGTCAACCAAGACTGGGAAGATAACCTAGTGTGGTGAATGTTGCTTTTATATGCGTATTTGCATATAAAAAATTAAACTACTGCGGATTTGACATCCAGGCTTGATAGAATTGAAAAGTTAGTATATATATAGTCAAATATATACAAAAAAAGCCAAATTCAGACTGAAAAGATAACCCAGTTCTGCGAAGTTGCTAATAACGAAGATACAAGTATATAAAAGCTGCCGGAAGCGACGGATCGTCGATCCGAGTTGTAGAAATGCCAGAAAATGCGTTTATGTACAAAAATATACCAAAATTTGACAAAAACGGCCACGGAACTGAGTTTTTGGCATATTTAGAAAATGAAACTTGATATGCAAGTGTATAAAAGTGCAAAGAAGTAGTATTAACTTGCTGATCGTAAAAATACTCATAATCGACTGCTACACTGGCTTTTTGCCAAATCGTAGGCTTTAAACTTCAGAATCTACCAGTTATTTTCTGATATGTGTTAGTATGTGGGTATATATCTACGTGTTAGAGTGAAAAAATTTGGGTTTGGAAGATAAGAAAATAGTCAGAAAACCAAACAGGCAGGGGTTCAGAGCGTTTCTGAATTCTTGAAAAGAGAGGGGGGTGAACCTCTATATATAGGCCAGGGAGCCTCCACTCTACCTGCTACTGCCACAGGTAGAGGTATGGCTCCACATGGCATTGGCCCCGCGATGGGTTCTATCGTCTCGAAGTACGTGCACTCCTAGCAACACGAGGTTTGATTCAAAACTTTCTAACTTTAAATCAGAGCATCCGTTTGAGGCGTGCTATACCTTTTCGAAAAGCCCTCGCCGAAAGTGTCACAATGACATGGGATAAAACTTTTTTTGGGTCCAAAAATATGGGTTCGTAACCAGGTCTTTGATTCCCCATAGTTTGTCCGTGTAGCTGTTTTGCGCTGTTTGCACTCGGGATCATAGTTATGGTTCGTTCTGACCTTGGTGGCATCAATTCAGCTTGAATTTGACTAAATCGGCTTAGAGTTGGTATAATGACCATTTTTCCCCTCCCAGGGTTGCTTTTAGTGTCGGCATGGCCTTCGGTTAACTTCCTGGGGCTGTTTCCAAGATTTGGATCCCATTCGAGTCTGTATGTCCTCAGGGTTGTCTCTGTTGCTGACTTGGTCACTCCAAGTTTTCCTCTTAAGAGGTTATGATGCTTCAGGATTGGTTCCAAAGTTGACCTGACTTCCTGGGTTGAGATCGGGGCTGACCTGCACTTCCCAGGTCGAGACCGGGGCTGATCTGTACCTCTCGGGTTGAGACCGGGGCTGACCTGTACCTCCTCGATTAAGAACGGGGCTAACTTGTACCTATCAGGTTGAGACTAGGGCTGACCTATACCTCCCAGGTTTAGACCGGGGCCGACCTGTTCCTCCCGGGTTGAGATCGGGGATGACCTATACCTCCTGGGTTGAGATCGGGGCTGACCTGTACCTCCCGGGTTGAGATCGGGGCTGACCTGTACTTCCCTGGTTGAGATCAGGACTGAGTTGATGGCCCGGTATTAAGACCGGGGTTGATTTGATGACTCAGTATTGAGACTGGGGTTGATTTGATGACCCGATATTGAGATCAGGGTTAATTTGATGGCCCGGTATTGAGACCGGGGACCCGGTATTGAGATCGGGGTTGAGTTGATGGCCCAATATTGAGACCAGGATTGATTTGATGACTAGGTTTTGAGATCAGGGTTGATTTAAGGGCTCGATATTTAGATCGGGGTTGAGTTGCTCGGTATTGAGACCGGGGTTGAGTTGACGGCCTGGTATTGAGACCGAGGTTGATTTGATGACCCAGTATTTAGACAGGGGTTGATTTGATGGTCCGATATTGAGACCGGGGTTTATTTGATGGTCTGATATTGAGACCGGGGTTGAGTTTATGGCCTAGTATTGGGACTGGGTTTGAGTTGACGGCCCGGTATTGAGATCATGGTTGATTTGATGACCCGATATTGAGATCGGGGTTTAGTTGATGGCCCGGTATTGAGACCGGGGTTGATTTGATGACCTGATATTGAGACCGGGGTTGATTAGTTGAAATCTTTCTAAGCCGGCCCATCTTCGGGATGATTTAGTTCTCCATCTTTAGCTGGAAATTTCGCATGCTAACTCATATGTTCATCTGTTCTTGAAGACATGTACAATCTTTTTAGCTGATGTGTAATTGGAAAATTCCTTAAAACCTTAAATGGTATAGTTGATTTTTTGGTAGTCACACCCTCTTTATTAGGCCTAAACTAATCATGACTACAAAACATACACCGAGTCATCTATTTATTTTTCTTATAAAATAACATGCAATCGTTGGGACATGCATCGATCTTTTGGTATCCAAGACCCAACTTCTTCCCCATTTTCTTACAATAGTAATAGTTATCAGGTAATTTCTCACTGCTAGGAAATATACTCTTAATGGCCTTCAAGAGCGACTCGAAACACTAATGGCTCATGCTGTGATCAGCCTTGATGTTAAGTAGTGTCACCACTGCAGACAATATAATGTGTTTGGTGCAACCATGCCATAATGGCTCACTACCCTCGTTTAACAACTTCAAGAAGGCTTTGGCATCAGAATTCATAGGTTGCTCTCTGCCTTGTTCGCAATCAAAATCTTGCCCTGCAATATCATGAACCATTTCATTCATACGATGAGTACTGCTGCGCGGATTGTGTACTTCTGTGATGCCACCATCTCTTCTCTGCCCATGTGCCCACCAGCATTCTGCGTAATTTTTCATGAACCCAGAAACAAGTAAATGATAGTTTACCACATCTCTATCCATATAATTTACATTCTTACACTTCAAACAAGGGCATTTTATCTTGTTCTGACCATTCACACATTTCGGGTGACTATACGCATACTCGAATAACACTTTTCAACCAGCTCTAAATTTAGCTGTAGCACCTATCTGGGCACTTGACTTTTGTCGTCTCATCCAACTACGGTCTGACTAGAGGTCCATGATACCACGGTACCTACTACAGACAACATGAGCTTATTAATGTATAGCATGGTCAAGCTCTCTAAGCATACTTGTAAGCATATGACTTACATTTAGGCATACTTGTTAGCATATGACTTGAGCATACTTGTTAGAATCTGATTAACATTTTAGCATACTTGTAAGCATATGACTTGAGCATACTTGTTAGAACTGGTCTATCGATTGGGTATACCGGTTTAACCGGTACCTATTTCTGTACGCAATTCTAACTACATTCGGTAGCTGGTCTGGTTCGATTCGGGACGGTCCGATTTGGTGAATAACTGATGAATAGGCCTAGTCTATCCCATTATTGAACTCATATTACATTATAATAAATTAAACAGTTTCACCTAAAATAACTCTAGTTTATTAAACTTACCTAGACAATTTAAATAATATGATATGGCACTGCACTAACCAAACCAATGTTCTAAAGCGAAAAAAGTGCAAAATCTCAAGTCTCCAAGCTATTAATTTATAGTTTCAATTACCAATCCTTTACCTCTTAATAACACAAAACACATATCAACTACCAAGCCTACTATACAATCATTATAAGTTTATTAAATATATATATAACTTATACCCTGCCACTCCATTCCAAAATAACAACAATAACATTAGCCAAAGACTTCCAATTGTGAAAAATAATAAAGAATAAAGTATCCAATAGCAACAATAACAAAGAATGCTTGTATTAGCCAAAGACTTCCAATTGTGAACTCATAAAAATGTATCCACTATTTAGGTAAAAGCTTTACTCGGTCCAAATGTAAAAAGGTATATTGATAGAACAACATTTCTCTTTCAAATTGTATCTATTCACAAGAATCAAACCCAATATTTATTGTAGGATATGAATATATGGTCGAAAAATTTCTCTTTCAAATTGTAGGATAACTTTTAGGCATTGAAACAACAAATCAATTGGAACAAATATTACCTAAAATGCGGCGGTGGTGACGACGGCGGTGAAGATGTCGACGACGGCGATGGTGGCTGGTGGTGGCGGTGGCGGTGGTGGTGGGTCCCTCTTTTCCCTCCCTCTTCTCTTCTCTCTCTTCTCCCTCTTCTCTTCCCCCTCTTTTGTTCTTTTTCTGCTGCTGTGTCGAGCAAATGCCTGATCCTGATTAGATTAAAGAGAATCTGTGACCGACAACAGCGACCGCATGCGGTCACTGATTTTTAAATGATGTGGACATATCAGCGACCGCTGGGATGTCGCTAATAGTGAGTGGTCGCACAAAACCTCTGCGCCAACGTTTTACAGTAATTTTTGGGAGGGAAATTCATACCAGCGACCGCGTGCGATCACTAATATAAGCTAATGACTAGATTCAAATGCGGTCACACAGGGCGGTCGCTATTACTACTATTCGGGCCCGGAGAGGGCGGTCGCTGAAATTGATGGTCGTTGTTAGACCATTTTCTTGTAGTGTAAATACATATAGATGTATATGTACATATATAACATGAATGTGCATCATAAATGCTTCTTCAGGAATGGTATGAGGATACATATATACCAAAATAAATTTACAAAGCATGAGATCGAATACCCAAAGGCATGAAATATTTTTGTGGATCTCAAATTAGATTGGAGTATGGTCCGATGTCATCCTACATATTTTAACTGAAACATCTGCACCAGTCTAAAGACAATAGATTCCTAGGGATAGAATATGAATCATTGAATCATACATGGTCTGCATATGCTTTGGGAAAATTCTACACCATTTGTTTATGATGCTTATAAATACATATAGATCGATGTATATGTACATATATAACATATACTATCCATATATAACATGTACGTATAATATAAATAAACATCTCTATTCAGTTACCCGACTAACCAAAGAAAAACATTTGTCAAAGACTTCCCTATAATGTGGACTATCCACATGCACGAGAGCATTCATATATGGCCATTTATAGGCCCTCAAGACACAACCCAAGAGAAATATACAAATTTCCAATATAATAAGACCAAAATAATAACGAATGGATGAAAAAATAGTAAGAAGTACTAACAAATTAAAAAAATTCGTTTCACAAAAAATAGTCCCATTTTCCCAGTCACTTTGCCAAATTTTGTAATTCAAAATTGATTAATGCAATAGTTAATATTGTAAGCTACATAAATAGTATTAGTAAACAAGAATCTACCACCATGCTTCGTCTAAGAAGTGTATCCTTTGTTATTTAAGGAAGGGGCAAAGTGAGGCTACGTAATTCAACTGCCTCATAAACTCTTGGTATAGCAAACTTTAGTTCAGGGGTTCGAAATTGATTTCCAGTCACAGCAGAACAAAAGAGTAAGCCTCACTTCAAAAATTTTGGAGCTTAACCTCTGTTCAATTTTTTATTTAAGAAATTGCTTAGTGCACAATAGTCCATCACACCTTTAAAATTGAATATAGAGGGCATAAACTTAAAATAATAACAACAAGGCACAAACTTAAAAATTATCAAAATAAAAACCAATTATATGTATAAAAATGAACAAACTTTACAGTACACTTACACACATATAAATTTCCCTAATTAATAACAACAACAAACATTGCAAATGTATACAATAATTTGGGTGAAATTAAACATATAAAACTTAAACTAGTATATAGCAAAAGATTTTTACCAAGAGAGAACTAGCCCGCGACATGGGCTGCGTGGGTAGGGTCCGATGTGGGTGGGGTCTGACGTGGGTAGGTCCGACGTGGGTAGGTCCGGCATTGGCGGGGTCTCTCTTCTCCCTCTCTTCTTTTTTATTTTCTTCTTCTTCTTTTGCTATGCCTGCTTTTGTCCGATTGTCTAGGATTAAAAATGTTCAGCGACCGCTATTAGCGACTACATGCGGTTGGTGATTTTTGTTGACGTGGAATTATTGGCAACCGCTTAGCGGTCGTTGTTAATAAGCGGTAGCAAAAAGCCTGCTCGCCAACTTTTATGCCAAATTTTTTGCGGCTAAATTAAATCAACGACCGAATGGCAACCCCATGCGGTCGCTAATAAACACTAGTGACTAGATTTATGTGCGGTCAATAATACCAGTAGCCATTTAAGATATTTGCGACCGTATTAGGCGGTCACTGAAAGTATTGGTCGTTGTTAGACTATTTTCTTATAGTGAATAATCTTTTTGACATACAACTTAGCTAACTGATCTAAATTAAATCTAATCTTGATTGACGAGAAATGAACTAACTTTGTCAGTCGATCCACGATCAATTATATTGCATCATAACCCTTCTAAGTAGTCGGTAGCCCTACCACGAAGTCCATTGTGATATGCTCCCACTTCCATTCTGGTATTTCCAATGGCTGCAATAACCAGCTTGGTCTGTGATGCTCGCCTTTGACTTTTTGACACATTAACCATTTCGCAACACACTCAGCAACGCCCCTTTTCATATTTGGCCACCAGAAATGTTAACGAAGGTCATGGTACATTTTTGTACTTTTCGGGTGAATTGAATATCTTGAGCTATGAGTCTCACTCAAAATTTCATCTCTGACTTCTTGTACCAGCGGAACCCAGATTCTGCCTTCGAACCTCAACAACCCTTCAGTATCGACTTTGAATTTAACTTCTTCTCCTTCGGATACCTTTTTCCTTATTTTCTCACACTCACCATCTTGGAGTTGTTCTTCTTTCACTTTGTCCACCAAGGTTGGACGGGTCTCCATCTGAAACAATTTCTTTTCTGACTCTTTTGGATATTTCACTTCCAATTCTAACCTCGCCATCTCTGAGATTAGCTTCTCTTGAGCAGGTAACAGCGATAACTTCTCTCGACCCTTCTTACTCAATGCATCAGCCACCATATTTGCCTTACCTAGATGATAAAGGATTTCACAATTATAGTCCTTAATTAGCTCCAACCATCTCCTTTGACGCATATTCAAATCCTTATGCGTGTAAATATATTTCAGACTCTTATGGTCCGTATATATCTCACATTTTTCTCCATATAGATAGTGTCTCCAGATCTTTAAGGCAAACACTACTGCAGCTATTTCCAAATCATGGGTCGGATACCCTTTTTTATAATCTTTCAATTATCGTGATTCATACGCAATGACCTTGTCATTTTCCATAAGCACACAGCCTAGTATCTTATGCGATGCGTCACTATACACCACAAAATTCCCAATATTATCAGGTAACGATAACACAAGTGTCGTACTTAACCATTTCTTCAATTCCTGAAAACTTTCTTCGCACTTATCATTCCAAATAAATTTCACCGTTTTTCTCGTCAAGTTAGTCAACGGAGTGGCTATCTTGGAGAAATCTTGAATAAAACGTCGATAATAACCAGCTAATCCTAAGAAACTTCTGACGATGTCTTTGCTTAATCCTAATTTATCATAGCTTCAACCTTTGATGGATCCACCGAAATACTATCCTTGTCGATTACATGCCCAATAAACTGAACACGCTCCAACCAGAATTCTCATTTTGAAAACTTTGCGTATAACTTCTCTCTCCTTAACACCTCCAATGTCACCCTCAAGTGTTCAATATTCTGCTCTTGAGTTTTAGAATATACCAATATGTCGTCAATGAACACCACCATAAATTTATCTAAAAATATCTTAAACACCCTATTCATTAGGTACACAACTGCTGTAGGTGCATTCGTCAAACAAAATGACATTACCAGAAACTCATAATGACCATACTGAGTTTTAAATGTTGTCTTCAAAATATCTTCCTTCCTCACCTTCAACTGATGATATCCACTTCTCAAATCTATTTTTGAGAAGTACCTAGCTCCCTTCAATTAATCGAACAAGTCATCGATCCTCGACAATGGATACTTATTCTTGATCATGACCTTTTTCAACACCCTATAATTAATACAAAGTCGCATCGACGCTCCCTATGGCGATACGCTCGGCTGAATATATTTTTGTTCTAACAGGTCTTAAAGTTGCACCATCAACCCTTTCATCTCCACTTGAGCCATTTGGTACGGGGCCTTCAAAATAAGAGCAGTCCCTGGTGCTAAATCAATCAAAAATTTGATCTCTCGATCAGGCGAAAGTCTTGGAAAATCATCTAGAAACACATCCGCAAAATCTCTAACAACTGAAATTTCTTGCAGCTACGCACCCTCCTTCTGAGTATCTTATTAGGAATAAATGAGAGTACTAATATTAAATTAATTCCTAAACTCCTTTAAAAATTAAAATAATAATAATTGTAATAATATTAATAAAACTCCTCTTATTAATTTATATTTAATATTTCTAAAATATTAAATAATAAATATTAAGCTATTTAATTTATTCTATCTCCATATATTAAATTAATTACACTTAATGCATTATTACGATTATGCCATTACCTTCTTAAATAATTATTCTTTCTTTTATGGTGTGACTTTTTAAATTCTCCATATTAAACCGATTGTGAACAAATCAATTAGAACAATTCTAATCTTATTTAAATAAATAAATTAAACTAATAATCTATTTAAATAAATAATATTTATTCTATAATAGGGATAAGCCTCCCTAGCGATCAACAACTTTCTAGATAATATAGATTTCAACATTAATCATAAAAGAACCTGTGAGTAAATAGTTACCGTACAATTCAATCCTTCCACCATACAATGTCCCAATTAAATATAAGACATGAAATTACTGTCAAGTCTTATTTTATTTAATTATATGTATTTCGATTAGAAAATGCACAACTCTAAATAATGCAAATTAGAAACTCCTTTTTAATTTCATTCTACCTTGGCCAATGACTACTGGGTTGTCATTTAACGAATCACATAGGACATATCTCTTCTTTTATTAGAAGTGGTAGATTTTTTATTGATCTTTCATTATCTCCATATGTAACTCATTATACCCAAGCATACCCTTTGATATACCCTAAGGGTTTTTAAGGAATAAGTCAAGCTATAATTCATTACATACAAGATACTATGATGATCTCAAGTCCAAGGATCACTTGTACTACTATCACATTAGGAATTTCTATTGACAGACAAGTAAAACTCCATTAGGTATTCCATAGCGAGTCACGTTCAGTGAACTTATTCTCCAATAAGCACCTACATACTTGTTTTAGTGTCTCCACACAAATAATCATGAGATCAACCATCCTCATCCAATGAGCAAGCAACATATGCACAATCTATCCGGATTTACTAATCCCCTTTTTAGTAATCCCTCGATTGGGAACTATTTTAGTTTTAAGCTTTCTAAGAATTTAGATCTCATCCGCATGATCAACATCATGATTCTAAAAGTATTGCTTAAAACTATGAGTTATTTACATATTATAAAATAGCATCATGTAGATAATTAAATGCCTTTAATAAGTTAATACTTTTATTAATAAATAAATAAGAACGTCTCTAAAGTATATACTTTATCATCATATATGATTGGCTTGTATGCATACTACTTTCAATCTCCCACTTGCACTAAAGCCAATCGCCATGGTATCTCATACCCATCTTTTCTAAGTGACGATCAAACTGCTGTTGTGTTAAAGCTTTAGTAAATGGTTCTGCAATGTTGTCTTGAGAGTCTACACGCTCCGCTTTTAATGATTTCTTTAATCAAAGTGCCGCAACACATGTTTGGATTCAAGATGAGACTTAAGAACTATTCTTAGTTCTGTAATAAACTTTTCATCCGAAACATTAATTTATAGCTTCACTTACAGTTGTATACTTTGTCTTTGTCACTAAACCAGCAACCTTTTGCTGTTTGGAAATTTTCCAATTCACTGCACCATCTTTCAAGGTAACGGCTTACCCTAAAAAATTTTTGTTGTCGTCTTGGTCAGTGTGAAAACTTGAGTCTATTTAGTCTTCTAGTTTAATTCAAACCCATCATATGTCATGATGACATCCTAAGTATTAGTTAAGTACTTTAAGATGTTTATCACTGTCTTACAGTGATCTTCTCCAAAATATAACTGATCAATATCAAGTCTCGTATATTTCATTGCATACATGATAGTAACTCATGTGATCTCTCTTTTATTGAGGATAATTTTATAGAGATACACTCTATGGCTCATCATCGTGAGACACGTTTGGAGTTTGTCATGCTAAACGCCTTTAGCATCTAATGAATATACGTTTCTTGGGTTAAGCCGAACATCTTTTTAAATCTATCTATACAGATTTATATTCACAACATAGGATGTTCTACCCAAATCATTCATGGATGAATGTTTAGACAACTTTATTTAGATTGATTGTAGCATAGGAATGTCATTCCTTATCATTAATATATCATCAACATATAATACAAGGAGTGAAACAACGCCCCCACTAACCTTCTTGTACATACATGGTTCATCCTTGTTTTTGATAAAATCAAACTCTTTTGATTGTCTCATCAAAATGAATGTTCCATCTTTGAGAAGCTTGCTACAACCCATAAATGGATTGTTGTAGCTCATATACATGATTTACTTTAACCATTGAAACAAATCCATCTTGTTGTATTATACATACATTCTCCTCTAATAACGTATATTTGAGGAAGTGCGTCTCGACGTCCATTTTGCCAGATCTAGTAATAATAAGCTGCAATCGCAAGTAAAATCCAAATGGTCTTGTGCATTGCTTCAAAGATCCATTCTAGATTTTATGGTCATCTACCATTTCTCTGAGTCTTTATTACTTATAATCTGTTCGTAATTCAATGGATCATCATTCATAACATGTATCTCATTGTCATCCTCTATGATGAATTCATACCTTTCAGGTATCTTTGGTACTCTTCCAGATTAACGAATAGGGTGTTATACAATAGGTATCTCTACTTGGATAGGTTCATCCAATTGATCTGTAGTGTGGTTCTTGAATTTCTTCAAGATCTATTTTCCTCCCACTAGCTCCTTCAAGGGTAAACTCCTTCTTCAAGAAGGCAGCGTGTTTCGCAACAAACAGTTTTTTCTATTGGGATTGTAAAAATTATATCCCAAACTTTCTTTAGGATATCCCACAAACGTGCACTTATGAGATCTTGTTCCAAGCTTATCATTTTGAAACTTTTTCAAATAAGCTGAACATATACAAATCTTAACATGCTTAAGACTAGTTTTCCTCCCTGTCCATATCTCATATGGAGTCTTGGGGATGGATTTTAAGGGGACCTTATTTAGTAGATATGCAGTAGCTTCTAGGGCATAACCCTAGAATGAAATTGGAAGATCGGTAAAACTCATCATGGAACGAACCATGTCCAACAATGTTCGATTTCTCCGTTCAGATACTACATTTAACTGTAGTGTACCTGGTGGAGTCCATTGTGAGATTATATCGTTATCTTCCAGACAATTGAGAAACTCACCACTTAACTATTCTCCACCTCGATCTGATCGAAGAATCTTAATACTCTTGCCCGTTTGTTTCTCTACATAACTTCTGAACTCTTTGAACTTTTCAAATGATTTAGATTTATATTTCATTAAATACACATATCCAAATCTTGAGTGATCATTAGTGAAAGTAATAAAATAAGAATACTCTCCCTGTGCATTCGTTGTCATAGGTCCACAAACGTCTGTGTGAACCAACGCTAACAATTCTGTAACTCTTTCTTCTTTTCCACTAAAAGGAGATTTAGTCATTTTACCCATGAAACAAGATTCACAAGTTGGATATGATTCATAATCGAATAGCTCTAAGAGCCCATCCTTATGCAACTTGGATAATCTTGTTTCATTGATATGACCAAGTCTACAGTGCCACATATAGGTATAATTAACATCATCTCTTTTCCTTTACTTAGTTTGTTCTATTTGAAATATATTTTCATTCAAGTCAAGTATATAAAGTCCATTTCGCAAATTACCAACACCATATGAAACATTTTTATTATATATAGAACAACTGTTGTTCTTTATTATAATTCCAAATCCATCCATATCTAATACAGAAATAAAAATAATGTTTATAATGATATTCAGAACAAAATAACAATTTTTTAAATAAATGGACTTGCCCGTAGGCAACGCTAAACAATAAGTTCCTACAGCTAATGCAACAACCTTTGCTCCATTTCTCACTCGTAGGACAACCACCTCCTTGTTCAGCTTTCTACTTCTGACCAGTCCCTTCACAATATTACATATGTGAGAACCACAGCCGGTATCCAATACCCAAGTAGAATTTTGACTTTTTGAAAAATTAATTTTAATCATGAACAAACCTTGATTGAAAGTCAAAGCTTCTCCAAGCTTCTTCTCTGCCGGAAACTTCTTGCAGTTCCTCTTCCAATAACCCGACTCTTTGCAATGGAAGCACATTCTTTTGCTTGCTGGATCAGGTTTCTTTTTATCCTTTCTGTTTACCTTGCCCTTAGCCTTCTTAGATTTTTTCTTTTCAGAAGATACCTCGGGCCTCTTCCTTTTTCTTGGAAGAATCCACCATTAAGACATTGTTCTTCTTGGATGGGAAGTGACCTTCTGCAACTTTCAACATGTTAAGTAATTCAGGCAATTTGGCATCTAACTTATTCATGTGAAAATCAATAACGAACTGCGAAAAGGTCTCAGGGAGTGAGTGCAAGACCAAGTATTGACTCAACTCCCCATCCATGACGAACCCATGTTGTCCTAGGAGTTCAACTAGATTGATCACCCTTAAGACATGAGGCTTAACGGCAATGCCCTCGGTCATCCGAGATCAGAAGAGCTTTTCAGATATCTCATATCTAGCAGTCCTACTTTGTTCACCATACAACTCTTTGAGGTGAAGCAACATAGTAGGAGCATCCATGTTTTCGTGCTGACACTGAAACTCGTTATTCATGGATGCGAGCATTATGCATTGAGCCACAAATGCATCATCTTGCCACTTTACAATGGTGGAAATTTCTTCTTCAGAGGCTATTCCTGGAACAGTTCCAAGGACAGGTGAATTTAGTACATAAGAAATCTTTTCAGCATTGAAAATTATTCTCAGATTCCTTAACCAGTCCGTGTAATTCGGTCCGATCAGTTTGTTAGCATCAAGTATGCTACGCAGTGAAATTAGTGATTTCAACATTTTTAAATTTCTGTATGTGGAAATACAACATTTTAGCAAACATTCATTTAATTAATTTTATATACCAAAATAAATTAGGTCTTATTTTCAATTGGTATCTCCCACTATTTTCTTCAAACTATATTACCCTCACTTTTATAGTTCGGCAACATCTAATTAAAGATTTGTTAGTGAGAATAAGGATCCCATTTCAAATGTATATAGCCTTGTGGATAGCACAACAAACGATATATAAATAAATAGGTAGACAACTCTTGTCAATTACATCATCATGTAACTTCTTGTATTTTGCTTCTTAAATCATAATGGTCAAGTGTGTGCACATACAAACTAAAATGATTTAAGTTAAGTCCAACCTAGCACTTCCATAAATTCAAAAAAAAAAAATATTGTCCTTGTGGAAAACACAACAAAATAATATTGTTCAATTTTCTTGATAAGCATCAAATGTGATTCAATTAATATCTTAAATACGCAATACTTGTCTGGTGGATAGCACAACAAACTCATATTAAATATTTAATACTCTATTAATTTATCATGTTAGAAAGCGACGTTCGATATTCCAAATATCTTTGAACGCTTTAGACTTAATATAATTTTTTTGAGGGGTTTGTTATTATTTGTCTCATCTTGTTTAGCGTACATGCGTATATATATAAATATATATATAAAATACGCGTCATTTTATTAAACATGCGAAGCATACCTGCATAAAATATAATATATATAATACTTAGCATGCACATATAGAATACTATATTCTACCTAGATTGATTATGTACTTTTATTCTAGTTTGGTTCACTAGAGCCACCAAATGAACCAAAAGGTCAAACTTAGGAGTGCAATAATTTAAATTTAAATGTAACTATTACATTTAAACCCGGGCTCCATTACAAACGGGTTTTCACGCGCTCTTTGCTCTTTGGTCTCTAATTTCTTCAAAATAATTCTAACTATTTCTATTACATTAAACTATTTAATTTAAATAGAAACCTTGATCAGCAGTCAAGGAAAAGTACATAAGAGGGAGATAGAATTTTACATCAAGAAAAAATCAGAGAAGACGAGGTACGCAGACCCCATTTAATAAAACTTATTCATTCAAGCATTCAAATAAAATTCAATCACATTGGTCAATAGTCCCATCAGTCTCATTTATTATCATACATATCACCATATGCATCAATAAATAAACATTCATATCATGAATTAAAACATTATATATATATATATGAGTATCATTTAATGGGCAATTTTAAATTTCATGAAATCCAATTTCAAGATTAAAATAAACTTTTTGTTTTAATTATAAAATTATTAAAAATATTATATATATATATATATATATATATAATAATAATAATAATAACCTTATATATATATATATAATATTTATATATAACAATCCCTAAAAAAATCCTGGGTAACCATCATGACGTCACTTTTTGATTCACTTATAACATATATATATATATATATATATATATGAAAATATAATAGTTA
Source organism: Panax stipuleanatus (assembly GCA_020205555.1). Lineage (NCBI taxonomy): Eukaryota > Viridiplantae > Streptophyta > Magnoliopsida > Apiales > Araliaceae > Panax > Panax stipuleanatus. The sequence goes on from CM035119.1 coordinate 52,461,529, forward strand.
ATGTAAATCTAAGTAACCTTTTTAATACCATGAATCCAACATTCATTAGAAAGCTATCCTACAGATTTTTTTTAAAACCAATTCGTTATATATATATATATATATATATATATATATATATATATATATATCAACGTTGGAAAATTTAAGAAATACCGCGGGTCAGTTTATAACCTGGTTTTCCTCAAATCGATCTTCCTAAGTTATCTCTACCCTTGTTCTTTTTATTGCAAAAAAGATTTTGAAGGGTTTTTTAGAAAAGATGCCAACATGTGTATATGTCGACGATTTGAATGTTTTAACAGAGTCGCCAGTTGGTAGATTTGAAAATGGTTGTACCAACTCAACCGAGTTTGATTTGAAAAGAGGCCCAATTACTGGACACTGTCGAAACTTGATCTTTGAAATCGGAGTTTTGAGTCCGGGGGCTTGGTTAAGTGTGGGGAAGGTGTTAGGCACCCCACGACTCCCGTGTAAACACGGTACCGCATCTTTTCAATATTTCCCTTAAAACTATGAATGCGTGAGTGAATGCTGTTTGAAAATTGGGCCTATTGAGTTGATTGATTGAAAGCTTTGACAGGATTCGTTGAGCCTATATATGAAGGGTTTGATTTGATTTAAAAATCAATCTTTGATTTGATTTGCAAAGAGCATTATTTAATTTGATTTGCAAAAGTTTTTGAATTGAATTGACAGTGATGTTTTGAAAGCTGGTTTAATCAAACCCTTATGCTGACATATGAATTGAAGCATATCGTTACTCTCAATTTTATCTTTATAGCCTTAAGGCTGCATGCAAATGGTGATTTGTCGGACTGCAAAGCATCTTCGACTACAAAAATATAAAGTGTCGGTCTCCTTATGGGTATGAAAACCATCGGAGGGACGCTGACATGACATTCCATATTTTCACTATGTTGAGACCTTAAATCCGGATAACCGTTTTAAGGTCTGTGCATATACATTTTACAGAAAAACTGACAGGGTACATCTGTAAACTGGAGTTTATCCATCGTGGGAATCATATCCCGATCGATTTGATCGTGAATCCCACGATTCCTAGGCTCACATATGAGTAGTCAATAAACCTGCACAGTTTAAATTTGCACAGAAATGGATATATATACATCATCACGTCGCAATGGAACCAAGGACTTATTAATAAATCCTGTCTGCGAATGGCCAAAGCGTCTCGTTCCCACTAGATAGCGATCTAAGGGACGTGAGTTTGCTTTCACAGCTGAAACTATAAAAATAACTAGATTTAAAGAAATCTCAACCATTATAGCTTCTAGGTCCTATCAAGACCTGTTTGAAATGTTGAAAGATAGAATTGACGAGATTTAGATAAATCTAGTCTGCCCGCAGATATGTTAGTGCAGATTCATATACAAATGAATGTTAAATGCAGCAGTTGAATAAATTGAGTAAAACAATATATATAATTATATATATATACAAAAGCTGTAAAAGGGCGATGGATTTTCACTCGCAAGTCCGGATCGGAATTAATATATATATATATATATATATATATATATATATATATATATATATATATATATATATATAACAGTAATAAGGGCAATGGGTTTTCACACCGGTGCCCGTATTGGAATTAAAATTGACATAAAATAGTCACCCAGTGACTGGGGAGAGCACCTAATATGGGGAAGTGTGCAAAAGCGATAAAATGGACATAAAATTATCCAGGGCGGACTGAAAATATATAAATATATATATATATATATATATATATATATATAAATATATATATATATATATATTGACAAAAACGTAGTCAACCAAGTCTGATGAGATAACTAGAGATGGAGAAAGTCGCTTATATATGCGTAAATATATACAAAAGCGATAAACTGCCTCGGATTTGAAATCTGGGCTTGAAAGAATTGAAATGTTAGTACATTTACAGTTAAATAAGCATAAAAAAGGGTCAAACCCGGACTGGGAAGATAACCAGTCCGGCGAAGTTGCCAAAAATGTGTGTGCTAGTGCATTGAAGCTACTGGAGCTAACGGATCATCAATCTGAGTTGTAGAAATGCAAAAATTTGCATTTATGTACAGAAATGTACCATGTTTTGACGAAAACGGCAACGAAACTAAGTTCCAGGCATATTTAGATGATGAAACTTTGTGTCTAGGTGTAAAACAGTGTAAAGTAGTAGTATTGACTTTCTAATCTTAAAATACTTACAATGGATTGCAATACGGGCTTTTTGCCAAATCGTAGACTTTAAACGTCTAAATCTGCTGTGGTTTTTTTGATATGTGGTAGTATATGGGTTTATCTATGTGTGGGAGTAAAAATATTTTGGTTTGGAAGAGGTGTAAAAGTCTAAAAATCAGACGGACAGAGCTTCGTTGCGTTTCAAAATTGTTAAAAATGAACGGGGGTGCACCTTTATATATAAGCTAGGGAGCCTCATTTCTACCTATTGTTGTAGTAGGTAGAGGTGCGGTTCCCCATGGTGGGGTCCACGATCCTGGCTTGGTCATCTCAAAGTGCGTGCATGCTGGGCGACGCGATGTTAGGTTCGAAACTTCATAACTTTTGATCAAAGCGTTCGTTTGGGGCGTACTATAGCTTTCCAGAAAGCCGTCATTGAGAGTGTCATAATGAAATTAGATTTAACACTTTTTAAGTCCCCAAACATGGGTTCATGACCGGGTCTTTGTTTCCCCACAGTTTGCCCGATGAGCCGTATGGTGTTGTTTTTACCCAGAATCACCGTTATGGTTCTTTCTGACCTTGGCGACATCAATTCAACTTGAGTTTGGCTGAATCAGATGAAATTTGGTAAAATGATAATTTTTCCCCTCCCGGGGTCGCCCTTGGTGTCGGCATGGCCTCTGGTTAACTTTCGGGAGCTGTTTCCAAGACTTGGATCCCATTCGAGTCTGTTTGTCCCCAGTGTTGCCTCTGTGGCTGGCGTGGTCATTCTAGGTTTTCTTTTAGAGGAGTTGTGATGCTTCAGGTTTATTTTTAAAGTCGACCTGACTTCCCGGACTGATGTCGGGGATGACCTGTACTTCCCGGGTTGCTGTTGGGGCTGATTTATACCTCTTGGGTTGCTGCCGGGGCTGATTTGTACATCCCGGGTTGCTGCCGGGGCTACTTTGACATCCTGATATGGTTGATCGGTGCTGTGGTTGTCCCGATATAGATGATCGGGATTGAGCTGATGTCCCGATATTGAGATCAGGGATGATCTGATGATCTGATTGACGATCGGAGTTGGCTGGAGTACCGATATTGGTGATCAAATTTGACTAGAATAGACCAACATTGGGGATCGAATTTAGGTTGAAGGACCGGCATTGATGGCTGAATTTAGATTGAATGTCTGGTGTCGGGACCGTGGTTAGCTTGATTAACGGTTTTGCCCTCCTACAGTGTTAGTATTGGGCAAGGAAAACTTTGAGTGTCTACAGATGCCCCTCTTTATCATGTTTATGTAATGTAATGGAATAAACAGGATAAAGATTGCTAGACACTTGAAATATGACAAGATATTAATGATGCAAATCGCAATGCAATGAATTTTAACATATTTTCGCAAATTGCATCTTGTATAGCAAATTCCATTGTATCGCAAATCGCATCGCTTCGCTTTATATTGTAAATCGCATCGCACATCGCGTATCGCATCGCAAATCGCATCGCATCGCTTTACCTTTACCGGTGCTTATGTTGGGGTTGATCTCCACGGTTGACTTTCATCAGTGTTGTTGATGCCTATGCTGGTGTTGACTCTAACGGTCTGATTTCCATTGGTGTTGCTGATGCTTGTTTGATGACGATAAACTAAAATGTTTCCCATATTTCTGCTCGGGATGTCGTTCTTTATGATAGCCTTTGCTATTTTCTTGGTTTAAGCCCAATGGTTTCTCACATCTGCTGATACTCTTCGTGGGGCATACTTTCTGATGCCGTTTGTACATTTTTGAAGACTCCTCTGATGGGGATATATCTCTTTCGCTGAGTTACCTCAGTGGGTGCTCCCGATGCTTATCCTAATGATAACTTACACCAGTAGTTTGCAAAAGTGCCTACCCTGATGGTAGGGGCAATGGTTGATCATTGGACTGTCCCGATGCCTACTCGAACGGTAGCAGACTTTTTCATCGAGTTAGTGTTTAATGTGTATACATTTTTAACTCTATTAGGTATGTATGCCTATTGCTTTGATGGAGATGTACGCTGATGTAGCACTTGTTACACATGTGCAGACTAGACATAATGTGATGATCTTAATTTATCCTAGGTTGATGCATATGCTTAATTGAATTGATATAGAACCATACCTGACCCTTTCTGAGATAATTTGGAGTTTCTTTCGCATGAAATTTTCTAGGCTTAGCATCTTCAACTCCCGTATGGCTCCTTTTGTCATTCGCAGGTTCAGATGTTCCTCTTTCAGATATCGTCTCTGATGGGGATGGATCAGAGTTGATATGCCGGCCCGATTGGAGATCGGGATTGATTTGATTTGA